>OZ018317.1:23470448-24070448 GCA_963969495.1 Ceratothoa steindachneri | reverse complement strand
AATAAGTATATTTTAATCACAAAACTTCGCTTTTGGAGGTATGGTGCTGGATTTCTAAATTTGCCTATTTGGAAAATAATGCTAGGGTATTATTCAATTAGGAAAAAATGTGAGAATATATTAATAGCTGTAAGGCTTTGATATTTTTCAAAGCTTGGTAAAAATTTGTAAATTTTATTTTGAAAAGCTTTAGAATGTTGTAGAATAAAATTTTACAAAACATTCTAGATTTAATGTGAAATTTCTAGAATTCAGTTGAATTTCATCAAGTTTCAACAATGTTCTAGAACCTGCCAGAACACGGCCCTGGAAACTTTTTTTTCTAGAATGTTCTAGAATATTCTAGAATATTACTTCAGAAATATCTATAGTAGCAATCACTGATCTACTATAATTTCAGCTCTAGCTACCATAGTGAACACATCAGAAAAGAAATGGCATCAACGGCTGCAATCATTCTCTGGGTGCATTTTATTATGTCTGCGAACAATTCATCAAAACAAGAGAAAAAAGTTGGTGCTACAAAATTTATGAAGAAGTGTGAATCTTCAAAGCATACTTTGATATGCCAGTTGGTGACAAAGAAAACCCTTTGGGAAGCTCATTTGGATTCTTAAAACTACAAGAATACTTTAGCTGGTAAGAAAACTGTTTATGTAAAGAGACAAATATTTAATGTCGCAAGTATTTAAGCTATTATGCTTGTTTGCAAGACAAGAGAGTAATAAAGTATATTTTTCACTTTTACAGGATGGTATAGAGGGGAAAAACAGCCATGAATTTTGCCATTGTCAAGATTTGCGAGAACCGACTGACAACTTAAAGAACTACTCCTGCTTTTAAAACGTCCAAATTGCAAAAATGCCCCCAATCTGTCATCCTCTGATGCATGAGTACCGTATACTGCAGAGCCTACTATACATACCCCTCTTGAAAAAAAATAACCCACCCTCAAACGAAAACAACAACTTGCAAGATGAAACGATCATTGAAGATGTAGAACTCACTGTCAGAGATATGAGTCTTAAAGGAAGCCATTCTATTCAAACCAAACAGACTCAAAGAGCTTGTCAGAGATCTTGGTTTGTCAAATTCAAATGCTAGGCTTTTGATTTACAGGCTCAAACAGTGGGATTTGCTGGATATAAATGTACAAGTGACACTCCAAAGGAAATATCAAGACACTTCACAAGATTCTTTTTATCAAGCTGAGCTATACTACTGCAATGATATATCTGGTCTTTTTGGTGCAATTGCAAATCCATGTAATTTAGATAAGCGGAGGCTTTTCGTTGACAGCTCTTCAGAAACCATTAAACCTGTACTTATTAATTGGAGTATGTATCCATCTCTTCCCTTTCCTAATTCAGTATATCTCATGGAGGCCCATAAGAGTCAAACTCCTGCTAAATCTTTGAATTATAAGGAGCATGACTGGGAATTAATTGTAGACTTAAAAATGATAGGATTTTTTATATGCTTACAGGTAGATTGTACCAAGTTTCTATGTCATCTGTCTTTGTGAGTATAA
Source organism: Ceratothoa steindachneri (assembly GCA_963969495.1). NCBI lineage: Eukaryota > Metazoa > Arthropoda > Malacostraca > Isopoda > Cymothoidae > Ceratothoa > Ceratothoa steindachneri. Next base: position 24,068,917 of record OZ018317.1, on the reverse strand, counting down.
TATACTACAGAGCACTACCACTAGATACACTGGACACAAAGGACTTAGTTCGCTGTTACAGGGCATAATATCAAACATGAGCAATTGATACACCCTCAAATGGTGTTTCCTCCTTTGCATTTAAAATGTCTCATGAAGCACGTTGTTAGAGCTCTTTACAAAGAGGCTGGAGAGTTCAAGTACGTTCAAAATTTCTTTTCCAAAATCTCTGAGCCAAAGGAGAAAGTTGGTGTCTTTGTTGGATCACAAATCAGTAAAATCATAGTGTACAAAATTCCCTGAAAATCTTAATAACAAGTGAGAAAAAGCCCGGAATATTCTTGTTTCGGTGTTTCAGATCTTTTGTGGTAACCACACTGCTGGCAATTATTATGTGGGAGGAAACTCAAAGAAGCAAGGGTAGCGCTTCTATTAAGATATACTGAAATTTGTACATACATACAAAAAGTATACATGGGGACTTTTACGGGAAAGTGATTTACATTAAAAACGTAAATCGCGAAAATGTTCACTTCTAACCTTATATTTGTTTTTATATTTTCATTGTGGAAGTTTTTAAAAAAAATGTAAAAAATTAACTCTGTTTTAGTTTTAACCAAAAAAATGGATGAAAAAATACAGAATTTGCCTCATTTTAGCAAATATTTCATCATACAAGCCACTAAAGCAAATTCTGAAACAAATAATGGCCTTTATTTATTATTTTGTAATAAAAGGAGTTGGAAAAAATCACGTGCTGACCAGGAACAAAAATTGTATTATATAGTGTTATCCTTATCTTTCAGAACATTAGTTAGTACTCCAAGATGGTAACTTTTAGAAATGCTTCTATTCCTCTTTTCAATAATTCCAATGTTGTCTTGTTATGTGTAAGTTTTTCCTACTGCCATCCCTTGATGGCACTCGTCATATTGGCACTATAAAGAAAACAAATCCAGCTGCGGTCGCTTTCTCATTATTACCACCTTCAGTTAGTGGTTGTGGGTCTACGGTTCGCTCTATCATTTTCTCGTCAGTTTCTTTGAGAGTAAATATTACCTTCTGAAGATGATCTTGTCCAATAGCCTGGTTATCAAGATCATTGCCGGCATTAATGATCGATTCACATTGGAGTTGAGGTCGAAATAGGAACTCAGTTATTGAGTCGGGCTTTTGAAGGCTTCTTGCAATTTGTGGCCACGGCAAAAGACGTATTATAAATTTCTAACATAAGTTGATTTCCGTTATTTGCATTTATTTATATGTATTTTATCTGTATTATATTTTACGAACTTTTATTTAAAAATTAATAATTTGCTTTAAAGTTTCCACTTTGACTTTACAATATCACTAATTTTGACCGAAGAGTATCACTTTGTTTGTATTAGGGGGTAGGCCACCCTGAAAAGAGTAGGCTTGTGCCAACTGGCTTACCTAGAGACTGCCTCTGTTCTATGCTGATTGGTATACACCAGTACCAGCCTATTATCTAGCCAGAACATACCAGATATTTCAACTACCCGCATGTTACCTCCCCTATATCTATAAAGTAGGTTAGTCACCCGGTACTGACCTCTAATTTTTGGAAGTTACTTGGTACTAGCCCCCTTTGTCGCGCTGCATTACTTGCTTAGTGCCTACCTGGTACCATTTAGTCACCTACACGGTACCTACCCTGAAAAAGCCCGTGATTTCCTGCTACCAAACATATTGTTCTTTGGTATCCTCTGGTATTTGCCCACTATTCACATAGTACTCGGCTTGTATTTATCCGGTATATACAAGGTACTTAAATCTTACACACATTCTCTTTAGTCGGCACCCATTTGTATTTAACAAATTTATTTCTATAATACTTATCTATGTAACTATACAACTCTCTACCCATCGACCACAGTTACCATATTTACAATTTTGTTCTATAGTTTGTGTCGATAGAGCCTCAAATTTATGTCTATACTAAGTTGATCGAGTCGAAAGCATTGATTGATTGAACATCAGCCTTTAAATTTCTCTTCATTTCATTCCTAAGAAGAAGACACAAAATAAATAAACACTGACTGGTAATCATTATATGCATTTGAATAATAATATTATTATTATTATTAATCTTAAGAAGGAAATCAGTGGAATACCAAAATTAGGCTGGATATCGGTAGTAAATTTTAGCTCCATCTTGGGAAGCGTCGGGCAACTATGGCTCAAAGGCAAAGTCGATGCATCATCTCAATCTTAACTTGTGAAAGTAAAACTTGGACGTTGTCGAGGGTTGTTCGATTGCTCGAGATCTAGGATTAGGGAAACACCTGGCATAAAACCTTCTTTACTTAATTCATATAAAGAGATCAATTTGGGAAATAGATAGCAAAATAATAGACGAAATACTTTGTTTAAATAAGGATACAAAATCTTGTCTATAAGAGTGGGAGGGTTGATTCTGATAGTATGGGAGAAGCCGAAAATAAGATAAAAGGAGGGAGTGAGTTGCGGTCCTCTGGTGGAATGCTGTGCGATGTATAATTTTGCTGAGTAGGGAACTTAATACCCTCCCTGTCGTTTTGCTACAAGACCCCAGTGAGGAGGTGCGGCCAATAGTTTCTGAATGAGGAAGTGAAGGTAGTGCGCCTCTCAAATATAGGTAAGTAGTGGAATAGTCCAGCGAGTACAGGAAGCATGGTATATGCAATAGCATCAAAATCGCCCCAATGAAATAGTTCAATAATAGTCACAGAATGTAGCCACATGAGGGGGAGAGTCCGACTATCATATTCACACCTAATGGGGAACAAAACAATGGAACTTTATATGAAAGCTTGCAGAAGGGCGGAGTTAAATCAACATTGATAATAACATAAAGGAAACACGAAGAAGCATGGAAGAAGGAGGGGGGGAGGCGGGAGGGGGGAGGCGGGAGGCGGGAGAAGAAACTCGCCAGGAAGAAAGCGTCGTTGAATCGAGGCTGAGTTCCCTGATCCATACACGAGTAAACTCAGCTTCAAGAAGAGCCGCTTGATCTGACCTGGCGGTCATAAGAGGGGGGAGGGAAGAGCCAAAGGCGTCTTTTATGGACACAAACTGAATCTAGAAACCACGCAGAAACTGAGAAAAACTCATAGGATGATAGGAATAAACTGAAGATAAAGAAATACATGGATAAGAACCCTACGCGAGTGATGGATATAGCAAAAAAAACGTTAGTCTCGCATTGGATATTGGCAGAACAGATGATTAGGAGAAACGACGCAAGAGGGATAAAAGTAATCCCAAGTTAGGTTTTTATATACGTAAAGACACCCATAAGAGGAACTCGGAGCAAGTAGAAGGAGGAAATTCTGCAATGACAAGAGTAACGTGGCAACACAATTCTCCCTGACATGGCACAGAAGCCGAATCCGCCCCTGTTCAAGCTTCACCTCGGGCGGATCGGACCTCCAAAGCCTTACAAAGGGAAAAGAAATCTTCTCTCCCTGCTGGTGCCCCTGTGACAGCGAAGACCTCCATTTCAGAGAAGGATCTTGCCGAGGCAGGTCCATCTAGCCTAGGGACTGATACTGGTGGAGAAGAGAAGTGGGTTAATTTCTAACAACCCTCTCCTAGAAAGAAAAGTCAGAGGGAAAAGACTTGGGAGTGTTCTCCCTCATTCAGAGGTTACCTGGTTTCTCGGGCTCACTGGCTTCAAACGCTTGCTCTGCATTCGTTCCACTGATGGCAGCATATTGGCCAGGGGCATCATTATTCATCAGAGGAGAGCTCTAGCTAGCGTGATTCGCAGAGAGCCAAAGATGACCCGTTTCTCGAAAGGCAGCCTTCTGGCGAATGCGTTAAATCCCTCCGAAGGAACCATGATTCGTGCCCTTTGGAACACTTGATGGCACGTCGATGAATGTGAGTCCGCAATGTAACATGAACTTCATAAAAGAGTAGTTTATGGAGCGATCATGGTCAAACGTGTGATGAGAAAACAGGGAGGGGTCTCGAGACCCACCCCTACACTTTTCCTCACGTTCGACTGTGACAAGCTCCCTGAGTCGGTGCGTACCGGTTGGTATCGCTTGCGCATGAAGGCATTCCAGCCACTGCAACGTAGGGGCTACTAATGCCACCCCTTCGGCCATACAATTCGCTCGTGTAAAGGTTCAAGGTCAAAGTTACCTAAAGTCTGTGTAAGTTGCTCCAAGTCTGCAAATGATAAGTGAAAATCATCTGTGGCCAAGTTTATCAATTGCAGATAGCCGCACCCTGCTTTCTCAAGGTAATGTGGTGCGTCACTCCTTGAAAGAGAAATCCTGACAGTTTCACTTCAGATCCCTCTTATTCCGCAAAGCTAAGGACTTGACCCTGGTGCACCCGGCGCAGCATGAGATTTCTTATTTATCAATGTCAAAAAGACCCCCTATGTTTCTTGGCCCAGCAAGCCCTCCGAGCACAATCGTTTACGCACCCTTTCAGAACTCTTCTGTTATTTCCACCCACCCTGGTGCTCCCCTGGTATAGCTAGCGGCAGAAAGGTTCTACAGCCATCTCAGACTAAAACAGGGCTCTCTGATAGAGCTGGCGGTATAAAGGGTTCACACTCAGACCCAGCTAAAACCAGGGATCCTCCTCCTTCCTACAGCGTGACCGTTTCTAGTAGGGCGAAACGACCGCGTACCTCCACTGAGTCGTTAGACTCACAGGAGGCAACACCTCTGATGTAAGTCGTGAGGCAATCTTCCGGGGTTCCTAAATCTGCCTTCCAAAAGGAGGACAGCATTTAAGGATCTTCAGGGATTACGCACGCTCTAAGTGGTAGGCCATTCGTTTTTTTTCCTCTCCCTACTTCCGAAGACGCCCCGCCTGCCAGAGGCTTCGAGGTGGAAGTAGGCAAATAATCACATGGCAAACTCAACCTTCCCCAATAAATACTTAAAGCCGACAGTAACTTGAGCACATTGACCGGCTAACAGCGCACGGAGTCCTGCTTTGCAGGAAGCGTATGGCCATTCCTGTAAGGGGATTTTCTTCAAGGAGGCGCCCCGCATCTCCCCTGAGCCTGAAGGTCATATTACTTTAATGCAATTGCCGCGGACTGGAGGCCATCTGGCAGGAGCTGCGGAGTTTTTTCTCCTCCCGTTTCCCCTTAGCTATATTTTTGCAGGAGACCATGCTGGGCGCGTGCCTCCTGCCCACCCTCCAGGGGAATGAGGGTTTTGCGATCCCAATACCTCGAGATGGAGGCCGGCTAGGGGGATGCACCATTTACATTTGGCATGATGTCTCCGCTCTTCTCTTTGCTTTAGATACTTCCTTTAAGGAATAACCTGTGCCGCTACACCTGGATACGAGGTATACTGTTATTTGTGCGAATATTTAACCGTCAGTCGACTTCAACGAGGGATAATTACGCCACGTTTTAGCACGGTTGTCGAGGCCCTTTATCTTGGTCGGGGATCTGAAGGTTAGACACTTCCTATAGAAAGACTACTCGATCATCCCAGGGGTCAGGTCCGTGCCGACTTGATCGACGAGCTGGATATAGGTGTCCTAAATGTGGATAAATTTAGGCATCACTGCCATAAAACGCTTGATCTATCTTTGTGCTCTTCGATTGCATAACCTGAGTTTGGGTGGGGATTAGTCAATGACGTTCACTCTCTAAATCCAATATCATTTTCTCGGCTCCTGGCGCATGACAGCTAGCCCCGGCTGGTGCTTGGTTCGGTTTCTCAGTGGTCCATATTTCAGAAAATAACTAATTTACCTGTCTCGGTCGAAGATTTAATTCGGTTGATGAGGCCGTTGAGTTCTTCTTTGGCAACTTAATCGCCGTGGGCCTATCTATAATTCCTAGAATGTCGGGCCGTTTTGCACACCTACCGCTTTCGTGTTAGTCATCCGAGTGTGATATGGCCCTTAAACATAATGGTTATGCCTACATGCGCTATAAGCGCAGCCCGAATGATTTCACTGTCAGTGAATTTCGTCGAGCTAGGGCTAGGTTGCTCTATGTTTCTAAGCACGCCCGCTATTCTTGCTCTCGTGCATAGATATCATCACTTAACGAAAAGACCTCTCCTACAGAGGTGTGAAAGCAAGTCAAACAGATTCAGGGCAAGTTCTCGCAGGACCCCATCCCGTTCTCCAGTAGAAAGGAGCGCAATTTTGTACCCTGCGTCCGTGGAGGAATCCTTCACGACTGCTTTCTCCGCTTTCTCTACCCGGGATGCTGCTCCGAAAGATTCAATGCGCGTCGTGATGTCTCTCAGACTCTGTGCAAATTGCTACTGTGCGAGCTTTTGGGAAACCAGGGAGGGATCACTCGAACCCGGCCAGTTTCCACCCAATTTTTCTAACCTACTGAGTGTCTAAGCTTATGGAGAAATTAGTAAATCTTAAATTAGCCTATTCTGGACAGCGTTTCCACATTGCAGCTTTTGCAAGTTCCACTCCAAGTAACATGCTATTGTCTGACTGGAAAATGACGTCTGAAAGACCTTCCTTCGTAGACAGCACTGAACCAGTGTTTTTAATCTGGAGAAGGCCTATTATACTGCATCTCGATACAGTATAATGAAGACTCTATACATGATGTGGGCAAGAAGACGCCTCCGAATTTTTATATCTGAATTTTTGCGAGATCGTCGATTCCACTTACGGGTCGGGGTTACCCTCTCCGGCTGAATCGAGTAGGTAGACGGCGCCCCATAGGGAAGTGTCCTCACTGTCTCAGACTTTGCCCTGAGCATCAACACTATCACCTCGGTGCTGCCGGAAGATGTTCTGGCTACGCTCTACTTGACGACATTTCGATCTCTTTTGGCGCGAACAAGATGCCAACTCTGGAGCGTCAAATCTAACAAACATTTAATCCCGTTTTCGCATAGCAAAGCGCACAGGGTTTACTTTTCTTTGGCCAAGACTAAGGTGGTGCATTTTTACCACCATACACACCTCCACCCTGACCTAGACTTGTTTCTAAATAGCGTTTACCTGGAAGTTGTAGACTTGCACCGTTTCCTTTATGCTCTATTTTACCTACACCTCACCTTGGACACTCATATTTGCAGCCTAAGTTTCTCTTGTACAGGCGCCATGAATATTCTTCGTTTCCTGACGTTCAGCACTTGGGGTGCTGATAGGGCTACTGCCTTACTTTTTTATCGGTTCTGTGTTCGTTCAAAGCTCGACTACGGAGGCAAGTTTTAAGGATCCGCAGCCAAATGTGTATTGCGGAAGGTGGACTTAATCCACTACACCAGCCTTCGCTTGCGACCGGTGCCTTGCGCACGTCCCCCATTGAGAGCTATCTTGTCACTGCTTTGGAGATGCCACTCGCTTTGCACCGTGCACAGTGCATTATTTACCTGTACGGCGAGCCTGGCGCCTCGTTCAGTCGCCAACAGCGCTCACTAAAATCGCAGCTGATCTCGACGGTGCGTATAATGCCGAGAGACGCTAGTCCTACACTAAACCCTTTGGGTTTAAGGCTAGGAAACTCCTTCGAGAGTTCGGTATAGCTCTCAAACCGGTGACACCCCTGATTCTTCCCAGGATGCCACCGGGGAAGGTACCACCTTTGACTATTTGTCGCCACGCCTCTGCCCCTAAAGATGCTACAGCGCCGGGAGTATTGCGTTCGACCTTTTATGAGCACACTTCGTGTCACGCTGGAACCGTGCCAGTGTATAGGGATGACTCCAAGTACCATGATGGGGAGCTCTGCCAGGCGCTGCGTCTGTCATTACGGCTGAGCTTGTTGCAATACACCACTCGGTACGGGAGATTACGCGACTCTTCGGTTCGGAGACCGGATTGTGATTTATAGTGACTCACAAAGCGCCCTGAGTGCTCTCAAGGCATGGGAATATCCAAATCCCCTGGTTTGCGAGATCCATGACGCCGGTCGGATGTCGACATTAGCTTCTGTTGGGCTCCTGGACACATAGGAATTGCGAGGAATAAGCGCGTCGATGAGATGGTAGTCAGGCCTACCCCCGACGTCGGAGGGAACTTCATACCTGTTGTCTTTTCCTTTCTTTTATTTTTATTTTTTCTTGTTATTTTTTAGCCTGTGCTTAGCCTTTGTCTTTTTTTTCATTTGTTATTTGTTAATTGTGCCTGAGGTGAGACTGATGATGATCATGATGATGACCCTGATGCTGATGGTAAGGAATAGGAGTAGTGCTGGTTGTGGTTGTTGTAGTTTTATTCGAATATAAAGCGAAACTCAACAAGGGGATATCTCGAGAAAATTTATAGGGAGAAATCTGTACAGAACATGGATAAAATAGAGAAGTAAATGTGTGTGGAAGAAATAAAGCACCAGTTCCTCTGGTGGAAATTTTGGCCTGAAATGAACGGTATCTTCTAGATATCAGCTGCATCAAGCTACTTTAGAGTTGACCCCTACAGAGCGTAGTACTAGTTTTGCACTACGTTTACGTCTTCTCTTCTTCCCCTCCCCTCCCCTGTTACTTGCCTTGTTATCGTTGTTAAGTGCCCGATTCTGGCATAAGGCCTCGGATGAGACTCCCGGGGCTTCATTCCTTAGACTCGTCCTAATTAAAAAAGAAACAATTTGAAGACGAGTACCACCTCCCCCATTGGAACCTTTTCTTTCTTCGGGGGTTTGTCCCAGAGAGGCTCTGGCCTACTCTTTGCGAGAGGGGGGGGTCAGGCCTGGGGGCCTTTTGGGTCCACTGGGGCGGCGAACCTGACTTTTAATACACCCCTCTTTTCTCCTCTTATACTACATTCTTTTATTGCCATTTATTTTTCTCTTCTTTCTCCTATTTAGTGTCCCTGACGGTTACCTGACCTCTGCTTGTTTTCTTTAGGACTGATTCAGAATTGTTCTTTCATGAAGGAGAACTCGGACAACCTATTCGATCTATAAAGATAGTGTGGTGGATTCGTATCCATTCTCCAGGAGCAAATACCGTGGGCAGCCGAATATAGAGTTGCAGTAGAGCCGTTCCCTTGTAGGCCTCCGTGGGTGGGAGTCCAGAATGATAATATGAAGTCAATTTTGTTTGCAATGACTTGCTATATACCAAAAAATTCCCTTTCCCGTACAGATTGTCGTGCTAAACGTTCTTTAGTTGCCTTTTCAGTTTTTCCGCGTTCGTTGGATCTCTATGCCAACGATGTGGACCCAGATATAGATTATCCCCGCTTTCTGCGCTTGAGTTCCTTATCTAAAACTTCACATGGAAAAGTCGATGTGTTTGACGTTAATGAACCATTTGAGTCTCGCGGTGATGAACTCTACCGGATGTGGTCAAGAGGTACTGGTGATATCGGAGTTGAGGTATCATCTCATTCTCAACATAACCTTGTTTGAAGTCTGACTCGGCTAAACGTCAAGTCTTCAATGGATTCTTCTCCTGTTTCACAATAGTTTCTGCCACTAGCCCGGTCAACCCTCAACAGGACGTAGGCCCCTTACTGGTCCAGACGGTAGCAGAAATCCACCTAGTTCCTCGTACTTTGCCCAAATCGCCGGCTCCACGCACTGACCCTGCTACTCATGGTCCGATGGAAGCCGATGGAAGCCGATGATATTCCAACATCACTAGCCGCGGTTTTGGGGTCAACCCCTTCGAGTATCTCCTGTCACTTTCAGGGTCTTTTCCCCTGCTATAGCAGGCTCTTTAAAATGTAATCTTCGCCCCCTCCCCAAGCTCTTTGGGATGCACTTCAAACCTAACCTCAGCCATAAAGGACAGAAACATATGTATTTACTCTGGTATCTAAGTGTCCCACCATAATATCATTCATTTTACAATGAAATTGTCAAGGCGTTCTTTTTAAGTAGAAAGAACTCAAAGTTATTTTGACGACTCCCCACCTCGCTGTTATTTTTCTTCAGGAGAACAAAGTGGGTACATAGCGTTTAGGGCGGTACCTGGTTTTCGTATTTTTAACTCTATTGCCCCTGTCGGCGGCTCGTCTCATCTGGTGCAGATGTGATTCTAAATCAGAGTATTAGGTCGAATTTGACCTCTATGCTGGTCAAGAAAATGAAAAAATAGAATACCGATTGGGTGAAGGAGTTCTAAAACTTACAGAAAAAAATCAAAATATTGGTTATAACATTTTTATAGATAACTTTTTCAATTCGCCTTCGCTCCAATCCATGTTATCCAAGAAAAATATTTATCCTGCAGGAAACGTACGAATGAACAGAAAAAAATATTCGAAGATCACAGGTACCTTCTGATAAAGACATGCACCAAGGGGATATCTCTTATTTTGAATCAAATAGCATTTTTTATGTAAAGTGGATGGACAATAAAGCCGTGCACATGTCGAATTTTATATCGACGTTTCCTGTTTCGAAAGTGTACCGTACGAAAAAGGAAACAGGTGATAAAGAGGATATTGAATACCATGTGTTAAGCACTACAATGCCCCCCAAAACTAACTTATCAGTTAGACCATAGGTCAAAAGTTAAAAATTACCTCATAGTAGTTTTTCATCTTGTTGATATTGCAATAAATAATGGCTTCATCGTGTTCTGCAATTGGAAAGAACCTGAAATATTGAAGAAGTTGATGCAAAAACATTCAGAAGAATTGTGGCCCCAAGGTTGATTGGAAACTACTCCAACAGAAAAAGAGCCTCCACCATCAACTTCTATTGCTTTCACCCTCCCATTCCCAAACAAGATACAATTATCCACACCAACACATTCAATGCGAAAATCTGATTGCTGACAACGTTGCAAAGTGTGCACTAAAAATAAACTTTATAACAGAACCAATAATGTGTATTGAATGTGGTATCTACCTTTGTTACGTAAATGGTAGAAATTGCTTTGAAAAAATATCACGAATAATTGTAGTGTTATCTACGTGTTTAATGTTTTATATATATTATTTTTATTTTGAAATATACGCATTCAATAATGATTTTTATTGCATAATCCATATTTTTTATATAAATAATTGAAAATGGAAATAAGTAACACATATTCAGGAAAATCATATACATAAATATTTTACCTATGTTTTTAAATGTTTAATAAATCCAATTACATTATAATATTGTTTTCCATCCTGATAATATTAATAGAAAATGTTATTATAAGCAGCAAAGGTGAAAATATTAAAGCATAAATAATTGCCCCTGAGGCTCAATGGCACACATATGTGCTATGCAATATTTTCATAATGTAAGAAATATTTTATATTTTTTTAGTAAAAACATTAATTAAAACTCATATGTAGTCAGTCTATAACATTTTTCAAAAACAATAATGCTGGTTTTCTTATTTCCTTTAAAGGGTTAAACCCTCATTTTTTACATTTTTATCACATAGTTGTCTTCTCTCTTTTTTATAATTAATCCACCCTCATTTATTCCTGTTGTCATTAAGAATCCACTTGGATTGTGCAGTTGCCCAACTTGTTTCTTTATTAACTCCTTCAAGTCGAGTAATTTGAATCTCTGTTTTTGGCCTGAGCTACAAAGAAGACTAAAATGCCACAAAATGAGAAAATTCAGCCGATAACCAATTTCCTTTTAACCTCTCTTTCTCTCTTATTACAAGTTTTAACTTAATAATACCAAATAATTAAATATATACATATGATCAAAGATCCCAAAGGAAAATCTCCAATCCTGCATAATGATAACCTAACGGGCAGAAGAGGAAGGAATAAATATTAGGAAGACGGTGCGAAGAGTTTTCCGAACTTAAATAAAGTAACAAAATATAGAGAAAACTTAATTCTTCCGAATTGCATAAAAAATCGGTATTCCGATGTAATTTGCTGAGCTGTATGACATTTATTCCATAACATTTGTTAATTAGAAGGCTCTAAAACCCTGGGAATGACGTCGTCTCCAATTACCTACAAACCAAACTTAACATTAAACTAATTAACAAATGAACGCTGACTTTTAAATACAAACTCCATAGAGAATCTCGTTTCTATACGGACGAGTTGGATGAGGGAAGATAAGAACCTGAATTGGAGCTAAATATTATTAAAAAGGGATAGAATTCCTACCAGAAAACTATGCTACTTGCTTTTGGTAGTACGTCGAAACCGACGATGACGCTTCTATTTTCCTATATTTGGTATTCTTGGTTTGATCTATGGTATCGGTGAAAAATTATATCCGTTCGTCAGAGTTTTCGGCTTCGTTGATTCCTCAGATGACTTTTTAGTCCTAATTCCGAAGCACAGCGCTTTCCATTTGATGGAGGGGGAATAAATACCGTCTCCTGAAGCTGGCGGGTCCCGCAACTACTTTTCGCCTCCATGGGTGTAACGTAGATAGTTTTACAACTGTCGCAAAACGTCTCTAGTCAATATTGGCAGAATGAGATAGTTCAAAGAACCGAGGCAAAGGGAAAAATATTACCATTCAATTAACTAATGATCAACATATGATACATGCTTAGGATGGTAATATTTCGAGTATTTTGATGTCGAATTCTAGTCCTGCATTTGGAATTATTCTATTGGATATGTCTTCTCTAATAAGACTTTTTATTAAGTTACAAGAAGACATAATGGCTTGTATCTCTTTATCACCTCATTATGCGTCCAAATGAGTTGTTAGATAACGCAAGAGTGGGCAAACAATTGACTAAAAAGATAGGGCGTGGAATTTAATTCGGCAACAATTAAAATCAAATTCCTTTTGAATTGCTCATCAATGTTTTTGAAAAACTATTCTGCGCATGCATAAGCCCACGATGACATTAGAAACCACTAAAAAATGACCTTATTTAACATTATATCCGTTTTAACATTTCATGTCTTTTCAGAGCACATGAATGGGGGAAATTTTTAACTCTATAAATTAATTTGTGTATTTGGATTGAAAAAGACCAATTTGTGCGTCTCTTGGCATTTCTGAGATGGAGATTCCGGCCATTTTAAGCCTGGAAGTGACATTTCAAAACCAAAAATAGAGAAATAAATTGATTTTTTGTCCTCAGAAATAGTTCCATTGCGTATAGGTTTCTCTCACGCTTCCTCTTTATGATTCCTTTTCCGAGTCATTCCTTTCAACTCACGAATAACACCTGCCTTTCCCCTCTAACTAAACCTATCCCTTCTTTACCTGTCCAATTCTTTTATCTTTCAGTCACTTTTCTTAATCGTCGCTCACTGACTGTGGACGAAGTAAAATTTGTGACAAAATTGCATCTGAGAAACTGAACTTCATTTGCTTAATGGAAACGTGAATGAAAGACATCGCAAACTCTATTTCCCCGGCTGTGACCCATTTTAGCTCTACGTTCCTACATGTAAGTACAGGGCAAGGTAGCGAAATTGGGTGAATTGCCACCCAACATATGTCCCTTCCTTCAACATGATTGACCCTTGGGTGAATTTATAAACATGACAGTCTCATCCTTCATCATACACCTTCGCATCTCCAACTTGCCACCATTTTAAAACTTTACACTCATTCTCTCTCAATCTGCACCCCCTCCCCCCCCCACACGAAAATATACTAGACCAAAAATCACGCAAGGACAAAATTGTATTCAGTATCCTTCTTTATTCCACAAGCGTGTTTATTGAGTTGCTGGTTGACTGGCTTCAGATTGATCCTTCGGTAGAGTACCGACTGCCTTAACCTGTCCGATCTCTTGGTTTTATGAATGAGGAGAACCCCTTTATTCTGAGTTTTCGGCATTTTTAACTTGATCGTTTTGCTCGCTGAATTTAAGCAGATGGGGTAAAGCAATACCACCTTTATTAATAAGTTGTAATTCTTTAGCTTGTTTGGGGTATTTTAGCCCTCTGAACCTGAACAATTTTGGAAGATATAGGTGGATATTCGCTACACGGTGTTTGATATATTTTCCATAGCTATTAAATGTTAGTTAGCATTAACATTCTACCTTTGCTGTAGTACCTGCAGATATCATCATACGCCATAATGCCTGCCTTTTTCTATGGCCGATGGGCACAGCTCTGAATTTGTTCTTATCCATGCGGATATTCCATTTCCTTTCGAAATCATCGACGTTCCCGATCTCAACGGCGGTCTTCGCAGCCATGGCTGGTGCATGCTTGTACGGCGAGTGTCTGATCAACGTCACATCGTCATTTAACTGAATGTATCCCACGGTTTCATTCGCATGATGAGGCATCTTTATCGTGTAGATGTTATACAAAATTGGACTTAGACAGCTTTCCTGGAAACCCCCTCATCTAGCTCGAGCCTGGGTCCACTTTGTTCCTATATTGAAATGTAAGTGGACCTATCTATAACGTAGTTGCAACCAGTCTTTTTAGTCGCGTGCGAGTCTAGTCGCAAGCGACTCTACATCTCACTATGAAGGTCAGTCCGTTTTGCTTTTTTATTGTCTTGCTAATAACATCGTAACTAATAGCCCGATTCTAACGAAATTTGAAACACTTATGTGTTTTACATTCTTTTTCGAAAGATATAATTACCAAAGTCCTCCCAAGGTTAGCCCATGAATTATTTTGTTTTGGCAATAACATCATAACTATTCGGCCGATACTCTGCTAGACTAGACTAGGCTATAATATGCTATACTCTGCTAGGCCAGCTTAGAATAGGCTCTACTACGCTAGGCTATTATAGGCAGGCTATATTATTCTAAGATATAATGTACAAGGGTAAGGTATACTATCCTAATTTAAGATATAAAATGCCATGCTAAGAGAACATATAGTATGTTTGGTTAGACAATACTAAGCTATGCTTTACTAGGTTATCATAAGATAGTATAGGCTATAGTTGTCTAGGATAGTTAATGCTATGCTAAGTTATACTATGCTAGACTAGGCTAAGCTAGGCTAAACTATACTAGGCTAGACAGTTCAATACTATGTTATGCTAGTGTAGGCTAAATTATACTAGGCTAGGGAGAGCTATGCTCTGCTATGCTAGGTAATACTGTGTTAGGCTACGATAGGCTAGCTAACCAAGGCTATAATATGCTAACCTATGCCAGGTTATTCTAGTATAGGGTATGGTATGCTATACTAGTCTAGAATATACTAGGCTAGGCTATAATATGATACGCTTGGCTCTATTATGGTAGGTGTGGTTATTATAGGATAGGCTATAACAATAGCCTATAGTATTCTAGGCTAGGTTAGGCTATCGAATGCAAGGATATAAAGGCTAGGCTATAGTAGCCCATTCTAGCTTGCTATACTAAGCTAGGTTCTGGCATACAATGCTAAGCCATACCTGGTTAGGCTAGGATAGGTTATAGTAAGCTAGACGATACTAGGCTAGGCCAAGCTAGGCTCTAGTATAATATGCTAGGTTATACTAGGGTCTATTAGGCTAGGCTAGGTTATACTATGATTCGATATGTTAGTGTAAAATAGGATGCGATAGGCTAGGCTATAGGAAGCTAAGTTAGCATAAAGTAGGCCATACTATGTTATGTTATACTAGGCAAGAAAGATTATACTAAGCTAGGCTAGGTTAAGCCTGTCACAGCCATGCTATTCTATTTTAGGCTAGGTTCTAACGAAATTTGAAACCCTTATGTTGTTTTACATTCTTTTTCGAATGATAGAATCGTCAATATCCTCCCAAGGTTAGTCCAGGAACTATTGAAAGTTTTGAAGGCAGTAAGGTCATAAATCAGAATTTAAAAAGTACCTAGAACATAAAAAGCACCTAGAGAACAAGGTGTAACACTTGATTTTATAAAGGTTTGAGGATAACTTTCGGTTTACTTACATCGCATTCTCTTTACAAAGGGTCTAAAAGAAAAGTAAGCTTATAATGACTTAGTCAAACTCTTCAGGTAATTAAAGATTTTCTGAGGGCACTGTTGTGCTGTGAACCCTCTGAGGAGATAGGATGTATCTGGTTTCATCACATGATTGTCCGAAGTTCCGAATGGGTGGAGGTGGAGCGAATAGAGTGAGGAGATGTTCAAAAGTAAAAAGGTTTACCAAGTTAAAATTTGCATAAATAAGAGTTGATGCGTGAGGAGGGTGCACAGAGGTTATGTCGGAAGGAGTATAAATGTGGAAAGGAAATAAACCAGACATGTAAGTATATAAAAGAATTATAATAAAGATCAAAAGTGGTGTGTGTGTATGTGTGTGTGTTTTGATAGGATTGTTAGAAAACTATTCGGTATTGAATTATAAATAGAAGAATTGAAAGAACCATGAATGTAGGTATAATCCAGAGAAGATATTAAATTGTAGTGAAAAGGTTCAGTGTACCATAAAGTATTGGGTAAAAAAAGAAGAATTAGAAAGCGGCTGTGGAAATGTTTGAATATATGTGGCGATGGTGTTCTTTTGCTGAAAATAGAAAGTTCTTTTCAATTTAAACATCATGTAATCTCGTCCAGTAGAGTGATTGGTGTAGCATAGATTTTGGAATGAGCCAAACGATGGCACATGATAAGTATACATGAAAATTGCTTGGAAAGATGTGCTGTTAGCGAGATATGAGGATCTGTTGTTTGTATCTGACCCTGAAGAGCAAAAAAAAATCAGTGACCGAACCTTTTGTTAATGTGTGATTGCGGAAAAAAGGTGAAATAAATGAATGGTCAAAACCACGCAGTTGACTTAATTTGACTAATAGGGGTCGTTAAAGTTTAATGCAAATTTGTATTACCTAAAGTAAAATGGGCGGCAGGTTATTTGAGTATTCAGTACAGTAGAATTTTGTATAGTTTCTTTGATACCAACTTTATTGCAGGCTGATCCTGCACAATGAAAGATGAAACCCAAGAGAGAAAACAGTTTACTCTTATAAATTAATGTGTTTTATGAGTATGAACAATACGAGAGGATGATATGAGAGAGAAAAAACTGCCTTTAAAAGGAATCTTAGTGGAAGGATTCTGTAAATATTTTTAATCGGTAGGGGCATATCGAACCAGTATATCTAGAAAAGTTACCGATAACAAACTATGTTTATGTGCGTAATGGAAGAATGGCGATAGGTCAAGAACAGGTGTATTATATTTAACTATTACATATTTTATGATTTGGACTAGTACCTTTAAACTTTTTATTTATCAAAAAGTAAGGGTAACACTTCAGATTCGGGGCGCACAGTAGATGGCGCTGTTAGTCGGCTTCAATTTTGGGCTACAGCATATCTCTTATGACGTCAGACAGTAGCGTCAGATGTGAACAATATCGGCGTAATATTTTTTGTATATGAGTATATACTGGGGGGCTGAACCCCCCAGACCCCCCCCCCAATTGATTGAAACTCAGGATCATCGCAGGGTGGTCTCCCTGCAGTGATATCTCCCCCACGAGCAGTCCCCTTGAATTTACTGGGGGTTTTTTCTCCCCAGCAGCTTTTTACTGGCAGAAAAACCTAATCTAATGACAAACAATACTTACTTTTATAGGTTTCTTGATTAGTTTATGCGCCTCTAAATAATCTAAAAGTTTTTCGCGATCATACAAAGTAAAGCCGAATTCGAATAACAAGGAAGCACATGGAGAGCACGAAAACACAATAACGAAAGAAAAACATTTGCAAAACGGGTCCTATTTATAAGCTACGATGTTGCCAGTAAGAAGTTGTTATCGTTCGCAGAAAACAAAAAATAAGAAAACAAAACAAAAAACAATAAAAGACATCAAGAAACCTTACCTAACTTAGAAAAAAAACTATAAACGAGCAGAACGCAGATATTTAGTAAATAATAGACTAAAAGTTACAAATCCCCAAAACAACAAAAAAATATAACGCAGTGATTGTCACATCTGACGCTACCGTCTGACGTCATAAGAGATATGCTGTTGCCCAAAATTGTAGCCGACTAACAGCGCCATCTACCGTGCGCCTCGAATCTGAAGTATTACCAAAGTAAGAAATTACAAGTGAGTTTAGCCACTTAAATGTTGAAGAAACAATTTTTAACAAAAACACTTGAAATTTACGGAAAAAGATTCAAAGTTAAATTAAAAAGGTCAGTCCTAAGGGAAAAATTCATAAAGTCAGAATAATAATTAGTATTCTTATTTTATGATTTTTCCCTTTGGAATTTGACTTTTTGCTTCAACTTCAACTTTCTTCCGTAAATTCCAATTGTTTTCGTTAAAAACTTCCTCTTTAATATTCAAGTGGATAAATTTATTTGAATTTTCTTACTTTTTGACAAATAAAGAATTTTTGCAACTTATATGAAGAGAGACATCTGCTTTTAGCGTTACGAATGTCAGGGGGAAATTGAATTAGGTCTTTTAGAGAATTAGGACCATGTAATCTGCCGCAGCGTCATTTGGTAGTCTTGGAGTTTTTCCAAGCTTCATCTCTTATAAGGGATGTCAATCTTCTTCAAGCAAATGCCTTCAGCATAATATATATTTTACATATTGCTACCCTAGCCTATTAATTTAGAAATTTTGTTGCCGAAGGTGCTGAAGTTGGTAATATAAGAACGTGCAGGTATATCATTTCCACTAGAGGAGCTAACGCTATATTGGGTAAAATTACAATATTCTCCATTTCCTTGTTTTGAACAACTATTTTATACATGTTGCGAAAGTGGGTAAACAAATATAAAATGTGTACAAGAATGGGAAAAAATATTTTACTTTTGCTACATGGACAATGATCTTAATATCATACTACTTACCACTCTTGGTTATTCATTCACACACGCTGCTAGGCATGATATATGAGTCTTTTGTTACTTTATTTATCGCCTTACATCTCTCTCACTCTATCATTCAAAACGAATCTCCCAAGCACTTTCGAAATTGAATGTGCTGAATTCGAATTAGCTAACAAATATTTATCACCACGCAACATTTTCTTGTAAATTGCCGATTTAATAATTATGCATTTGACATCGATTTTCACGATACCATAAATGTATTTCGTTTCCAAAGTCAGATTAAATGTGTCCATTGTAATTAATTCATGAATATATAATAAATCAGCATGTTTGTTAGCATTATATAATGTATTAACCTATATTTTAGTATTTACTTCTTCGTTTGAAAGACGTCTTAGGTGTCTCACGCTTCAGGTGACAGCAGAAGTCAGCCAGCATAGTAGGGCTCCATTTTTCCTAATACCTGTTTTCCATTGACGCTATACTTTGATGAAACCACTGTTCATGTTCATAACTCAGCTCTCCTGCATTCTCTGGGAAGAAGGACAGATGAGAAAGAAGAAAGTGTTTCTTCAGTGGCATATTGCATCCGAGATCTTAGTAGCACTTGAATGGCTCTCCCTTGGTGCTTTTCCAAAAGTCCTTTGCATACATCTTTGAATGCATGCCAAGCCGTTTGCTCAGTTTCCTTCATTGTCACCTCGAAGTTCTCATCAACTATAAGTTTTTGAATCTGAAGACCTACGAATATGCCTTCTTCAATCTTGGCATCACTTATTTTAGGAAATATTGCTTTGAGATACTTGAAAGATGGCTTGTTATATTGCAGTGCTTTGGGAAATTGCTTAATAAGGCCTAGTATTATATGCAGTGGTGGCAAAATCATTTCCTCCTTCTCAACTAGTGGCTCATGAAATACAGTATGTCATCTTGGTCTCCTAGTTTCCTGAGGTGACCATTCTGAGTGTGCATTAAGTTCTGACATGGCCCTGGTAGTTCAGAGGGCGGCTGTGGTACAGGAAAAGCACTTGAATGTCGAACTGAGCAAATAGTAGCCTGAAGATCTGGATACATGATAGATTTCTTGCCTTTTATGTTGCGACCTGAAGTGAAATAAAATAAAATTACACTAAAATTGGATATTACTGGCTGTGATGACTTGTAGAAATAGTGGAAGTACAACATATTAGGTATTTTGTTATTTTTAATTAATACACCTCTTAATATCCACTTTTAATATATGGTAAGCAGAAGTAGCAATCAGTTGAATGGTCTTTTGGCCCCCTCTAGACCGTTGGTACGCCAAACATGAGGCCAGGGCCTTTACTTTTCACCTAGTAGGAAAGGGAACTTGTACACCTGACACAACATATGTAAGGTGCACAGCGTTTGTCCTAGTCACCCACTTTACATTCAAAGTAGAGCTCATAAAGTTAATTCAGATGCTTAATTAACTGTCTCTTGTATTGTCTTAATGTAACTGATCCACAGATATAACAGAAACTGTCTGGGGAATCTTTGCATTCTCTAGGCATTTTAGTTCTGTATCCTGTACAGAAAAAACACTCCAATATGTGAAAGATAATATAAATAGTAACAGCAATAACCATTAATAAAAAAGTAAAAATAGGAAGCATTCATAGTAAGTTACAAAATTATCAAGCGTTACATAAGTGTTACCACGGATTTGGAACCATATAACTAAAACAATATTGAGTATACTTTCATATATTTCATTGGTTAGGTAATAAATAGCTTAGAAACAATCCATTAAAATTATATCAAAATCCGCTTATGGCTTTTAGAGTTGTAAGTTTCGGCCCCATCCTCTTTGCATTCAATCCCAATGGAAGCATCAGTGTATTTAACGTAAGTAAGATGGTAATTTACAAGAAACTTGAGGACTGCAGAAAGAGACGGATGTTATTTATATTCGTGATTTACGCAAAAAATACCGCTAGAAGAGTTTATTCTCATTTCCGTTTTTTATTTATTGTTGTACAGCGTTATTGTCCCCAAGGTTATCCTACGGACGGATTCGTCAATAATTTGGGTGAATTTGGGAACATTACCTTCCATAACTCCTCTGTAACCTTATTCTGAAGGATTTTCACATCCCCTCTGTATATCTCCTCTTATCTACAACTACTTGGATTTTTTTACTTTATTAGCTCATCTTTCACTCAAATAGAAAACGCGACACTAGGCCTAACTAATTACTCATTAATTTTGTTTCTTTCTTCTTTAACCTAAGCCTAGCCCCCCCCTCCCCTCACCACCACCCCTGCCATAAAGCCTTATCATCGTCGGCTCTCTTCAATTAACCAATAACAGATGACAAGGGATCTTGCTTCCTTCATTCCCCCATTAGAATCTGCCATTAACTTGACTAACCCCGACGTGGCATTCCACTACTTTTCTTGGGTCTTTTGCTCGTTCCTTAATGTTCATCCCCCACCATTTTCTAGCATAAAGGAGAAGATTTTCGGTTGCAAGTCCTCGTGGCAGACAGACAGGAACAGCTTCTATAGACTACTTTCTTCTGAAATTCCGCCCCTTAAGTGTACAACCGCAGTAAAATTTTCTAAAACAAACTCAGGCACACACACTTTGTTTAAGGGTTATAATAATATCCAGGTTCTCTGAAAGCCTAAACTCTTCCTTCTATCTCCCCAGCTGAATTATATATCCTCTTTACTGAAAAATAGAGGGAATTCTCTATGCCTCTATTCCTCGCCATCCGATAACTGCTTCTTTTCTCTCTATTTGAAAAAGATCTGTTCCTCCCACGACTCATTCTCACCAAGCTTTTACCGCCTGTTCCTCTGTTTTTCTCCCTTACCTCAAGGATATTTTAAATACCTTCCTCGTGTGTAAATTTGTGCGATCTGACTTCAAGCACACTGCTCTTCTCCCTATCGTAAAGAAACAGAACGCGAACACAAATGAACGGTAGCTAGCGCTTACTCTCTCAACTCCCATTCCTCTCAACGGTCATTTACATGATAGTGTAAGCTTATATTCTTGATCACTGGTCCTGTAACGCCGAGCATAGCTTCGGTTTTAAGATATGACACAATACTGAATCAGCAGGCCGACGTGTGCCAGACCTCCTTTACACAGTGGCCGACGCTAGTCTACCTTCCATTTTAAAACAGTGAACCTCTGAGAAGACTTTGCGCTGTTAAACGCATTGTTCTCCATCGCTTCCGTAGATGTTTTGTCTCTCTGGAACTGCCCTTAACTGATTCTGCTCGAATCTTTCATATCGTATTAAATCTATTCATGTTTAAATGTTATCTCTCGGCCAGTGGATGAGCATTTTGTTTTAACACAAGGGTCGGTTCTTGGTCCGCATCTCTTTTGTGTGTCACTTTTTACTCTCGGTATTCTTATGCATAGTCTTAGGCTATCATTTCATTTTTATACAAATGACAGAAAAATCTCTCATTTCTTCAGCCCAGACCTGTTTTCTGATACACCTAGAAATCTACTCTCCACTTATAATATGATTACTGAATGGCTCTTAGACAACTCCCTGAATTACTCCAAAAAATGTGGTTTGCTACTAAACTATTGCTGTTCAGCTTAACCTCCCAGGCCTCTCATTTCGATACAATAAAAAAATCTTAGCGTCACCTTCTATTGTTAGTTATCTCTCAAAACTTTTGTTTCTTACGTTTGTTAATCATCTCTTTGCTTCTTTTGTAATATCAACTGCATCCGTTTCTACTCTGACCCATACAATTTTAGATTATCATTCATGCTTTCGTCACATCCCGCTTTTACTCCTCGTTTCTCACTGGCTCTCTCCTGCTGGTTCAAAACTTTGCTCCCTTGTTTTTTCTCATTCCCCGCTGACTGCCCTGGATCCCCATTCGATACAGGTACTTCGTTTTACATCTAAGACCTAAAATGTCGCAGCTTCCTCCTACCTGCTGTCCCTCACTAATACAATCTCAGCCACAAAGAAGGTTATAATCTGGCTAAGCCTCGTTAGTGATTGTTCTCATTTATCTGTTGCATAAGTGATCGTACTTTTCCTAATTTTCTCTCAATGTATTACTTAGCTGATATACTGGCAATTTGTAAAGACCCAAAGCCTTAAAGACCACCATATAATAAATCAATATTATTATTAAGTTATAGTTCAACCAATTAACATATTTTCGGTAACTCGATTAATATTGCTAAAGTTCGATTTGACTGAAAATAGCAAAAGGCACTTTCAATTTCACGAAGCTAGATAAGAGTAAAGCATTAAATTATCAACTTATAAACTTACATTTGTAAAATATTAAAATCACAAATCGTTACAAAATCATGTAACACCTAAGAAAATATAATTTCCTCAGGATAGTCTGCATGATTTTTGAATAAAATTCTTTTGTCTAACCATAAACAAAAGAGGGAACTTTTTGACAAAAGCATAGTAATAGATATAAGATTTAATTCCCAGATGTAACTCTCCATAAAGGAATGATTAAGAAATAAATACGAATAAATTGTTCCCTCTTTTGCATATCAATGATATGTCAGTGGAACTGCAGCCAAAAGAAGAGAATATTTGGTGATCTATTGTTTATAAAGCAAACATGTGCACCTGAAGACCCAAGAGCCAGCTTTTATGCCTTTTGGGGCGTATCCCGCCGATAAACTAAGATATATATTCAGCCAAATATATTTATTTTTTTGCGAGAAAATTAATTGTAAAATTTAAAAACTAGTTTTTGGCTTATTATTCTTTCACAAAATTATTAAACAATGATCATAATTCATATGTACTTCAAACTTAAAAATCACTTTAGTTACACACATACCTTAAACTTTTGCAAGTAAACACAGCTCGAATAAAGTTAGAAAGGTTTTATGCGACACGGTTCGCCAAAAAGACTTTCCTGCATTTTAGAAAAGAGAAACTTTTGAATTTGTGAATTACACCTGGTATTGCCTCAGTGCGTGCTCTTGCTCCCTTCTTTTTCTACGTAGATATCAGGCTAATTAATTGTAAAGGCATACAATACAATTTTGTATCATAATAAGTTAGCTAGAGAAGCAAGAATAATTACCAAAGATGTATGAGGTTTCAGAGATGTGAAGAATGATGTTTAAATGTTTGTAAATGCAAGGTGTTCCACCTGAGGCACAACAGTGTTAATTTATTAGTAAGTAATTGATATTTTTTATACCAGTAATAGAAGGACCAAAGTGAAATATCTAGTAGTAATTATGGTATCTGATCAGAAGAGTCAGCGCCAATGAGTAGAACAATGGAAAAATAATTTGTATCTATGAGCCTTGATTGCGAAAGTATTTAGTATAACTACCATCACGATACTACTGTAGCTTATGTATGGTAAATGATGTTGAAATTCTTTAAAAGGAGGACTAGAGCACTAAAGTGATTCCTATTCTTACAAACACATGGATAACATGGAAGCCAGGGTACTGCTCACGCCTCGAAGATTCGGTGCAATCCTGGTCCTAATGCCCAGAGTTGCCTGGATATACCCCAGGCCAACGTTCAGGGTTTAGTCCCCCCTCGGCCCCAATGACTAGGGGAGGATCTGAGCTATTTTCACTTCTTTCCTTTCAACTTTATTTACAGATGTGGCCTTAAAGACGCCAAGGTTGATAGAGAGAGAGAGAGAGAGAGAGAGAGAGAGATCTTTGCCCAAGCATTGGATTGGGGTGAAAGACCAAACCTCATGGCAAACTCGCTCGCCTGACACGACCTTCCCTGTGGAGCTACGTTAATAATAAACCATATTCAACTCCAGTGTCTGGTAGTGAGACATTGAATATGATATTAACAGCTGCTATCACAATAATTAAGAAAGATATGGTAGACAACAGATGGAGAGAAATTAAGTATCGATTTAATGTACTCCAGGTACAAACTGTTCTCATGTTGAAATGTAGTACTAACATTGTAAAGCGCGAAAAATTTCTTGATAGGCTTACTTGTACCATTCTGCAAACTGTATTTGCATATGTAGTTTTCAATGAATATTTTTTTTTTAAATCAGGGGAAGAATTTATGTACACCCTGTATAATTTCGGAAGTGAACAACGTAGAAAATTGATTGTGATGTTTGTGATGTCCGCTTTTTGCCATAATCTCCTAATCCCATAATGGAAATTTCCTCCAACCCAGAAAAAAAGCACCAAAGAGCCAACTTGATAAAATTATTTTTTACGGGTTCCCTACTTCAACGGATTTTCGCAAGTTTCCATTACTAACCGCGTAAACAAAAGGGAACGATAGCGCGAAAAGATGATTGTGTGTGCAATGATCGGGGTATATTTGCAAACTAGGACGCACATATAGTATCTCCCTCACACAGCTAACTAATAATAATCATAATAATTATAATATTAATAATGATAATAATGCTAATAATGCTAATGATACTAATAATAGTACTATTTTTAAAACAGTTTGTTTCTTATATACTATCATTATTTCGCCTTGTCTCCGTTACGCAATAGAAGCGAGAAGAGCAATGGGATTATCACAATCAAGAAACGCAGAATTGTTTAAACTGGAAATTATTTTGAAAGATAAACATTATGCTAAACATAATTTTTTATTAAATATATGACACCGATTTTCTAGGATCTTTTTGGAATACCTTGTATATACTGTGTCGTTGAGTCGAACGCCGATGCTAGCCGAGGATTGACTCTGCGGTAACGCGGGAAGGAAACACGCCAGAAATTGTGATATAGATCCTAGTCCGAGGGTTAAATAAGCAAATTCGAGTGCAGTTGGCCTAAATAATCAATTCTTAGAGGTTCTGGCATTAGAGAAATTGATTGTAGAAAAATAAATTTTCTATGTACACAGAAAATATTATCAGCAAAAGTAAATAAATGACAATAAATAAGATGAGACATAGGGTACCGAACGCGGAGGGGGGGCTTACAAATGACTCGACTGGGACGAGAGTCCGAGAAAGGATGTACCGTGATCGCTTCCAGGAAAAGGGAAAGAGTGCAAATGACGGGGAGATTCATGTGAAGCCTAATTGAATGGAGGCTTTGGAAGCAACGAGAAAGCGGGGCGCTACAAAGTTCTACTTGCAAAATTCCTTCTTCTTTAACCTCGCTGAGAAATGAACGAGGGAGTACTTCAGACAGGATCGAAGTCGATACCCGAGTGATAAATGCCTGTCCGTGTAATCTGTCTGTCGGGCGCAAACTCTGGTCATAGGTACGGGTAAGGCCGGGTAGAGATGTGACGCGTCGCGTTCGTAGCTAGAAGCCGTTGGGAGGCGAGTCAGGGCATACGAGACTGTACCTAGCTGCTAACCAAGACGGGGCTGTATGGTGCTAACTTTTTAAAGCTTTTCCTGAAGTATTTATACTTCCTCGGAAGAAGCGGGTCGCCAGAGGCCCCTAAAAGAAGACGGGGTGAATAGACTTGGCGCGCCAGGAGGGGGGGGATATTCTTGCCGAGCATCACAGACTAGACGCTGTAAGTCTGGCACCGAGCAGGCGATGCCACTTAGAGAAGGGAACCTAACATGGATCAGATGGATGTGTGACATTCTGGAGACGGCTCTTTCGGTTTGACTGACCCGACCATGCTCGATAAGAGCGCCAGCGTCATCTCACGTCGCGAAATTCTCCCTTGTCCCTTGTTGTCTGGGCGTGCGGGTGCATCTTTTCCCTGGCGCCACGGGTAGACGTTGTGTTCTAGAAGGGGCTGGGGGGGGGGGGTGCTAACCTTCTCTCTCTGTCAGACCTTGTTTATCTGGGTCCGAAATATGTTTCAAAGATACAAGTTAATTGACTAAGTTTTGCGATTAAGTTTTAATTTTCTCTGTCGCAGAGATAACTTTATTTCATATCATTTAATTTCTTTGTACATTATTTTTTTGGTTTTTCTTGTCTTTCATTTATTCACTATAACTTTTCTTCTTCTTTCCGTAAGCGTTTCTTGCCTTTGTAAGGTGTGTTCTTAGCCATCTTTGTCTCCCAACCAATCTTCCTTCTCTATTTTCCTAGGTTGTTTCTTTTAATTTGTTTTTTTTTTAGCTTTAAGTGTCTTGGAGTTGTTCTAAAACTTCTGTCTTCTTGGTGATTATTTACATTGTTATTCTTTATTATCTGGCCGTCTTTCTCTGATTGTCCTTAGTTTCTCTCATTTAATTTTTTTTTAAGTTTATATTTTTTTTACGACTTAATATTCGTGTACTTTAATTGAATGAACTTTTGTCTTAAAACAAGGGAATGAACTTAAAAAAATTCACCCTAAATACGAAACACTATTGCATTTTGATAAAATATTATAAAAGATAAAAAACACATAACACAATAGCTATATTACTTCTATACATATTACTACTTATTACTCAGAATAAGCCGAAGCCGCAGTTTCTTTGTGTTTCTACAGGCAGCAACATACAGTTTCTATATTTCTGACGAGTTATTGAACTCATTTTCAATGTACTTCTGATTACTAAACCAATATTCTTCGTAGTCGTATGAAATGAATCTCCATATCTTCTTTACAATCTTCATTGTTGTATATATAATAATGAATGAAATGATAATTAGAATGGCCCTTGAATGCCATATCACATTACTGATGTTCGAATTTGTTTTAAATCATTCAAAGGAAAGAGTCTTTTACTTTTTTAATGAATATAAATACCATTGTTAGATGGTACAAAATTTCATCATCTAATCAAAACATAAAACAAAGTAACCTGACCTATTTTATTTATTTCGATTATTTAAATGATACTAACCAGATTACATAATTGCATACATATAATATCTAAAATTTAGTAGATAGACTACATACTTGTATAATATTACCCATTTCTAACTAACAATTAATATTTATTGTCAAATTATGGCCAAGTGTACGAGAGTATGCGCGCACAGGCGCTAAGGTAGGCCAAGCAAGGCGACAACTGTTATTGTTCTAAGAGTGCGATTTGAATAGATAGCGGCAGCTGCATGACCAAAGAATATAACAAACATAACGACAAAAATAAATTTTTAATACACACTAAATAAAAGGCACAACAATAAATACGGATATATATATATATATATATATATATATATATATATATATATATATATATATATATATATATGGGTACACAAATAAGATGGACTTATGCTCCGAATACTAATTTGATAACTTGGGTTATTGAATGTTTATAACGGGAGATTTAGGGTAGTGAGTGATTTAGTTCCTTTGAACCTCGAGAGTAAGGTGGGGCAAACTTGGAGGAGGTCTTGGTGACCTTGATTACTCACCGGCGGTAGCCACAAACCTGCAGCGGATAGGGCTACTTTCTCGAACTAGTGTTTTGCAAGATGCGGGCCTCTTGTCCTCAGGAGGTCACCGAACGAACTTCGAAGGGGGGGAGGACGACTTCTTAACACTCGGCTTGAGCGAGCTAACGGGCCTCTTGTCCTTAAGAGGTCGCCAGAAGAACTTCGGAGGACGGCTTCTCCAATCCTTGATCCGAAGGCAGATGAGAAAGGCTGACGTTGCCTTACGAGACTTTTCTTCCTGACCCCAAGATACGGGTGTGATGCCCAGCTCTTCGATGGCTTGTGACCTTCACTCAACTTCTCGGGAGAGAGCTTCGTTTAATTAAACTCCGTTCGGGGAAGTCTTGTCTAACCAAATCTGTCTGTAAGCCTGGGGAAGGTGCATATATACCCGCAATTCTCTAAAACCGGGAGAGTTAGAGACCTTCTCGGACCCTCGTTATTGGGCGTGACAAACCGAGCGTCTCCTTACGGAGAAGTGTCAACAGCAGGGATCAGCGGGACAGACGTCCAACCAGCGGCGGGAGCTATAAAAGCTGTTCACGGTGAACCTACAAAGTAATCTCCTGAGCCGAAAGGGGAAGGGGGAAATTGAGACAATGGGGAGGTAGCCTCAACTTCAGCGTCATGCTTCGGTGGGAATTTCGCGGAGACCTGGCGGCGAGTCCAAAAAGGGTGAAGTTGAAAGGAGGGGAGTAACGGCTCGCTTTCTCTCTCGAAGTAATATCTTAGGAGGTGGGGAAATAATATTATTCTGGGGGATACCTCTACATTTATTAAGTGTATAATATCAATTTTCTTTACATTCTACAAGTCTTCCTTACTATGATCTATTCGTTTCTTTTATCATTATTAGAATCAAATTGTTTTATAAAAGCTTAATATGATTTACCGCTTGTTATCGGATGAATAAAAGACTCAAGAGTTGAAGAGTAACTCTTGATGGATTGACGATAATAATTTTATTCATTTTTACTAAGCTTTTACGAATATAAACATTGTTCTCGAACCCGAGACATAGGCTATCTATATATCATCATTAGCATAGTAAATCCTTTTTATTTTTGTTTTCTTTCCTTTTATGAATATGGAAATTGATGCAAAAATATTTTTTTCCGTCATTTTCCGATAGAGTGTGAATATTAGGGAAGATGAGAAAGGAAGGGCAGCATAAAAACTCTCTGATTTCATCTTCATAACTCATAAAAGCCTTCCTCATCTATTACTTTTATATATAATTTCACGAATGCATGTGTTCAAGATTGGTGGGTGATATCACATGCATTTACGTATGACTTAAGGGTCTTAGGGTACCCTAACCATTTTGTTAGAGATAGCTTGTTTTTTCCATGCTCTTTTGTTTTATATAAATAAAATAATATCAGATTACTTTGTTTTTATGTTTCTGGGGGATATATTAATCTATAGAAATGTAAGCATATTTAAATGTAAATGTAAAATAAGTCATTATTTTGACCTTGACTTTTTAAAAAAAATTTACCAAAAAAATAAGGAAATTATTTACTCTGTAAACGAAGGGATAAACTGAGAAACTGTGATATGTTCAAGAATATCACTTATCTATCAATTTGAGCTACACTTATTCTCTTTTAATGGTTTCATATTCTTGTATCTAGTTCCAAACTTCAAGTTCAATCAGTTGAACAATGTAGAAAGAAAGGTCTTCTCCCCCCAGCTACAAATTCATATGACAAATGGGGAAGGAAGGTTTGATATGGGATTTTATACCTCTACAAATGAAGTAAAAAAAAAAGTTTCCGACATCTTATGTAGAGTAATTCAGCATTTTTAAATCTCGGTTAAACGAGAAGATCAGTATGTCGCTAAAATGGTAGAATAGCGATGTTTATCTGAAAAATAATGTCTAGAGATTTTATTTACTATAAAAATATAAAGAAAAAAGATTTACTCTTCCCTGTTAGAATAACTTTGTCTCTTGCCTCATTAAGCACCTTTAATTATTTTCAACGATTCTCATTCGCAAAAAACATCTGTATCTGCCAGACCTCTTTAATCTGGTCTAGACAAGGGGTCGGGAACCTTTGGCACGCGTGCCAAACGTGGCACGCCAACGACTTCTACCAGCACACGAAGCCAAATGTTTAACTCATAAAACTAAATAAATGTATCTCTAATTTATTTTATATAGCAACCACATTGTGTACAACCTGTAATAAATTATGTTATCAGTGAGGCAGCAGCAGAAGTCTCATTGATGATAAATAAATGAAAAGGTCCACAATTTTTCTTTCTCTAGTTTGGATTTGTTGTTTTCTTCTTGAAATGATAAAGATTTAATTCTGTTTAATATAATGATAATATCTATATTTTTAGGTAAAATGACTATCTTTTCCTTTTAATTTTTATGCATCATAAAGGGTTGGGAATGAATAAAAAGAACATCTTTAATTATATATCCTTCCATTGTGTTTTAGTTAAGTATTGGCACGTGATAAAATTTTGTAGTAAAGATTTGGACAATTTTGGCACACCCACTTAAAAAGGTTGCCAACCCCTGGTCTAGACATTACGATCTTCGATTAATCTTCCGATAGTTACTGATGTGGAATACAACGGGCTTTTTTTCAGAAACTCATTCTAAATATATGTCATTTACTAAAATCATATAAAATAAGTAAGGATTTAAGCATGGCTCGAAAAACAGCTCGTGTGTTTCTGTGTGTGCTTGTGTGTGTTTTGAAATTAACAAACCTAAAATTCAAGTAGAATACATTACAATTTAAATCATTTGAATTAGATAAGAAATAGAGTATTCGTACACATGTATTATTCTAACTCAGTCTTAAGTTCCAGAACCATTTTTAGCATTAATTGCATCTAGACGTTTTTCATAGTTTGCGACAGGTATTTTTCATGTTTGTGTCGGTATTTTTGCCCACACTTCTTTGCATCTGAACTTTGACTCGGCATGTGTACTTATGGTCATACAGGTGAATCTGATTTTTGAATTTTGACCATGAATTTTCTATGAGGTTTAAATCAGCTGAGTGGGTAGGCCATTGCAGCACCCTCACAATATTTTGAACAAACCAATCGCGAATATGTCTGGCAGCGTGCTTTGGGTCATTATCTAAATGGGGGCACGAGTCATCTCCGAGTTGTAACTGTTGGAAAGAACTTAAATTTTCTGGCAAAATTCTACGAATTTGAGCTCCATTCATTGTGACATCTATTACATGAAGTGCTCCCCTTCCATAAGCAAAAAAAACACCCTCACACAATGATGTTTCCGCCGCCGAATTTTACGGTATGATGGTGTTCTTTGGTTCATATGCATTTCCATTTTTCTTCCATGCATAACCAGGTGAATCCCTTCTCCCCAAAATCAATTTTTGTTTCATCTGACCCCAACAGTAGTCAGAATTCTCTAGGCTTTTACAAATGCTTACGCAAAATTTCGGCGCGCATCTGTCTTTTTTAGTAGTGGTTGTTCTTCTTGATTGACGAGATTTCAAATTATGGCGGTGCAGCTCCTTAGTGATTGTTCGTTTCGATACCAGCAGCAAGAAATTGTCCTCGGATCTCATTATATGGTTTGTTTTAACTATTTTAATAATCTTTCTCGAATCTTTGACTGAAATTTTACTGTGAGCACGAGTTCTAGGCTGATTGTGCACAATACTGAACAGAATATTTAACCTCTTCGATTTATTTCAGTAACACAACCATTCCTTGTAAAAGTTAACAATTTTCGCCATGGTGAAAACCTTGCTTCATCAGGAGAAGGCAATGTATTGCGTTCCAACTAAGTTCCAAACGTCATAACTTGCTGAAAACATTTGTCGAAAATTCTAGAATATTCTTGATTATTCATTAAACTAGCTTTTATCTAAAAGTTCGTAAAGAATATTTTAATATATATTACGTACGAATACTTTTCCCAGCGTATTTTAATGATATAAATTTTGATGTATTTCATTTGAACTATGAGTTTGTACATTTCAAATTAGTACATGTTATTTTAATCCCCTTTTTTATTCGTTTCAAGTTATTTGGAGGCTTGAAACCATATTAATAAATAATTTTATCTTGTACGAATATTTCTTTCCCACAAATTTATAAGGAGATGTATTAAATATTCATAATATATGGATACTTGCATACATACATCATTTATTGGTTGAATATCATATATCTATATTTTTTTCGTGAATTATGTTCGAGTAATATAGTTCCAACGCAAAGCGGGTATTACTTATGACCTTTTTCATGTATTTTGAAATAGATTCCTAATCTAACATTCATTAACTCTGCAATTTCACATTTTGAAAGAAAATTTGCATAAAACTAATGTGTGTGTCTGTTCTCGTGGACATATGGATGCACGAACGGAGAAAAATTCTCAGATCTGAAAATTCTGTTTGAAAAATATCCGCGCATTTAATTTTGACGTTCCATTAAGATAGCGAGGTGGGGGAGAGGACGCTGAACGTTTGAGTTGGTCAGGTCAGATTAACATATGAAATTCTGCTATTCAACATTTTTTTAATGTAAAACACTATTGAATATTAATATATTGCGGCTTACATAGGTCCAAGATGGTGACCTACATGAGTCTATGATGAGGGGTCATACAGGGTGGCCATCTTAGATTTTGTGAACAAACGACGGGCTACAGATAAACCTCTACTCCGTCACAGCTAAAGAAGCCTTTTTGATGCGGTGTTTAGTTCAGTTATGATTGGCGATAGGTATAAATCAGTCTTTAATTGCGTCACTTGAATAAATAGAATGAAAAAAATATGCGGAATTCATATCGCAACCATCAATTAGGTGTTACACAACTAAAGTGAGGGATAAATGGATTCTCCTTATAACTTTACATTACTTGACCTGAACGTGAGCTGCAACAGAACAAAATTGGAGTACAAAAAATCCCTCGGATCACTTTAGTAAATACGTCAACTTTATAAAACACCTTCAATGCTTGGCGTCACACTGAATACAGAACTATAAGCTCACAACACACGAGAGAAACAGCGAACAAACAGCACAAAAATGAAAACATCCGAACACTCACGGGAACCACATTCGTCAAATCAAAGGAATCCATCACCCACACATAGAAACAAATCACTCCTACCTGCCTTCCCTATGACTACACAGCCTGGGCACTAAATCTAACTCCCACTCACCTCAGCACAATATAAAAACACAAAACAAAGAACCCCGTCCTCACAACAGTTTGCCACCTTAGCACCTAGATCAACCACCTCCACCATGCTATAAATATCTCGCTACTAAAACACCATCTTGACATCCGCTTCCACCTAACATCTTCAAAACTCAAAAGACATACTGGACCTACACACATCAAGAAATTTCTTCAGCCTGACACCAGCTTCTGTTTCCCAGAAAACTATCCACAAACACAAAACACAACATGGAATAAAATCGCGGAGTCCAAACCACCTCAACAACGCCACTTGACTGGACATCGACCGAGAGGAAAGATCTGCGTGGACGCATTATTAAAATCAGCCATTTTTTCTTAATGAAATTAGTGGAGTTTAATAACCTATTTAAGGTTTGCGTTTTTGTTCGCTTTTAGGCCTACGAGCAGAGGTACTCGGCGTTTCCCGGGGTATAAAGTCGTGTCGCAAATAAATACAGATGCATTTTGTCTGAATTCTTATATTGTGGCACAAAGGTATCTTTACTTGCTAATCATTATTATTATTATTTGTGAGGTGAAGGTGGATTCACGACGGTTGCGCACTTGCTCTATCATAGAATACGCGTAAATGAGTAAACGTTTTGCCCGGCAATTTACGCGCACGTTTGAATAACCCTTAGTTATGAGCGAAAAACCTTGTGAGCGTTTTATAGTAAGAGATACGTAGAAATTACATTAAAAAAATTATTAAACTTCTTAAAAATAGTCATAAAAATATCATTGTCTAAGTGAATTTCTAAATTCTCTGACTCCTTAACGCACCCCATCGCATAAATTGAACACTATTTGGGGCTAGAAAATATATAAAAAAAGATTATAAATAATAGCACATTGGTAATTATCGTATGTTAGATTTAGGGGAAATTGAAGATGTGACTGTAGTTCTAATCTACTTTTAATCAAATTTGGTGATCATTTTCAAGTTGAAGGTACGAAGGCGTACATTCTTTGCCTGGGTATGAAAAATTGTGACCTTTCTTGCAATGAGGAGGCAATTTTACAGTGTTGTTTTTAATAACATTAGGCGGTTATTTTGGCGTTTCTCCGCTTTTGGATGAAACATTTTTGCAATATGTATCGCCAACTTAAGACTTTCCTTATGAAAAGGACAATTTCACCTGTAATCCTTAAAACCATCGACCCTCTTAATGAAATGGAGCGAACTTTCATGACCAGAATCCCCAAATTGAAGTTGAACTTTGCGCATCCTCCATCGGGAGTTTTTAACAGTTTATGCCCAATGATAATACTACATTAATCAATTTCTCTTCTGTGGTTGATAGTATTAGTTCCTATTCGATTATTTAAAAGTATCCAATTTTACCATGTTTAATCTAAAGAAATTAAATAGCATATATTTATACTGAATTTATTACAAAGACATTCAGAAAAGTTTTAAAATTAACTAGATTTATAAATTTACAAGGCCCCACTAAAACTATTTCACGAATCAGCACAAAAATATATTGTATCATGTTCTGGTTCAGTAAAAAAAGGAAAATGTCTAAATATTGCTCATATTCAACGAAACGTTTGAGCCCCCATCCCCCCTCCGTCCCCCAAATAATACTTTTTTGATATTTGAAAGTAAGGAAATATTTGTTTAGTGGAATTGGTATTCGATAACGTAAATAATAGTGTTTCCATTTACCTTTAAACAGTTATTAGTAATTGTCACTTTAATTTAGGTTTACACATTCATAAAACCTAATATTCATTCTGAATTTATAATTATATATTTTACAACCATTTAAATTTTCTTTTTCAGAACAATTCACTGCAGCGTTTGGCGGGATCTAGCAAGGACCTTTCGGCACCTTCTACCATTCAATCCAGCAACGTAGATCTGGTCGATGAGTCTCGGTCACGCAAGCAAAGAGGTATGAGCACCTTATTTCCAGGTTACTCATAAATAGGGTGATCCCAAAGATCTCCACAGTGAGAAAATTCCCTCGTTCAAAACTGAAATAACTCCGTAGTGAAGGAAAATAAGTAGAAATGAAGAATAGAAATCGTTATATGGTCTTTGTTAATACACTAAAAAGGTCAATATTTGCGGTCGACCAGAAGGATCGCATTTTCGACACTTAATGTTTATAATTATACGATGTTTGTATTAAATTTTCCTAATGCGAAGAGAATCTTTGATCCCCAAATATATATGCATATATTCTCAGCAAGCAAAGGAAAAGAGGCATGTAGTCTTCATACACCACTTTATATATGGAAATTTTAATACGTAGCCAATCGATAAATTAGATGACAAAGAAACCAATATGGCAATTAATTCCTCCCAAATCACCCCTCCGCTTTCGCATTTTTCGTATTCGTTACTTCGAAGCAGAGACAAAGAAGAAAGATAAAAAGGCCGCTCGCAAATTAAGCCTTTGATGACGTTTTATGGTAAATCAAAGCTCAACTGCATATATTACTGCAGCAGGAGCGGTGGAAGACCCTCCGATACCTACTGCCCCCGACAGGCTTATATTAGGTTAAAACTACCTTTACTCTATTCCTTTTAGGCATTTCAATTTTACCCTTTTCTCCCGATAAGGGGCAGGGCCATGTATTTTCCTGGCCGCCATGATGACGGGATTCAGCGCCCCGTCCAGCCCCAGCTTAGCCTCTCCTCCTTCTTTCGGTAACATCTAATACCTGTACCAACTCTCCTCCACTCGTTCACCCCAAGTAGATACCCTGTGTAGTTTGGTACACTTGGTAACTGGGTGCAAATTATGGAAGCCTCGTCACTGGGTTGACTTGAACTCTCCGACGCGATCGTGTGAAGTTATTGTGCCTCCTCCTCGTTCCATCTTAGCATTCCTTTGTTTCTCTCACCATCCCCTAAACCCGGAAAGTTATGAGGCCGTCCGGTTGCCGCGATATGTTTGCAAAACATGGTGCACTGGTGGATTGCACGCCATTCTGGGATAACCTAGCGCTGGTATATGATAATAATAAGTAAGCATCTACTCTACTTGTTAGTGAACTCGGATATCTCTACTACTCTTTATTACATATCCACCTACCTCCTTTCGAACTTGTTCTTCTATCCACATAGGTTCGGGATGTTTGGCGCACTTTCAGAATCATACCAGAACTTAGCTAAGTGGAGTTGTATATCGTGATGTTCCTACCTTTTGCAAGGGCAGAAATCTTGCTGGCACAGGCGGGATTTGCTGGGCATTCTACTTTGATCACCGCCTTCTGATACAGATATAAGGTGGTTACTCCGGTACCATCGTTTATTGTCAAAGCTTTAGGAAAAATTCGCCTGAAGGGTAGGCCGGGTGCACAAGGTCCATCTTAGCTCTAACCACTAGACCGATTAAGTGGAAATTATCACATTCTAGAATTTTCTGATCCTCTGGAAACTTTTATTATTCTCCTAAGGCATTGGGAGGTTATATTATATATCTTTCATGCAACTATGTCTTTTTTACAAATCATAGTTTCAATAGAAATAAATAATGGGTGACCACAGGCGCAGGGAGATTTGCCTCCAAGTGCGGCCTCTCCCAAACTAGCTATCGGGGAGTACGAGGTAAAACGAGACAATCCCTTCGACCGGTGGAGAGGCTCCCATGTTACCATTTTCATGCGGCAGGAGGGCTTCCACCTTTCGATCTTTTTTGGAGCCTCTTCAGGGCAGATCCCTCTAATAAAAGAGGTCACCACCTCGTGCTTTCTCAGAGGCCCTTCAAACTTACTTATAGTGGAGAGGAGGTTTACCTCTCTTCTATATCTAGATATGATTCGCTCCTGGAGAGTCACACTCCATCCTTGCACCAGCGGCTAGCCCCATTTTATTTCACAGGAAACTGCTAGGAAAGCAGACAAATGGCCCAGAATCGACCACTCCCGGTAAGAACGGCCCCATATTTCCATCTGATTTAGAGGGGCAAAGACTAGCGGAGCCCGTCAGGCAGTGTCCCCTACAGTTCTGCAGTCATCCAACTTGAGCTTGCCTAGGGTTGATATGTCTGCGCCCCTCTTACCCCCGATAGAGGTTAAATTGCCACACCAAATCACTACAGAGCAAAGGACTGAAAAGTCCTCGATTGGGATTTGTTACTCAGGGCGGGGGCACTTGGTGTCGCTCTCCTAACCTGGAAATGCTACCGGAGGTGACTCCACCCCAGATGGCAGGATCTTACATGTGGGGGAATCTGGGCTCGGTGACAAATGCTGAACATGAGTCCTCACCTGTGCAAGTTTCTACTCCAGTGTGTCGAGCCCCAGAGGTTTCACATGGATGCTAGGCACCTCCTCTGCCGACTGGTGTCTCTTTGATAGCCAAGCCTTTTTGAATTTTGCAAAAGGAACTTAAGGAGGCGGGAGGGCCTGACTTGTAGGCTTTTTTGACAATAGAGAAAAGTGGGTTTACTCTCCATCCTCCTCACTAAAGAAGAAAGGCAAAAAGCAAAAGAAGAAAAGGAATTACTGTCCATCCGTGGGAGCTCCGTAGAAGGAAGCGTCCGCTGCCGCTTCGGCAACTGACTAGCCTAAGATTGGCACGTCCGGCCTACAGGTACCTTAGGGGGGATGACTAAACAAAGACTAAAGTCACAAATGTGCTGAGTGGAGGCGCGATTACATCGAGGTCAGTCAATTCAAAGATTACGTGGCGTTTTAGAGCCCAATGGCTTCAAGCGTTTTCTAAGTAATTATTCGCTCCACAGATTGCTGCATAATGGCCAAAGGCCACATACTCCCTCAGATGAGAGCATTGACTATTTCAACTGATAGAGAGCCGGAGGTAACCCGTCTGACAGTCGTAAGGCGGCCATGCTTAGTTCCTTTCGGAAAATCAATAGCTGCCGGGGAATGTAATGCTGCACTCAAACAGGAACTTTGTGAAAGGAGTGGAAAAATCGTAGGCTACTCTTTAAAAGCCATCGCCAAAGAACTGGCTAACTAAGGGAAGGCCAATGTCAAACGTGTTATTATAAAACAGGGACCAGCCACGATACCCACCCATACATTCTTCGTCGCGTTTGACTGAGACAGGCTGCTTGAGTCTGTTCGCGGCGGAGGCTGGTATTGCTACCGTGAAATGGCATTAGTTACAATGCCGCAGGGATGTTGCTAATGACACTGCTTTGGTCAAAGGAATCGCTCGTGTAGACGTGCAAAGACGGGTTCACCCGAAGTCTATGTAAGATGCCTTAAGGCCGTATACCTCTAGTCTCTATCGTGTATAACAATCTGTGCGCATTGCAGAGAGTCACACCGTTTTTACTCGAAGTAATGTGTTGTGTATCTCCTGAAGAAGAAACTCGTCACAGTTCTGGCTGCGGATAGTCTCTCATTTCGCAAGGTAAGAACTTGGTTCCCGCGCGCCCGGCGATTCCTGGAGTGTCATATGCTAAAATATTGGAAAAACACCCTCTTCGGGTTCTACTGCATGCCCCTCAGGCACTCGTCTGATAGAGCTGGAGGAATACAGAGTTCAAATCCACGCCTCGGCCAAAACAAAGGCTCTGTAAGGCAAAACGGCCGCGCGCTTCCACCGTTTCGTTAGAATCATTGGAGACAAAACCCCTGAAAGTGGACGTGACGCTCTCTTCTGGGTTTCCTAAACTACCCACGGAAAGTAGAACAACATTAGAGGAGCTACAGCTCCTACGCCAGAACTAGGGGTGGAGTGGGTGGCTCAGAGTCGATGGATTTTCCAAAGGAAGGACTCCAGCTTCCGAACCCACCCCACTTGCTAAAGACTTCGAGGTGGAAGGCGGAAAAGACATAGAGCAAGCCCAACCTCCTCCGATATGTCTTCGAAGGCGATAGCGCCTTGTTCGGCTAAGAGTTCTGACTCCGGAAGGCAGACAGCCATTCCGTGACTGTGTTCTCTTTGAAGAGGGTCTAGCATTTCCTCCGAGCAAGGACTGCAATGCATATTCCTTTAATGATATAAAAGCGGTCTTTTTACCTCTCCAGGTACCGGGACGAACGAGGTCGCTACTGTTTGTCCCTTGTCCTCAAGACTGGGGCTTGCACAGTGACTTGTGGTAAATTTTACTTTTTGGAGGAGGTTGGCCTGCTCCATTATATTAGACTCTCTTTTGTGTTAGGTGAATTCTGCTGCGCTGTGGGGAGGCGGGCCTACCTCAGAGGAATGAGCGTTCTTCCTTCTTCGTGTTTGCTTGTTTTGTTTTTTGTTTGTTGTATTTTTGCCTTTTGTTCTTTGTTTGTTTTCTATTTTCCTCGTTTTTTTTAATCTAAGCCTAGCATTAGGCTATAAGAACAAAAAGTTAACTTATGCTCTAGTATGCAGTCTTCAGCTGGGCGCTGAAAAAAAACTTTTTCTCTCCAATTTCATTATAAGTTTCTTCGCACTTATTTTCTTGGTCGGCAGCTAATTTCGTAGGCTCTTTCCCGACCAACTCTAGTCCATGCAGGCTTGTTCGATTT
Organism: Ceratothoa steindachneri; assembly: GCA_963969495.1. Taxonomy (NCBI): domain Eukaryota; kingdom Metazoa; phylum Arthropoda; class Malacostraca; order Isopoda; family Cymothoidae; genus Ceratothoa; species Ceratothoa steindachneri. The sequence continues at coordinate 24,029,449 of OZ018317.1, read as the reverse complement.
ACGTGTGGCGTATCTGGTTTAGTCTAACTTTCCCCTCCCTCTTTCTATAATATCTTCCCCATCACAATGGGATGTTTGCCATAGCATAGTCAACCTTGCTGCAGATGACATCTAAAGGATTATATGCCTTCCCCAACCCCACGCCCGAGGCTTGTCCTCCCTACCTCAATACCTGAAGGAGGATATTCGGTTATATATCTCCACTTCTTTATTTTCTGATCTTCTTTTACGTATTCTCTCCGCATCGCGCCCTCTTTGGTTTTGCGCTTTCAATTCGAGGCAAAATGGATCGTCATCCGAATTCTGTCGTTGCATTAACAATGCGACTTTTTCCCCTTCAGAACTTTTATTTTATATTACATTTACCCTTTGTTGTCCCTTTATCTTATTCCTAGCTTGTATAATCCTCTTTCTCTGCGTTAAACCTTTTCTATAGGTGCCTATTTTATTTACGTTAAACTTCCATTTGTCTAAGTAAAAAGGAATAAAATGCATTGATTAAATATTTTCAATTAAAAGTGTTTGTCGCTATTGAAAATGAAGCTAAGCTGTCCTCCCGTTCTACAACCTAATTTTTTCTTCTATTATGATTTACTTTTCTATGCTCGTATCAAAAGTCACAACTTGTCCTCATTTAGTCTTATTCTGGTACCTATTTTATTACTTTATTGCCCAAACTATTTTTTATTATTTTGGTCTTTGAATTATTAATTTTCGATCCAACTGTGAGACTGCCTTGTAATATTTTAGTTATCATTAATTTTTTTACTAAAGTTGAACCAAATACTACTATGCCATCGGCAAAATGGAGGTGACTTGAATACCGCTATATATAAAATCAAACTATGTTTGCCGGCTATTGGCACGAAAATCGAGGGTCGCTGGAAGATAGAGAAATGGATTTATCCTATGATTCTCTTTCAGGTAGAGTTGATGGTGCATGTTGCAAGGTAACCTGCGGTTACCGAGACTAAAAGAGTTAAGACGAAAAATCCGTTTTGGTCATAAATGTCTCGATATCTTTACTTTTCTTTCGCAATAGTCGAGTAAAATGGTTCCTGGCAGAGCTCGAAATTCATCGATCTTATACATCATTATAGATTGGAGATACTGGCAGAGCTTAGTTAATGTTAAGTTAAGCAATAATAAACCCAAACTTAATCATAAATATGCAATAAACCTAAAAAATCTAAGAACTATAAGAGAACAATCAACTCAGTCTTCTCTCACATCTTTGCGAAAGCCCAAATGGAGTCTTTTTTTTCTCTTGTTAATGGGTCGTTAAATTCTTTGAGTGGTCTACAGTAAAATGTTTAGAAGCACATCTCTTGCAATAGTTCTATACCACTATTTGCACGCCACTTGTCTGAAATAATTGTTGCGCCAGGTAGAACTCATTCTTTCAGTACAGTAACCATTAAATAAAACCATTCACCCAGATGACCTGACCTAATCTTTGTAACATAGCAAATACCTCATAACATCATATAAACCACCAAACTCAAACAACCTGACAAAACATTCGTGCCGTGTCAAAAAGCCCCAAATCACAAAAAAATGAACCAAAATAACCTGACTAAACCTACATAACACAGCAAACAATTCATAACCTTTAAATAAAACTTACAAACGCAAAAAACCTTCCCAATACGTCAAACAGTTCACAATCATCAAATAAAACTAACACCAAAACAACCAAGCATAACCTAAGAAACCGTCAAATTCTTCAGCATCCCTAGGTGTACCGTCGAGGGGGTTGCGATTCCCCCACAAATTCCGATTACCTTTTTCTCCCAATTTTAAAGCGTTAAAAATGCGCGCCAAAACAATGACATAATGAGTTTTGTGAAGATGAGACAACCTCTGCCTTAGGCCTTTTTAATTGTATCTATTAATAATGATGTTGCATAACTATTTATGCAAGAGTTTATTTCCATGCAGCCTTTGGTACTTGCTTATTGTTTATGTAGTTTTTGTTACTTGTTTATGCAATGCTCTTAGAAATATATCCGTGCTTTCTGAGTCTAAGCCTTTTTCATAGTCTACGAATGTCATTTAGAGAAGTCTTTCGTATTCATTTAATCTCTTCAATAATTATTCATGAAAAGCTTTCATACGGGCAGAACATGTATAGGTGCTTAGGCATCCTGCCTATTCCGGTGTCTTATTGTAGCCCTGTGTTTGCGTTAGTCTGTTGGTTCTGCCTTTATAATAATTATGTATTGCTGATGATAGCTTGAATTTAATTCTCCTCCTCGCCTTAAAAAAAAACAACAGAACCATTGGTGTAGCATGCAGATCCAGAGGGCGTTCACTCTATGAAAAGTTGATTTTAATTCATCTTTTTCCAAGCGTTTTGCTATTTTTCACTCTCTTAATTGCCGATTTATTTACTTCTCAAATAAAAGAAGCTTCCATCCTCGGGCTTTAATAGGAGATATGAAATATAGGCCTTATAGTTGCGTTCTTTGATACCTGGCGCCCCCATGCATTTTTATTTTTCCTCTAAAGAATGTCATAAAGAAGGAGGTCGTAATAACCTTCCAACCTCCTTCTTAATGACCTCCTGCAGGAGAAAAATCAAAATGCGCAGGGGCACCAGGTATCAGAGAACACAACTATAAGGCCCATATTTCATATCTCCTATTTGCGCCCAAGTAAGGAAAGAAAGAATCAGTTCTACATGGCGTAACAATCATTTCAGACAAATGGCGTGATTCTAAACATTTTACTGTAGACCACTCAAAGAATTTAACGACCCATTAACAAGAGAAAAAAAGACTACATTTGAGCTTTCGTAAAGATGCGAAAGAAGACTAAGTTGATCGTTCTCTTATAGTTCTTAGATTGCTTAGGTTTATTGCCTATTTATGATTAAGTTTTGGTTTATTATTTCCTAACTTAACCTTAACTAAGCTTCGACATTACCTCCACCCTAAAATAATGTATAAGTTCGATGAATTTCGAGCTCTGCCAGGAACCATTTTACTTGACTATTGCGAAAGAAAAGTAAAAATATCAAGACATTTATGACCAAAACAGATTTTCCGTCTTAACTCTTTTAGTTTTGGTAACCGCAGGTTACCTTAAAGCATGCACCATCAAATCAACCACCTTTATTTTCCTCCGGGGTTTTCCTGACCGATTTCCTCTCTCTTCCAATCGGTGCATCGAAGTCCCTGATAATCATCTTGAACTGATGCTTTCCTCGTCCATGTACATTCATAAATACCTCATAGAACTCTGCAACTTCAACATCCGAGAGAGAGGTAGGCTTGGATTCCTCGTAGTGATTGTCTCCATCACACTGTCTCAAGCATGCCTATGGAATGCTCTTGTTACAGTCTAATAAAGTGGCTCTATCTAATAGACCGATCTAACAACCCTAAATGAACTGCTGTATTAAATGGGTACTTTAAGCTTTACCTTTTCCGTCGCAGTACAAGAGCTTGTTCTCACCCACTCGTGGAGGCAAAGGCGGCTCCTTATTGCGATACTAACTCTAAACCATCTCTGGGTAGAGTGTAGTTTTCCTTCCTAGAAATGCCTAGTTTGATTTCTGTATCGGATATTTCTCTGTTATGAACAGCGCTGTCTCACTATAAGAGACCACGCAGGGGGTACCCTGTCTTTCCTGTTACATTTGGTACCCGGAATGGCTGAAATTCCTTCCTACCTAGGTGCAAATTAGGGACGCTCCGTCACTTGGTTGATGTGAACACTGATGGGGTTGGGGAAAGTTATTAGGGCGGTTTCCCTTCGTTTCCTTGGATCACCAAGTACCAAGGTATGATAATAATTAATAGGTCATAACCGATATATTTGTTAGTGGACTCGCCTATCTCTACTTCTTTTTATTAAATACCAGCCTACTCCTCTTCAAAATTGTGGAGAATGGAAACGCAATCTCTGACCCCGCGTCCGTGACGGAATCCTTAGCGACCGCTTTTTCAGCATTCTCTAGCCAGGATGCTGCTCAGCCAGCATTCAATGCACGTCGTGATGTCGCGAAAGGCCACCGGCTGTACTTTACCTCCAGAGGCGGAGAACCCTTCAACGACAAGCTTACTGTGAGTGAGTTGCGTTCCGCTCTCGCTTCGTGCGCGGACACCTCTCATGGTCCGGACGATGTCCCGTACGCCATGCTTCGACACCTGGGTGAAATAGGCATGGCCTTTCTGTTAGATTTGTTCAACAGGATCTGGGTGGAAGGTCTTCTCCCAGACTCCTGGCGAATCGCTACTGTGCTCGCCTTTCGCAAACCGGGGAGGGATCACTCTACTCGGACCGGTTTCCGCCCAATCTCTCTAACCTCTTGCATGGGCAAGTTGATGGAGAAATTGATAAATGTTAGATTAGCCTTTTTCCTGGACAGCGGAGGCCATCTGCCTTCCGCACAGTGCGGCTTCCGCAAGTTCCACTCTACGTCGGATGCTCTGCTCCGACTGGAAAATGCCGTCTGCGAGGCTTTCCTTCGTAGACAGCACTAAGCCACGGTCTTTTTCGATCTGGAGAAGGCCTATGATACCGCATGGCGATACGGTATCATGGAGAATCTCCACACGATGGGGGCGAGGGCACGCCTTCCAATGTTTATATCTGAATTTTTGCGAGATCGTCGATTTCGCGTACGGGTGGGGGGAGCCCTCTCCAGCCCAAAGGAGCAGGAAGAGGGTGTCCCTCAGGGAAGTGTCCTCAGTGTCACACTCTTTGCCCTGAGCATCAACGGCATCACCTCGGTGCTGCCGGAAGATTTTCTCGCTCTAAGTGGACGACCTATCGATCTCTTTTGGCGCGGCCCAGATGCCAACTCTGGAGCGGCGACTCCAACAGGCATGGAACCGCGTCTCTCGCTATGCCAAAGCGCACAGGTTTTGGTTTTCTTTGGCCAAGACTAAAGGTGGTGCACTTCTGCCGCCATCTATGGCTTCACCCCGACCCAGATTTGTTTATTAATGGGGTGCGCCTGGATGTGGTTGAGTCACACCGTTTCCTTGGTCTTGTATTCGACCGATGCCTCACCTGGGAGGCTCATATTTGCAGCCTTAGGGTCTCTTGTACCAGCGCCATGGACATTCTCCGCTCCGTAAAGTTCAGCGCTTGGGGCGCTGATAGGGCTACTGCCATACTTTTTTATCGTTTCTTTGTTCGCTCGAAGTTCGACTACGGATGCAAGTTTTATGCATTCGCAGCCGAGCGTTTATTGCGGAAGGTGGATTCGATCCACCACACTGGCCTTCGCCTTGCGACCGGTGCCTTCCGCACTTCCCCTATTGAGAGCCTGTTGGTCGATGCCTAGGAGATGCCACTTGCTCTGCGCCGCGTGCAGTGCATCGCTCACCTGTACACGTAAGCCCGGCGTCTCCCTCAGTCGTCAACAGCTCTCACTGCATCTCAAGCTGATCTCGATGGTGGCTATGCCGCCGAGAGACGCCAGTCATACCCTAAGCCCTTTGGGTTTAGGGCCAGGAAACTCCTTCGAGAGGTAGATATTACTTTCGGGCCGGTGGTGCCCCTGGTTCTGCCCAGGACGCCACCTTGAAGGGTACCACATTTGGCTATTTGTCGCCACGCCTCTGCTCCCAAGATTGTACTGCGCTAGGAGTATTGCGTTCGACCTTTTTGGAGCACACATTGTGTCACGGTGGAACCGTGCCAGTGTATACGGATGGCTCCAAGTCCCAAGAAGGGGTCGGCTTCCACGCCGTATCCCCTCTGTTTGAAGTCAGTGGGGCTCTACCAGGTGCTGCGTCTGTCTTCACGGACGAGCTGGTGGCAATACACCCCTCGGTACGGGAGATTACGCGACGTGCCCGGTTTGGAGACCGGATTGTGATCTATAGCGACTCACAAAACGCCCTGAGTGCTTTCGGGGCATTGGAATCTCTGCATCCCCTGGTTCGCGATATCCGTGACGCCACGGTTTTCGCGAGCCGGGCAGATGTCGAGATTATCTTCTGCTGGGTTCCTGGACATGTAGGAATTGCAGGGAATGAATGAGCGCGCCGATGAAGGCGCCAAAGAGTCCGCGAGGACTCTGCAACCGGACCAGCGTTTCGCTCTTCCTCACACCGACTACATGGCAGGAATACGGCAGCTCTTCGGACTGCTTGGTAAAGAAGATGGGAGACGGTCGAAGGGAACTCAAAGTTGCGTGCCATTGCGCCGCGACTGTTACCATGGACCTATCCCCCAATGCCGCGGCGGCTTCAGGTTACTTTCTGTCGTCTCCGAATCGGACACACTCGTGTGACGCATTGCTATTTGATAGAGCACTCGCCTGCGCCCTATTGCAACGACTGCGTCGTCCCTTAGACTTTTCGGCACATTTTTGTCGAATGTCCCAGTCTGGGTGATCTTCGCGCACGATACCTGTCCCGGTACCGGGATGGGCGGGGTCGCTACCGCCTGTCCCTTGTACTTGGGACAGATTCATGCACATTGACTTGTGGACTTGTTGACTTTTAGGGGGAGGCCGGGCTTCTCCCCTTTATTTAATGTTCTTTTTTTGTTATTGTTTTGTTTGTAGGGTGCACTCTCCTGCACCGGGGTGAAGGGGACCTCCCCCCGCTGCCGGAGATTGCTTCCTGATTGTTAAGTTTTTTCAATTTATATCGATTGTTAAGTTTTCATATTTTTATTTTAAAGAAGCCTAGTTCTAGGCTGTCGTGTTTTTCGGCGACTTATGCCCAAGTGGGTAGTTGCCAGATGGGCTCTATAGAATTAAAAAAAAAATCTTTAAAATTGCTCTTTTATCCACAGAAGTTCTTACTGCCCTACGGGTCCTTAGTCGAGTAGTGACCATGAGGTCACTAGACTCGCTGCGAGGACAGAAACCCCGCTGACTGGGGCAAGAATTAGGCACGAGGTGTGTTGGGCCGTCGACTTTGCTCACCTTTTTGCAGTATACTTATAAGGTATCTAAGCCGGCGTCGATATTTATGGTTAAAACTCAAGGACAATATTGCCTGAATGGCGAGCCGGTTTGTGAAGGCCCATCTTACCTCAAACCCGTTGGTCGATTATATGTAAATGACCCCATTCTGGAATTTCCTTATATTATGAAGACCTGTCTCGTAGCCTTCTAAGGCTTTGTGAGGTCATAGCATTTACTTTCATCCACTTCTTTTTCTTTTTTACTGCTATTATGGTGAAAACAGAAATAAAATAATGGGGGAGCGCAGTCGAATGGACATCCTCCTCCAATCGCGTCTTCGTCCTTACTAGGAGTCGGGGAGATCGCAAAAAAAGAAATTAACCCGTTCAACCGGTGTGTGTGTGGGGAAGGGGGGTGGCTTCGTCTCACAATCCCCATGCGTCCAAGGGTATTCCCCTAGGGATGTGTCCTGAGTATCAACGCTATCATATCGTTGCTGTCAGAAGATGTTCTCGCTATGCTTTACAAAGATGACCTTTCGATCTCTTTTTTTGCGGCCCAGATGTCGACTCTGGAATCAGTGACCAGAGCAGCGTTTGGCTTTTCCACACTGCGACTACATAGCAGGAAACTTTGCAACCTTCCGGGCTGCTCGACAAAGAAGATGAGAAATGGCCCAAGGGAAATTAAGTTGCGTTTCATTGACCCGCGACCATGCCAATGGATCTAACCAGCAATGCCACGGGGGCTCCAGGTCCCCTTCTCTCTTCTTCGAATTTGGCACAATCGCGGGACGCAATGACATTCGATGGATCACTCGCCCCTTCCGTATTGTGACGACTGTTTTGTACCCTATACTGTTCAGCATATTCTTGTAGAATGTCCCAGTCAGGGTGATCATCGGGTATCTTACCTGTACTGGTACCGGGATGATCGAGATCGCTACACCGGGTTTGTACATACAGACTTGTGAACTATCTGACTTTTTGGAGGAGGCTGGCTTCCTTCATTTTAGTTAACTCTTTCTTATCGGTCGCCTTTTCCTGCAGTGGAGGAAGATTGCCCCCCCCCCAACCGATTTATGAGCAGGCTTTCTTCTTCTTGTTTTTGCTTATCTTGGTTTGATTTTTTTTTTCATTATGGCCCTGACGGCAGTCGCTAGATGGGCGTTTAAAAAACATATGAGAGGAACTCTCAGGTTTAGAACAGCCTCTAACCATATAAAACCCCGATATCAGGTGGCTAAAAAATATTTAGAGAGAACGTGGAAAGAATTTCAGGAAAAGTATAAACAAACCGGACAAAACTACATAACCATGCACGAAAAACGTTCATATTCACCAATAAGTAACGAAATATTGCAAATGCGATTATAATACCTCTGTAAAAGCCTACTACCGAGCCTATCACGTATTTTAATTAATGTCATCGTCGTCGGCTCTAGCTCGTGTCCGAGCATTGGTTTCGTCGTCAGTTATCCGTTCTCCTCGAGGAACGAAAGAGGTCGTAAAGGAAACAGAGACGAATGCATCCGCTGAGGAATTTGTTTCGGGCGATTGTGGCTGTGTGACGGCCACGCGCGCGCACTTGGCCAGTAACGCGTCCACTGTGGCTTAAAAACAATGATACTTTCGGTTTCGGCGAGGCTGGTTGCATCGAAATACCGGGTTCTCGGTCTATGAAGGCTCGACTTCCTCGCACCTGCCCCATTGGTGGCTGACCTCCTCCGCCGGCACCAAACGTAGAAATCTTATATGACCCATGTCTACTTGGTCAGCCGTTGGAGTCTTGCTGTTGGTTGCGTTTAGTCTGGAACCTCATCCCCGACCTTACTGACTTGGGTGAACCCGCCAGGAGATTGGAACTCCCAACGTCATCGCTCTTGGACTCATTGGAGCACTGGAGCCCTTCCAAACGCTTCAATACTCTTTTAGATACTTCTTTATTTGTGGATATGTAATGGTAATAATAAGGTGCCTTAATCCTATTGAGAAGTCTCCTGGAGTTCCTCAACCCTCTTCGGGAGCGTTACATATACGACAAAGCAAGTAACCACTTCCCAAACAAGGAAATTCCAAGAAGCCTTTTTGTAAAGATAACGTTTCACTTCAAAGGAAGAAAACGTATATTTTAGGCGTGGATCTTCACCCTTTCTAATTTCATTAAAAATCTTCAGGTAAATACTCATAGAATATCCATTCAAAATACTAATTAAAATACCAAGAAATTACCCATAAAGTAGATATAATACCCATTACCTCTCAATACCCATTAAATAACCATTAAAATACCCAGAAAATAGTATTAATATACACCTAATCTAGGGATTGATTAATTATGATGAAAAGATGGCATTAAAAATCAAGATGGCCACAGGCACTTGCCCGACTCGGGGAATTAGAATACTATTAATTGATGTCAGTTGTGCGTCGAAGAATGTATCTAAATATGTTAGGTAAAATGAGCTAAGGATTCTGCTTGAGGAATTCAGTCCCCATGTGCTAATCCCATGAATCTTAGGGTGGGCTCGGGGTACTCGGCGAGCTTTACCTAGTTTAAGGTATTGAATCCTGCCAAAGCCCAGCTGCTCGGAGGCAGAGTGATGATGATGATGGCCCTGGTCACTCTCTGTCCTCATAATGATTCTCCAGTTCTTACATCTGATCGCGTGAGTTACCAACACGTTCCTAGTTGTATCGTGCCCTCCCGGCCCCAGCAGCGAGGGTCTTTGCTATCCCTTTGATCCCTTGTCACTCTTCTTCCTCCTTCTAGTCATCACCGAGTGGGAATGCCCTCGTTTGCCGCACTGGTTCCTGTTCTTAACTAAATCAAAATTACCACCACGTCACACTTACCAACACACACACACACACACGCACACACACACAAAATTAACACTCACCTCGCATTTTACTGCAGTATTAACATACCCTTTTACTCAGCCTCAAACCGAAGCCCTCACGCTTACTCTCCCTCCCCCTCCTCTCCCCTCCTTCCTCCCTTTGATGACGGAATTCAGCCTTACGACCGGCACCACCTTAGCCTCTTCTTCTTCTTTCTAAAACCCAGTCTTGTCACCCTACTTCCAAACTTTCCATACAAACTCTCCGACCACTTTCTCTGGTCTGCCTCTAATTTTGCAGGGAAGACACCTAGCAGCTTATTCTCACCCAACCATCACGAATCTGACTGGGGGGGAGACAACGCCCCGTCATCCCTGAGCTCCAGTTTAGGATGGTAGGCTTTTAACAACCTCCTTTAATCTCACCCACACCTTCCTCACATACCCTTTCTCTCTCCTTTCTCAGCCTATCTATTTTACGCACAGCCCAATTTGGAGCCGCCATGCCGAAAGGCTGCTTTGCCACTGGGTGGGAAGAGTGGTTTTGAATGGCGGCAACTGGCTTTGCCGGCCGCGTATTCACCCCTAGCAGAGCGGGCTAATGTGTGGGCTGATTAGCGTTTGCATCCCGTGATGCTAATAGGGTCACCCCGTGCCCAATGATAAGAATTAAAAAAAAAACTTCTCAAACTTTACCTGCGTCAGAGCCGCTCCCTGGCAGCTACATGACAGAAGAGGAGGTCGATCCTCCTCCCTTTTGTTTTCTCTTGGAAGCCTAAACATCTCTTCTACCGGAGAAGACGCTTACTCCTCTTCCTAGGTCTACGGGTGCGGTGGAGTCCTCTTAACCTCTTATCTTGGAGGCATCCTTGGGCGTCTCACTTTTTCCAGGGACAGTCCCTTTTTTGCTTTCATCCGGGACTGTCAAGAGGGCACGCAAGCAGCCCAATATTGACCAGTCTCGGCGGAAGCGGCTTGATAGGGACAATCCACATAGGGGGCAAAGGATGGCAGGGCCCATCCGTCTGTGCCCCCTAAGGTCCTGTATTCGTGTATCGTGAGTCTACAGGGGGCCGGCGTACCTTCACCGATGGATGCCGGTTCGCCGGCACAAGATGAGACAAAAGGTACCCCAACTGGCATAGGTGATGTCTTGAGAGGGATAGCCAAATGGAGCCTCCCATAGAGGAACATGGTCCCTGAGGTGAACCAGCCCCAGAAGGTAGGATCTCCCATGAGCTTAAAACTCCTCAGAGAGATGGAGTCTAAGAGGCCTCACAAGGAGATGAGGGATCTCCTCCGCAGGCAGGTGCTCCTGTGGCAGCCAAGACCTTCTCCTTTCAGAGAAGGATCTTGCTGACGCCGGTTCATCTTGGCTAGGGGCACTTGCAGCAGAGCGGAAAAAGGGAGTTGGCTCATTGCCTACGCTCCTCGCTTGAAAATAAAAAGACAAGAATAGGACGAAAAAGACCAAGGGCTCCTACGGTTTTCGAGGCGGGAGGGAGGAAAAGACTTGCATAGCAAGCCGATCCTCCACCGATAAGTTCTCAAAGGTGACAGCGCTTTTAGGCATTGTTCGACAAAAAGCTCCCAGGGTTCTTCCTTCGGAAAGCGTATGGCCATTCTCGTGAGTCTGTTCTCTTTTAAGAGGACCCTTGCATCACCTCCAAGATAGGACTGGAAGGCATATCCCTTCAATTGAATTGCCACGGACTCCGGGCTAACAGGGAGGAGCTACGAGCGCTCGTTCTCTCACATTTTCTCTTAGAAATCTTTTTGCAGAAGATTGCTGGGCGTGTGCCCCATGCCCAGCCAGGCGGAGTATAAGGGTTTTGCGATCCCACCACCATGGATGGGGGCTGGGCTGGTAGATGCACCATTTACACTCTGCATGATATATCAGTCGACTACGACGCGGGGGACTTTCGCCGCGTCGTTGCACGGTTGCCGATGGCATTTCTTATGCTAGGGGATCTGAACGGTAGACACCTTCTCTGGGCATACTACTTGATCAATTCCAGGGGTCGTGTTCTTGCCGACCAGCTCAATGAGCTGGAGATGGGGGCCTAACTACTATTCCTAGAACGCCTGGCCATTTTGCATGACGACCAGATACGTGTTGGTCAACCTAGAGTGAGGCAGCCCTCATAAGAAACATTTCCCCACAAGACCTATAATCGTCGCCCGAATGATTTCACTGTCAGTAAATTTCGTCAAGTTAGGGATAGGTCCCGATAAGTTTCAAAGCACGCCCACGGCTCATACTTGCGGGCATATGTTTCTTCACTTAACGGGAAAGACCCCTCTAGCAGGGATGTGGAAGCGAGTAAAAGGATTCGTGACAAGCTCTCGCAGGACCGTCGTCCCATTCTCAAGGAAAATGTGACCGCAATCTCGGAAAATGAGTCCCTGACAGAGTCCTTCGCAAACGCTTTGGCCACATTCTATGCCCAAGATGTTGCTCCACCAGCATTCAATACGGGTAGTCATGTCGTAGATGGCCGGACACCACACATGGTACGAAAGATGTCCCGTACGCCATGCTTCACCCCCTGGGTGAGCGAGGCATGGCCCTTCTGTTAGAGTAGTTCAACAGGATCTGGCTAGAGGATATCCTCACAGACTCATGCGAATCGCTATTGTGCACGCTTTTTGCAAACAGAATAAAGTTCATTATACCCCGGTTGGTTTCCGCCCAATCTCTCTAACCTCCTGCGTGTGTAAGTTGATAGAGAAATTGGTAAATGTTATTACATTAGCTGTTTTTTATGGACAGCGGAGTCACCAGTCTTTTGCACATCGAGACTTGCGCAAGTTCTAGTAAACATCAGATGTTCTGTTTCTACTAGAAAGGGCCTTTTGCAAGGCCTTCCTTCGTAGACACCACTACACCACGGGGGTTTTTAATTTGGAGAATTGAAACTGCATGGCGATACGGTACCGGGGAAACTCTCCACACGACAGAGGTAGAGGATGCCTCCCAATCTTTATCTCTGAATTTTTGCAAGAACGTCGATTCCGCTCTCGGTGGTGGGATCCCTCTCCCGCATAATTGAGCAAGAATAGGGTGCCCCACAGGGAAGTATCCCAGTGTCACACTCTTTGCTCTGAGCATCAATGAAATCACCTCGGTGCTGCCCGAAGTTGTCTTCACTGCACTCTACTTGGAAGACCTTTCGATCTCTTTTGGCGCAGCCTAGATGCCAACTCTGGAGCATCGACCCCAAGAGGCATTGATTAATCCGCGTCTGTTGCTAAGCCGAAGCGCATAGGCTCCGGTTTTCTTTGGCCAAGACTAAAGTGATGCACTTCGGCCGCTATCCACGAATCCGCTCTGATCCGGACTTATTTCGAAATGGGGTTCGCTTGGAAGTGGTGGACTCGAACCGTTTCCTTGGTCTTGTATTTGAATGATGCCTCGCCTGAGAGGCTTATATTAGCATCCATAGGATCTCCTTTACCAGCATCAAAGAGTCCACGAGAACTGGGCACCCAGATCAGTGTTTTGCTATTCCTCAACCGTAGTGTCCAATGCCACTACGTCCTCGGGTTGCTTTCTGTCGTCTCTGAATTGGACACACTCGTAGAACGCACCACCATTTGATGGAGCGCTCGTCTGCGCCTTACTGCAACCAATGGATGTCCTCTCCAGTTCGTTCGGCAGATCTTTGTTAAATCTTCAAGTCTGGGTGATCTTCGCACATGTTATCTGTCCCGATACCGGGATGAGCGGGATCACTATCAATTTTCCTATGTACTCAGGACTGGTTCGTACACGTAGGCTTGCCTATTATATAACTTTTTGGTGGAGGCTGGCCTCCTGCACTTTATATGACTCTTTTTTTGTATGTCACCTGTTCCTGTGCAGAGAGGAGGCACACCTTCCCCCACGCCGGAGCACGCTTCCTTCTTGTTGCCTTTTTGCTTATCTTGTTTTGTTTTTATTTGTTGTTATTGTTTGTTTTACCTTGTGTGTTAGCCTTTGTTCCTCTTTTTTTCATTTGTTATTTACATGTTGTTAATTGATTTTTAATCTGGCCTAGTCTTAGGCAGTAGCTAGATTACAGCGATTTTTGCCCTTTCAGGCAGTCGCCAGATGGGTTCTTAATATTAAAAATAATCTCATTCTCCCCCTCCAGTAGTTACACATACACACATAAATACATACACATCTAATCCATACACTATTATCCCTAACACCCAGTATTATCCTCCGTCCATGCGAACCTCTCTCCAACATCCCCCCCCTAAGCCCCCTCCGTCATCTTTCCTCCTTCGTCCAAATATTAATCAAAGTCTTTGTGAAAAGAGCGGCGAAGAAAAGAAATCCCTCATTTTGGATTACACAGATGCGCTAATTTGAATCTCAAATACAATTAATAGAAGCAATTTCAATAGTAAGACAGTAGTAGCAATAACCCAAAAGCTCCCCCAGTAGGATGAGAGGGGGAGTCGCATTGAAATTGGTGAAGGTATGGTGAGATAAAGTGTATGGAAGATACATAGCCCGAATGCCTTACCTTGTACAGATCACAACTCTCTTTCAACTCCTCCCAGACAATATTTTCTTGGAGAGAGTTGTTTTTTTGGCCGAGAATGATATTCACTCTTAATTGTATTGAATTTATGGTAGAATTGCATAAATTGTTAATTATTCTTCAATAAAAAAATCAAATTCTGTTTACCTTTAATATTAAAATGAATTTAATTTAATATTTGAATAAGTCAATAGCGAGTGTTTAAAAATGATTACAAATCAAACAAAATTTGAGAATCTGAAATATTTGCAGATAACTCGAATTATAAATTATTAGAAAAAAAGGTATAAAAAGATCAAATACAGACATTGATATTACTAAACATAACTCGTGTTTGTGCTTATTCGAACGTAAACACACCCGTTGCGTGACTCAATGCTTTGGAATCTTTAAATTTGCAACTTTCGTGGTTCAAAATCTGTCTCCATAAGACCACACTTATCCTATATTTTGCCTATTTCTCTCCTAATTTTAAAAAAGTTGTATCCTTTTCCGACTATTTAGGTAGACTACTGCTATGACTGTGTAATGTCCTCATAATCCGAAATCATCTACCTGGGAGATTTCAACACTCCTCATAAGGAATGGTTGAATTACTCCCATACGGATGTTGGTCCTGTCGGAGCCCTCACATTCTTCATTTTCAATGATTCAGAGCAAATTATTTCCACCTTACTCGACTACCAAACAGCTATGAACATTAAGCTAATATTGTGGATTTATTCCCCAAATCGAAGTGAATGTCCAATCTTGCCCCAAATGGCTCATCTGATCACACTCTTATAAATTATTAAATTATCTATTCTAAAAAACCCTCTTCATCGTTATCTCTTCCCAAGCGTAAATAATGTCCACTGAACGGAGCTGACTGGAAGAAATTATGTAACGTCCTCACTGACTTCCCTTGGGAAAATTACGCTCTCCTATGTCGTGATGCTTCTGTATCAACTGACCGCATACCATAGGTCATTTCTACAAGAATGGAAGCAGGCAAGTGATCAGGCATATTGGGCTTAGAAAAACTCTCCTTCAACTGCCTCTCATTCTGTTTGTGCCAATGACTTTAATCGCTCTAAGCAAGTTATATGTGTGCCAAAGAACATCTTCTCAATTTCCGTCGCTCGACCTTTCCCTTACTCTTCCATCCCGACAGCACTATAACTCTCTCTCGACAAAACAACTCCCAATGGCTACGCTTTTTCCTCTAACTACACCCTAATTCACTCTATTACACCTTTTCCTCTGAGGCTCCTCTTATGAATCCCTGTTGTTTCCTACAATTTCTTTCAGGACTCTCCGAATAGCACTTATTTCTCTCAAGCAAGCTTATGATCTTGATGACATTTGTAAAATAACAACCTCTGCCCCTCCCCCCCTACCATCTATCGGAGCCTACGTGCTATGGTATCGTGCCATGGACGACGTGGTACGTTGGGAAAATATTTCCAAATCCTGCGAACTCGTTCCAAGCTTCCCCCTTCCCCACGGGACGAAGTGTGAAAGAGCCGCTCTGTCTTTCCAGTGCTTCTAAATGATGAATCGGCTCCGCTTCCGGATTAAGATGTCTGGAACTTGTGACTCCTTTTTCCAAACTCCCCCTTTCCCTCCAGAATCGATGATACAAATACTCGGGTTATTATGTAGTTCAAAGAGTCCATCCCGCACCTCAAGGCCATCCATATCGTCCGTCCCGTAAGCGTTCGTCAGACAGCAGACTTCTTTGGCCGTGATTCTACCAAAATCAATTGGTAGCTTCTGTGAACGGCAAGCTTTGGAATTTGCGCGTCTCCTTTCGTTTAATCGAACCGAAGAAAATCTCCATCGATTACCTTTGAGGAAAAGAAGATTCCTCTTTCAGTTCAAATTACGAGAACTCCGACATTCCCCGTCGAACATCATCTTTGAAGTTTGGCTATCTCCATTGAAAGGTTGGTTTGGATAGTGCCCTACATGCCTCATTGGGATCGTGCCACACTTGCCTCATCGGACCGTTCCCCACTCGCCTCATCGCAAGAAGGACCTTCCTCGAAGTCATCGACCCGTAAAACTGCAACCCCCTCCATTATTAGTATTGTCAAGTTCCCCCTTTTTTATCTGAGCCTAGTTAGATTAATCAATTAATTCCATTTGAGAATCACTTCTCATAATTATCAAGAGACTCTCTCAATTTAAATAATTCCTCTTTTCCTATTATTATTATTATTTTGATATTTGTAAATAAAATTATATTTTTGTTGTTTCATCTTTAACTAACCTCGAACGATATTCTCGGCCTATTCAAGTAAATCTCGCCAACTATTTTTGCACGCTGTTTGATTATTAAGGATTTGAAGCCCAATGACTCAAGTGTGACCTCCTAGTCGGTCGTTAATGCCTGCGAAGAGTCCTTCAACGGTGCACGTTGAATAAGTGATTAAGCCACCCCCCACATAATATAGGAGTAGTGTATGGTATAGAGTAGTTGTACCATGACAACATCTATCTTAGAGTACTGAAAGAGTGATCATCTAAACTCGCACCTGAGCTCGCTCATCTATTTCTTTTTTGTTTAAAAAATTAAAACATTCCATCTATTGGGAAAATGCTTTGATGCACCCAATTACGAAAGAGGAGGCAATTCTAAGTTTCCTAATTAACGTCCTGTTGCTTGGAAATATATAAATTACAACGACTTTGAATCCCTCACTAACTACCATATACATAGTTAATCACCTTCAAAATCACCATCATCTATCTGATCACCAGTATGGCTTCCGTAAAGTAAGATCCACTGAAGATATTTTTTCCTATCTCACTTGCGTCTGGTAACATCTTGAAAATTTTGGAGAGTCATATGTAGATGCATGTAACTTTTCCAAGGCTTTTAACAGAGTGTGGCATCGTTGTCTACTCTCAAAACTCCTCTAGTTCGGCTTCCCACCTTTTTTATGCTCCTTTATTTCTAGCTTTCTCTCTGGCGGATCTATCTCTGTAGTTGGTGATGGATTAGCATCCTACTCCTCCCTTTCCTTCATCAACAGTCACGTCACTCAAAGCTATGTCCTTTTCTCTATATTTTCATTCTTTTCTTCAACATTTTCCTCTCCTCCACAAATTAACCGATACACTCATACGTTTATGACGCAATACTGAATTCATCCACATCTTTCAATCTTGTCACTTGTTTTTCTTCTTGTCTGGTTGTGCTATCTCAATTAAATATGGCTTGTTCACGATTTTTCAATTAGATAGACAAATATTATTAATTGCGATTCCTCTATGATCCAATTTTTACCAATCTCGCTATAGAAATCTCCTCACAACTCTCTTCTTGATGATTCTATAGAATCAGTTGTTGACTCAATGATGTTATTTGGTTTTACTCTAACGTCCACTCTTTCTTGCAAACTCCATATCACAGGATTAGTTCATTTGGATTCTAAAATATTAAGTGTTCTCTTTAGATATTTACACTTCCTCTCTCCTGAACAATTGCTTCGTTTATACAGAGGACTGTTGTGTCCTCGTATGTAGTACTGTTCTCATATTTGCGGTGGTTCTAGCTCTGTATCCTAATTTGAGAGTGGAATCGAAAGCTATCCGTCTTATAAAATACCTCAGAGTCACTTGCCTTTCGTGGCAATGTTGGTTTACTTTTCATATTCTACATATCTTACTTTGATCTAAGCTTCCGTGAACTGGCTGCTTATGTATGTGCCCCAACTATAAGCTCAACCATGCAATACTTGGCAGGATGCTGATTATCAGGCTTATTATTAGGCTATCGATAGCTCAAGGGGGAACCGTTTTGATGACTACTTCTTTCCTTGTACCTCAAAGACTTAGAACACACTACCTTCCAATGTCTTATAAAAAACAGGTCTTTCAATCTTTCAAAACTTTTTATACACTTTCCCAAGTCTTTCTTTCTTTTGTGTTCCTAATCTAAAACTTTGGCCTGGCCTCGATATTGAATTTGGTCGGTGCCTGGTGACTTCAACTTCAGGTAAAACTAATATATAATTCAGAAACCAGCTTTCAATTAATATAGATATTCGCACCTCAGTCTTCAACTAATGTATGTATAATTTGTGCCTCAATTAATATAAAATTCACAAACCAAGCTTCTACATAATTATATAAAAATTCGCATAGCATGCTTCAAACAATGTAGAATTCGCACCATATGATTCATCAAATGCACAAATCCACACCTTAGTTAATGATTTAACTAAAGTAGAATTCACAGTACTGGTTTCAACTACTCTAGAATTTATGACCCACGTTTCATTTAATTTAGGTACTAGAGGATCAGGATGAAACTATTAGGGAATCACAACTTAGACTTCAACAAATGTAGAATTTGCAGCCCAGATATTTATAGCCAAAGCTTCAAATAAGTTAGAAATTGCACTCTAGCCTTCAAATAGAGTAGATATCTACACCAATAGACCATTCGACTATGAAGAATTCGATCTCAATGCTTCATCTTATGTAGAATTTGAAGCGAAGTTTCAACTAATGCTTACTTCACGCCCCATACTTAAACTTATATAGAAATTTGCCACCTAGGTTTTAAATAATTTATCTATTTACACCTTAGACTTCTCCTTATGTAGAAATTCGCATCTCAAACTTTAACTAAGGATGATTTCAGAACTTACGTTTCGAGTAAGGTAAAAGATGCTAACTCAGGTACTAACTAATGTATAACTCACAACATAAGTTTCACCTAATGTAGAATTCACAAAACAGACCTTAAATAATGTATAAGTTCGTACGTCATGCTTCAACTAATGTTTAAGTCAAGCCCAAGGTTTACTTAACGGTCGAATTCACAACCCATACTCAAACTAATGTATAGTTTCTCTCCTCAGGCTTCAACTGATATTGAATTAACAACTCACACTTAAAATAAAGCATCCATTTGAAAATAATGTTTAAGTACCATGTAGAAATCTGATTCCAGTCTTTATTATCTAATGTAGATATTGACAACTGTTGCTTCAAACAATAAATAATTCGCACTCTAGTCTTCATTTAAAGTTAAAATTCACACTCGATTGTTCGACAAATGTAGAAACTCGCGTCTCAGGGTTGGTATAATGTGAATAACTTGTACCCGAGGCTTCAACAAATAAAGAATTCATAAATCTGTTTTCAACTAAATAAGGTAAAATTCACAAACCAGGCTTCAATTAGTGTTTAATTCACCCGCCAACTTTTAACTAATATACATGATTTCATAGCCGAGAATTGCAATAATTTATCAATTTATGCGTCAAAAAATAAAGAATTCACACATTAAGCTTTAACAAATGTAAATTTAACAACCTAGGTACAAACTAATGTAGAAACACAAATATTGCAGTAATTTGCACTTCAGGCTTCAAACAACAGATTTCGCCTACTGGGCTTCACAAAATGAAGAAATGCACACCCCGGAGTTGATGTAATGTAGTACTTTTCTCTTCAAGCTTAGACTAATTTATATTTATTAACCTAGGAGTCAGCTCTGTAGAAACTTAACTCAGGCTTTGAATAATATAAAGTTCACAATACATGCTCCTTAATTAACGCGAAATATACAAACACGGCATCAGATAATGTATAAATTCGTATCTCAGGCTTAATCAAATGATATTTTGAATCCTAAGCTTCAGATAAGAAAGAATTCACCCCCAGGCTTTATATAATGTAAAAAAGCGCAACTAATGTAGATATTCGCATATCATGTTTCATTTAATGTATACTTTTTACCCTTCGCTTTAACTAATGTAGAAATAACAACCTAAGATTAAACTAATATAGCAATTTTGCACCCCAGGCTTCAAACAGTGTAGATTTTGAACCACTAGGCTTCACATACAGTAATTTATTAGTCAGATTTCATACGATATATAAATCGGACATACTCTTCGACTAATGCAAGTATTTCTACGTCATCCTTCAAATAACATAAAATTCAGACCCTATGCTTCAAGTATTATATAATTCACAAACCAGGCTTCAACCACTTCAGATATCGCATCTCAGATTTCAACTAACTTAGAATTCGCCTACAAGGATTCGAATAATGTAGAAATTCAAACCCAAATCTTCAACTAATGTAGATATTCGCACCTCCGGGCATCAACCAATTCAAAATTCCCTCTTATTATTCGTCTAATGTAGAAATTTAAACACCAGGATTCAGCTAAATCAGATAATCGCACATCAGACATTAAATAAAAACAATTCACAGTCGAAGCTTCAATTAAGGTAAAAACTGGCGACTTAGGTTCAACTATTGTATAATTTACAACCCAAGTTTCATCTAATGTAAAAATTCTCACTTTGTGTTTTAATCTAGGTAGAATTTCGTACATTAGATCTTAACTAATTTTGAATATTTCTCTTAGGCGTGAATTAATATAGAAATTCGCGTTCCCAGGGTACTAATGTAGAATTCAGGTCCGCTAACTTGGTTGGGTTCTGAATTCTACATTTAATTCTTTAATTATTATTAAAAATTATTTGAGCTTTAATGAGTTAAAAAAATATTATTATCTTATAAGACAAATCCCACTCTATTTAAAGCTGAAATCTTCCGGGGATGAGTTTTTTAACTTGACACCCCAAACCTGACCGAAGGGGCTTCCCGTTATTACAGAATAACGAAAAGGAGAGTTCTGCTCCCCACCTCTTCTTAGTAATCTCCTGGTTTGGTAACTCGAGTTTAGAATATTTCACAAATATTTTCCCCTCTTATTTCAACATTTTTACCACCACTCTCAAAACAGGTATTGTACAGAAGATTCACTGAATAGTTTTCGCATTATTTCTTTTCGTAAAGTATTTTCACACATTGACCTTATCTTCTTTGCCACCCTAATTTTAATGTTTTCTAAATATTTCTCTTCACGGTCCTATTTAATTTAAAACCCGTTATTTTTTAACCTTAATGCTCACTTCCTCTCCCTCCAAAAAACACTTTAGCTTATTTAGCAAATCCCAGCAACTGATAAAACTTAGGCCAGGAAAACAAATTAACAGCCTAAGAATATCGTCACTCAATGCCATAAGGGCTTTCCTAAAAGCACCTATTCCTGCGCAGCCAAGACTCCATTCCTGCTACAAAAGAGCATCATGCAAAGAAACACAATTATTACGCATTGAAAATCCCGTCTGCGTCCTTTCCTATATTTTTTTTCCTTTAACCTTCTCTCCGGTTCCAATGTAAATTGCAGAGACACAGAAGCGCGAAATATGTTAGAATGTGTTTCTATTGATTCTTTTTCTTTCAAGTAATTTATGTTCACTTGATCTCTTTATTATCCGATACATCAAGGCTCGGTTGGCATAAAAGAATCGCCGCTTGAAGTTTTCTTTACTCTGTTTCAGATTTGGATCTGATATCTTTCTCCTCTTCTATGTAAACTTCTTTCATAGAAGCGAAAGCACTCGGAAACAAAGATAATTCTTAGCTGAGCTGTCTATTTCTTACCCTCTTTAGTGGGCTTGTTCATCATCATATTACTCCAGAGTGGCCTTTTTAGCTGTTGCTTTAATACTCGTCAACAACTCTGAAGAATTTACATTAGAGCTTCCAGACAAAGGGGCGGTGAAGGTTGAACGTGCGATAAGAAAAGAGGTCAGGCCTTGATACCCGCCACTCCCTACACAATTCGCCACAATCGAACATGACATAATTTCCGAGTCGGCGGGTGTGGGTTTGGGTCTCTGCCGCGTGAATGCATTCGTGTGACTGCCGCGGAGGGGTCACTTGAACGGTAAACAACCTCCTTTGGAAACACTACTCGCGTCAATCCCACTGGTCAAGTGCATGCTTACCTGATCTCCAGATGTAAAACCTGATTTAAGATGGGAGGTGGTCGATGACACCATGGTAGTGATCACGTTCCAATTCAAATATAATTTTCTGGACCGCTGCCGAATGAGAGACAAACCGGCTGGTGCTTGGCGCGGGTGTGGTGGTCCGCTTTGAAGGAAATGACTGATTTAGTAGAGGAGTTTAGGGTGGTGGATGGTGCAAGTGGTCGGTTACTATTTTGGGAATGTCGTCCCCTATCTTTCAGGGTAGACTATATATGGCTGCGTTCCTTTATTATTTCTATTCCTTAATTATAAACTTGAAAATATAGTTCAAAAGTATATGAATTGCTCTTTTTATTTAACTGTGGGTGATTTTTTCATATATAGATATATATATATATATATATATATATATATGTATATATATATATATATATATATATATATATATATATATATATATATATATATATATATGTAGAGAGATAGAAAAAAAATCAGTTTGGTTCACGGAAACCTAAACCTCAGGAGGAAAATAAGGACCCACAAATAGAAGAAAAATGACATTTTACTTAGCTCCGTCAGACATTTCGTTCAGCACATCGGAACATGTTCAGTGATACTATTTATTGTACCTTCATAAATTAGGTAATTTCTTTGAATTTAAATAGATTCACTGAAAATGGTCCTATGTGTGGAATCAAATGTCTGAAAGAGCTAAGTAAAACATCATTTCCTTCTACTCGTGGATCTTCATTTCCCTTGGATGAGTCTCTCCTTTTCCAGCAGCAGTTTCTACCCGCCCTTTAAATGGTGACTAACGAGAGAGTGAACAAGCGGCATAAGATTGACCGCTCCAGGTAGGAGCAACTCGATTGGGCCAACCCTCTTAGAAAGCAAGAGATAACAGCGCCCGTCGGCCCCATAATGTCTTGCTTGCATGCATAACGAGTTCACAGGGGGCCAGTGAACCTGCCCCCCTCTCTTTCCCGATAGATGCCACTTTGCTGACCCTAGACGAAAAAAAGGTTACTCCAAATGGACCGGGAGGTAACCAAGCCTCAGATAGTTAATCACCAAACCTGTCTCTGCGCCTGCGCAAGCTTGTCCACAGACGGCTGGGAACCCTGAGGACTCACAAGGAGAGGAAGGATCTCCTCCCCCGGATTGTGCCCCTTTGTCAGCCAAGACCATACCCACTTCAGAGAAGCATTTTGCTGATTTCGGTTTATCTGGCATAAGGGATTCTTCCAGCGGAAGAAAGAAGCGGGTTCATTCCCCACCCTCCTCTCCTAAAAAGAAAAGAAACAGAAATAAGACAAAAAAGACTCAGGGCTCCTCTCCCTCTGCAGGAGCCCCTGGAAAAGACTGGTCCGCTACCATTCCGGGAAGCCACGAAGCGACGAAGCCAAGATTCGCACGTCCCAGACAAATACCAAAGTTGAAAATGCATAGAGTGGAGCCTCGATTACTTCGGGGCACCTCATTCAGTTACCTGGCGCTTTCGAACCCGCTGGCTTTAAACGCTTTCGGTTTCTCGGCTCCATTAATGGTACCATGCTGCCCAATTTCAACATTGTCTAACAGAGGAGAACACTATCTACCCTGATTGGTAGAGTGCCGAAGGTGACTCCTTTCTCGGACGCAAGCCTTCTGGCCAATGCGTCGGGTCTCTCCGAGGCTTCCATGATTAGTGCTCTTCAGACACTTAATAGTACGCCGTTGAGTCGGACGCTGCACTCTATCATGAACTTCTTGAAAGGAGTGGGTCATGCGAAGGAACACGTGGACTACTCCATAGATGACTAACTTGAAGAGATGGCCGACTAACGAGCCGTCAAGGTCGAATATGTGACCAGAAAAAAAGGGAGGTGCCTCGAGACCCACCCTTACAGTCTTCGTCACGTTCGACTGTGACAGGTTCCCTGAGTCGGTGCGTGCCGGTTGGTATTGATAAGACTCTTTTGACAAATAAATGAAGAAAACACTGCATATATAGAATTTTACCTCTATTCCAGGGGTTGGCAACTCACTGCTCCGGAGCCGCATGCGGCTTTTTCGCTCGTCCGCTGGTTGATGAACGACCTTGAGGGAGCACTTCAATCCTTGCGAACGGCTCTGCTATAGAACATTTAATTCGAATGTATTTTATTTCAGTTTATTCGTTCTTTAATTGATTTTTTTATTCATCGAATTTTCACCCCAGGTAGGCGAACCATGGAAAAATCTACGAAGAGAAACGTTTCTGAAGAAAACAGAAGGTTCGCTGTTACGTGGGAAGATTCATTTGCTTTCATTGCTTACGAAACTGGTTTAAAAATATTTTTAATACATAGCGAGAAATTGGCGAACAACAAAAAGTCAAATGCTGCAAGACATTTCCAGAATAAGCACATAGCCTTTGGTGAACAAAATCTTAATGGAGATTGGAGAAGAAGCCGTTTCGGAACTGATGCGTAAGGTTGAACCCAGCTAAAATAAGTTCAAGAAGTGGGTGAAATCTGCAAATTCAACTACATATGCTTGTTTTGATGTGGCTCAGAAAATATTCAGGCAGAGAAATCATTTACAGAGGAAGAATATTAAAAAAAATCTTTCATTAAGATTTCAGAAATCTATTCACGGAATTTAAAGACATGAGGGAAATTGTACAGAAAATCAGAAATATGCCTCTCTTTGCAAAGACTTTCAAAATGAGAATCATTATAATGTCAGAAAATGTCGCCAGACAGCGATAAAAGACATTAATTCAGCTGTGGCATATTTAATCTCCTGTGATGAGTGCAAAAACAAAGGTGATATTAAACAAACAGCATTGTTCTGCCGACATGTGAACTCTGCTGGACGACAGGAAGAAATGATCGAGTTCTACCACTAAAAGGCCAAACATGGGGAGAGGACATCTTTGAGGCTGTCCTGAATCGTGTAAGAGCCAGAAACATAAACACCACTTACTGGGTGTCATTGGCTACTGATGGAGCACCAAGTATGATAGGAATGAAGAAGGGCTTTGTGGCTTTACTACAGAAGTCACTGGGTATACCGCTGCTGATATTTTACTGTATCCTGCACCAAGAGGCATTGCATGCTCAAACTTTTCTTTCGAACTGCACAGAATTGATCAATCTCGTCATTCATATTATCAACAAAATAATTGCAAAAGGTTTAAATCACCATCAGTTCCGTTTGTTACTGGATAAGGTAAAAAGTGTGCATTCTGATCTATTGCTGTACAACAAAGTCCAGTGGCTGTCCAAATGGGAAAGTGCTGAAACGGTTTGCCGCGTTTCTGGAAGAGATGAAAACTTTCCTGGGCAGCAAAGGGCTCACATTTCCTCAGCTGGAACAGTAAGCGTGGCTAGAAAAGCTACATTCCATGGTATATATGAGAGAGCACCTAAACCTTCTGAACACAACTCTTCAGGGGGAAGCAGACACAACTATGCACATGCCGAAGGAGGTTTTGGCTTTTGAGCACAAGTTGACAGTGCTTGCAGGAAATTTACAGCAAGGTACACTGTCTCTCCTCCCCTCATTGAGAGGCTTTAAACAAGGTCACAAAATGATCAGTTCAGATTATTGGCAGCCCGCAATAACCGAAATTCAAACATCGTTTGTGAAACAGGTCTGTGACTTCAAAAATAAACAAAAACCACATCATCCTTCCCCATCACTTCCCTAACCGTCGATCCATCCATACTGAATATATTGCATTTGCAATTGTGACTCAACCAGATCTGAAAATGAAACTGGCCGACATAGCCGACAAAGATATGTGGGGGTCAAAGTTCCAGCGATTGAAAACTGATCTTGAAGATGTTGCCTGTCAGAAGTCCATGCTTGCTCACAATCACAAATGGAGTGAGAGTGAAAAGCTTCACAAACTGGACCAACTTATTTTTGAAACATGGAATTCTATCCCCAACTCTTACACCAACATGAAAATAAATATGCAAATAGAGTCCTGTCAATATTCGGATCTACATATGTATGGGAGCAGGTCTTCTCCACCATGAACTATATAAAAAACAAACATCTCTTACGTCTCACAGACGACAGCTTACAAACTTGTGTGAAGATGAGGGTGACGTCTTTCAGACATGATGAGCAGACACTGTGCGTTGATGTTAAGGAGCAAAAGTCACATTAACAAAGCAAAGTAAATATTTTAATTGTCTATAATTTTACAAGTATATATTTTACATTGTTCAGTGAAATAGTCCTGGGCAGCAAAGGACTCACTTTTCCTTATTTGGAACAGCTAGAGCGGCTGGCAAAGCTACACTCCATGATAGATATGACAGAGCACCTAAACAGTCTGAACACAACTCTTCAGGGGAAAGGAGGAACAGCTTTGCACATACTGGAGGAGGTTTTGCCATTTGAGCGCAAGTTGACAGTGCTTACCAGAGATTTACAGCGATGGAACAATGGACAACTTGACAGCTGACTGCACAATTAAGCGGATTATTTAATTTAGGCTTCATATTTCCTGAATACGAGGACTAAATAGACAAAATATTTTATTTGTAGGGAGTGTTCAACCCAGCTATTTTTTTGGAGTTCCAATGTTTATATATACAGAAATAAAGTTGCGTTTTCTCTGTAGCAGTTTTATTATTTCATGAATGCAACAGGCTATTGTTTTTTTCTATATAACATAGGATAGGGGTCGGCAAACTTCAACACTCAAAGAGCCATTTAGACCCATTTCCTACTGAAGAGAGCACACTGTGAGCCACAATTCACTTTTGACAGATAGATGAATATAACACTGCTAATATCAATTTTTGACCACTCCGGCCAAATCGAAAGGAAGAGGGTGTCCCTGAGAGAAGTGTCCTCAGTGTCACACTCTTTGCCCTGATCATCAACCACATCACTTCGGTAATGCTGAAAGATGTTCTCGCTACGTTCTAAGTTGACGACCTTTAGATCTCTTTTGGCACGGCCCAGATGCCAACTGTGGAACGTCATTCCAACAGGCATTGAACCGCGTCTCTTGCTATGCCGAAGTGTACAGGCTTCGGTTTTCCTTGTCTAGGATTAAGGTATTGCATTTCTGCCGCTAACCACGGCTTCACCCTGACCCGGACTTGCTTGTAAATAGGATCGCCTTGAAGTAGTGGACTCCTACCGTTTTTACGGTCTTGTATTTTACGTCCATCATCTGGGGTGCTTATAGGGCTACTGCCTTACTCTTTCATCTATCCTTTGTTCGTTCGAAGCTCGACTACAGATGCGAGATTTATGCACCTTCAGCGAGCGTGTATTAGGGAATGTGGACTCTACCATCACACCCGCCTTCGCCTGCCGACCTGTGCATTTCGCACGTTGACCATTGAGAGTCTACTAGTCGTTGCTGTAAAAAGGCCACTCACTCTGCGCCAGTGCACACTGCATTATGCGCCTGTACGCACGAGGCTGGTACCTCCCTCAGTCGCCACATAACTCTGACTACATCCGCAGCTGATTTCAACGTTGCTTCTGCCGCCAAGACAGACCAGTCATACTCTAAACCCTTTGGTTTATGGCTAGGAAGCTCCTTTGAGAGCTCGATATAGCTATCATGGTGGTGGCGGTGGCCAAGCCTCTTCTCCAAAAGATTCTACAGCACAGAGATTATTGCGTTTGGCCTTTTAGCAGCACACTCCCTGTCACGCTGGACCCATGCTGCCGTATACGGATGGCTCCAAGTCTCAAGAGTGCGTCGGTTTCCACGCCGTATTCCCTTCTTTTGAAGTCAGCGAGGCTCTTCCAAGCGCTGTATCTGTCTTAACAGCCGAGCTGGATGCAATACATCGCTTAGCACGGTAGATAACGCGAGGATCCCAGTTGGGCGAGCATACTGTGATTTAAAGCGACTCACAAAGTGTCCTGAGTGTTCTCGGTGCTTTTGAATCTCCGCATACTCTGGTTCGTGATATCCATGTCGCCACGGTTTCAGCGAGCCGGATGGATCTCGAGCTTATCTTATGCTTGGTTCCTGAACATGTGGGATTGCTGAGAATGAGCGCGCCGATAAGGGCGCCAAATACTCCACGAGGACTTAGCGACCAGACAGGCGTCTCACTCTTCCTCACAACAATTACATGGCAAGAATACGGGCAGCCCTCTAGGCTTCTTGGTAAACAAGATACGAGACCGTCGAGGGAAACTTAAAGTTGTGTGCAATTGCGCCGCGACTGTTCCCATGAACCTATCCCCGAATGCCGCGATGGCTTCAGGTTGCTTACTAACTTCTCCGATTTGACCACACTCACGTAACGTACCGCCATTTGATGGATCCTCGCCTGCACCTTATTGTGATGACTGCGTTTCCACCCAGACTGTTCGGCACATTCTTGTTGAATGTCCCAGTGTGGGTGATCTTTGTCCACGTTACACTTCCCGGTACCGAGATGAGCAGGTTGCTACCGCTTGTCTCTTGTACTCAGGATCCGTTCTTGCACACAGACTTGCGTACTATATGACTTTTTGGAGGAGGTTGTTGTTGTTTTCTATTATTTGTTCCTTTTTATTTTTATTTGCTATTTACATGTTGTTGTTTTTTAATCTAGCCTACTATTAGTCTGTATTTTGAGTACAGCGACTTAAAAAAAAATTTGAAATCTTTTCTCCTACAGTAGTAATATAAAATGTGAATTGGATAAGGATTCGATAAAAACATTTGGATCTTCTACTAGAAATATGTGTCTCTAGGTGAATCAAACACATATGGTGATAACAAAAAGACCATACAAAAATGAAGAGGTACTTCTCCCAAGGATTTCACACATCCCATCAGACTCTGAGCTGCTTTCCAATTCAGAAAGCTACAGTTTCCATGGAAACCATGTTTTGCCCTGACTGTGAATATAAGTCAGGCACAAACTGTAAAAGCAAGTGGAGTGGATCTCTCTACCTCCTGCTTCTCTCATGGCCAGCTGTATGTGGATAATTCCCGCACTGGCAATGCAGAAAAACTCAGTATCTTTGCAGCGAACTAATGAACAAGAAAGACCGTTTATGCAGAAGCACTAGAGAACTTAGAGTCCAAGACCCAGAAGTTTAATGTGGAATGTCATGGTAATGTGAAAATCGTTCTTTATCAGTCTTCCATGATACACTATTGCATTACTCAAAAGTAAAAATAAACCTTACATTATATTACCTACCAACCTTTAATAGCGTAATTTAACTCATAACAGTGAATTTAATTTTGTTAAAGATAGTTTTTTATCCTCGAACAACGCCGTGTGTACCTTTGCAAATTTTTGTATAGGTGGAAGCTATCTCATAAGTGTCCATTTGGATTACAAGTTTCATGAGAGAATTTCAAATCCTTTTGATAATTAATTTTATTGTTCAGTTTTTAATTAACTGTTTAAAATGCAGCGTTTTCATTCTTTGAGTATTATTGTAAAAAATGTGTTTTTTTATATTTTAATGTCCCTGTCAGCTGTCCCTTGAGTAGTGTCCAAATAGATCAAAGCGTCTGTATATTTTATCATAACATATTCCTTGACTTTTGCGAGATAAAATCCAAAGTTTTCAAAATAGGTGTATGATGACCTACAGGTATTAAACCTCTGTATGTGTAAAACATATACAAATTTGGATAAGTAAATCAAATGTTATCCTTAGATAAGCAATTTGCCATCAGATCAAAATAAATTTAACTTATATGCGTCAGGGTTCTAGGACAACTCATACCAGGAAAACTGATACCCGGATAACTCATATCGGACAAGTCGTATCTGGACAAATGATCTCAAGGACAACTCGTATCAAATACAACTCATACCAGGTGTAATAAAGAAATAAAGCAAGGTCTACTGACCAAACAGGCGCGCGCTCTCACCTATTGTGATTTATGACCATACGTCCGTCAAAACTTCCAATAGTTCCTGGGCTAAACTTGGAAGGACCTTGACAATTCTATCATCCGAAAGAGAATGTAAAATAACATAAGAGTTTCAAATTTCGTTACAATCGGCCGAATAGTTATGATGTAATTGCCCAAACAAGATAATTGCCGGGCTAATCTTGGGAGGATCTTGTCTATTATATCATTCGAAAGAGAATGTAAACCAACATAAGGGTTTCAAATTTCGTTAGAATGGGCCAAATACTTATGACGTTATTGTCAAAACAAAATAATTTTCAGGCTAACCTTAGTAGGAATTTGAAACTTATATCAATCAAAAGAGAATGTAAAACAAAATAAGGGTTTTAAATTTCGTTAGAATCGACAGAATTGTTATGAAGTTATTGTCAAAGCAAAATAATTCCCAGGCGAACCTTGAGAGGACCTTGGCAATTATATCATAAGGTTTCAAATTTCGTTAGATTCAGCTAAATAGTTACAATGTTATTACAAAAACAATAAAAAGCAAAACGGCGTCCTGCCCACCGACCGAAATAGGGAGATGTAGAATCGCCTACGACTAGACTCACACGCGACTGAAGATATTGAAATTTTAATGTAAATACACATGAATTTTTACGTTTTACAAGTAAAATTTTAACTTGTTAGAGATTGTATGTTACAGCTTTTAAGAAAGACATTTTCTGGCAAGGATCATAATTTTCAATTAAAGTTGTAGGTCGCTTGTTTCGCTCTTTGTACATCTGTTTTGAATGTATTTTCGCACCCCAGTCAAAATTAATTTTCTTTTTCTGCTCTAGAATTGCCTCCAACTCTAGTGGGTTTATCGATTTCCAGATATTTGGATATTGACATGAAATTGAATTTTGTAAGACATTAATTAGTCTTCTCTGAAATATTCCATACATTAATTGGAAATATTCGATGCAGAAGAAGTCTTCTAGCGCCTCTTCCTCTTTCGGGTTTTATATACGTCACTTCAAAGTAGGACACAAATTCCTGTAGCAAAATGTAGTCGTTGGCCAGTTAGTTCCATGTAAAAAGAAAGCGCTGTAAAGCAATTTACCTTCAGGGAAAATACTTAATCGGTATTATATTGGACCTTATAATCTAGCTCGATAACCTTTTGGTAGTTGAAGATACTATTTCTAACGGGTCCTCCTCAGCCATCTTCTGAACACGCGCATTGTACTCCTTTACTTCGCATAGCCACAATTATCTTGATTTATCAGCATTCTGTCTGTAAAAATTATATATGTATTTATTATTATCTACAAGCTTATTAGCTCCTATCTGAGAATTTATATAATATGGCATTGTTGGGGCTAAAGTAAATTTTAAGTGTGTTCCAAAACGTTGCCAAACACAAACACGGATGAGTGGTGACTGTTCACTGGAATTCAGACTTACTTTGCTTAAGGCTCAAGATGCATTAGCTGATTATATATTTCATAATACTGACCTTAAATTTCAATTAATCTACTTAATGATTAAGGTAAACTATGACAACCTATTTCGAGTGAGGTAGCCGGGTATCAGGATTTTTGTTTCATCATGTAAATGTTCAATGGGTGTTGTTTGTGTACTACCTAGTATGATTCTAAGTGCTATGTCTTGTACAGTCTATAATTTGCTTAATTGTGTTTTTGATATGGCAGGTGCCCAAGCAGGGCTATCTTAGTCAAAAACTGAACGTATGTGTTGTTTGTAGACATGGGTGAGCGTTTCTTTATGTTGATCAAATGTTGTACTTGTATGTACTCTGAGTGGACTAGATCTGGGCCTGCATCTTGTGACTATATCTTTTAGGCGTGGTCCAAATGACATTGAAATGTTGTAAGTGAATTCGAGTATCTTTATCTCATGTCTGTGATGATTTAATGGGTCGCTTAGTGTTGCTGTTAGTCTGTGCTGGTGTTCCTTGTTGTGACTGGTGAGGAGAGTTCTGTTACATTTACTAGGTGCTGCTTTGATTCTGTTCAGGGGAAGCCAGTTTGCTATTTCTAGTATGTATATTTGTACTTGTGTTGGGCATGTGTTTGCATTTTTGTGTATAGATATGATTGACAATTCATATGCATATTATGAAGTATAAATGCTTTCTGGTTGGGTGAGTACATCATGCATATATATGTTAAAGTGTTGGACTGAGAACTGACCCTTGTAGTACGCCGTTAGGAAAGGGCTTTTTATGGATAACTCACCATTGTGGTGTACAAATGCCTGTCTGCCTGATAAGTAGTTGGTGATCCAGCGTTTGGTGTTGTTGTGTAATGTGGTGTTGTATATTTTGTTTGTGAGGGAAAGATATGGAATGGCATCGGAAGTTTACTCATGTTAATTGTAATTAAAAGTGTACTGTGTGGTGTGCACCTGGAATCAATGCCATCTTGTGTAGCAGATAGTAGTATGTGTGGCGAGTTTATGCTTACTATAAGGAATTCTAAGACTTTGGAAGGTGTGCAAAGTAATGTAATTGGTCTGTAGAACGCTGCTTCTGTAGATGTTTTGTTATGTTTGAGTAGTGTAATTATTTTTCCTCTTTTCTAAATTACGGCTAATTTACACTGGGTATATGAGTAGTTTGCTATGTTTGTGATTGTTTGAATGCTATGAGGACTTAGGTGTTTCAAATGTATGTTAGAAATGTTGTCGATTCCCCTGTGAGAGGAGTCTTTGAGTTGTGTTATAACTCGTGTGGTGTCTATGTTCGTGGCAAGTATCCCTCTTGTGTTTAATGAAAAGTTGTGTTTATGTCTGTAGATTCTTCTGTCTTCCTTGCGGTTGGGGATTTGACTGACTTTGGAGTAGTGGTCTATTAGCATGGTGGCTTGTTGTTTTCGTGGTGGAGATTCGTTTGTTCTGGTAATGACAGTATAAGGTTGTGTGATACGACTGTTTGGGTTTGTGAGACAGGGAATTGTTTTGTGAAGTTTAGAAGACTTTGTTTTATGGCCTAGGCTTTTAGTGAATGCGATCCAGTTTTCATGTTGTTTTTGTGCTGATCTTGCGTTCATCTGTGTGATGAGTCCTCGTATTTGATCTTTGCTCTCAGGTGTGTGTAGAATGTGTGTGATGCGGAGATTGTTGCGTTCCTGTTTTTTTCGAGAAAATGTGTTTTGTTAGCGTCGTTTATGATGTCATTGAACTGTGCGAAAGTAAAGGCTGTGTTAGTGATGGGCATGTGATTAAGTTCTTGAAAGTGTGTTTCTGAGGTTTCCTGATTTTTTGCCAGTTTGCGCGTTTGAGTTTAGTCAGAGTATGACGTGGGTGTGTTTCTGTTGTAGTGAATAGTGTGATAATGATTGATATGTGATCGAATCAGAAGTCAGTTGGTATTCTCCATTTTGTGGAGTTTGCAAGACTTGGAGAGCGAACGGTGATATCAGGGTAAGTGGCATTAAGATTTGCTTGATATGAGTATATTGTGGTTGGTACTCATGCCATTAAGTGTGTTTGCTATCTGGAAGGTTATTGAGTGGATGTAGATTTATAGTGCGATTGTCTGGTAAGTTAGGTGAATGTTCGGGCGGGATGTATGTGTTGATGAGTGTGATGTGTTTATTCTTGCATGTTTTGATTTAAAATGCTTGTAGTTCTTTGTGACTATCTACTTATGTTAAGGTTCTGATGTGCTGTATGTATGAAATGTTGTAATGAATTTATGTGATGAGACCACCTGCTTCAACATCTTCTCTGTCTTGTCTAATAGTCGTATATTTAGGTATGTTTAATGTTTTATGTTTATACTTAATTTTTTTTCTTGTAAAATTGCAATGTGAATTTTGTGTTTATGTAGGAAGTAGATCAAATCAATGTGCGTTTTTGGAATGCCATGTAAATGTAGTTGTAGAATGTTGATGTTGCCACGGTCGTTTCTCTGTGTAATTGTAGTTATATTTGTATGTAAGATGGTCTGGTGGGTGAGGTATTGTGAGGTGGTCAGTTTCGTGGGAGAGGGTTGTTTTAAGGTAATTTAGCAGGAGTTGGGGAGTTTGCAGAAGAAGATAAGATGGATGGGTCAGGAAGAGTTGTGAGTGGGGAAGAGGTGGGAGGATATTATGTAGAAGCAGTTGGGGATGAGAGTAAAATTGGTGGTAAAGTGTGTGACTGGTCAGGTAGGAGGTGCTTGTCTTGTGCATGTGGGTTAAGTCTGGTGATTGCTGTGTCCCTTAGAAAATAATAAATATATCCAGTGTGTAGTGTGGGTTTATCAAGATTGTAATGTGGTGCATAGGAAGTGGATCTATTCCTTGCACGAACTGCAATGGACTGATCCTCTCCAGTACGGGAAGATGTGACATGTGCGTTGCAAATGAGGCATGTCTAGGGACCTGGATTGGTCTCTATGTCACTAAGTAGAAGTGGTTGAAGGGACGCTGTATCCGGATGACTACAACCCTTCAACCCTATTATGTCCGTATGCGACGAATTCCTCACATAGAAAGTAAAGGCTTATAGCTAGAGAAATTTCATGCGTGGAGTCTAGCAAGCGAGTGCCACGACTACGACATGTGTTCTGTTTAGGTTCACAGAAGGGTTGCATCAGTTGAAGAAAAAAAAGGCTAGCCAGTGGTTTAGCGCCACCCAGATCACGGTATCCTGAGAGTCCAGGATCCCACCGTTCTTCTTCCAGATTCTTGGAGGTACGGCTTCTTCCTAGGTTCTTTTATTGGGGTTGATAGAAAATGTGTGGCTTTCCATCTTTATTAGAAGGTCAATTCCTCCACGAGTAAGCATTTCAACCAGAACTTGAGTGAGGAGTAGAATGAGGTAATATTTGGGTATGAAAGTATTAGCTCAAGAAATATGAGGTTGCATCGTATGGACCGTGTAATGATAGAAGTAAA
The DNA here is from genome assembly GCA_963969495.1 of Ceratothoa steindachneri. Lineage (NCBI taxonomy): Eukaryota > Metazoa > Arthropoda > Malacostraca > Isopoda > Cymothoidae > Ceratothoa > Ceratothoa steindachneri. The sequence continues at coordinate 23,994,678 of OZ018317.1, read as the reverse complement.
GATGAGAAAGGGGGTTCTAGAATGGCATAGGACGACTGGTGGACGCAATTGGCAATGTAAATGCCACAAAGTATAAGAATTATTGGAGCTCTTAGCGTACTCAGCAAGAATGAAAACGAAGAGTGTGGTACGGTTCTCTGCTGAAAGAAACTCATGTGTAACAAACAGATACTTTTATCACATGGATGTGCATAAATGCACATGCGTTGGGCAAAGGACGTTGGGAGAATTTAAGGATATCATTCATCTGTGCAAATGATAAACAAGCATAACATGCCAAATAGTTGGTGAGAAACTCTTAACAGCACCTCGCTAATTTATGGTTTAAATAAGTCATTGTTTTGGCAATTTTTAAAACTAGCAGTACGTAGAGGGATCCGCTAGAATAGTAGTATTTCTCTACCTCTTAAGATATTACTTTGGTAAATAAAGCGAGCCTTTATTCCCCCCCTTCCCCTCTGACTTCACCCTTTTTGGACTTGCCGCCAGGTCTCTGAGAAATTCACACCGAGGCATGACGCTGAAATTTAAGGCTACTCCCCGCCGTCTCAATCTTTCCTCCCTTCCCCCTCGGGTGGGGAGATTACTCATCTATTTTGTAAGTTTGCCTCGAACAACTTTTATAGCTCCAGCCGCTGGTCGTCCATCTGACCCGCTGATCCCTGCCTATTACACTTTCTCACAAGGAGACGCTCGGTTGTCACAGACGATAACGAGAGTCAGAGAAGGCCTCTCTCTCTCTCTGCCTGTTTTGGAGAACTCTCGGTATATATGCATCCTCCCAAGGATTACCGACAGATTTGGTTAAACGACACTTCCCCGACAGGGTTTCGATTCAACGACGCTCTCTTCCGAGAAGAGTTTAGTCACGGTCGCGAGCAACGGAAGAGCTGGACATCACACTGTTATCTTCGGGTCAGGGAGAAAAGTATCTTGATGCAACCTCAGCCTTTCTCAACGCCTTTATATCAAGGATTGGAGAAGCCGTCCTCCGAAGTTATTCTGGTGACCTCTTGAGGACAAGAGGCCCGTATCTCGCAAAATCCAAATTTGGAGAAAGTAGCACCACCCTCTGCGGGTTTTCGGCTACACCAGTGAGTAATCAAGGTGACCAAGACCTCCCCCCTAAGTTAGCCCCGCTTTACTCTCGAGGTACAAAGGAACTAAATCGCTCACTACCCTAAATCTCCCATTATAACCATTTAATAACCCTGGTTATCCAATTAGTATTCGGAACCTAATTGCGTCTTATTCATGTACCTATATATATCCATGTTTATTTTGTGCCTTTTATTTAGTGTGTATTAAAATCTATTTTTGTCGTTGTGCTTGGAATATTCCTTGGTCACGCAGCTGCAGCTATCTATTCAAATCGCACTCTTAGGACAATAACATTAGTTATTTGCTTAGTCCACCTTAGAGCACGTGTGTGTATATTCTCGTACACTGGGTCATACCTCGACACATTAGAAGATACGATATTTGTATTTAACAATATACTGTATAAAGAAATAGCCATTAGGCCTAACCTTTGCCAACTCATTTCGGTGCCATCACGTATCAATTTGGCTTGATAATTGCTCATTGTCCTACAAAGCACTTGCTTATAAACGATTTGTGGGTGATTATTTTCTTCTCTTTCGTAATAAATCTCAAGCAGACCTAATCCTACACTACCTTAATGAGCAACACCCAAATATAAGGTTTTCGACGGAGGTTGAGACGGACAACAAGATTAATTTTCGAGATTTAACTGTACACAGGGAGGAAGGAAAACCAAAATTTCCGTATATAGAAAACCGACGACCACACTTCTAGGGACTAATTATTTCAGTTTCACGCAACATATATTTAAAATAGCAAATTTAGAGACTTCAAAATTTGCTCAGGTTGGACGGATTTTCGCAAATCAATGAGTTTTCTGAGGAAAAAATATTTTTCATTTAACATGTTTCCTATACACGTTTTCGACAAGTATACAAAAACCTTTCTTAAATAAATTATATCTGCCTACCCCCATATACACCAATGTTTCAAAACACTGTATTTTTATTACGCTCCATTTTATTGGTCCCTCCACTTCTTCTTTGGACGCAATGGCAATTTAATTTGATATACATTAATCATAATTCTTTGGGTTCTTTCTTCAGCTATAAAGATCGCATTGATCCGATGTTGAGATCGTCTGTTGTATATCAATTCAAGTGTGCCGGCTGCAATGCATGCTACGTAGTCCAGACTAGCCTACATCTTAAACACAGGGTCAATAAATATCTTGGATTATCCCATAGAACCCAAAGACCCTTGACTACACCCTAATTCTCCAACATACGAAATCACACAGAAAATACTGGCCACCTCAATACATCGGAACATTTTTCTATTTTCTATAGGGCTCCTTCAGTCCATTTATTAAAAATACTTGAGTCACTCTATATAAAACAACTAAACCAACACTCAACGAGTCTGATCCCTCCTTTATCCTACGTATCTTATAACTCTACAATCTACCAAGTTAATTTCATACTCATTTGTCGCTAACTTTTTCCTTTTTCATTCTTGGCATGAACCGACTATCTGCATGAGGTAATGTATATATTTATTTTGTATCATTCACGTATTCGGTTATTTTTTATTTTATACTTTATCATATTTTAACCTTAGTCTCGCTTCTTTGGCTTTATTTGATGCACCCTAAACTAGTTTGTTTGTTTGTCTTTTTTGTAATCAATGAAGATGTTCAGATGTGTGGAACGAAACGTCTGATAGAAATAAATGTCCTATTGCATTTACTCATGGGTCTTCATTTTCCTGCTATAATATATATATATATATATATATATATATATATATATATATATATATATATATGCGGTTAAGAAGGCAATTTTGTAGCGAACTTAGCTCTCCATCAAAGCCCTCGGAAGGAGCTTATTTCACAGTCACGAGAAGATAACGCATAAGGCATGCGAGAGTATCATCTTTTTGGAAAGTTCATCAATAGTGACTACGATCTTCTTCAACTTGATTCTGCACAAGTGTGATGTTTTCTTGAATTTAATGAGGTGGCGGGTCTCCCTTCCCGTGGATCATCTGCGAGTTGTTTTCTACCTTCCTTAAACCGATTAATCCAATCGTTAACCACTGCTCTACATGGTGTACAGTCCCCATATACCAGTTGTAAATCCTTAATAATTCTAACAGGCTTCCAATCAAGTTTAGGTAGAAATTTAAGATTGGCTCTTATTTCAAAATTCGTCATTTTGTTAGTTGAAAAGACAACGCTATAAGAAGCACACCGTATATACACATGTAGTGCTCACATTGAAAGATTGAATGAGACAACCAAACAGACCTAAAAAATGAGGGCATCGGAGTCTTATAAAATCTTATAATGGGTTTAAGGTAAACCAAAGTAACATTCTATGTGAAGGTAATATGATTAGTGTTGTAAATGGAAACCTGTCCCCAAATTATATATACTTCTCTTTTTCCATTATAATCAAAATTAAACAGCCTAGTTATATCTTACAAATTATTGTCATTATCTCAACCATTTTCTCAATTCACCACTAACTAAATAATTTTTATTTCCATTACTGGTATATTAAAAAACTTGAAACAAATTATACAAAGAAACGTGAGAGTGGTCTATAGTAATTTTGAGTTAATAAATATAAAAATAGTGTAAAATCCTTACAGTCAACTTTGGCCTGACTCCAAAGGGTTCTTTTGTGTAATCCGCTTGTAGGCTGGGTTCGAATGGTAACCTGGTTGTTGTTTGGCAGAAAGAAGGACTCAGAAGGATAGAATGGCCGTTTTGTATGCTTTTAATCTTGGCTTAGGACTAAATTCGTTCGGGCAAGTGAAATTGTTGAGTTTTCCCGTTGTTCGTTTGTGTGATCTTGTCCTTGACTAACTATCCGTGTTAATAGTCAGTGTTTTTTCTAAGTCTCCTCCTGCGTCATTGTGTTGGAACTTTGGGCGGACGGATTAAGGACGAGGTACTGACTGGCTCTAGGCTAATGCCAAAGCTAATACTGGTAATCCGCTGCTCCAATGATAATAGTGATACTAATAATAATAATAATGCTGTTGTATGTTTATGCCCGCTTATTTATACTAAGACTTCGGTTTTCTAATCTGAATGCGGGGCGGAGCTCATCGGATCAATCGGTATGTGCGCGTGTTCTCTACTAAGATAGCTGGGGGAAGTTTATTTGGTAAAAGAGTGTGCGTGCATTTGTAGCAAAATTGATTTTGTCTTTTCAAGGGTTCATGTAAACTGTGGCGGGTTATAACAGATCTAGCTCTGAGAGCGTACAGCTGTTTCCACCATCTATGTTTATCTCAGTGGCCAGACCGTCAGCTGCACCTGTTTCCTAATGTATGTATGTTTGTATGTTCGCATGGGAGCACAACGATTTTACTGCGGATAAAAATCCGCCGAGGACAAAATGTAAAATTGTCAGCAGAGTTACTGAGATTAGAAAAACATGAGATGTGAGGACACAAATGGAAAATGGCCACGTACTTTCCCATTAATAAAGAAACAACACACCTCACACTAGTAGTGGACTCCTTACACACAATGTTATAACACCTTACATAATTAAACTATTAGTACTGATAGATAAACATTTTTATTTGCTTGCCATCAGAGAGAAGCTCCATATAAATAATTGACCCTATTTGAAATATTCATGAGAATAGTCGACAAGTGGCAAGATATCTTTTTAGTCGCTTGTGAGTCTAGTCGTGGGCGACTCTACATCTCACTCTGTCGGTCCCTGTTTTGATTTTTTTGTTGTTTTTGTAATAACATTGTGACTATTAGGCCGATTGTAACGAAATTTGAAACCCCTATGTTGCTTTACATTTGAATTATTGAAAGTTTTGAAGGTCGTAAGGTCTTCTTCTTCGTTGGCAACTTATTATTCCGTCTTTATACGGGGTCGCCTGTTTTGATGAGCTGCTTCCACCTATTTCTGTCACCTGCCATGTTGGTCTTCAGTACCTTCTCCCTCATGTCAGCTTGTATCTAGTCACTCCATCTAATCTTGGGTATTCCTCTCCTCCTTCTTTCTTGTATTTAGAACTCCCATGCTCTTTTTTTGATCACTCTCTACATCTCTCCTCATTATGTGTCCATACCATCTAAGCCTTGCTTCCTGTGTCTTCTTGGAAATCTCCGCCATCTTTGTTGTTCCTCTGATCCTTGTATTTGTGATTCTGTCCCCCATCGTCACGCCACACATCCACCGCAGCCTCCTCATTTCTGCTACCTCCATCCTCTTCTTATTACTATTCTTTACAGGTAATGCCTCTGTCCCATATGTTATAGTTGGTCTTACAACAGTTTGGTATGCTTTAACCTTTAATTCACTGGCATTTTCCTGTCACACAGAACACACGATGCATCCCTCCAACTCTTCCATCCCGCTTGGATCCTTCTGGTTACTTCCTTATCTCCATTTCCATCTGCTGTTATGATAGATCCCAAATACTTGAAGGCATCTACTTTATTTATTTACACACCTTCTAAACTAATGCTTTCACCTCTTTCCTGCTCTTCTTCTGTACACTTCATATATCCTGTTTTTGTTCTACTTATCTTCATCACTCTGTTTTCCAGTACTAATCTTCCCTCCTCCAACCATTGCTCATAAATCAGAATAAGTGAGAGCACGCGATTTTATGGTCAGCAGACCTTGTTTTAAGAGATGAGAGTGAAGTACTTGTCACTGATTTCACATTGAGAAAATGTGTACAGGATTTATATAAACATCGAATGACTGGGCGAAAAGACAGGTAGTTGTCTCCACACTAATGTATTACCTCTCAAGCTTTAATCAATCAAAAGGGAATTTTAAATTTAATTCGGCAGTTTGGTCACTTATCGCCTCCCAAACAGATATCCCCTGAACCCTAAGACAAGCCAGCACCTCCTTGTAAATATTTGTTCGTCTTTATTGCGTGTGTCCCTCTTTCTCTTTTTTAACATTATTTTTTTTCTCTCTCATTTTTTATGTGAGGAATATGCTAAGCTAATATTTCGGCAGTCTTTGTACAGCTAAATTATGGATCACGATGCTCTGACACTAGTCCTATACTGTACCGGGTGTCCCAAAATTGAGGAGTATTTTGATGAAATTGAAAACTTTTATGAAAAATTCTTGTTGAATTATGTTTATGATGTTCAAATTGTGCTCTGCACAAAGTTGTAGTGCTCCATGTACAGTGTGTCCCAAAACTTTACTTTGTTTTTTAATCCTTTTCATAATCCCTTCTTAATGAATATTAAAAATAAAAAAACAGGATGTTTATTTTTCAGGCTAAATTATAATCACAAAAAAAGGCTTTTTCATAAGTGTTGGACGCAAGACTCAGTTCACGGTTTTCTTGGACATATCAAGTCCCCGACTGGCCCTTCGCGCCGAAGTTCTGTGTTCATTTTCAAACCATTATCGAATTTGTCCAGTTTTGTTGGAATCAATCATTTTCCCTCCTCTTCCTTCCTCATCATGTATGGATCCGGTTCTTTTAAACTCATTCACAACTGAACTGATCGCGTTGTCTGTAGGTTCAGGTTTTCTGAACTTTCTTTACAACTTTTCTCGTACTTCATCAAATTTCGCTCCTCTTATACGAGCTATCACAACAAAAATCCGCTCTTTTGTATTCATTATTAAAGGGCTCTGAAAAGGACTGAAAAACAAATTAAATTGGGGGACACCCTGTATATGGAACACTACAATTTTGTGCAGAACACAATTTGAACATGATGAACATAAGTCAACAAGGATTTTTCCTAAAAGTTTGCAATTTCATCAAATAAGAACTCAATTTGGGTAACCCGGTATTTGTGAATAGAAAAAAGGTCGCTCCCTCTCAAAGATTTAGTTTTTCATTTTTAGTTATTGAAGAAATTGTAAAATTATTTGGTGGATAGGGTTAAAATTAATTTGACTTCTCTTTATAGAAATCCGAATTAACATTTTATAGCATGTGCATAGATATAAATTGCAAATTTCTTTTTTAAGAGACAAGGCAAACAGAATATTGGTTCCTATTTGTTTTGGGATCCAATTTTTTATGTTTTATTTTTTAGGCAAAAGGAGATTAATCCATTATTTGAGCATTTCCAAAATCCGTAGTTCAATTGCCTTTTAACTTTGGAATTTTGATTTGCATAAGAAATGAGAGAATGAAAAGAATAGAGAAAATAACAAAAATAAAACAATTGGATTTTATTGTTTTCTAAATCGTTTTCCGAAAAAACTCATTATTCATTTATGTAGAAAAAAATAGCAATTTATATATTCAAAGACAGAAGAACTAGAGAGGGCATATATACCTAGAAAATATAGAGAAAATCGGTTTGTAAAAAAAGTGTTGAGGTTAAGGAAAGTGTAAATGCCTGGAATTTATATGGTACACAGTAGTTTACAGACGCAAAGGGGCCAAGGCCTTATGTTTTCAAGCAGGAAGCTTGTATCACACAAAAGGCATAGAATACAGGTCAGATTGTTGAACATCCTCTCATGCCACTGATTCCTTGACTTGCAACCCCATAGCTTATATCCAGCCCCAGCTTAACCTCCTCTCTGCCTTTCGCTAACTCCTTTCTCCCTTTCTGACACAACTCTCTTCTTCTCTCGCAAAACATTTGGTTCGACTAGATAGAGATGCTCTCTCTGGTTTCAGCGCCAGGCTTATAACTAGTAGTAGGGAGGTACCGACCCATCCGCGTCCGTCTCCAATTTAATTTTGGCTGGGAAAAAATGATAAAAAGCCGCAGTCGTCGTTCGGTCCGCGGAACCAGGCTTAAACAAAGGGAAAAATACCCACCAGGATACGTCCTACACGGCCTGTATAGGCTAATCCATATAGGGAGATGTCCGTAGCCTATCTACATATAACCCAGCGTCCGCGCCTACACGCCAACTGTATTGTTTACAACCGGCCCGTTATCTGCGCCAACGAGCATCCGCAGTGGTTACTGGAGACCAGAACCCTGGTGCCTTTCTCATGTTTCTGGCCCATGTGCCGATAAAAACTAGCTAAACGGAATGTTTACAGATGGATTAAGCTTTGTTTTTTAGTTAACATTTTATTATTTCTAAAAGTACCCACAAAAATTCACTGAAGACAATAACTATGAGTAAAGATAAAAGCAGCACCTCCCCCCTCCCTCCTTTCCTTCCTTTTTATTTTACAGGGGCCCACTAAGAGCATGGCGAGGAAAGGACACGCCACGTCGGTTTCAGGCCTCCCCAAAGGCGGAAAGTGAACTATCTCACCTAGTTTAGACGTGTAGGAAGTGGTGACAAACCTCGTCAATCCGAAGTTTGTCACGTTAATGAGAGCCGGAATCTCCTCTTCCCTTCTCTTCGCAGCGCAGGTCTGCATACCTAACCCAGTGACGTTTTTGACTGGCAGTAAATACTTTAAGTACACGAAAAAGATAACTGATATCTTCTGGGTATATTTCCAGTAAGAGGTTGGTCATGAGATGGAAATGGTCCCGGAGGTGACCTCGCCCAAGCTCGCAGCGTCTTCCAAGGAGGCGAAACTTGACCCGGTACAAGACACCAAACATGTCTCCACCCCTGTGTATGATCCTCTACATATCACACGGGCACCCGAGGACTCACGAGAAGAGGAAGGACCTACTTGAGTGACATGTTCCTGTTTTACAGGCAGTTTCTCCCCTCTCTTGTTGAGACAGATCCATCTGGCTCAGGGGGCTCATTCTGTGAGTAGAGATACTTGGGTACATTTCCTGCCTTTCTCTCCAAAAAATGGCAATAAGAAGAAGAAAAATCTAAGGCTAGGAGTTCATGTCTCTTCCTGAGTGATCCAGGCATGAATAGGTCCGCTGCCTTTTAAACAGGCGTCCAGAGTAAGACCGGCACATCCGGCTTCGTGTTACCTTCGGGCGGGGAGTTCCATGCAAATCCCAAATTTGCAAATGTGCTGAGCGCAGACTCGCTTAAGTCGGGGCTGGTCATTGAGAGACCACATGGCGTTTTCGAGCCCGCTGACTTAAAATTGTTTATGGTTATTTGTTCAACTGATGGCAGCATGTTGGCCAAGGCCAACATATTCTATTAAAGAAGAATACTAGATAACTTGCCTACGAAGTCACCCTGCTCACCAAAGGATTTTAGATGGAGGGACGAAAACTGGCATAGCAAGCCCACCTCTCCAGATAAGTCCAAGAAGGCGCTTTGCCCGGCAAACAGCGTCTAGAGTTTTACTTCTAGGGAACGTATGGGTATTTCTAGGAGGGTCTTTTCTTCGAAGCGGGCCCCACATCTCCTCCCACTTAGGCCTGGAAGACATATTTCTTCAATGGAATTGCCGTGAAGTGTGACCAAATGGGAGGGGCTACGTTTTATTGTCTCATCCGGCTCCTCTTCAGCTATTTTTTGTGCAAGATAGCAAGCTAGGCGCGTGCCCCTTGCCCCCCCCCCTAGCTATAAGGAACTTGCCACTCCATCACGACGTGATGGGTGCTACGCAGGAAGATACCTCATTTTCATCCGGCATGATTACCCCTTCTTCTTTTTGCTATAAATACCTCTTTACCGGTAGTGACAGTGCTCTACACCTGGATAGTAGATATATTGTATTTTATGCGTACATTTCACGTTGAGTCGAATTTGACTCGGTGGACTTCGTTGCGTCGTGCATGGTTTCCCAGACCATTTCTATTGACCGATGATTTTAGCGGTAGACACCCTTGAAGGGGTATCTACAAGAGTTTAGAGCTTCGCCGACCTGATCGAAGGGGTGGAAATCAGTCTCCTAAATGTCGATGAATTTGTACATCATTGACCAAGAACCACTTCATTTTCTTGCCTCAATCTGTCTTGATGCTCTCCAAATGCACAGCCTGATTTTGGTTGGGAAGTGGTCGATGATCTTTAAGATAATGACTACCTTCCCATTCAATTATAATTTATGGGCCACTGCTGCCTAGAGAACTTCACTATTCGTGGTAGAGCAGGTGCGTTGTTCCGCATTTTAGGAAATGAATGGGGTTTTTTTAGGGGGGTGGCTCACATCGAGAGGTGATTTCGGGGGATGAGGCCCTTGAGTTCTCATCTGGCAATCTCATCACCGTAATAAGTACTATTCCTCGTTACGTCTGGACTTTTAGCATGCCGACCGCTTCCGTAGTGGTCATCGGATTGTGAGACGCCTAGTAAGAAAAGATGCCTACATGCGCTATAAGTGCCCCCCCGAACGATTTTACTGTTGATGAATTTCGTCTAGCTAGGGATAGGTTTTCGTATGTTTCCAAGCACACCAGCCTCTCTTTCTGCCTGGCATGCTTGTCTTCATTTAACCTGAAGATCCCTCTTGCAGCAGTGTGGAAGCAAGTCAAAAGTATTAGGTTCAAGTTTGGTAGGACAGCCTGCCTATGTGGCGCAGTCTTTCAAAACCACATTTCTCGACATTCTCTAGCCGAGATTCTGCTCTACCAGCATTCAATGCAAGTCGTGATGTGCTGAGGGCTACTGAATGGCTTTTTCCCCTGTGGCGGAGAACCTTTCACTAACATGTTTACTTTGAGTGAGTGATCTTGTGCATGTCCCGTTTGCCATGCTAAGAGACCAAGGTAAGAGAAAAATGACATTTCTGTGAGATCTGTTCAACAGTATATGAACATAAGGTATTCAACCAAATTCGTGGCAAAAATCTATAGTGCTCACTTTTCGCAAACCGGAGAGAGATAACTCTACTCCGGTGGGCATCTGCACAGTTTCTATAACCTCCTGCGTGTGCAAGTCGACCGAGAAATTACTAAATGTTAGATTAGCCTTTTTGCATGGACAGTGGAGGACACATGTTTTCCTCAGAGCGTGGCTTCCGCAAGTTCGACTCCATTTCGGATGCTCTGAACCAGATGGAAAATGCTCTCTGAAATGATTTCCTATTCAGACAGTATTACGCCACGCTATTTTTCGATTTGGAAGAACTTTATGATACCGTATGACAATACGGTATCATGGAGATCCTTCACACAAAAGGGGCAAGGGGACACTTCCACATTTTTATATCTAAATTTATGAAAGATCGTCGATTCTGCTTACCTGTGGTTGAAGCCCTCTCAGGCCCAACTAGGCAGAAAAAAGGCATTACACAAGGAAGTGTCCTAAGTGTCCGACCCTTGGCCCTAAGCATTAACGGTATGAGCTCGGTGCTACCGAACCATGTTATAGCTCCGCTCTGCGTAGAAGACCTTTTGCTCTATTTTTGTGCATGCCCAGATTCCAAGTCTCTAGTGTCGTCTCCAAACGGATTAAACAACATTTCTCGCAATGCTGAAGCGCACATGATTCGCTTATATTTGACTCAATCAAGTTGGTGCATTTCTGTCGTCATCTACGTCTCCAACCTGATCCAGACTTGATTCTAAATGGGGTTTGCCTGGAAGTGGTGGATTCGCACAGTTTCCTTGGTTTTGTTTTTGACCGACGCCTCACCTGGGAGCTCATATTCGGAGCTAAACGGTCTCTTGTCTCCATACCATTGACATTCTTTGTTTCGTGTCGTTTATAATCTGATAGGGCTACTCTCCTAATTTTAAATGATCCTTTGTTCGTTCGAAGCTTGAGTACGATTTCAAGAGTAAGGCAACAGCAGCCGAATGTTTAGTGCGGAAGTTGGACTTGATCTACCACAAAGGTCCCAGTTTGGCAACCCGTGACATCTGCACGCTCCATTAGAGAGCCTACTTGCCGAAATCGGATATATAACTCTCACTCTGCGCCAGGACCACTGCTCTCAGTGCATTCGCAGCCAAATTCAACGGTGCCTTTGTCGCCGAGGGATAACAATTATTCCCTAAGCTCTTTTAGGTTAGGGATAGGAAACTCTTTCGAGAGCTCAGTGTAGCTCTTAAGCAAGTATCCTCTCTGATTCCGCCATGACACTTCTAACTATATGTTGCCGGAACTATTCCCTTATATCTTATACAGTGTCAGACGTATTGATTTCCACATTTTGGGAGCATATTTAATGTCACGCTGAATTTGTGCCAGTTTATACGGATAGCTCCAATTTCCAGGAGAGGGTTGGCTTCCATGCGTATAACTTCTGTTTTAAATAAGCGAGGATCTACCGGGCACTACCACTGTCTTCACGATTGAGCTGGTTGTAATACAGTGCATGATAATGAAGAAAAAGCGTCGTACCGTTTCAAGGACGGTCTTTCTTTTGGAGGATCCACCACCATCAACTCATCCAGCCTAACACTCGGAGTGGGTGTAGGAGCCGATGTTCCTTTAGTGCGGTCATTCTTCGGTAAGGCAACTTTAGGAATCCTGGAAGATGGTCTCACGACCATTTTCCAGGCGCTGCTATCTGTGGAGGGGCGCGTTCGTTTTACCTTACGGGAAACGGTCACACTGCGGTAAAGATGTTGGTGCCCTAGATTTAGCCAACGATGGATGTGAACCCTTTTTGCCACCAACTCTACCAGAGGATCGCGCAGGGTTGGTAAAACACCCAGAAGGGTTTCGAGTTGGCGCGGAAACGATCGCGCTCGTAGTCCTGGAGGGGCCAGCAACAGAGAGTGCATTTTTTAACAATGAAGTATAACACGTCCCAGGTAGCATTGCGCGCTCCAGGACCAAGTTTTTAGCATCGCGAAATGAGAGATGACCCTGGGCCTGAACTGCCAGGAATTCCTTCTTAAAGTTTTACGCACCACATTGCTTTAAAGAAACGAGATATGGCTCTCCACAATTGAAAAACGGCAGGCTTGGCCACACACGATTTAGACTTATCGTTTGCGATAATGGAGCAATTTACACAGACTTTTGGTAACCCTGAATTTGTACGTCTACAGGGGACATTTGTATGCCCGGTGCGGTGACAATAGTAGGAGCTCCGAGGCAGTGGCACGAATGCCTTCACGCAGTAGCGATACAAACTGGTAAGCACATCCTCAGGGAGCGTGTCATAGTCGTCAAAAACGAAGAATGTAGAAGTGGGCCTCGAGGCTCCTCCCTGTTTTCTCATCCCACGTACGACCTTAATCGCTCCATAGTCGGCCAGCGCTAATGTAATGTCATCATTGGAGTAGTCCACGAGTTTGCTTGCATAAAGCACTCCTTTCACAAAGTTCATGGTAGAGTGTGGCGTCACACTCCCTAAGGTGCCATCAAATGTTCGAAGGGCACTAATTATGGCCGCTTTCGAAGAATTCGACGCATTTGAAAAAGGGTGACCTTTGGCTCTCTACCAATCACTCTATCTAGTGGTCTCTTTTGGTGGATCAAGTTGCCCTTGGCCAACATGCTGCAATCAGTGGAGCGAATAACAAGAAATAGATTGAAGACAACGGGCACGGAAATGATAGGTAATCTCACAAGGAGGATCCCCGACGTAACCCAGGCTCTGCACTGCGCACTTTCAAATTTGGTCTTAGTCTCGGACTCCCCACCCGGAGGACCCCCCCGGGCAGGACGTCCCGATCTTGGCTTAGTCACTTTCCGAAACGGCAGTGGACTCTTCCTTATCCTTGGCTTTCGTTAAGAAGGAGGAGCTCCGAGCCTTTTTTTTACTTTTTCCGGTTTCTTTTCCTTTTTAGGAGAAGGGAGCGGGGAATGAACCCGCTCCTCTCCTCAGCAGGCAAGAGCCCCTAGGCCAGATGGTTCGAAATTTACAAGCTCCTTCTCTGAAAAAGAGAAGGTTATGGCTGTCAAAATAGCAGCAGCCTGAGGAAGAGATCCCTGCTCTTCTCATAAGGCCTCGCGGGCCCGAGCCGTCTCAGAAGAAGCTTTCACAGGTGCGGAATCGGGTTCTGTGCTTAGGACCGAGTCCGGATTTGACCCCATGGACGATCCTACCGTCTGGAGATCGGTCATCTCAGGAACCATGTCTATCTCAAGGGGGCCTCTATGTGTTCATCCTCCCCAAGACATCACTGATCAGATTCAATGTACCTTTTGTCTCGTCTTGGGCCGGCGAACCGGCATCCGTCGGGAAAGTGATGGGTCGCGTTGAGCCCCTCCTTGTAAACTCGATATGCACGCCAGCTTGACATTAGATGGCACCAGCCGACGGGCCATGTAATCCTTTGCCCCTCTAAGGAGGTTGCATCTATCGAGACTCCAGAAAGGGGGTGATGGGTGTCCCCTGCACCCGTAGGCTCAGGAGTGTATTAAGCCTTTTCGCAAGTCAGAGAGGTTTCGAGGGTCCCCTTAGAAAGCCCAGGGGGTGCATTTCTTTTCTATTGTTGCCCTGCCTGAGGAAGTTCCAACAATGTTAGAGCAGAAGGTAAAGAGGGAGTATTAAGTTTAGAATTTTTATATATGGGCAGGGGCACCCTATTAGCACCACCGGACGCAAACGCTTATCACCCTAGCACGCTCTTCTTAGGGTGAATACGGGCCGGCAGAGCCAGTGGCCACTATTTGAAACCACTGCTCCCGCCCAGTGGCCAGGCAGTTCTTCGGTATGGCAGCTCCAACTTGGACATGGCGTAAAATTGATAGACTGTGAAAGGAGAGAGAAAGGGTGTGTAAGGCAAGTGAGAGTGGGGGTGAGGGTGAAGCTAGTTTTTAAAACTTAACCACCCCAAACCGGCGCTTCAGCGTAAAGAGGTGTTCTTACCTAACTACTCAGCCCTGTTTCGAGATGGTTTGTTGAGGGGAAGCTGGTCGGTGTCTACCTTGTTTAATTAGAGGCCGACCAGAGAACATTGTGGGAGAGTTTGCAGGGAGAGTAAGGAAGCAGGGTAAGAAGACTGGATTTCAGAAAGAAGGAGAAGAAGCTAAGCTGGGGCCCCCAACGGGGCGCTAAGTTCCGACACAACGGCGCCCAGGAAAGCTAATCGTCGTGCCCCTTACGGAAAAGGAGGGACTGCCGCTGTAGAAGAGATAGAGTCGTCGATGGGCGCTTCCATAGAAGGAGGTGAAAGGGAGTTCCTTTTACCCGTAGGAGAGGAATAAGCCTCCTTTCCGGTTCAAGAAGAACATAAGCGGGAGGGAACTCCTCTTCTACCTTTGAGCTTCCCAAGAGGTGCTCCGACGATGGTACAGGGGAAGTAGAAATAGTGTTTTTTTAAAATTGTCATCATTGAGCAAAGTGACCCTTTTATTTTCTCCGACACAAAAGCTAATCCCCCCCCCCCAGGCAGCAGCCCGCTCTGCGAGGGGTGAATAAGAAGCCGGCAGAGCCAGTTGCTGCCATTAGAGACAACTCCTTCCTCCCAGTGGTTAGGCAGCCCATTAGCATTGCGGTTTCACGTTGTGCTTTGGGTAAAAATGATAGAGCGTGAAATGAGAGAGAAAAGGTACGTGATGTAGGCGAGGGTGGGGTGAGGCAGGTTATAAAAACCCACTACCACATTAAAATTGTGATTGAAAACTACACGAGTCAGTCATCTTAAAAAACAAGATTTCGCAGGAAGATTTCGACATATATTGATCTCATATTCATATCGCACTAATTCATTGAAAAATCTTTGTTAAAATAAGTCAAAATTGCATACATACGGGAACTGCAAGATCTGAACCGAAAGTACATATTTAAACAATGGGCTTTGCCTTTCCTAGCATAGAGCAGAGAAACGCGTCATTAAATACTAAATGCACTTAGAAACTTAAAAAAGATTTAAGTAGCATTTAATAGGACATAATGGAAATAACAAATGAGAAAATAATAGAAAAATATAAGGATATGAATAGAAACACGTTTGACAGACATAATACAAATTATGCAATGATAGATTGCCAGAACAAACGACGTCAGAGGAATGAAAGATATATTAAGTGCATGAATATATTTATACATAGGAAGGCCTAAGGAAATTCTGCAGGTAATAGAATAAAATGTTTGAACTGATGGAGTAGCAAGGTAAACTTCAGTTATAAGATCAGTAATATATCAATTATCAAAGGTATGTGACAGATATATGAAATATTGTTGTCGTTGTTGTTTTTTTATTGCCGACTGGTGAAGGTAACGCCACAAAATTTAATCGAACTTCTCGTTTTATGTACAGTTGCCAGGATAAAGGACGATAAATAGAGACAATTTGACGCCCAAGTTTGCCCACCAAAATCAAAATTAGCCCAGAACCCTATTACTTTTTAGGCCCAATTGAATGCCAACTCTTGGATCTCACTTCACTCAGAGATTTCATGATTTTAATTAAGGAACGAATAGATGAATACACTAACGGCCATAAATACTGACATCCCTCACTTTTTAATAAAACTAGAATTAATACATAAACTCTTATCGAACTTGTGACATTCGATTCAGTATAAAGAAATTTTAAAGAATAGAGCTAAATTTGACTGATAAAGTATGTTTCCAGCTCTGTCTTCATTTTTTATATTTCTAAAAATAGGTTTTTTACATCATAATGGAGCGGTTGCTTTCTTGGAGTTTGATGTGTGGATGACGCTGAAGGTGGAGCGATGAGGGCAGCTGAGCGAGAAAATTGTGACCTCTAAAATAGTGCCTTTTTCACGGAAGTGGAAATTAATAGTCCACGGATGACGTGAGATTGCCAGGATTTGCCATCATAGGATTGCCAGCGGTGTTTAGCTGCACCAGGACATCCAGACAAATTGTGGTTAGATGCAGTTTGATTGTAACCTAAAGTAAAAATCCTAATATATATATATATATATATATATATATATATATATATATATATATATATATATATGGAGAGGGAGAATAAGAGAAGAAACATCGCGTTGTGCAAGGTTCTTTATTACTGACGTTTCGCTCATCTGCAGCTTCCTCAGAGTAACAAGATGGGCTAGGTGGTGAAATGTGTGGTAGGTATGATAGAGGTGAAGAGGTTTTTGAGTTTTATTTGGCCTGGTTGCAAGGGCATCACCTTCATTTTAGCTCCGTATTATTGATCTTCTTTTGTTGCCCTTTTGACCTCCAGTGTTCTCACTGTTGGCATTTTTGGACCAGCAAAGCCGGTCTGAATATTCCTTTTATTTATATATTTATTTATTTTATTTATTCCTCCATCGTTGCGTTCTAGCCTTTCGAATTTATTTTTTGCTAACTTTATTTAGGCTAATTTTATTTTTGGGGGCAAATTGCCCCTTTTGTTTTTATTTTAGTCTATATTTATTTTATTTTTATTTCTCTTTCTTTTTTGTGGGAATTTTGCGTCTTTTGTTTATTTTTATTTTATTCTTAAATTAGTTTTATACTATTTATTTCATTTTCTTTTGATCGGCTCTTCACCTCTTTTATTTATTTTTTATTTTATTTCAAATTAGTTTTTATCTTTCATTTCTTTTTCTATTTATGGGGTCTTCGCCTCTTTTGTTTAGTTTTACTTTGATTTTTTTATTTAGTTTATTTCTCGTTTCTTTATAGCTTTTATGGCCATTTCGCCTCTTTTTATTGTTTTTCCTTTTATTTATTAATTTTATTTGGTCTTTCGTGGGATGACCAGGTGTACGTGGTTATACGCACATTGGCCTACTGGCTGACCAAAATTAAGGCTCCACAGTTGCTAGGCCAAGGAATATTCAAACACGGCTACAAAAATATACTTTAATAGGACTAAAGATTACATATACATATATGCCAAGTTAAATAGCAATGCAATTAAATATTGACGGTTAACTGCTAAGATGATTAACACTATCAGTTAAGTTTGAACCGAGGGATAATTAATTAAGTAATGATTTTACAATTATGCAAGTTCTAGGTCAAAGGGGATCCTTGAAGTTCGACGCGGTAAAGGTGGGAGAAGGGTGACGAAGCGGGGGTTAAATCCCTTTTACCTTGATGTACGGTGATTAGGACTAGGTAATTAAGTTCGACCTTGAACTTGTGGGCGTCTCACGGGACGCTGAATTCAATTGTGGGAAACTAAAGTTGGGGCCTCTAATCTTTAAGAGGCAAACAGAGGGTGCTTCAGGGATGGCTTTTGCGATCCTTAAAATCTGAAGACGTGGTGAAGGGTTAAAGCGCGCCTAACTCTCTACACAAACTACACTAAGTGATGACTAGCTCTTCCTTGTCTCTTCGACAATCACTCAATTTTTCTCTGGACGAGAATGTAGTCGATTTCCTCTCGACTAACGAAGACGTTAAGGGTTAACTTACAGAACGGCGGTTTCAGACACAATCTGCATGTGAATTTCTAAGTTTCGAATATATACTCCGAAATTATCTAGACGGGGAGAGAAATTTATCGCCAACCGACTTCATTAATTGCTTTGGGTCGCGATATGGGCCCATAGCGCGAAGTTGCGATGGCTCCTTAATTGTCTTTCCATTGTTCTAATTTTTTCAGTATATAGAACAAACGAATTTAAAGCGGTTAACGGCGAACTGGTGAAGTCAGGGGAGGGAGAGAAATTCTTTTTGCTTCTCCTAATTCTTCCACATGGTATTATTCAGTATATCTCTTCTTTGTTCGGTTTTCGTTTTTTTTTTGTTTTAGGCTATAATGGTTGGGGTTTTTTTAGGGTTTCTCCGGTCGTATATTCGTTTTTCTCTATCTTGGTCATTTAATAATCGGGTTTATTGCCTCTCCCGAGCTGTTTCTTCTGCTTGAGAATAATGATGACCTTTCAACTATTTGTCGTTTCTGCTGCAGGATTGCAACGTTGACCTTGTCGAGTGTGGGGATAATTTCTTCATGTACCTTTTTCCAAGTCCCTTTCCCTAGCTTTTGAACTCCCGTATTAATTGGTTTAAGCCCTGCTCTTGCGTGCAGGTCTGTTTGCCTAATACGGTCGTTTCTTCTATCACCACCTACTGGCAAGGTGACTTTGTTTTGTACAACTTGCCATCTGTCGGGTACACCAGGATGGAGTGTATCAAAGCAGTGTTTAGTTTCTCTTTATTTGAAGCGTTAAGCTTTCGGAATCTGTATAGTTTCCGAAGTTGCCTTTTAGCTAGGAGACTCTGGTGTTGATGTGGATTTTATGCCCAGAGTTGATGAATAGTAAACCCACGACATTACTCTCTTCTGAGTACGGGTATAGGTTGTCGTTCACGATGACCTCCTCTATTTTCCGACGGTTCATAGGGATTATTTGGAATTTTTGGTGGTTAGTTTTAATCTTCTACATCCTTTCATATCTGTTAATGTTGTTAATTTCGGCCGCTGTATACCTCACTTGAACTCCAGCGTTCCTATAGGAGCTAGGGACGATTTGTGTGATGTCATCTTCAAATTTCAGATACTCCCTATCGTCCCACACCGAAGCAGGGAGGTCTATTGTGTACACCGGTAACAGAAACGGACTCAGATAGCTGCCTTGTGGAACTCCCACCTCGAATTCGAATTCACGTCCTGAAATGCCCTTGATGAAGATTTTCACTTTTCTCTCCATGATGTGGGCAAAAATGACCCTTTCCAAGAGTGGGTCCAGCTGGAGCTTCAGGATCTTGAGTTGGAGACCCCTCAACCAAACCTTATCGAAGGACTTCTGTACAACGTGCAGCACAACGTCAACGCCACTTTGGGAAACTGTGCTGCTGGGGTTGTGAGCTCCCAGTTCAGCTAGTTGGTCTAGAAGTAGATTTGCTAAGAGGTTTTTGTTAACTTTACCCACGAACGCGAGAAGAGAGATTGGCCTTTAATTTACCAGTTGATTTGGGTATACATATGATTTTGGCGACCATTATACCACCGGGGATGTAGCTCGTGTTCAGGGAAGCGTAAAAGATGTTGGTGATTCCCTGAATGATCTGCTGAGGGGCATTTACCAGATTGCTTTTGGTGATGCCCGTCCAACTTAGTGCCCTTTGTTTGAAACATTTTACAGTGGCCATGACGTCCTCTGTTGTTATTGGATGACCATGATCTACCATCTCTCTTCCCATGTCTGCATGGTGGTGTGGCTGCGTGCGGTGTATTATCTGATTCAGATCGTCAATTAGATGTCCCTGGATTTCCTGGTCTAACTTTTCGTTGTCTACTTCGGTGATAGAGAAGACTTTCTCCTAGTATGCTCTGAATCTTCCCTATAGAACCGCTGGATGCTCTATATCCTTGATCGAAGCCTTTTGCTTTCTTTGAAAAACTTTCAGTTTCCTGATTTGGTGCCAGAATTTGGCCGGGCTCAGCTCGCTGTCTATTCCATATATAAGGCTGTCACAGATCTCAGCCTGTTGGATGTTAATTGCTTCCTTTATTTCGGAGCAGAGCCGTTGTAGTATTGGGCTTCTTTCTCAGCTTGCACATTCCCGTCTGATCTCCTCGCACTTTTCTCTATGCAGATGTGCGATCTTCTTCGTTTTCTCTTTCCATCTGGGCTGAGGTAGCATTTTGACCCTGTTTTGGGACTGCACTCACGGTCAGCTTCGATGATAGAAGTCTTTACTCTTTCTACTTCTTTGTCTATCAACTCCAATGTAGCCTCTCTCAGGTCGACCAGGACGTATGGTCGGAGAAGAATCTTGTACGGTTCCATTCGGCGGTGGCGTAGTTCTCACGCGGTGTGACTGGCATCTGGATCGACGCGAGTGGCTGAATTAGTACATTTTAGGTACCTCTTAAAAACTTCTGTCAACATAAGTGACATAAATAATATAAGACAGATTAAGGATTTATGTCATTGGTTGAAGTTTTAAGTCCTTTTGTCATAATTACAGGGTTTCAATATGAACTTTGTTCAAACAATAAATAAAAGGATAGTCTATGTAAATTGTTCAGCCAGTTCCTCAGCAGCAGTTCGCCTGACACTTAGGAAGTTAGTCCGTTGTGTAATTTTAAGCTTCAGACTTGTCATGTCAATGTCTAAGTCCAGGTCCAGGTTTAGCAGTATTTCGGTTTCTACTTTGTCCCCATGTCTTCTTTGCTTGTGATTGTACTAGAATGTTGATTGGTTGTAGTTTTGCTCTTATGTGTAGTGTTCTATGTGATATGCATTCCCGACTTTTTGTGTGGTTAAAGATCAAGGAGGCTTTATTCTGTACCTACCCTCTGCATAGATCTCAGTGTCATTATCCCTGAGGTTTGGGCGAGTACCGCTGGGTATATAAGCTTTGGTCTAATGTAGCAAAGGTAGAGTTTCCTTAAGTTACTTCTGCTCAGTCTGCGGAAACGAAACAGTTTCACCAATTCCACCAGTGCTAAGTTGATCCGGTCAGCCAAAGGTTCACAATCTTTAATTGCAGACTCCTCAGCCAAACCATGTCAAAGGCCTTCTGTACGTCTCTGAAGACTACATCTATGTACTTTCCCTCCGCCCTGGATTTTGCTAGCTTTTCTGAGAAGTGCTAGCACGGTGTCGGTTCCTCTTCCTCTGCGGAAGCCGTGCTATTGATAGTTGAGCACATCGTTCTCTGCTAGCTGATTCTGTAGCCTGTCGGCTATGATCTTTTCAAAGATCTTGCCTATGAATTCCAGGAGGGAGATTGGCTTATAGTTTAGGAGCTGGTTGGGAGGTCTGCTCGCCTTCAAAATAAATATAAGCTTTGCAAATTTAAACGCATCAGGGAAGTAGCCAGGGTTCATGGCTGTGTTGATTACGTTCAACATTTCCTGATGCACTTGTGGTGGAGCGTTGTTTATATTCGCTTTTGTTATTCCCGACCAACCTGGAGCTTTTTGTTTGAAGGATTTGATAGCATCAGCGAGTTTCTGCATTGTAATGGCCCTCCCGTGACCCATTATCTTCCTTTCTTCGGAGACGTGAGGGTACGGGTAGGTCCGCTCAATAACATCATTCAGCTCATCGATGATCTCATCCTCAAACTCTAAGTTGAAGTCGAAGTCTTCGTTGTCATCTAGTGTTATTGTGTAGACTTCTCTCCAGTGCTCCCTGAACCGTAATTCGAGGTCTTTTGGTTCATCGATGTATGATTCGTCCTCCTTGATTTGTGTTCTTTCCCTTATGTATGTACCCCTGAGTCTCTTTAACTGTCTCCAGAATTTATCTAGAAGGACTTCGTCCTCAATGTTGTCGATTAATTGTTCCCATATTTCCGTCTGTTTTTCCCTGATTATTCTAGTTAGCTCAACTTCGAGGCGGTGCCTTTCGGTCACTAATTCCCTCCTTGTTCCCGTGCGTCTCAACCGATAATAGTGTTCCCTAAGTTCCCTTGCTATACTTCTCATCTCGTCTGTTCATCTTAGGTGGGGGAGCGTTCTTTATGATATTGTTGGTACGCTCTCCCTATCTGCCCTGATGATCGAGTTTGTTAATTTTTTTTTTCGCGCATCTGGCGACTGCCTACTTGGGCATTAGTCGCCGTATTAAAACTGGACTAGTTCTAGGCTACTTTAAAATAAAATTAAAGAGAAAAAAAAACAACACCCCAAAAAAAGGAAAAGAAAGCAAGCTGGTGCGTCGGGGAGAGGTCTCCCCGGCACAGGAGCGTGCAACTAAAGGAAAAAAAAAGCAAAAAAAAACAAATGCAAAAACAAAACAAAACAAAAAAAAACAAACCTTGCTTAAATAATAGGGAGAAGGCCGGCCTCCCCCAAGAAGTCAACAAGTCCACAAGTCAATGTGCACGAATCTGTCCCGAGTACAAGGGACAGGCGGTAGCGAACCCGCCCACCCCGCTACCTGGACAGGTATCGTGCGCGAAGATCAACCAGACTGGGACATTCGACAAGAATGTGCCGAACAGTCTGGGGGACGACGCAGTCGTTGCAATAGGGCGCGGGCGAGTGCTCCATCAAATAGCGATGCGTCAAACGAGTGTGTCCGATTCGGAGATGACAGAAAGCAGCCTGAAGCCGCCGCGGCATTGGGGGATAGGTCCATGGGAACAGTCGCGGCGCAATGGCACGCCACTTTAAGTTCCCTTCGACCGTCTCCTATCTTCTTTGCCAAGCAGTCCGAAGAGCTGCCCGTATTCCTGCCATGTAGTCGATGTGAGGAAAAGCGAAACGCTGGTCCGGTCGCAGAGTCCTCGTGGACTCTTTGGCGCCCTCAGCGGCGAGTTCATTCCCCGCAATTCCTACATGTCCAGGAACCCAGCAGAAGATAATCTCGACATCTGCCCGGCTCGCCAAAACCGTGGCGTCACGGATATCGCGAACCAGGGGATGCAGAGATTCCAATGCCCCGAAAGCACTCAGGGCGTTTTGTGAGTCGCTATAGATCACAATCCGGTCTCCGAACCGGGCACGTCGCGTAATCTCCCGTACCGAGTGGTTTATTGACACCAGCTTGGCCGTGAAGACAGACGCAGCGCCTGGTAGAGCCACGCTGACTTCAAACAGAGGGGATACGGCGTAGAAGCCGACCCCCTCTTGGGCCTTGGGGCCATCCGTATACACTGGCACGGTTCCAGCGTGACACGATGTGTGCTCCAAAAAGGTCGAACGCAATACTCCCGGTGCAGTACAAGCTTTGGGAGCAGAGGCGTGGCGAGAAAATATCCAAATGTGGTACCCTCCAGGGTGGCGTCCTAGGCAGAACCAGGGGCGCGACCGGCCCGAGAGCTGTATCTACCTCTCGAAGGAGTTTCCTGCCCCTAAACCCAAAGGGCTTAGGGTATGAGTGGCGTCTTTCGGCGGCATAGGCACCATCGAGATTAGCTGCGGATGCAGTGAGAGCTGTTGGTGACTGAGGGAAGCGCCGGGCTCGCGCGTACAGGCGAGTGATGCACTGCACGCAGCGTAGAGCGAGTGGAATCTCCCCAGCATCGACCAACAGGCTCTTAATGAGGGAAGTGCGGAAGGCACCGGTCGCAAGGCGAAGGCCGGTGTGGTGGATCGAATCCACCTTCCGCAATAAATGCTCGGCTGCGGATGCATAAAACTCACATCCGTAGTCGAGCTTTGAACGAACAAAGGATTCATAAAAAAAGTAGAGCAGTAGCCCTATCAGCGCCCCAAGCGCTGAACGTCACAGAACGGAGAATGTCCATGGCGCGGGTACAAGAGTCCCTAAGGCTGCGAATATGAGCCTTCCAGGTGAGGCTTCGGTCGAATACAAGACCAAGGAAACGGTGCGACTCAACCACATCCAGGCGCACACAATTAAGAAACAAATCTGGGTCAGGGTCAGGCCTGGGATGGCGGCAGAAGTGCACCACCTTAGTCTTGGCCAAAGAAAACCCAAACCTGTGCGCTTTGGCATAGCAAGAGACGCGGTTCACTGCCTGTTGGAGTAGACGCTCCAGAATTGGCATCTGGGCCGCGCCAAAAGAAATCGAAAGGTCGTCCACGTAGAGCGTAGCTCGAACATCTTCCGGCAGCACCGACGTGATGGTGTTGATGCTCAGGGCAAAGAGTGTGACATGAGGACACTTCCCTGCGGGACACTCTCTTTCTGCTCCTTTGGGTTGGAGAGGGCTCCCTCCACCCGTACGCGGAATCGACGATCTCGCAAAAATTCAGATATAAACATTGGAAGGCGTCTCCTCGCCCCCATCGTGTGGAGAGTCTCCATGATACCCTATCGCCATGCGGTATCATAGGCCTTCTCCAGATCGAAAAAGACCGTGGCGTAGTGCTGTCTACGAAAGAAAGCCTCGCAGACGGCATTTTCCATTCGGAGCAGAGCATCCGACGTGGAGTAGAAATTGCGGAAGTCGCACTTTGCGGAAGACAGATGGCCTCCGCTGTCCAGGAAAAAGGCTAATCTAACATTTACCAATTTCTCCATCAACTTGCACACGCAAGAGGTTAGAGAAATTGGGTGGAAACCGGTCGGAGTAGAGTGATCTCTCCCCGGTTTGCAAAAGGCGAGCACAGTAGCGATTCACCAGGAGTCTGGGAGAAAACCTTTCACCCAGATCCTGCTGAACAAATCTAACAGAAAGGCCATGCCTATTTCACCCAGGTGTCGAAGCATGGCGTACGCGACATCGTCCAGACCATGGGCGGTGTCCGCGCACGAAGCGAGAGCGGAACGCAACTCACTCACAGTAAACTTGTCGTTGAAGGGTTCTCCGCCTCTGGAGGTAAAGTCCAGCCGGCGGCCTTCCGCGACATCACGACGTGCATTGAATGCTGGCGGAGCAGCATCCCGGCTAGAGAATGCGGAAAAAGCAGTCGCTAAGGATTCCGCCACGGATGCGGGGTCCGAGATTGCGGTCCCATTCTCCTGGGGAATGGAAGGGGGGTCCTGCGAGAACTTGCCCCGAATCCTTTTGACTCGCTTCCACACCTCAGCTAAAGGGGTCTTCCCATTAAGTGAAGACACGTATGCCCGACAAGAAAAGCGGCGGGCGTGCATCGAAATATACCGGAACCTAGCCCTAGCCCGACGAAATTCAGCGACAGTGAAATCGTTCGGGCGGCGCTTATAGCGCATGTAGGCATAACGCTCCTGTTTGAGGGCCGTCTCACACTAGGCCGACCACCATGGGAGTGGTCAGCGTGCGAAACGACCAGACGTCCTAGGAATAGTAGTCAGGCCCACGGCGATGAGGTTGCCGGAGAAGAACTCAACGGCCTCATCTACCAACCTAAACTCCTCGACTGAGATAGAGAATTCAGTCATTTCCTGAAATGCAGGCCACCGCGCCCGCGCCAAGCACCACCGAGGGGTCTCTCAGGCGGCAGTTGCCCTGAAAATGATATTTGAATGGGAAAGTGATCACTACCATGGAGGTCATCGACCACATCCAAATAAAAATCAGGCTGTGCATCCGAAGAGAACAAGAATAGGTCAAGGCAAGAATATGAAGCGGTTCTCGAACAGTGATGCGTAAACTTATCCACGTTTAGGACACCCATCTCAAGCTCTTCGATCAGATTGGCAAGGACTTGTCCCCTGGAATTTATGGAGTAATCTCCCCAGAGAGGATGCCTGCCGTTCAGATCTCCAGGCAAGAGAAAGGGCCTCGGCAACCATGCCGCGACGCGGCGGAATTCTCCCGCGTCGAATTCAGCTAACGGTGGAATGTACGCAGAAATTGTAGTATACCTCCTATCCAGGTGCAGCTGCACAGCCACTGCCTGAAAGGATGTATCTAAAGAGAAAGGAAGAACGAAGACATCATGCTGGGTGTAACCCGCGCTTCCCCCAGCCCGGCCATCCCGCGGTGGTAGGGTCGCAAGACCCTTATATCCCGGGAGGGCAGGCAAAGGGCACGCGCCTAGCATGGTCTCCTGCAAAAAGATATCTAACGGGGAATGGGACAAGACGAGCCTCCGCAGCTCCTCCCAGTTGGCCCGGAGACCACGGCAATTCCATTGAAGGAATATGCCCTTCAGGCCGTGCATGGAGGAGACGCGGGGGCCCTCCACAAACTAAAGCCCCTGACAGGAATGGCCGTACGCTTCCCTGGGCAGAATCCCGGGCGCTGTTGGCCGGACAAAGCACTAAAGGCGCTTTCGCCTTCCAGGACTTATTGGGGCAGGTTGGGCTCGCCATGCGAGTCTTTTCCTCCCTCCGCCTCGAAACCTTAGGCTGGCGAGGCGGCTTCGGAGGTGGGGGGGGGCCCTCTTTTCAAGGAACCACCGTCTCCAAGCCACTTTCTCCACCTCGGGGCGTGGGCGAAGGAGCCGAAGCTTCTTTGTTGCTGTCCTCCTTTCGGGGGACAGCTTTAGGAACCCCCGAAGATGGCCTAGCAACCATCTTCAGGGGTGTTGCCTCCTGTGAGTCTAACGACTCGGTGGAGGCGCGTGGTCGTTTCGCCTTGCGGAAAACGGTCACGCTGGGGGAAGAGGGGGAAGCCCTGGTTTTAGCCGGGGCTGGGTATGAACCCTTTTTGCCGCCAGCTTTACCAGAGGAGCGCCCGGGTCGGGTAGAGCCCGCAGAAGGGCTTCGAATGGGCGCGAAAACAACCGTGCTCGTTGGCCTGGGTGGGCCAGGAGCAGAGGGTGTCTTTCTAACTGCTGAGGCATATGACGTCCCAGGCAGAGGCGGGCACGCCAGGACCAAGTTCTTAGCCTCGCGGAATGAGAGTCTATCCTGGGTCTGAACGGCCAGGTTTCCTTTCTTAAGGAGATATGCACCACATTGCTTCGAAGAAGCAGGGTGCGGCTCTCCGCAATTAACACACTTGGCCACACACGATTTGGAATTATTGTGTGCTATCTTGGAGCAATTTACACAGACTTCGGGTGACCCCGACTTTGCACGTCTACATGAACGATTGGTATGGCCGAAGCGGTGACAGTAATAGCACCGCCGCGGCAGTGGCACGAATGCCTTCACGCGGTAGCGGTACCAACCGGCACGCACCGAATCAGGGAGCTTGTCACAGTCGAACGTGACGAAGAGTGTAGGGGTGGGTCTCGAGGCCCCTCCCTGTTTTCTCATCAAACGTTCGACCTTGCCTGCCCCATGGTCGTCCAAATCTAGTGTGATGTCCTCAATGAAGTAGTCAACGAGTTCCCTCGCATAAACTACTCCTTTCACAAAGTTCATGGTAGAGTGCGGCGTCACACTCACCGGGGTGCCATGAAGTGTCCGAAGAGCACTTATCTTGTCGGACTCGGCGGGATTCGCCGCATTCGCCAGAAGGCTCCCGTCCGAGAAACAGGTCACCTTCGGCCCTCTACCAATTGCACTAGCTAATCCTCTCCTCTGATGGATCATGTTGCCCTTGGACAACATGGTGCCCTCTGTGGAGCGAATAACGAGAAAGCGTTTGAAGCCAGCGGGTTCGAAAACGCCCTGTAACTTCTGAATGAGGGGCCCTGATGTCATTGAGGCTCCGCCCTGTGCACTCTTGGTATTAGTCTTAGTCAGGGGCGCCGCAACCGGGGGGCAGAGGGGGCGGATGTGCCGATCTTGGCTTGGTCGCTTGCCAGAGTGGCAGCAGACCCATCCGTCCCCGCAGCCCCCGCGGATGGAGAGGAGCCCCGATTCTTTTTTGTCTTTTTAGTCCTTTTCTTTTTCTTTTTTGGAGAGGAGGGCGAGGAATGAACCCGCTTCTCACGTCCGCCGGAAGAAGCCCCCAGGCCAGATGGGCCGGCCTCAGCCAGGTGATTCTCTGAAATGGAGAAGGTTCTGGTAGTCGTGGGGGCACCGGTCGGAGGAGATCCCTTCCCTCCTTGTACTGCTTTGGAAACCACAGCCGTTTGAGGAGGACCTTGCATTGGGGCAAATTGTGGTTCGGTGCTTGGCGCCGAGCCAGGATTCTCCCCCCCCCATGGAAGGCCCTACCGTCTAAGACTGGGTTTCCATAAGGACCATGTCTATCTCAGGGGGGACCTCCAGTTGGCCATCCCCCCCCCAAGACATCGCAGGTCCCGTTGGCAGTATCGTCACTAGTCTTCTTTGGGGAGGCATGGGCCTTGACCCCGGCAAGGTTCAATATTCTTGCCAGCAGGTCTTTTGAGGGAAGCGACTGAAGGGGCCTGGCTTCCCTCTCCCCCCTAAGGGGGTTGGCCCTACCAAGCCGCTTCGATGTGGAGCGGCTGGCTAATGGCTGCCTTCTGGCTTTCTTGGCAGTCCCCTTGGAAAGAACAGAGGGGACTGCTGCTGGTAAAAGGGAGGCGCCTGAAAGCACCCCTAGAGAAGGGGGTGAGGGGGAGTCCCCTACACCCGTAAGCGAAGGAGAGGAGTAAGCCTCCTCTCCGGTTAGAGATATATGTAGGGTCCCCTGAGCAAGCACAGGGGGCAGGGACCTCCATTTTTTTGCTGGAGCTGCCCAAGGGCGGCTCCGTCGATGTTATAAGGGAAGTTGGGGGTCGGGGGGGGTTTTATACTCATCATTGGGCATGGTGACCCTCTTTTTAACACGGGATGCAATCGCTCATCACCTCTCGCAGTAGCCCGCACTGCGAGAGGTGCTTACAAGCCCAGCAGAGCCAGGCGCTGCAGTTTAAGACCAAACCCTCCCGCCTGGTGGCCTTGCAGTCCATCGGCATGGCGGCTCCACCTTGAACACAGCGTAAAAATGGATAGAATGTGAAGAGGAGAGGAAAAGGGATGTGAGGAAGGTACGGGTGGGGATGAAGCAGGTTGTTAAAAAAACCTTAACCCGAACCGGAGCTCAGGGGTTAGGGAACATTGTCCCCGCCCCTCCTCCCACCCAGCCCCGATCTGGAACGGTTTGCTTGAGAAGAAGGTCAGCATCTACCCTGTGAAATTAGAGGCTGACCATTGAAAGTTGTGGGAGAGGTTGTATGAAAAGAGAGGAAACAAGTGTTTTGAAGGAAGGAAGAGGGGCTAAGCTGATGCCGGTCGGGGTGCTGAGTCCCATCAGCACGGCGGCCAGGATGTCAAATCGCCGCGCCCCTTACGGGGGAGTTTGTTAATAGCTCCATTTATTTGTCTATTTCTTCGAGTATTGCTCCATTCAGATCTGCTGGCTGGTGTTCGCTCAGCATTTCCCGGTACCTCTTCCAATTGGCTCGAACGAAGGACTTCCTTGTCTTCACCGGAATCTGAATGGGCGCAAGGGAAATAGTTGTGAGTATAGATATGTGGTCACTCTCGACGGGAGGTCCCGGAGTGCTATGATAGTTGAATGGGAAGTTGCAGCTGGTCAGGATAACGTCTGGCCTCGACGCCAAGCGCGAATTTACGAATGTTGGGAAGTCAGATGCAATTATGGCAACATTTACCATATTTGGCAGTCGCCATATGATCTCTTAAGATTATGAAACAATCTTTCATGCTCCATTTCTTTTTCATTACGTCTATTTGCGTTCTTTTCTTTTCTTATTTATTTAATTCCTAATTTTCTTTCCTGTTTATTTTTATTTTCCTTTTCTTTATTGCTCCTTTCTTTTTCTCAATTACTTTTTTCTTTTTATTTATTTCTTGTTTCTTTTTATTTTATTTTATTTTCTTTCCAGCTTCTTTTTATTTACTCTTTTCCTGTTACTTTTATTTTTCCTTTCATTCTTCCTCCTTTCTTTTCTTCAGTGTACCATCACACACAAACATACCTGCAATGAAATTCTCATATACATATACAAACAAACACACAAGTACCCCTTTGATAGCAAGTATCGCCACGTATCTGAATAGAATTCTCTAATATTTATTGTATTTTCCATTTATACGCGTTTAATTAATTATTCTCCTAAAACCTCTTTGTTCCACTCTTGCAAAACACTATTTCAGCTCATTTTAATAACATCCAATTCCTCCACACTCGTATTGAGCAGTCCTCCATCGTCAAGTTTTAGTACCCGTCTTTAAATACCCACTTTTGGATCGTATCATCCTGATGCACTGAAACCATCCCTCCTCGGAGGTCCCGGTGGGCATTTCAGCCCCCATCCAAATATTCGTATGCAGTGTGCCTAAACAGAATCTCCTCTTAATTAGTTCTTGGTCTGCCATTTAAAGGCAAATAATGTGAATGCATTAATGAGGAGGTCCAAATTTGGTTGAGATTAAAGGATTCACCGAATAAATTTATTGGGAGAGGTGGGTGCAAAGAGTCTGAAGGGGGGAAGAGCTAAAGAATTGATTTGACCCAATGTGTGGTATTGAGGTTTAGCTCCCAAAGCCATGGTAGTATACGTTAATGAAGAGAAAAGGAAATCTGGTCGGGAGAAGGTTATCAAGGTAAGAGAACTCAAGATAGTGGATTGAAGGAGTTCAGGAGGGCTAAAAGAGACGCAATCATAAATATACAGAGGCAAAGAGGCAATGAAATCTTTGACCAAAATCATAATTCTCCAAAGCAGATAAAAAACAAAAGGAAACAAAAATTTAACTAAATATGTATAATGTGACCTAAAGAAGTACAATAAAGATCGTATTAGGGGGAAATTGAGACAAAACTAATGGACTAAGAAAACAAAAACACAAATATAGAAAGAAACAAACAGACTAATTTGAAAAAACGAATAGACGCTTTGTAAGAAGTCTACAAATCTTCATTGGAGATTTTGTAATCTTAATCGTATATCCTATTCTTTTTATTTATCTATTTCCCTTTTAACTGTCTCTCATTTGCTTAAATTCTGCGCTACTTAACAAAGATTATTTGTTGAGAAAATTCCGTTTCTATTCGTTTCATAATTACTAATTAGCCATTCCCTATTACTATTCAATGAGATGAACATTAGTTTATTGTTTCTATTTAATAAACTACAGATAAATTAGTGGTATTTTGGCATTGTATTGAAATTAGTCCAGCGTTATAAAATTCCGACTATCGACACAAATTTTCCTCTGGTAAATATAAAACGCACAAAATACGTCACATCCTTGCAGCGGTAAAAGGCTCTGACATCTACATTTACATAAAATATTTGAGACTTTGAAATCTGATATTTCCTGTGCAAGAAAAGACTTGCTTTATTTCTTGTTTTTTATTGTTTATTTTTATTTTAGGACGCCATTGGCGCTGTCGGAAAATATATCTTCCGACAGACAGAAACGAATTTAAATTCATGTTATTTAATAATAAGCCTTACTATATATTAGTGGTATATTTTACCACCTTGTTAGTTATTGGTTGTAATTGTCTTCTTCTTTTCATTTGTAACGGTTAACCAATCGTAATTTTGTTTATCTATGTAGTTTAAATCGGGGAAAAATCTCCTTAGACTCTTACTTGTTCGCTTGCATGAAACCCGCGTGGTTCACGATAATATCGCTCTCGCTATAAATACTCTGTGCTTCCAATCGGAATGATTCCAGTGTCATATTTTGTAGTCATTAATTGTTGCCTTTTCATTCCTTTGACACTCAATTGATTGCCGTTTTGGCAAGTATTGATAGGTGTATATATACCGAAGCTCTTTCGGCTGTAAGTATTGTATATACATAAATTTAATAGTAGTGATTACAATCTTTAATTTCTAATTCTTCAACGCTGCTTATTTATAGCTTTAGAACGGTAATCTGCGCGCTTGGTATGTATGTACAGTAGTGCCTAGTTACTCTAAGACGACTTTATTTACAGCGACTGCCTACTTGGACATGAGTCGCCATACTCGACACTTTATTTCTTGGATAATGGGGCGCAGAGCTAAGATTTAATCGTCATAACCTAACAATCTTACATCACATAAATCAACCTAACTTAACCTAACGAACTAATCTAACTTTATGCAATTTGAAATATTCTAGCATATACTACCCCAACATAATCTACGGTTTTTCGAAAGTTTTGTTACACTCTGGGTTATTTTATATCTTTCAAGAGGTTTACGTGTGTGATAGAAAAAGTTCCGTCAACCAAACTTAAAGTGCTATTTCCCCAGCGCGTGTCATTAAAAGGAATTTCTCTTGTGCACAGGTGTGTCGAGATGGAAGTGAACAGAAACGAGAGTTCTGCTCTCTTGCACGCAGGCCAAAATTGCGACATCGCCATGCGGCTCAAGGTCAGCCAGCTGACCGTCCACAGAGTCGCAGAGAGGCGCAAGAATGGGAAAGACCTCAAACATTGACCGCATTGAGGTAGACCTCAACGTTTGGAGTGATAAGGGCTATCGGAAGTGTTCGGAAGCTCTTAATTAATGCGTTAGCGAAGGAGAAAAAGAAGAACCTGTCGGTGACCACGGTGTCCAGGGCCATCAGGGAGGAAGGCTTCAAGAGCTTGAGGTGCGTGGAAACGCCTCGGCTCATCGATCGTATGCGAGAACATTATCGAGACGCTGACGTCGCCTTCTCAACTAATTGTAGAGTCATGACAATCGAATTCTCATTTATTGTGATGAGTAAAACCTTCCCCAATCAATCGGGTCATCAAGAAGCAGAACCAACGTGTGAAAAGGTTATACCAAGATGTCTCAGAGATCCCTTACGTGTCCATGACGCACACTGGGTCTCCGTGATGATACTCGGAGTCGTGGCTTCGAATATCTAGAAGATGCCGGCGGTGTGTTTCGAGACTAGTTGCATGTCCAATACAGTAAATTCTAGTGGCATCTTGCCAATAGAATCTGGGACGGGTTGAGAAAAATCACTAAGAATTCGGACTACAACTTTCAACAGGACGGCCGCTAGTCCCACAAGGCCAAGTCCCTGCAAGTGGGGTTGCGGTCGAACCTGAACTTCTGGTCAAAGAACATTTGACTGCCATACACGTCCGCCCTTAATACCATTGACTACGGCCTGCAGGTGCATTTCGAGAGCAAGATCTGCAAGTTCCGCCACACAAACGTCAACGAGCTGAAGTCCTTCCTCAAGCGCGTGTGGGGCAGCATGAGAAAAGACTTCGTCCGCAACGTGGGCGCGGCATTTAGGTCTCGCCTGGAGTGCGTACTCGCCACGGAGGTCACCCACATTGATTAACATTACAATTTAAACACAATTATATGTTAAAACAATAAAAACGTGTCTAACTACATAAAAACTATGATTTTGTCCTTTGTTAAGAGCGTCGTACACATCCATTTGCTTTAATTAATGTAAGTACACGTGCATCTGTGACCATTCTTTATGTCTATAAAATCTCCTTAAATCAATAAGAAATCAACCAGTAACCAAATTACGCAAAATATTCAAAAATTGCTTAATCAAAGACATTTTTTTCCGTCTCCTCTTTCTACTCTTCCCCTGCTCTTACTCTTCCTTTACCGTCTCTTCCTCCTTCTTCTCTTCCTCCTTCTCCTCCTCACCTTCCTTCTCCTCATTCTCCTCCTCTTTCTCCTCCTACACTCGAATGGATCTGGCTTTCCCCATTCGCCCTCTGGAGTGTTGCCTCTAATGATTGTCTCTATCTCGTTTCTTCTCTAAACTATTTAGTTTTGTGTAAATATAACCTCAAGTTACATGTGAAATATATATTAATAACACATTCTGTTTAGATAAATAGTAATCTGACAAACAATAGCTTTATTAACATATAAGTATTTATATTATAATCAATGACGAGTGTAATAAATGTTAGTAAAACCAATGTTATTGATAGTTAATAACATGACAATGAGGTATCCAGTTGAGCGCGTTCATTATTCGGCTTTGTTAGTTGTGCCGTGTGGTGATGGAGGAAAATTGAGTCTGAATCCCTTGGGTGTCTCGTTTGGTAATCAATGCCACGAAAAAGGAGTGTCCCCCTTTCCCCTTATCCTCAGGGATCTTTCAAAATTATGCTTCAGTGTATTTGAGGGGATCCCCTCATTTGTGTGCAAATGGGGATTATATCTGGGTTCCTTTGTTCTAAATTGTGCTCGTTTGTACTTGACAAATCAACACGGGTGTCTTTTCTCGTGGGAATTATTGCCTTTCAAGACAGGTGTATTTTTGTTGAATTAAATTAATTTAAATGATATTGCATTAATTGACACATTCTATCAATTTTTCACATTGGTATATGGATTTTGTTGCAGCCCATTTCATTCTCGATCAAATTGTATTATTTTCTACTATACTCTATCTATTTTAATTATTATGATGTAATATTTCATTCTTTACTCAATCTCACTTTTCTCTTTTCTTCGTTCATTGCGTATTTTAAACTTCTTTAGGCTAATTACTCTTCACTACTTTCCACAATAAGCGCCAGAATGTCTATACGGCCAATCACTTTCGCCTCTGCTAGAGACGCCATTCTATTCCGGGGGAACTGATCCTTTCGTTTTTTATAATCCTGACGTCATCATCTTTCTCGAAAGCCAAATTCTTCCTACTCTCCTTTTAGTGACGTCATTATATTTGCTGATTAAGGAATCGTCAATTTGAGCTTAAATTTAGTTAAATCTTCGTCCATTTTCCCTGTTTTTTTTCAATGTTTCTGCGTTTATTGTTTTATAAAGTAAAACAACTTTTATAATGGAAAGGTAGTAAAGTAATTTGATTGTCAAATTTAAATCCCTCTGATACTCTGCCTTAGAGTAATGGGTTGTGACTCTCTAAGCTTTGTATAGGCACTGTTTGTAGGTGCGCCAGCAATTGAAAAGCTAAACTTGAATTGACTTGTTGAAAATTGTTGTCATGGACAGGTGATATGTTCAAAAAGGATCCAATGAAATTGGATGAATGTTGCTACAAAATAATCTAAGTTTTAATATTCGATTGGTACATTCACCGAACAATGTAAACAGCCTCATGTGAGCATAGACACCATAGATTGGATCTGGACCGCGTAAAATGGAATTTCAGAGAGAAAGGATGCAGGTAACCAGCAGAAACTAGAATACTAGAGCTAATTAAACAAA
The DNA here is from genome assembly GCA_963969495.1 of Ceratothoa steindachneri. Classification (NCBI taxonomy): domain Eukaryota; kingdom Metazoa; phylum Arthropoda; class Malacostraca; order Isopoda; family Cymothoidae; genus Ceratothoa; species Ceratothoa steindachneri. The sequence continues at coordinate 23,959,721 of OZ018317.1, read as the reverse complement.
CCCTCTGATACCATAGAACCACCAAGCCAATCACATTCCATCGTACCAATTACTTCTTCATACCCCTTTAGACCCGTTCTTTTACATAAGGCTTGATGGACCGGACTTCACTCTGCTCAGAGTTCCGCCGAAGAAGGCCCACTCGATCGACCGAGCAGCCATTCGCTCAGTCACTCGCACATTTCGAATCGAGCATTCAAACATCAAGCAAGTTCCCTCTTCTTACTACGTTTGCATTCATTCACTTCGCTCCATTGCACCAAACTACTACTCACTATTCTAAACCATCCTACAACCCTCGCGGAACGCATCGCGCAATCAATGATTCACTCACGACGTGTCCTTAACCTCAAGAGCAGTCCACCTGCAACGGAAGACATTCAGACACTCTCGAACTCTTGACGGCTAACAAGCTTAAATTCATTTCAATTGTAATTGCTTCCTTTAACTCGAACTCGATCCTTTGATAAATATCGGTTTTTCCATGAGTATAGGTTTTTGCAAACTTATCGTTATCCATCGCACGGAGAATTAAGCAGATTCATGTGGAGATAGACAACAATAGATATGCAAATATAAATATAAAGAATAATAGAAAATTAAAGGTAGAAAGAGAGAAACATCCACATACGTTGAAAGATATAACGGAGATCTAGTAGATGAAATTGTAAACATGGTCAGATATATATAAAAATATATAAATAAAAACAGAATGATAACAAAGTATAGAAGGGGGGCGGGAGCCTCAAACAAGAGGATATGCCTTCTGAAGGAACTAGTGAGAAGAAGGTTCAAGAATGTTGCGACTCTTCTCTGTTCATGACCTCTCTTTTTATAGTTATTTGCTCTCTCTACGTTCCATTTATTCTTACTTCACATAAGTTCAGCACTTTATTTATGCGCATCTTTCAAAAACTCCATTGAAAAGATGTTTTCATAGGTTTTAGCTTTACTTTAAAAAACAAACAAAAAATACCTATAAACTGTTTATTAAAATACAAAAAAACAAACAGGTAACATTAATATCTGAAACTCAAGATTAAAGAGTGTGAGAACAATTTTGAGGAATCTAAAGGAATCCCCAGAGTAGAATAAAAGAGACAACGCACAGATTACACGAAACTAATAGCAAATCACACAAATCCAAGATCCTAGAGCCAAGGGAGAAAAATTGAAAACCCCTTGACTAATCGATACAGAAAAAAGAAAGCACTCCAAAATACAAACTTGAGACCCAAATTTTAAGAGAGACAACAGATTAAAGGACAGACCTAACAACAGAAAAGCAGATGGAATCCGGGATAGATCAAGATGGACGGAGAAATGGGAAATTTCGTTTATTTAAAAGATACAACAATAACAGTGAGTCAAACATACAGTCAAGTGAACCAACAGCTTAATGGCAGAAGCTCCGCTCCGTGAATAGCAAACAAAGAATTGTCGTCAAACAGAAGGATATGAGCAAAGAAACCCAAGCCAGTGTGATAAAAACCGAGACAGAGGAGCGTATTTTTTCACGAAACTCTCAAGAAAAATTTATTTAGCAACATCAAAGGGCTTTCAGCTTATCCAAAAACAGCAAAGAAACCAGAATTTATTGTCTTTGAAGGTGAAAATGAAGTTACGAGAATAAAAAGAATGTTTTGGCGTAAACTGTAAAAAATTGATGTACAAATTGGAATCTCACGTTAAATGTCTGATTCGATTTCTGTATCAATGAATTTAATCATACGTATATCAAATCTTCTATGGTATTGGGTATACTTATATTTCTGCATCCTAGTAACTGGTTACGAACTACTTTTATTTACCCAAGTACTGCTAAGGAGTCACCTCCTTTGCGAAAGTTTAGTCGACTTAAGAATATTGTGATTGTTTCTTATCCGAGCCTCCACATTTTCACTTCTTCTAAATTCACCAAAACACAACACAATACACCATGCAAATAAAGGTTAGTAAATAGTTTTTACAATTTTGGGGGTAAATTGTGTATCATTTTTCATATATGAAAAACAAGGAACGCTAAACAAAAAGTATCAATTACAAACAATCCATTATAATGTAGATCCCATTCAATGAAATACAGGTTAGGTTTGGGTAGGTAAGGTTTGGTTAACTCTGAAATGTGACAAACCTCTTTTCAGAGACTTCTGTATCTGGGCGGATCGATAGTTTTGTTTTGTGTGAGGACAACAACGGGAAAATTAAGACCCTACAGGAATAACATACACCTGTGAAAAATTACACCGCAACTGTTCCTATGGACCTACCGCCCAATACTGCGAAGGCTTCTGGCTGCTTTCTGTCTTCTCCGAATTGGGCATTCTCGTGGAACCCACCGCCATTAAATGGAGCGCTCCACTTCATGTTAATAGTGTGACAGCCTTGTTCGCAAGACTGTGCGGAACATTTTCTTTGATTGTTCCATTCTGGGTGATCCCGCCATGAATGGTCCTTTGCAGTCTCCTTCTTTTCTTATGTTCTTATGTATCAATACGAGCGGGTAGCTCGTGCTTGTCCTTTATTCTCAGGGCGAGTTTATGAACAAAGACATTTGCAGCAGTTCCGTTTTTGGAGGAGTCTGTCCTCCTCCATTTCATTTGACTTTTCTTGGTGTTCGTAGAATTTTCCTGGCCGGTGGGAGGCTGGCCTCTGTCCGATGCTGTAACCTGCTACCTTTATCTTGGTTTTGGTTTATTTCTTGTTTTGACTGTAACTTCTGCTTTTTTAAATTTGGTTTCATTTGTGTTGTTTTGTCTATTTTAGATTTTGTTTTTAATGTAGCCTTGTACAGGGTCTTTTTTTATATGTCCTACGTTTTAAGGTCAATCAAATTAAGAATCATTTTTGTGATAGCAATGAAAGTTATGGTGCTATAATGGCTAATTGATTCATTTATTTGTGTAGAAGTTATGACAGTCTTAGTGAAACTTTGATTTTTTTAAATACTTTCGCTGAACTTTCAGATATTTATCGACAATTAAAACGAATTTTATTTTCACTAATTTTATTTACTTAATATTAACAAAAAAATAAGAATAATAATTAGTTTGCATTATTAAAATAATAACTTAATTTATTTGAAGATTCTTCTTTACAAATGCTGACCATTCTTCTCATGACCTTCATTTACTCGTGACGAAGTTGCTCTCATCACTTTTTTTAAAGGTTTTTCATCGATGTTTTTTTTCAGTTAGTAGATACTTCTAGGATTATTACATTAAACATGATCTTTTAATTATACCTATAAAAACAAAAAAGGTGTTAGATCGGGGATCTTGGAGGCCACTTAAATTCCCTTCCTCAAGAAATGATTTATTGCCCGAAGTTTCGTCTTAACAACTGCATTGTTTCATTTTATGTATGTGATGTTGCACCATCTTGCTGAAAAAAAAGTTCACGTATATTTCCTAATCTTTGAAAGTTCGATATATTTTTTAAACTTGTGTCACTATATTTCACCATTTACAGTGACTGAATATTCACTTTTATTCTCTTTTTGGTGTATAGCTTCTGGGTTGTGATCCAACCATATTCTATTGTTCTGTTTATAATTGTATCTGCTAAGATACGATTCTTCTTTATACGATTTTCTTTTCGCGAAATCTTTGTCTTCTAATTTTTGCACAACCTGAATCTTCTATGGCTTAAGTTTTAGTTTTTCTTCATTACATTGTATGTTTCACTTTTTGACAATCTCACTTGTTCTGATCTTCTTTCCAATGATTTTTGCGGCGACCGTTAGACATTTGACACAACTCTTCTATTCTATGTTGTTCTACGCCTTTTCTGCCAACACGCCCTTTTCGTCCATATTGCACACTACCGTTGTCTCGTTATGGTTTAACTAGTCTGCATAGGGCTCTTCTTGAGCTCCTTCATGTCTCATCGGTGTTGTGTTGAAACCACTGAACAGTTGTATCCGAAGAAGGTTTCAACAATTTTCTTTTCTTCCAATCAATTCCAGGAGCTTCCATGTTTTCAGTTTGAAAAACTTCTTAATAATGATTTTTGCTAGAAAAATTTCCTCTTTTTATCGTCTACAAATGGGTATTAGGCAAGTAAATATTTTACTCCAAAATTCCCAAAACCCTTTTTTTGTAACAAAACCTTTTTACGCTTTCCGTTTCTATGCAAAAAAATGACCGATTTACTAAAATAGGCATAATTTTTAAAATAATAAATGAATCAATTATGTATTTTAGGACAAGGAATTTACAACTACTACCAATAATTTCCTAAGTTTCATTCTGATCAAAAGAGCTTAATTTTAACAGAAGACCCTCTGTTTGTCCTAAAAACAAGGCTCTTTACTAAATCACGACTCCCAAAGTTTAGTATTAGTAGTCACAACCATTGCTGGCCGCTAGTTTCACAACAGCCAGCACTTTCACCAACCACCTCAATACTTCCGTAGAATGGTCTCATAAAGCCCAGCCTCTCGATTACAGGTACCCAGAAGCTTCCATAATATATTTAATAGAAGAAGACCCCTAAGATATCAATTTCCTAGATCACCACCTTTATCAACTCTATTCCTCGATTACGAAAAAACAAAAGAAAATAAAAAGAAAAAGCTATACAAATAAAGAAAAGGTTCAATTTATTAAAGGTGACCTGAAACAATTATCGGAAAAATCGATTTTGGTCCTGGTGAAGAAACAGGTTTTCCTTTTTCATTCGCGTCATTTCAGAAATCTCGGGAAACTCACCGCATTCCAATGGTCCCCTCCACGAGACGACGGCCAAGAAAGAGTCTTGATAATGATCTGTTGAAAGAGACCAAACAGAAGTCTTTCACTTCAAAAGGTTTAGGCGTAAGGATTTTTGAAATCTTTATTTTTTAATTCAGATAGGTTTCTTGTTTGAGTTTAACTGCTATATGGGTTTTCGTTTTGAATTAGAGACTGCCACCACCATCAATACTATTACACCACCACCACGAGTATTACACTACCGCCATCACCACCAAAGGAGAGACACAGAGGGAGAGAGAAAAGTAACAGAGCAAACACAAAAGAAGAATGCAAGAAAGCAAACGGTTTCATTTTATGCAGATGTTTCACACGGCAATAACAGCCGCTTTACTGGTAAACTAGTCAACACACAATGGGTCTATACGAAAAACCTAACTACTATTTTAGACAGGTTAGGGTACAACTAAAAACACTAGTTCCTCACCGATTTCAATAATGATCTTTGTTTGCGACTTCGTTTTGTGCGACCGTAAATAATTATATTTTTGTCTCATTTTCTCCCCCGCTGCTGAAAGATGTGCGACGTTTACTTGCCAAAATTAGACGCTTATCACCTTTTCCAATTCTATTTCATTTGTATAAATATATATATATATATATATATATATATATATATATATATATATATATATATATATATATGCGGGGGGGGGGTGTAGTTGGATGGCAGTCTTTCTTGAATGCAAATTTTGTTGAAGACCATTGTGTATTTTGCCCTAATTAATTTCCTTTGGCAACGTTCTCTTCTTCTATCTTATTTATTCCATCTTGTAGATGGTGGTTCACTTGTCCTTTATTCATCTCTTTTAAATGAATATGTTTGGTAAAAACCAAACTCAATTGCTGAGCTTTCGATCTTATTCGATCATCTTCGGATCATCTTGAGGCTTCTCATCTTTCAAATTATGACACCTACGTACTGTTTAGCTAAAACCCTAAATGCATTAATTAAACCGTACATCCCTTCAAAATAAAGCATAAATCTTTAGAGAAATTCATATATATACTCCACTCTACAAGACCGGCAGGACTAATATCATCCCTTGACATAGAAAGCTCAGACCATGTACATCAATATAAAAAACGTGTACCATGTCTCCTCCAAATCTTGACTTAAACATCTTAGAGAGCATGTTACGTTCCTGCACATCGGAGAAGCTGTTCAGGACACCGCACGGTAATCTATACACGCAAGTTGATGGAGTGGCTATGAGGTCACCCTTAGGCCCGATCTTCGACAACTATTACATGGGTCAACTTGAAGAGAGGTTATTGGACATCATGGAAAATAAGCCACACACATATTGCCATACGTAGACGACATTTACATCAACGTACAAAATGAAGAACATCTGATAAACATCAAGTAGAATTTGGGGAGAACCCACTGTTAAGATTCACTTATGAATTGATCACGGGCAATAAACTCCATTTCTTGGACGTTGAGGTTCAAAACATCAATGGCAGCTATATCACTAAAGTACATAGAAAAAGTACGGACATGGAAAGATGCCTCAATGCACAGAATGAATGCCCTGAAAGGTATAAAATAAGCGTAATCGGCTCATATATTCGCCGAGCTTATAAATGCTGCTCTACGTGGGAACTTTTTCACCAAGGGATTGCACGAGTAAAACAAATACTCTTAAATAATGGTTTCTCAAACAGCATTATTGACAAACAACTCCAATTATTTGTAAATAATCATTGCAAAGATACGGATAAAACTGAAAGAAATCATGGAAAAGTAAACAACATCAAAGTGTATTACAGAAATCAGATGTCCATGTCCTAAAAAATAAATGAAAAAAACTTCAAGAAGATTATTAACCGTAATATCAAGGTTAAAAATCAAATTGATAAAATCCAACTCATTATTTATTATAAAACAACAAAAGCCAGAAATCTCCTGATGAAAACAATACCTGCCTAAACTCACCGGACTGGCCAATTTCCACTAACGAAACGTTTAATTAAGGCGGAATAAATACCCCTTTAAAATCGTTTACTTTCACTCTGTCAGATCCTCACTCCACTCATTACATCGGTAAAGTAGGCCAAAACATATCAAAACGCTTTGAAGATGATCGAATAAGATCGAAAACTCAGCAATTTAGTTTAGTTTTTACCAAAAACATTCATTTAAAAGAGATGAATACTGGACAAGTGATCCACCATCTACAAGATGAAATAAAAAAGATAGAAGAATAGAAAGTTGCCAAAGGAAATTAATTAAGGCAAAATACACAATGGTCTTCAACAAAATTTAAATATATATATATATATATATATATATATATATATATATATATATATATATATATAAGTTTATTTATACATATATATAAATATACATATACATATATACATATATATATATATAAATATGTATATATATATATATATATATATATATATATATATATATATATATATATATATATATATATATATATATATTTATATATATATATATTATTGAATATTATATATTATTCAATTTCGCCTCCATGTCATTTTTTAATGGTTTTTCTCATTCTAATTAGCGAATAGGTTTTCTAATCTGTTGCCTGAATTAGACTTTCTAGTGGCCAAATATTTTTCCAAAATTAACTTTAAAATAAAACTACTTCACAATTTCACTATCGAATCTATTCAACTTTAAAGCTAAAAACCCTTTTGGTTCTAATTCATCCAGTATTTATGATTATTGTTGTACGTAGTATTATGAATCATCTAAAATTGGGGCAACCGCCCATTTTTTCCACTCCTGCGCCAACCTGCGTGATTGAAGGTCTTTTATATTTGGATGATTCATCTACTCTTTGGACCAATTTCTTACCTGTAAAGATGCCGATACTTGCAAGTGCCAAGGTAACATTTCCTGGGGAAAATTAGCTTTATTTAAACATTATAAAGCTTACCATTTACTTTTTTATAATATAACATATAATATATGTAAACCACATGTCGAATCCGTGTTCTATTTATTCTATGGGCAATCATCTAAAATGATATTCTTTAATGTAATATCTGAGTTGTGAATTCTAAATACCACTGCGTTGAACGATACTGAGGTTGGGAATAATCTCCGAAAGCGTCTAGCTAATAAAATATTGAAGACTTTTCTAATATCATTTGTATTTTTAGCCTGATATCGTTCTAATAATTTCAAAAGCGATGCAGTCGGGAGTGTCAAACTTCCGAAAGGGTCATCCAAGGTGGTAATTTCGTGGATGAGGTTCCAGACTAAACTCAACGAACAGCAAAACCCCAAAGGCAAACTGAGCAGTCATTGGCCATTTAATATTCCCATGTTTGGCTGCCGAAGAATAGGGCAGCACTCAGCGGGTAGAAACGACAAAGGCAAACCTTGCTAGACCAAGAACCCGGTAGCCTGATGCAACCAGCCTCGTGTAAACTGAATTTATCTATGTTTTGAGTCGCATTGGACGCGTCACTGGCCAAGTGTGTGCGCGTAGTCGCAGCAACTGGTAATCTTCTCTGTTGTTTTAGAGCAGCCTAGATTACAGCTGCTCACGAAAGCACCTTTTTCTTTAAAGAGAACAGATGACACCATGAGGAGGACAAACGAAAAAGAAGAAAGGAGCTACTGAACCAACCTCGCTCTCCTCCTGCCATCCCATGTGACTCAGCCCGTGGCTCTTCCACAAAAGACCTTGTCTACCTTGTCATATCCGGCACACATATCAGACGAGAAGACCGAAAACTGACAAATCTATCGATCCTTGGACAAAAGCTACTGCCGAAGACGATATTTCTTCCGCGTTACCCTCGCAGTGAAATGAAAATACAAAACTTTCCAAAGGATTTCGCCTCATTTTTAATTAGCGATCAATGCGGGAATCATTCACTGATAAATGAGAGCTTCATAAAAATATATGTTTATGTACCTGTTTGTAACTGCTTAAATCCTTCGTAAATCAGATACACATACGCGGAGGCATTCTGCTATGCATGAGAATAATTTCGAACAGTTAAAAAATAATAAAAACTTTGGTGCCTTTAATTAATGTTGAAGCCTCCTTGACCTATGTTAAGGATGGGGTTTGAAATACCTTCTTTTATTCATTTATAGCATCGTTCCATAGTAGAGGATCATTTAGACTTCCCCCTATTTACTGCCTTTAGTGACTGTGATAGAAAGCAGATAACCTAACATAAAAAGAAAATATAAGGGACATAATGTAGTGGATATATTATAGAATGAAACAATTGCAATTTTAGGTAAATAATTTATCATTTTAATAACAAATCTACATAAAGAAGAAGAATTGTAACCTTCTAATTATCCACTTTCATAATTATTGCAAGCCATCTTCGCCAGTATATTTCCATGCCAACCCCAACATCCTCAAATTTATGTAAAATAACATTTTACGATCTATTGCTATATCAACTATTTATTTTCTTAACAATAACTTAAATATATATATAAAATATTTATTTAAATGTATAATTTTAGGAATGTTTGGTACGGATTTAATTCTTGGGAGCATAAAAGTTAGCTTATATTTTTACGTTTTAAATGGCGGAACTCAACTCACTCAGGTTTAGTTAAATGTGGGTTTTGGAGCCCGGAGACTTATTTGTTTTTTTAAAGTCCCACGCACGATTTTAATTAAAGCTTGAAAGAGAAAAAAACAATTGCTATTTAAACCTCAAGTTTGCTTCGCTATCAAACTTTCGTTTTAATCGTGTATTAATATCACTATTTGATAAAGATGCTTGGTCGGTGCCAATGCTGGCAAAAATTGCTATTTTAATTCAATTCTATAACTACGTCATTGCAGTTTATTTTTTTAAAAGAAACAAACCCACCCACTCGAAATTTATTCGCCATTCCCAACTTCGGGCATTTAGATTCATTTTAATAAACTTTAGATGTTTCTTCGTGCCCTTTGATTGAAACTAAGCTGAAGGTCTACAAGGCATTAGTACTCCCCACACTACTTTACGCCTGCCAAAAGTGGACGGTGTACCAAGATCACGCCAAGAATCTGAACAAATTCCTCACAATATGCCTTAGATAGCTGATGAAAACCAAATGGTGGGACAGGATTCCTGACGCAAAGGTGTTCGCGCAAGCTGCCCTTAACAGTATCTTCACAATCCTGCTGCAATCCCAGGTATGCTAGGCCGGACATATTGTCCGTATGCCAGAATACCCTTCTTCCCAGGAGACTCTATTACGTCGAGTTACAACAAGGGAAGAAGTCTCATTGGGGTCAAAAGAAACGCTTTAAAGACACTGAAAGCTGCCTGGAAAGCGTTTGACATCAACCCTGACTCATGGGATGAGTCTACAATGGACTGAGGTCATTGGCGCTCTGCTGTGCACAAAGGTGCTAAGCTATATGAGAACACGACTGCTGCAACCGTTCAGAAGAGGCAGGCCAGAGTGACCTTGGCGAGTATACTCCCTGGTGATGCCCCATTATCACCTTCCCCCACTGTCAACGAAGTTTACGTGCACAGATTGGGCTGCGCAGCTATTTGTGCCCCCACAAACAGACGTCATCAATCCACCTACTATGCCCACCAGCTAGATGACAACGATGTTATACATCGAAATGGACGGACAATATACATTTAGGGTTAATCCAGATAGTTCTAGCAATCCATTATTACTCCCTAATCCTTTTCCACTTCCATTTATTTATTAGTTCTCTTTCCTATTCTCTTAAATCCTACACCTGAAAGGTCTCATTTATTCTCACCTAACTTAGGTCTCCCTTTTCCTTCCAATTAGGTCCAAGAAACGAAACATTTCACATTTATTTTCTCATTTAGGGAAATAATAAACATTGTCTAAAATGAAAAAAAAACTAAATTTAATAATGACGTTCCGAGGGAAATGAAAGGCTCTGAAATTCCCTAATTCCAAAACACTTGTGAAGTCTTCTATTAACCATTTTACAAATAACTGTTGCGATCCTCATCAAATGTAAAGACTACACAGCGTAGATTCTGAAATGCTAATTAAATTTTGAGTCAAATTCCTGGTTTATTATTATGTTAATATTGACTCGTGAAATAATTTCCCCCTAATTATTTACATTCAAACCACAATAAACATAGACTTGCTATTAATTAATAATGTAGGTAAGATTTACAGGAATAATTATGATGGTAATAACGGTAATTCTTTTTATTATAGAATCTCTTCTAACAATTATATTACCATTTTGTCAAGAATTACATCCTTCTGAGTTTATCCATATAATTTAAACATTAATTTAATGTCCCGGTTTATCGCTTCCAATCCATAACTTCCGAGCCCGTTCGCCCACCTTCAATTCAAGTGAAGAAGAAGAGGAAGAGACAAGGGAGTTGGTGAAATATACGTGAACATTAATAATTTCTTCTTCGCCAAATAAAAAATAAATAGTTACGATTATTCTAGAAAGTCAATCAGAAATTCCTCTTTAATTACATATCTTTATCTGTGCTTTTGTATCCTTGTGTAGGTGTTTGTGTTTAGGAGCGGTAGGCGATCATATCAGCTGTATGTACATACGTGTTTCGTCAGCCCCCCACCCCCGACGCTAAGGGGATACTTATTTCCCTAGTATTTGTTTTGCTTTTGTTTGTTTATTGATTTGTTTTGTTTTATAATGTGAACGTAGATTTGGCCGTAAAATAATTAGGCGAGTTATGCTTTTCCATGCGGCAAAGAAGCGTTCGGAGGAGCTGCACATCCCCCGACATGAAAGCGTTCGGAGGAGCTGCACACTCCCAGCATGAAAGCGTTTGGAGGAGCTGCACATCCCCCGGAATGAAAGCATTCGGAGGAGCTGCACATCCCCTGGCATGAAAGCGTTCGACGGAGCTGCCTATCCCCCGGCATGAAAGCGTTCAGAGGAGCTGCACATCCCCCGGCATGAAAGCGTTCGGAGGTGCTGCACATCCCCCGGCATGAAAGAGTTTGGAGGAGCTGCACATCCCTGGCATGAAAGCGTTCGGTGGAGCTGCACATCCCCAGCATGAATTCGTTCGGAGGAGCTGCACATCCCCCGGCATTAAAGCGTTCGGAGGAGGTGCACATCCCCCGGCATGAAAGCGTTCGGAGGCGCTGCACATCCCACGGCATAAAAGCGTTCAGGGGAGATGTACATCCCCCGGCATGAAAGCGTTCAGAGGTGCTGCACATCCCCCGGCATGAAAGAGTTTGAAGGAGCTGCACATCCCCCGGCATGAAAGCGTTCAGAGGAGCTGCACATCCCCCAGTATGAAAGCGTTCAGAGGAGCTGCAAATCCCCCGACATGAAAGCGTTCAGAGGAGCTGCACATCCCCCGGCATGTTTGCAAATCAGGAGAGCCACGTCACTGGGTTGACGTGAAGCCTCTGATGGGCAAATGGTTTGTGCGCTTTTCCCTCGCCAGCATTTATCACTACTTTACAATTTTATTATCATCCTTATTATTATTTTTTTATTATCATTCATATTATTATTGTTATTATCATTCTTATTATTATAGGTTATTATTGGTATTAAGATTTTCATTATTTTAGGTTAGGTTTCGTAATAGATTCTGATTATTTTAAATTATTGTTATTATTATTAGCATTATTATATGTTATTAATATTATCATTCTCATTATTATAGGTTATTATTGGTATAATGATACCCATTATTATAGCTTATTTTTATTATTATCATTCTAATTATTATAAGTTGTTATTGGCATAATGATACTGATTATTATGAGTTATTACTGGTATTATCTTTGTTATTATTATTCGCATTCTTATTGGTGATTATTGCTCTCATTCTCCTTTTATTGATAATTATATTTTTATCATAATGCTTATTATTATTATAGCTTATTATTGTTATTATCATTCTTATTATTACAGTTTATTATTGTATTATCATTATTCTTATTATAGGTTGTTATTGGTATTAAGATTCTCATTTATTTAATTTATTATTGTTATCAAGATTCTCCCTTATTTTAGGTTATTATTGTTATTATTTTGGGCATTTTTATTATTTATTTTTATTATTTTGCTTTTATTATTATTATTATAGGTTAGTATTTTTATTATAATTGTAATTATTATGGGTTAAATGTTTTATTAACACTTTTATTATTTAAGGTTATTATTATTATCATGCGTATTATTATTTACTCTAATAATTAATTATCATTTGTTATTATTAATATTTATTTTTAGTATTAAACGTCATTATTATTTTTAGTAGTAGTATCAGTGTGATTTTTGTTTCTTCTTCTTCTCCTCATTATTATTATTATTTATTAGTGATAATATCATTCTTACTATTATCATTATTATTATTAATATTATTAATTATTTTATATTAGTAACAGTAGTAATAGTATTAGTAGCTTATTATTAGTATTTTTTACTTATTATCATTCTTATTATTATAATTAGTAGTAGTAGTAATTAGCTTAGTACCATTATTATTATTTGTATTATTATATTTAATTATTATTAATATATTATTATTTTTTATTAGTCGTATTAGTAGAAGTACTTTTAGTGGTATTTATTAGTGTTATCATTATTATTATTATTTATTTTCATTTATTATTATTGTTATTAATTTAACAAAATTTGAATTACAATTGTAATGCTAATTGCTCTGCTTCGCTTTGAAAATGCCGTCTGCGAGGCCTTCCTTCGTACACAGAGGAGAACTACGACCCGATATGTTTTGATGTGGAGAAGGGATGAAATAGCTCCGTGTACTCACTTCTACACTCTTCGCTCAGAACGAAGATATCACTTCGGGGCTGTAGGATGAGGTTCTTGCTACGCTTCACGGGGACGACATTTAGATCTCTTTGGTGCAGCCCACATGCCATCTCTAGCGCATCGAATCCAACTGGCATTGAACTGCGTCTCTCTCGATGCCGAAGCGCACAGGTTTCGGTTCTCTTTGGCCACGAATGAGGTCCTGCAATTCTACAGCCGCAGCCATCCACGGCGACACTCTAACCCGGACTTGTTTTAAATGGTGCTCACCTGCAATTGGTGGATTCGCACCGTTTCTGGAGATGCCACTCACAATGCGCAGCTCGCAGTGCTTTATTTGCCGGTATGCACGAACCCGACGCCTTGCTCAGTCGACAACAGCTCTCAATGCATCCGCAACTGATCTTGTCGGTGCCTATGACACCCTAGGACCTCAATCGTACACCAAGCCCTTTTGGTTTAGGACAAGGAAACTTTTTAGACAGCTCGGGGTAGCTCCTTGGCCGGATTTGACCCTGGTTCTGCCGAGGACACCACCCTTGAAGATACTATCCTTAATTATTTGTCGCCAGACCTCTTCTCTCATAGATTTGACAGGCCGGGAGTAATGTGTTAGGCCGTTTTGGTTCCCCTTAATGCCGCCACGGCTTCAGATTGCTTTCTCTCTTATCCGCATTGGACACACTTGTGGGACGCCCTGCCATTTAATGGAGCTCTCGCCAGTGCTTTATTACGACGACTGCGTTATCACAAGGACTGTCCGACACATTCTTGCTGAATGTCCAAGTCTGGGTGATCTTCGCACGTGTTAGCTGTCCCGGCACCGGGACGAGCGGGGTCGCTACCGCTTATCCCTTGGACTGAGGACTGATTCGTGCACACAGACTTGGGGACTATTTGACCTTTTAGAGCAGGCTAGCCTCTTCTACTTTAATTTCCTCTTTTTTGTAGGTTGCATGTTCCTGCGCAAGGGTGGGGGGGGCAGGCCTTTACCTAAAGCCGGAGCGCCCTTCCTTCTTGTTGCTTTTAGCTTATATTTCTTTTGGGGGTGGTTGCTGCTGCTGCTGTTGTTGTTGTTGTTTTAGCCTTACCTTTGAATCTTTGTTATTTGTTATTAACATATTGTTATTTGTTTTTTAATATAGCTTAGTAGTAGCTTTGATATGGGTACGGCGACTTTTAACCTAGTGGGCAGTCACTATATAGGCTCATAAAATAATAAAAACGGCCTTTTTGTAGCAGACTTCGCGTCTCGCTGGTCCGTGCCAGTCTATACGGAATCCTCCAAGTCAGTTTGCATGCCGTATCTCTTTTGTTTAAAGTCAGTTGGGCTCTCCTAGGCAGTGCGTCTGTCCTCACGGCCAATCTGGTTGCTAAAAAACAATCTGTACGGGAGATAACGCATTGTACCAGGTTCGGAGTGCCCTGAATTCTCTCGCGTCATTGAAATATCCACCTCCACATGTTTTCGGTATCCATGATATTACGGATTTCGTGAGCCGAACAAATATAAAGATAATCTTTTTTGCGCGGTTCCTGGACATGTGGAAATTGCAGGGAATGAGCGTGCCAATGAAGGCTCCAAAGAGTACGCGAAGACTCGGAGAGCAGTCGGAAGTTTTTCTCTTCCTCACACCTATTACATGGCAAGAATCCGGCGAAACCCTCTGACCTGCTTGCCATAGAAGATGGTTAAAGGCGTAGGGCTACTTAAACTTGCGTGCTATTGTGCCGTGACTGTTTCCTTAGGCCTACGAGGGGCGGTCAATAAGTTTTGTAATTCGAATATAAGGAAACGAGATATGAGGAAAAGTGTTTAATTATTTTTCAAAATAACTACCTTCGACTTCAAAGCACTTGCGCCACTTGTCCCTGAGGCTTCGAATTCCCGACAACCAGAAATCTCCCGACTGCTGTTCAATCCACTCCTGGAAGGCGACCTGTACATCTTCATCGTCCCCAAACCGGCGTCAACGTAGTGCAGCCTTGAGCTGGCGGAATAAAATGTAGTCGCTAGGGGCCAGATCCGGACTGTAGGGGGAATAATTGAGCTCCTCGAATCCGCACTCACGCAGGGAAGCTTGTGCAACTCTGGCCTTGTGGACTTTGACGACGTTAAAATCCTTAATGAGGCGTGAGGTTTCTGGGGCCTCAACGGGCAGAGACATTGGTCATGGCCAAATTTTCGTGGATGATGTTGATAACACTTCCATGTGATATTCCAAGTTCTCGCTCGATTTCTTTAACCTTCACCCGTCGATTTTCGAGGTTCATCCTCTCTACACGGGCCACATTGTCCTCGTTGGTCACGTCTAATGGGCCTCCTGGACGAGGGTCATCTTCAAGGGACTCACGACCATGGCGGAACTCACTATTCCAGCGATCATTGGTTGCATAGGAAGGGGCTGTTTCGGTGTACACTGCAACCATGCGTTCATGGATCTCTTTTGCATTCTTGCCTTCTTTGGTCAAAAGTTTGATCACTGCGCGGTGCTCAACCTTCTCCATTGTTGAAAAATTTGTGACTGACGATCTGCGATCAGCCACTGCTTCTTAAATAGATTAGACAAGAGCGTATGGCTGAAGGTCCTGACTTATCATAACTTTTCCTGCCACCCCCACAAACAGCCATCTCCCTTCCTCTGTTTTGCCCTACCGATTCGCAAAACTTAATGCCGCCTCTCGTATCTCACATTTCCGCGACGGCTTCCCAAGTGGATACAATCGTTGGACGCCCCACTATTTGATGAAGCGCTCACCTCTAACTTATTGCGACGACTACCTTGTCCCCGAGACTGTACGGCATATTCTTGTTGAGGGTCCCTGTCTGGTGTCTGGGTGTTCCCTGTGCTTTTTACGTATCCCGGTACTGGGACGAGCGGAGTTTCTACCGCTTTTGCCTTGTACTCTGGACAGGTTCTTCTTCACAGACTTGCACATGATATGACACTTTGATTAGACTGGGCTCCTCCACTTTATTTTACTCTTTTTTAGGTCGTATGTTACTGCTCGGGGAGGCGGACCTACCCCCTACGCCGGAGCGTGCTTCCTTCTTGTTGCTTATTTGTTGTTTTTTAGCTTGGTTTTTATTCTTCGTTTCTGTTTTTCTCTTTGTTTTGTTTGTTTTTTTCTACACACCTTTACTTTGTTTTTTTAATCTAACTAATTATTAAGCTGTAACTCGATTTCAGTGACTTATTACCTAGTAGGCATTTGCCACATGGATCTTAAAGTTTTAAATAAACTTTGTTTAACAGGATTTGGACAGAGGGTATTCTCTCTGACTGCTCTGGAATGGCTACCGTGCTAATTTTTCGCAACCGGACAGAGATCAGTCTACCACAGCCGTTTTCTGTTTATTCGCTAACTTTCTGCCTGTGCAAGTTGATGCAGAAGTTGGTCATTTTTTAATTAATCTTTTTACTTGACAGTGTTAAGCAGGTTCCAATCCACATAAGATGCTCTGCTACCTCCGGAAAATGTTGTCTACGAGGTCTCACTTTCTAGACCGCAGTATGCCACGGTCTTTTTTTATTAGAAGAAGGCCTCTGATACCGCAGGGCGATAATATATCATGGAAACATCACCCAATGGCGATGCGGGGCGCCTTTCAATCTTTATTTCTGAGTTTTTGTGAGAACATCTATTACACCTACAAGTAGCGTGGAGTCATCACCGCCCCGATGGAGTAGGAAAAGGGCGTCCCACTACTAATTCTCCTCAATATCACAGTCTTTGCGTTGAGCATCATTTCTTGACAGACAGATGTTCTCACTACTATATAAGTGAAGGATGTTATCTCGCTCTATTTTAGTGTAACATAGATGGCAACACCGAATCCAAGAGGCATTGATCCATAAATTTCCTCATGCCGAAACTCACAGGGTTAGGTTTTCATGCCAAAGACTCGAGTGGTGCATTTCCGCCACCAATCACGGCTCCAACCCGATCTGTTCTTGTTGACAAACGGGGTTAGCATGCAATCGTTGTATTCGCGCAGTTTCCTTGCTCATGTTTTCAACCAAAACTTCACCGCGATGGCGCAATTCACAGCCTTGGGGTCCCTTGTACGCCGGCTATAGACATTTATCAATCCTTCACGTATAGCACGTGGGATGTGATAGGGATCTTGCCTTGATTTTCTACCGGTCATTTGTTTGTTCGAAGCTTGATTACGGATCCAACTTTATAAATCCGAAGCCGAGCGTGTATTGCGGAAGGTAGATTTGATCACCACACTGGCCTCAGCCTGGCGACCAGTGCCTTCTACGCATCCCCTATTAAGAGACTATTTATCGATGATGGGAAGAGGTAACTTTCTCTGCGCTAGAAAAGTGCATTATTGGCCTTACACGCAAACCCAGTGTTACCTCAGTCGCTACTGGCCCTCATTGCATCCTCAGCGAATCTCGACGGTGCCTATGCTGCCGAGAGTCGCCATACATATCCTAAGGTCTTTTAGTTTAGTCGCTGAAAATTCCTTTGAAATCTTGGTGGAGTGCTTGGGCCAGTGGAGTCTCTAGTCTTACACAGAAATTAGCCCTGGGCGCTACTACGTTTGACTATATGTCGCCAACGCCTCTGCTCTCAAAGATTCCACGGCACCTGGAGTTGTGTATCTCACCTCTTTGGAGCACATTTCGTGTCACGCTAACTGTTTCAGTTTTCCTAATAGCTCTAAGTTCCAGAAAAGGTCGGCATTCAAGTTTTTTCCATTATTTTTTAAGTCAGCTGGGCTCTGAAATGTTTTTTCTTGGTACGGGAGATAACCCGTGGTTCCTGGTTTGGAGACTGATTTGTGATTTTTAACGACTCATAAAGTTACCCGAGTGTTATCGGGTTATCTGAATCGCCACATATCTTGGTTTACGGTATCCATGACGATACGAATGCTCCGAGTCGGATGGATATAGAGATTATCCTCTCCCAATTTTATCGACATGTGATAATTGAAGGGGGAATCAGAGCGCCTATGAGGTCACTAAGATTCCGCGAGGACTGGGCGACCCGATCGACGTTTCACTCTTCCTCGCACCAATTACATAGCAGGAATCAGGATAGCTCTCCAGGCTTCCTGGCAAAGAAGATGGGAGACGGCTGAAGGGAGGTTAATGATACGTGCCTTTGCGCCGCGTTTGTTCTTATGAACCTAACTTCCATTGCTCTGAGGGCTTCAAGGGACTTTCTGTCATCTTCGAATTGGACACACTCGCAGAACATTGCTATTTGATCTAGCGCTCCCAGGCATCTTAGTGCGACGATTGTTTTGTCCCTCTGCCTGTTCGGCACATATTTCTAGATGTGCCAAGAATAACAGAGAATAACCATTAAAAGGCCATCATCTGGAGATATCTCAAGGTCGCTTCTCTAATAAATTCTAATTAGTTGTATTTGAGAAGAAGCTCCCGGCCGCATCAAAATGATGTTGGCGGAACGCATCAAAATACGCTCTCATTAACGCACCTTTTTCAATCTGGCTTTGATTTGGAACTTGAGAACCTTCTCCTCGAAATTCTAAGATCTGTAGAAATGCGTTCAGCAGAGAATGGAGCCCGAAAGGTGAATAGAAGGACAGATGGGCAGACGAATTCGTAAGTAAGTTGGTAAGTATCAATTATACAGTGAATGGGGAAGTCAGTTAAGGAATTAGTCGTGTTAGTAAGTAGGTTTAGATACCCGTAAGTAAATACTGCTAGGAAGGTAGGTATGTTTTAGTAAGTAGATTTTCATTAGGTGAAATAGATAGTTAGATAGATCACAAAGAGTGCTTATAATTACATCCTTAACCCAAATCAAATGAAAACACTACGCCATTACTTCACAATGGGAAGATAACTCCAATTACATACACAAGGATTTAGAATGATTAATATTTAAAGGAATAAAAGGAATAGAGAAATTTTGGACCTAAAATTCAAGTTTGATCTAATATCTGGCAAGTATAAAAGAGAAAATAAAGAACCATAGCAGATTAGCTTTTACTTTAAGGGTACATTTTATAACGTGGAAAATATATTGTTGACATTAGTTTTGGTCGAAACAATGGTGATGATGGCCAAAAGAGGCAACATGAAAGAAATTTAGGTAAAAATCGACAGGAAATAATTACAGGCTCCTCTGTCCTCCTCGAAGTAATCTCTTCAAGTAAAAGCTAAGTAACACTGCATCTATAAATATCGCAGGCTATAACTTTATTCTATATTTGAATATCTAACAATCAAAAAACTGTTGTTTGGCTTTTTTAATCTATTTTGCAAAGTATCGCGACATTTCCGATCCCATGTACAGGGTGACCACAAAGTCGCTAAGCAATATACCCCTTTATATGTTTTTACAAATATATAAAAGACATAGAATAATGTATATTGTCCAAACACTGTGAATAACATATACATGAGTAATAAGATTGTAGAAAATACAAGTCAATTTGGTTATATTTAGAATTTAGAGTTAGAGCTACTTACTTCTCCACGTGAAGAATTGAATTCGTTTGTATGATATATATATATATATATATATATATATATATATATATATATATATTTATATATATACGAGTATATCCAACTTCACCGCAAGAAAGAGAAAAAGAAATAATCTTTCTTCGGAAATATTTATTTCGAGCTGGGGTGGATTTATTTCATCCTTCTCTCGCGCTCATGAGAGATATATGCATTTGTGTATTTGCCGAGTAATTAACTCAATTTCTCCTTTGTCTTTTCAAATCTCCAATTAGTTCTCCTTCTCTTTCGAACATGCGAAGCGTGGTCCTTTTTATTCCATCTTTTAGATTGTAGATCACTTGTTCTGTATTCATCTCTCTTTAAAATGAATAGGTTTAGCAAAATCCAAACTAAATTGCTGAGCTTTCGATCTTATTCGGTCATCTTCGGAGCGTTTTGATATATTATTTCCTCCTTTACCAATGAATGTGGAATTGGAATCAGAGTGAATGAAAAATAACGATTTTTAGGTGGTTTTTATTCCGCTTGATTGATCATAACGTTAGAGGAAACGAGCCAATCTGGTGAGTGGAATTTATAAGAACTTTAATGTTCGATTTGAGTTTAACGCTTGACTATTGATGGCCGGCTTCTCTTCACTTATTAAGATGGCTCCTAAGATGTTCAGCCTAGCTTTATTCTCCTTTTTTCTTTTAATTACGGTGTTGTAAATTAGAATATCTCTCGTTAGATTGATGCTACTTGCGCTCCCCATATGATTTTTAGGTCCTCCGCTGTGCAGATGCATCGTTAAATGTCTCGAAAGTGTGGTAGTTGTCATGCCAATATATTTTGAGTTATTATAAAGCTTGTGGTCTTTATTGGGGCAGGTAAACTCATAAATTATGTTGGTTGACTTAAGATTCGAGGAGTTTTGGCAGCTGTTGTTTTTCATAAGGAGATTGTCGGTTTTTGTTGTTTTATAGTCAAGCGTTAAACTGGAATCAAACATTAAAGTTGTTTTTAAAATCCCACTGACCAGATTGGCTTTTTTACTCTAACGTTATGATCAACCAGGCGGAATAAATACCACCTAAAAATCGTTATCTTTCATTCACCATGATTCCGACTCCATATTCATTGGTAGAGGATGAAATAATATATCAAAATGCTCCGAAGATGATCGAATAAGATCGAAAGCTCAGCAATTAAGTTTGGTTTTTCTCCAAACAAATTCATTTAAACGAGAGATGAATACAGGACAAGTGATTTACCATCTACAAGATGAATAAAAAAGACAGTTAAAAGAATAGAAAGTTGCCAAATGAAATTAACTAAGGCGAAATACACAATGGTCTTCAACAAAATTTGCATTCAGGAAAGACTGCTACCTATCTACACTAATATATATATATATATATATATATATATATGTATATATATATATATATATATATATAATATCATGTGTAAAATTCACTGGGTGTATCAGTATTAATGCAACCAAACATGTGCAACTATATTTGTAATATACTTTCAATAAGAGTATTTGTGCATGTGTTTTTATATATGTATATATTTATGAAATATTATGGATACAATCGAATTATCTCACTAATCAAAAATATGTGTAGGAATGTTTGCATTTAACATTATTTAAGAATGTGTAGATGTGTGGAAACGTGTGCATTCATGTTTATTCATATAAGGGCGTTTATAACATGTTTATTAATGTTTTGCCTCGTTTTGAGCCATTATGGTTCCATGATTTGTCTGCATCCTATTTCATCCCATCTTTGCGCACAAAGGACGAATTATCACTTGAGTTTCCGAAACTATGTCCATGATCTTACCGCTCTTAAAGGCTGAGAGGCGAAGGACTAAACAAATTCATTCTTCCTCTTTATCAAAGGGAAACGAGAGAAGACAAAGAGCCTGGTTAATAAACGAGTGGCACAAAAGGAGATAAACGGAGGAACTGTATTAAAAGACAAAAGGCTCTAGTCAAGTTTCGGATGTTCGTAGTTTTGAATGTTAATATTGTTTATACAAACTGGCTTGTGGATTTTTATAATACGACCTCCCAGCCTAGTATATAGAGCTGACTGCACTGGAGTTGCTTACGAAATCTTTCTTGTTCTAATATTTGCCACTATTTGTGTTCTTTTAAACTATTTACCTCTATTTATATACATATGTACAGGTGATACTTGTAATTGTAACATGCATTTAAGGCAATGTCACCTAATTGGAATTAATGATTTCTAATTAGCATTTAAGTATCCTACAGTATTTTTTTGTATATCTTTTTGTACATCAATCATATTTAACTTGGATACTATGGTAGAGTATAATTACATTGTTTTTTCTTTATTAAAAATTCATAATATGAAACTAATATAAAATAATAAAAATAACCCTATGCATTCACATGTTACTTATAGTTAAAATTCACAGATTATACAGCTTTATTCGCAAAGATAAAACGTCCATAGGCTAACGATAATATGCAAAACTAATTATATATATGATAAATATAACTAGAAAAGATTCTCGGCGTTGCCCAGGCATAAATAAACAAGCTTCAAGAAATTAAATTATCTGATTGAGTTAAATTGTGCAAATAAAAGTTGGTAGGTATAAGAATGTAAGGTATATTTATACTTTTGATTTATGGAGTAGTGCAGGTCGGCGTACGTGCAGACAAGCGTGAGTACTCGGTTGGCAAACAGACTATACACTACGGCTCAAGCAGATGCGAGCGATTTTTAACTAAATATATAAATTTATGTGCCGTGTGCATGCTGATAATATGTATTATCGCGTTTTTTAAACATTGAGTCGCAAAATTGGTTGGTCGAACATTATTTTTTCCGCGAGCAATGTTGGTGTTTTAATTGCAACTCATAGCCGTGATTACTATTCCCCATCCCCCTAAAACTAGAGAGGGCAAAAATTCGAATTTTTTTAAATCGCGTTTATTAAACAAACACGTGGAACTCGTACAAATTGACGTCGTAATTCGAAATTTGCAAATAAAAAATCAATATATATATTAATATATATATTTATATATAAATATATATATATATATATTAAATAATAGAATGAAAGCTGGCGAAATTGGTCGATTTGTTGTTTCTAAAAACATATTGAGTGTACATTAATTACCCTTCAATAATATCGCAGTTATAGTTTTGAATTAAATTCAACAAATAAATTAAATCATGCTAATATTAAACTGCATCTCAATTTATGGATATTTCCGAGTACATATACACAACAAAAGAACACAAATTCCCTCCTTATTTACACTAGGTTCCAATTCTTCCTTGAAAAGGAATGTCAGAGAGACGTCCCTATAGACCAAAATAGGAAGCTGAATTTTTCAGACAGGCAGACATACACAAAAAAGCTCTATTAAGAACATCCTCAAAAAATAATAAAAAAACAGTCCAACACAGAAACAAAGAGTCATTTAACAAACAGCCCTCATTCGCTTCCACTACAGGAAAGCCAATTTACTTTCTTCCCCTTCAAATGAGTTCGGTTCTTTGATACAGAATCAAGCCTTTGATGGAGGATTTCAAATGAGGATTAGAGAAAATGGAGCCAAAACAGAAGGTTTAGCAGATTTTGATCCAACAAAATTGATAAATCTTGCTTGTGGTGTATTATCCTTGTATTAATTTGGCCGTATTAAATCAATGTCGATAAAACATCTAAGTTAATTCTCTTGATACTAGAAATAATTTTGAATAGCAGGATTTTTAATTTTGAGAAGAATTATTTGGGCTTCATGGTTTTAGGTAATAGAAAGTCAGATCGGTTTTCTTGAGTCATAATGACACTAATTATAATTACTGGGATCATAAAATATTCCTTATATAATTGAAATACTCGACATGAATACCTTGTTACCAAAATTATCTCACATAAAATTTACTATTAAACCAAATCTTCCTAATACATTCAGAGAAAATATTTTTACCAACATAATTGAAAAAAGAAAAAACTAGAACAAACATAAAAAATGCTTACCAATCTAACTATTACATAGGCCAAGCTTACCAATTTAATTATAGCAAACATAACCAATACCAATCTATAGCAAAAATAACTAAAAATTACCAATCTAACTATTTTAAAAATCATCAAAATTTACCAATATAACTCTAGCAAACATAAGCAAAGTTTACCAATTTAACTAGTGCAAACATATCCAAAGCTTACCAATCTAGCTATAACTAATATAACCAAAGCTTACCAATCTAACTATAGCAAAAATAAGCAAAGCTTACAAATCTAACTATAGCAAACATAAGCAAAGCTTAAAGCTTACCAATCTAACTCTAGCAAACATAAGCAAAGCTTTACAATCAATCTAACTATCGTAAAAATAACCAAAGATGTAAAATATAACTATAACAAACATAACCAAAGCTTACCAATCTAGCTATAACAAACATAACTGGAGCTTACCAATCTAATATAACAAAATATTACCAAAGCTTAACAATATAACTCTAACAAACATAACGAAACTTACCTACCTAAGCATAACAAACATAATAAAAGCTTACCTATCTAACTATAGCAAACACAACCCAAGCTTACCGATCTAAATATAGAAGACAACCATTCTTGCCATTCTAACTATATAAAGCAAACATAACCAAAGCTTACCAATCTTTTATATAAAATATATCACGATTTTACTAATCCAACTATATTCATAAATAAACTAATTGTAATGACCTAAGAAACTCTTACAAACCTGAACATTAAAAGCTATTTAGGTCCGGTACCTGGTACCTGGTAGGCTAAATGCCACCATTATACCAATCTTTTTGTGAGAAGTGAAACGGGAATTACTTTCTTAAATGATGCATTAATGTTAAGCAAATATTATTTGTACACCGATAGCCCTATTGTATGCTTATATATACCCTCATATATACCTATGGGATTGTAGTGAAAACACTAAGAGATTTCAAGAGAACTTAATAAACCCAAATAAATTGGATGCCATAATTTCTCGATTACCAATCAAATGGAAAGTATCGCAGGGAAATTGCATCCTGATATATTCTTATGTTATCTTAATAGATGCATGAAGATCTCGTAGCCTTAATGGCATCTATTCTAACAAACAAAATGAATTGTTGTACGCTGGAGCTAAAGTACAAAGGGAGAGAACTAAATGGCTCTATGGCACAACAAGGAGAGGGGGCCAAGTCAGATAGCTTCTTGGCGAATCCAATCCAAACTGGACGAGAAAATAACAGGGTGATCTAAACGACGAGTTCAGATCTAAACTTAATTGAAACCCTCCTATTTAATGGATTTAATTAAAAATAATTGCCCTATTAGATATTAATAAGAAAAAATGAGACAATTATCTCAATCTCTTTTTTCTTTAATTAAAGTAAAATATGAGTTGAAAGGATTCGAAAATAACAAGTTTGGTGTGTTTGAGTCATGGGTACCTCACGGTGTGATAAAACCAACGGAGAATAATCTAGCTAAATGAGCCCTTAAACAGATATAATCAAACAAAATATCCAAAAAGGGGGAACAATAATGTAAAAGAACAACCTCTGACCCTCCCCCCCTCCATTTATCGGAGACCACGTGATATGGTATCGTGCCATGGACGACGTCACTTCATGTTCAAACATTCTCAAAGTTTCGACTCCTGAGCACGTTGGGAAAATATTTCCCTATCCTGCGAACTCGTCCCAAGCCTCCTTTCCCCCTCCCCTCCAGGGACTAGGTGTGAAAAAGCCGCACTGCCTCACTCACTGCTGCTAAATGATGAATCGACTCCGCCTCCGGATTAAGATGTCTCGAGCTTGTGACTCCTTTCTCCCAACTCCCCCTTCATCTCCAGAATGAGGCACACAAATACTCGGGTTATTCTGTAGTTCGAAGAGTCCAGCCCGCACCTCAAGGCCATCCTTATCGTCTCGTCCCGTGAGCGTTCGTCAGACAGTAGACTTCTTCAGCCGTGATTCTACCCAAATTAATTAGGAGCTTCTGAAAACGGCAAGCCTTTGAATTTGCACAACAATCTCCCTTCGTTTAATCGAACAGAAGAAAATCGCCATCGATTACGTTTGAAGAAAGAAGATTCCTCTTTCAGTGGAATTAAGAGAAATCCCACATTCCCCGTCGAGCATCATCTTTGAAGTTCAGCTATCTTCATCGGAAGGTTGGTTTGGATCGTGCCCCACCCGCCTCATTTGGATAGTGCCCCACCTGCCGCATTCGTATCGTGCCCCACTTACCTCATCGGATCGTTCCCCACTCGCCTGATCTCAAGAAGAACCTTGCTAGAAATCATCGACCCGTAAGAGTAAAACACCCTCCATTATCAGTATTGTCAAGTTCCCCTGTTTGATCTGAGCCTAGTTACATTAATCAATTAATTCCATTTGCGAATCCTTTCTCATAACAATTAACAAGAGACTATCTCAATTTAAATAATTTCCCTTTGTCTATTATTATTCCTATTTTAATCTTTGTAAATAAAATATATTTTTGTTGTTTCAATTTAACTAACCTTGAACGATACTCTCGGCCTATTCAAGCAAATCTCGCCAACCATTTATACACTCTGTTTGATTATTAAGGATTTGAAGTCTTTAATCCCTGCGAAAAGTCCTTCAATGGTTCGCGTTGTAGCAAGTGATTAAGTCACTCCCTTAATATCGGAGTGGTGTATGGTATAGACTGGTTTTACCACGACAAATAATACTCTCTGTTTCCACTCTAACACCAATAAATTCTACGGATTTTCGCTTGCTCCATCCTCACCACTTTCTTGACAGATCTCTCCTTACAATCTTTGTGGCGTAGATGTGAAGTCATTTGTAACCGTCATTTGGATGAAGCAAACGAGTGTTAGGCCTGGACAGAATTACGAATGATGAAGTAAGTGCAAAACTGGATCCAGTGGAGTGGTGAGTGGCGTTTCTCTTCCAGCCACTTCCAGCTTGATTGAGTCTAATGCGAATCATTCTCTCTAAGCATCACTTAGCCAAGTGCGGACTCTGACGTGTCAGTGTCACTCAAATTTAGCCGCTGGTGTCTGCTTGTTCAAAAATCTCTCGCTTTCTCACTCTGCTTCATCCCTCTCTCCCTCTCTCACGCGCGCCGCGCACGGGATACCTTAAATCAGAACTAGTCCTGTCGCCTGCGTCTCAAATTCCACGAATTTATATTATCCTGAGAGCAGACACAACTATTTATTTTAAGCCTTGTAATAAAATAAAAATTCTCGCGACTTGCCTTACTTCCTATCACATTTCGCCTTATTGGTGACTCCAATGTGAAGCTGCAGAGAGAGAGAGAGAGACAGAGACAGAGACAGAGAGATGCGGAACACAGCGAGAGAGGGAAAGAGACTTTTGAACATGCAGACTACCAGCGGCTAAATGAAGTTGCTTTTATCAGCGTGTATCTTTTAAGTGGCATTAGCATATTCAAGTCTGCACTTGACTTAGTAATGACTCAAATGAATGACTCTCATCATGCCCAGAAACTCCCAAAATAGACTCTGACACCAGAAGGTTTCTCAGCCTACCAGCAGTTTCAAACCATGCAGCCTATACTACAATATTAAATAAAACGTTGAGAAAATTAAATATTAACTGAACCATGAAATTCTTTACATAATTCCGACGCCAGTTAATCCACTCGCTTCAACTTATCCGAAAGAGGCAAAATGAAACTCTAAGGAAACCTAATACAAAAACCTTTCCTTTAACTTACTCCTCTTTTATTACAGATTTGGCAGAAAAAGAAGAATAAACATTAAGACTTTTATTTTCTGAAAAATAATTAATTAAGCAAGCGATTTCCACATTTTTTTCTAATATTTCCATTAATTAAATTTATAATGAGAAATTTAAGCAAAATATGTATTGGTACAAATCTTTGAATGAAACGATGTTCACAATTTACAAAAGCAATGTTTAAAATGGCAATGCAAGAGAATCGAATGCCGCGAATCTTATATATTGAGATTTCTGTTTGTGAATCCCGGCAAGAAGTGACAGATTTTGACCTCTTCTCTTCCTATATCTTTCATCAACCTAACCATACCTAAACTAACCTGAGAGGTTTGGTTTACTTACTTTAGATAATTAAGAAAGGAAATAAATCTTCTCTTCTTTCACAGGCCTGTGATGTCTTTACGTAAATTATGGCGTCAGGATGTAAATATCATGTATTCACAGTTAATTACTTTATATTGATTTTTTATCAATTTCTTATGGAAGATAAATAAAAATTTATTTATTTCCTAGGTTTTTCGGGCTAGTTTTGCAGCTTTTTCGTGAAATATAATTTCGATCACTCTCTCAATCACACAAGGAAGATCGTTTGAAACGAACACGTTTCTCACGTACCGAACAATTACAGGTCAAAACAAACGGGGGGTAAATTATAATTGGTGGGAAAGAGGAAGTTTTTACTAATCTAAGGAATGAGCTCGAATTTTTTTTATTTGTTCCCAAAGAAACAAGTAGTATACGATTCCCAGTAAATATATATCTAAGTTTGATATATAAAAAGTTTTAAATCATAATGCTCATGAAATACAAGGTGGGATAGACCAAAATAAATTAGCTGATCTTTAAAAAACAAAACTGGATCAAACGTCCAACAAACCAACCATCTTTGAACTTATGAAAGAAATGAGATAAACTAAGTACTTAGTCTCACCAAACAAAACTTACTCAAACTACGAGGGGTGGTCAATAGGTTTTGCGAATCGGTAGGGCAAAACAGAGGAAGGGGGATGGCTGTTTGTGGGGGTGTTAGGACAAGTTATAACAAGTCAGGACCTGCAGCCGCACGATCCTACCGCCTCTGTTTAAGAAGCAGTAGCTGATCGCAAATCATCAGTCACAAATTTTTCAACAATGGAGAAGGTTGAGCACCGCGCAGTGATCAAATTTTTTACCAAGGAAGGCAAGAATGAAAAAGAGATCCATGCACTGTACACCAACACCGCATCTTCCTATGCAACCATTGCTCGCTGGAATATAGAGTTCCGCCATGGCGTGAGTCCCTTGAAGATGAACTCCGTCAGACGTGACCGACGAGGACAATGTGACCCGTGTGGAGAGGATGATCCTCAAAAATCAACAGGTGAAGTTGGAAGAAATCGAGCCAGAACTTGTAATATCACATGGAAGTGTTATCAACATCATCCACGACAATTTCGCCATGACCAAGGTCTCTGCCCGTTCCGTCCCTAGAAACCTCACGCCCCATGATCGACTTCAACGTCATCAAAGTTCACAAGGCCAGAGTTGCACAAGCTGCCCTGCGCGAGTGCGGATTCGATGAGCTCAACCATCCCCTCCTACAGTCCAGATCTTGCCCCTAGCGACTACTTTTTATTCCGCCAGCTCAAGGCTGCACTGCGTGGACGCCGGTTTGGGGACGATGAAAATGTCCAGGTCACCTTCCAGGAGTGGATTGAACAACAGTTGGGAGATTTTTGGTTGTCGGGAATTCGAAGCCTTAGGGACAAGTGGCGCAAGTGCATTAAAGTCGAGGGTAGTTATATTTAAAAATAAAAAAACACGTTTCCTCATATCTCGTTTCCTTATATCCGAATTGCAAAACTTATTGACCGCTCCTCGTAACATAGCCAAATATCAATTAGAACAAGAGGTACAAATAATCTTAAATTTTGCTAACCCTCGATAAATGAAACCTCTTTAAATGAAACGTATCTAAATCTAACCACATCGATACTATATCAATAAAAGAAGCTAAGAAAAATACAACGGGGAATAAAATTTAAGAATAATGAATTGAAAAACATTGGCTAAAGAAAAGACAAGAAAAACAATTCCGTCTCTTCCTGAGAAATCGACTCGAAATAATTCTATCATGTTTCTAGACAAAATAGTAATATCGGGGCTCATAACGTGGTTAATATCCACCAAATTGCGATAGTTTTCCTTATAATAATTGAGTCTGACTTTCAGTCAAAATTTCAAAAGAAAAGAAGAAAAATATGCGATAGAGTTTTGAGAAAATCGTAGATCGAGAGAATTGGAAAGAATACATATATGACTCGAAGTTGAAGGAGTAGTAGTGATGTTCTTATTTCCCCATCACAGTAAGCTCCCTAAATAATTATTATCTCCAAATAGGAGTTGTATCCGACCATAATAATTACTATTTCTTTAATTATAATATTGAATAATAATTACCTATACAAAATGTTGTAAACCTTACCACCATAATAATTTTACTCCACTCTATATTAAATTCTTTACCATATTATTATCATTAAAATTAAAATAACCTCCCAACAATAATTATCATTTATAACTTTATTTACTTTCCCATTAATTATCGTTGCGTTGTGAATAATTTGCTACCGGAGTAATTAATATTTCACGAATTATGAGAAATTTTCCCATAATATAATTTTTAAACGCCAAATTTAATTACTTTCTACCATAATAATAGTTATGATCTTAAGTAATTCTGGTTTTGATTTTATATTGCAGACTTGGACATAAGAGGGCCGATTTGGGCAGTCGTGTGCCTTGTACTAGTTTTAGCGGGCGTGGCTGGAGTTGGCGTATCAGTACCCCTTGCCCTCAAAGGTGACCCTGATACTCAAGTTCAGCGGAGGCTAGCAGACGCCAGAATGCTGCTATCGCAGACACCGTTAGTGGATGGGTACGTGATGATAACTCTTTCCCACCAAATTCTACCGGCGAAAGAAAACCCGCCAAAATGATTTTTCAAAGTATGTTCGTGGTTTGTTTTCTGAACCGAGTTGTACAAACTCGAAAAAAATCATTTTCGGAACCTATCGCTTTTATTTAGTTATAAGCTACAAGAAAAATAGAGTCCGTTCAAGAATGTTGGTAATATATAAGAGACTTGCTTGCCTTCATCGTTTGGGTCTCAAATACTTTCTGCTTTGGGTGAATATAGCTATTTACCCTCCACACATTTTCCCTTAACATAGCGTGCAAAATATATTTCAAAAATCTCTTGGTAAAATCTCCCTATTAAAGATCTTGTTACTCTTCGTTGTTGATAAAAATAAATTTATCCCCTTAACTCATCATAATTGCCTTGGACAATCACTTTGCTTAAGAGTTCTTTTAGAATAAACTTTTAATTGGTAAAAATCAAATCTATCTCTATTTTGATTTTTTAAATTTAAAATTGTCACTAACTTGATCGCCAGATAAGCTCAATTAATTTTTTCCAGCACGTGCCAACCAACCTTTCACCAATTCTTGAAACCTGTAAAATAATCCTAATATGCTTTTCAGAGCGATAGAATTTTCTAGCTTCCAAAAAGGAGATACTCTCCTCCCTCGAATATGCTAATCCGAGTGGTAGAATTTTCTAGCTTCCAAAAAGGAGATACTCTTATTCCTTGTATAGGCTATTCCGAGCCTTAGAATTTTCTAGCTTCCAAAAGGAAGATGCTCTTCTCCATCAAATGGGCTATTCCGAGCGGTAGAATTTTCTAGCTTCCAAAAGGGAGATACTCTCCTCCCTCGAAATCTATCCCATCCCCTTAAGCACATGAAATATTTTCGCCTCTTAAAAATACCCGAATCTAATCCGGAAAAAGAAAACCGCGCCCGAATTCTTCCCTCTAAAATAATATCAAAACACGTCCGATTTTCTTCTTTTTTATTCCTAAATAAATACCAGAGGGTGTCTTCCTCAACTCCTCAGAGTATTCATTATAGATTTGTTAATTAATGTTACAAACTATTATTAAATG
This sequence comes from Ceratothoa steindachneri, assembly GCA_963969495.1. NCBI lineage: Eukaryota > Metazoa > Arthropoda > Malacostraca > Isopoda > Cymothoidae > Ceratothoa > Ceratothoa steindachneri. Next base: position 23,927,983 of record OZ018317.1, on the reverse strand, counting down.
TGATTTTGGACGTCACCGATGTCCATTTTCAAATTAATATAATTTGTATCTCTTCCATTATCTTGATTAATCTTGATTTTCATAGCTCTATTTTCTTTTTTCTGATACTTTATATGAATCATTCTAGACAAGATCAACAAAATTCCAAGTTAAACACGATAATTGATTACAACTACAAGAAAAAAATATCTCAATGAACAAACATATAAAAAAGAACCTCTAAATCAATTTTATTCTATTACTACCTCTTATTTTTTCTATTATTATTCTCCTTCATTCGTCTTGAATCTTGATTGTCAATGAAAATTGTGTTAGATAATTTCTCTCTAAATTAACTTATTCATAAAGAAATTTAATTTCATCATATAAGTTTTACTTTCTTCTCTTCAAAATTGGGGCCTTTTAAAATAAAGAAGAAATTAATATCTCATTTCACTGATTTAACGCACATATGTATGCACGCAAATGTTTAAACACATGTCCAACAAAGATATATAAACGTCTCCGAGGATAGGCATGTATTTTTATATGTCTATTTCCTTATGTAACTGCAAAGGCCCATGCAGCTATCAATTCTTGTTCCCACCTACGCTAATATAAATAAATCTAAATGAATAGATATATAAAAAATTACACACGAATTTAGACAACCTAGTGTAAATAGGTCGCAGGAAAATAAAATTTCTATTCCAAGTAGTTTTGCCTCTATTTACGTAGAATTCATTTAGAAAACGAAAAGAATGATTTTCATATTTTCTGATTAAGAGAGTCAATGGCAAATAGGCTGTGGGCGAACAAGCGAGAGTTCTTATTAAATCTCCGATGTGTACAAAGCAAGCCTTAGTTTTATAGTCATTGACCAAAATTCAGTAATTAATCACGAAAAAATCATTTTGTTCGATACAACGTCGTACGTTAGATTTAGGTGGTTCATTCGAACACATGTCTTATTCTATCTATCCTAGTTAGCGTTCCTACATTGCGGGAACACTCTTAACTAGTAGTGGGTACTAATTCATATTTAAATATAAAGTCATATTTAATTTACCTCAGGAGGGTCGGAGTGTCTTAAATGACTTGATTAAAAGATTTCATTTATTATACAAAGACTTTTCAGATGTTCTTACAATCATCGGATCATTTTCCAGCGAAAGTTTTATACTTTCCTCCGAATGTGTTTAGGCTATCATAACTTAAGACCGGCTTCTGTACGAGTATGAATATGTATGTATATGTATATACAGAAAGAGAGACAGAGAGAAATTCTATATGTTTATCGGAAATCTCGTAGCTACATTGGAGAAAGTAACTCTTCCTTTTATTTTATTGTGGTGATTAGAATAAAAGTGAATACGAAATTGGCGCACGTGGGTTTTTGATAAGCCTCATACTTTAAACTCTGGAGTTATATATATTAGTTTATTAGGAAATAGGAAGGCATCATCATCTTCTACCTCTCTTTCACCGTAATATTACTAAAAGTGATTTCTCTATAAAGAAATTGGTAATATATATAATATGAATCCTAATTTATGTAACGGTTTACAGTTTGCAGTAAAACTGCGAAAAGCTGCGTCGGAAAACCCTTTAAACCCCAAATAATTTCTGTTTTTCCCGCTCATTACACTCAACCGCCTTCTTAGACATTATGATTTGATGTTCGGAAGAAGCAGCAGCAATCCTACCACCCGCCTATGTAGGATTATGTCGCTCTCTAACCCTGTGATCATTTTAAGAAGTGCTAAAGTACTTATGTATTCGAGTAATTGTTTCCACAAACGTTCCTACCGAACTTTAACATGAATCTTAGATTCTTTACCCGCGTCCCAATATTATTAATTATATAAAATCACAAAAGAGTCAAACTTTCGTGTAATGAAGAAGGATGCCTCCCCTTGGTCTTTATTGTATACGATATTTTTCTACATTTTATATCTAAAGAAGTGATAAAGATAAAAGCACTTGGAATCTAATTTTCTTTTCTCTTGCGAGTATTCTACACCCTAACACTTGCCGATTCTTCTCTTCTTCTCGTAACACAATTGTACAAAAACATTAAATTAGAAAAACTAATTTTGGAACTATATTTTTCACTTTACTCGTTCTTGGTTTATTGGTAAGTAAACGTCTAAAAGATGTTTGAGGAGTGTAATCACTTCGCTCTAATTTTTCACTCACACAGATCAAACCCAACCTCTCAGAGGGTCCCCAGATGCTCTTTAATAAAAAAAGACGATTATTTGGTGTTTTTAATAGAGTTTTGCCCTACAAACGGCGCTCCCTCGTTATTCACGATTTTCTCTCCTATGTGATATAAGTAGAGGTCTTGCTACTTCTACCTTTCCCGTTCGGATCCCTGAGGATTGCATTCAGCAGTTTCATCCTGTCACGTCACGACTTTGGAAAAAGGCAAAAGTTGAGGGAATAAAGGAGGATAAATAAATAGGAATAGTGGAGAGTTTAGAGGCAAAAATATTCCTATTTTTCTTTGGGAAAATCTCTCATTATTGTTATCACAATGTTGGCTTGATATTGGCTTTAATAAGAGGAATAATTTGTGTAATTCAATGGGAAGATATTCCTTTAGTGGGGAAGGATGGGAGAATAGAGAAGAAGATGAACCAGTAGTAAACAGAGGAATAGCGAAAAGCGGATTATGGGATAGGGGTAATAATCATAAAAGCCGTTCCTACACAAATTATTCCTTCGTTCCAACCGCCATGAGAAGGGAGAGGAACTCTGCCTTGCTGCCTCCCCTTCCATCCAAAATGAAACAAGATTGCGGATGGGAAGAGGGGAATTCAAGGGGTTCATGTGGTCCTTAAGACACCACAAAGCTTTAAGATAAGGACAGAGAATTAACAATGACCATTTTTGCAGGCACAATGACCTACCATGGAACATTCGGAAGTTCATGCACAACAAACTCCACAGCTTCAACCTCACAGCTGATCTCAGTAACCTGAGGCCCTGGTCTCGATCGATCTGGTCGCATACAGACTTGCCTCGTCTCAGGAAGGGGCACGTCGGGGCGCAGGTGAGACGGACTTGCGTTTTAGTTCTATACGGCAGGGATAATTGGTCTCACAAATTTACATAAACGGAGACAACTAGACCAAGACCAAAGTAATGGACAGATAGATAGATAAAAGGTGGTAAAAGAGAGAGAACGGAAAAAAGGAGGAAAATGGTAAATAGAGACATAAAAAGTGGAATAGATGCAACTGTTTCTCTCCTAAGGACAATTTCCTTCTCCACATCACCTCTGATTGCTTTTCGAAAACACACCCCTCCCTTTTGCATGAATGTATCCATATATTCAATTACATATCTATGTGTATGCATATGAACACGTATCTATATATCAGTGTGTGTTATGACTAAATGTAAAAGTAGATGTATCCTGTAAGTACATGAATACAAACCATTCAATGAGCTCTACAAAAAAAACAAGGAATTCATCACATTTCTAATGGTTTAATTTCTGCCACCACATTTCCAAGCCGCATTTAGTCAGCTTTAAAAATAATAGTAAAATACAGAAGCCAAAATAAATATGGCAGATTTATTATAAATTTTGGCTATATACACAAAACGAGGGATTTTTATGTTCTAAAAAGGGGAGGTGGGTTCGCCGCTCGTAAAGGACTTGTAAACGGTTAAATGGCATGAATTTAAGAGAATCGGAACTAAAATGAAAGGTGAGAGGAATGATTTACCAATTGTTTGTTCGCACTTTTAATTTATATATGTCATTATTTTCTAAATGGCGATAATTCGAACCATTTTGTGATTTTTTTTTATTATTCTGTCATCATTTATATACAGCGTGCTTAAGGGAAATCCCAGACATCCGCTTTTAGCGATGCGGACCTTAGGTTCAGTCGGTACTAGCAGTGGCTCGAGAAACAAGGAGCGTTAACGAGATGGGTTCGATACCTCGTTATTAGTTTGATCGAAAATACTCCCCAAAGACTCCTAGAACTCATTTCTAAAGTTTTGGGGGAGGTTTTAATGTGTTTACTTTTGATATAGTCGCGCATTGATATCGGTATGCTAACATACATTTCAGCCTTTGACACAAACCACATCCCTTGACGTTAAGTCCTTCAAACATCTCAGCAGGGGGAGACAAATACTCCTAATTAAAAAGTTATAAACCACCTAAAACTAGTATGCTGGTTTGTGCCATTAGTTAGTATCCACGATCCATTTTATGGTCGTTTCTAACATCTGACTCACAATCGCTTTAAATTTTTTTTCCTTGAATGTTTGGCCAAATGGTGTATTACCACTACAAAAACCGACGAGAATAGTAAATATTATGTTCCATTCAGTTCTATCAACAGTGTGTAAACGTGTTGGAATGAAAATAAATGATGATAAAAAGAGTATTATAACACACTCGGCATGGCCACGTATGTCACCTCTGCAGTTTTAACATGCCTGACTTTTCAATATTCTAGGGGCTGGTTGCATTCAGTGAACTATTTTCGTCCAAGTTAAGCAATAAATCTAAGCGACATGAGCTCAATTACGATTTTACACTCAAACAGCTAGGGAGAAATACTACGCTCGTATTCGGGATGTTTTGATCAGTAAAGGCACCAATTTTGAGAGATGTCTATGACAGGCATGCCATAACTAAAGTTAACTTTGGCTTCGATACCAAACGCAACGTATCTTACACGATCACTACACCTGCATATCTAAGCGACTGCTCTTATCTTTGGATACCTACCCCTGTATAGGAAAAGAAGGAAAACTGTATGAGAAGTTTCTAATGATGCCAGTGGATTTTCCAATACGGATTGTGGGGGAAGAAGTTTATTTTGCTTCTGAGTACCACAACCTAATCCACGGACACCTGTGCTCCACACGTACGTTTGCGCGCGTGCGAACGCCCTCTCAAGGTCTTCACTTGGACCACCGGTGGACGAATTTGATCTTTTTCTTACCACTGCAGCACATCACGAGTTCGGATAACTTTTCGCTAGTTAAGGTCTGTATAAACGGCCTGTCTTCTGATGGTCCGAACCCCCGAAGGAAGCCCTACAGAAGGCGCCAAGAAGGGGGCCCCAGTCTGCGGTGGAGTGGTCAGGACAGGTAGGTGGGCCCTGTTAGAGACGATTATAGGTAGTACAGATAAAGGAGAATTCAGTGAATAATATTAGGTCAACGCTCAGCAATAAGGGCCTGGTAGGTTCACAGAGGGAACCACCCCCTTGGGGCCGTCATGGACGACCCCTATGGCGAAAAGCGCATTTTTCTCAGGTTGATTTAGCGCTGTCAGAAGCATATAAGGAAAAAAGTGTTTGAACTCGCCTTTTTGAAGCTTGGAATTGCGTTTTGCCGAGTTAAGGAACAAGCGTATGGTTACCTAGCCATATGTGACACGACCCAGGATATTGACAAGATACTGAGTACGAAATCAAAAGAAGAATTCGAGAAGATCGGCTTCGCTCTTAAGGTGCCCCTTCAAGTTGCAGCTCAGCGATCGATCGTCTGTCGACGTATACACTCGTACGTCTGTTTGTAGCCTATTCAAGAAACGCAAGATGAAATTGAGTCCAAGTAAGTTTAGGCCGAATCGACGAAGTGAACAAATTTAGGAACCGTGAGGGAGAGGAGAATAGTCACGTTTTTAATATTACATTTCAAACAACAGAGATGGTGAACAAAACTTGCAGAAATGGATTAGTGATGTTCAATTCAAAAGTCTCTGCGTCCTGCATAAAGCGTGAAGTGTTTGTTCCGGTTCAAGTGTGCTTCTCGTGTTACGTCCTAGAGAAGCAACTTACAAAGGAGTGCCCCTTTGAGGGTAAAGTATGTTCTGAATGTGCCGGTAAGGATCATAAATGGAAAGAGTGTAAGAGCACTCAGACAGAAATTTTAAATTGTGGAACCTAACACCGTTAAGTCCGCTGAAAAAGTCCATAGTGGCAGATAAGAAAAGGCAGGCTATAGAGGACAGAAAAAAGAAGACTACTACAACATACACACAAGCAGCTAAAATCCATAAAAAGAGTAAGATGCTCTTGAACATAGACCCAGAAATAAGAACTGATTTAGTGATGCGCATCCTTCACGCGCACTTTGCAAGTGTTATTAAACCAGGTAGCTACGCTAACAAACTGAACAAATGCTGATTCAGAACAGGCTCAAGCCGCTTTGGTTTACGGACAATCCTCCGTTAGGGAAGTTGTTCCAAGCCCAACTCAAAACAATGAAAGAAGCTACCCAAATATCTCGCTCCTCATCTAGAGACCCCCGCCTCAATAGACCTAAAACGCCGACACCTCGTGTCTCCCAGACGGAATCGCGTTCCACTAATGAAGAAGGAATTGCCATTGCTTCAACGCAAATTGAGAATAAAACGAAACCCTCCCAATGGACATACTGTTACATCAAAAAATTACAAAACAACTGAAAATATAGAAATCAGCTGACATCATCTCAGGGATCATGAAAGGGAAGTATAAATATGACTATGAAGTGGACATAAATGAAGATAACTATTTGGTGGCTCTGTAACAAGGAATAATCGTGATAAGCGAGGAATCCTGCTTTAATCTCGCACATGAGATTTAAAAAAAAAAAGAGAAACGGGAAGAAAAGATCCCCATCACGTGAAAACTGGAATAAACCTAAACAACCACATAAGAATTAAAAATCATAAACAGCCGAATAAGATATATCAGAAAATTGAAAATCTTTACCCCTCTAAGTCAACGGATGGACAAATATAAAAAGAATATACAACGAGATTATAAGGAACCTGGACCTAGACCTCATCCTCATTTCCAAGCATGGCGTCGATATGCGAACAGCGTATATCAAAATATACAATTATGAGGGGCTGATGGCCAATCACTCTAATGAGAGATTCGATGGCGTCGCAATTTCACTCAGAAAAGGCATAAAATTTCAAGAAATTCATGGTTTGGATGAGTCTTACCTGGCTATGAAGATCAAAATGACCTATGATGACGTTTTGGTGGCAGTCGGTTATCAACCACCTAGACGCTCATATTTGCGAGTTCCAAATTTCATCCTCCTATTCCATTGAAACGCCTCAACAATTTTAATTGGAGACCTCAATGCCCGCTGCAGAGAGACAGAATATACTACTTCTTTTAATGGAGCATGGAACTCACTGATCCTCCTAATATGTAGGAACATAGTGCAAAGAGTAGGTCCAGATTTCGCCACATTCTTAACAAGAAGATCTTTGACAGCACCTGATGTTGTATTTGTTAACACCAACTTTGCTTTCAACCAAGTGACAGTGCCGGGCCCTTACATACCATCGGACCATATCAGCATGGTGACTACGTTATCAACCTCACCAATACAGGTACAAATACCTCAACGGAGATGCCTAAACTGGGCTGATGGTGAAGCCTTTAAAAAACACTTAAGCACCATAAAGGTTAATAGACTCGAATGTGCCTCGATTGAGGACATAGACGATCATCTTAACAATACAATGGAGAAATTCAAGGAGGCCGACCGTCATGCTATCCCATGGAACGGAGTTAAAACTCTCCCGGCCCCGAGGTGTGATAGAGGAATTACCGAACGAATGGACCGATTAGATCACCTTATCAATGAGATAAACCTGTACGGTAACACAGCTTAGCTCTATAGAAAGCTATGAGAACCGAGATAAACAATCAAATTTTTCATCATGGAGAAATCTAAGGAGGCATAGGACAACATAATTGCCAATCTAGACACTAAAAGAGAATCAAAAAAATTTGGGGGTCAAATTAAAAGATTAATAAGAACTCCTTCAATGGAAAGAATAAATATAGCGAACAACCGAGTAGAAATCAATAGAGATGAGGACGTGGAGCGTCACTTTAAGACTATTGGAAACAAAGATTTAGTATCAGCGACGCGGAGAACGCAGAATTTCATGGGGATTACGAAGATGAAATTGATACAGGGTTGAGAGAGCTGGGTAAAGAACGAACACCTCATCTTTTGGTTGACCGTACACGCCGTGCTCGGGAGTAGCGTAGGCCATTCACCTACAAAGAATACGAAACTACACTGAAGATTTTCGAACAAAAGGCTCCAGGGTTAAACGGAATTACGAAGATTCACCTAATAAACGTACCCCTCCCCTAAATTAAATGAAGCAATTTTACACATCCTTAACGCTTATATGAATATTGGTCACATTGCAAAAGGCTAAGATGATATTTTTGTTGAAGCCTGGGAAGCCTTAAAAAGCGATAAGTAGCTATAGACCAATATTCCTATTGTATTTCATCGGTAAACTATTCTAAAAGGTTCTGAACACCAGAATTACAAACTATTTGGAGATTAACGGCCTGTATAACGATCAACAACATGGTTTTAGAAAAAAGCTCGGAACCGAAACCGCATTAGCCCTCATAACAGAGAAGATCGTTGTTGCAAAGGCCACGGGCAATAATGTAGATATGTTACTTAGAGACGTGCCGTCGGTCTTTGATAAGGTCTAGCTACAAAGATCCTTTGCAGCTACTTCAATAATCGTAAGGCCATGGTCAGCATTAATAGCATTGAAGGAGAGCTCGTTTCCCTGAAGTCAGGGGTGCCACAGGGTGGGTCTTTGAGCCCTACGTTATACGCGATATTTACCAGGGACCTCCCACATCTTGCCTACAATTTTGCCCAATACATACAACTGGTAGACGATGTCACACAGTTCCTGACGAGCGACTGCCCTAATTCGAGAGATGTGGCGAACAGGACAGGAGGAGAAATTGCTATTGTCGACAACTATGAAAGGGGGAATAAAATCCAGACCAACATTGCCAAGTTCAAAAGGATTCCGATGGGGCACAGACGAACGAGGGAAGTTGTGATGGAAGGTTTAGGTCACCAGTACTCCACAGACGGCAAGGCACTAGGCCTGAAAATAATAACGAGTGGCTATAAAACACATCTCAAGGAGAAGATCACCAGAGCCAAAAAGGCATTCCGATCTCTCTTCCGTTTTAGATTAATGTCAGCGTCCAACAAAAGGAAACTATATCTAGCGCTAGTGAGACCGCTGCTCCTGTACCCCGTCATCCCCACACACACCTTGAGTGATACAGCGTTAAGGGAAGCGCAGAAGGTACAGATCACGGCGCTGAGACTTATGTCGAATGTAACTCTTTGGGACCGTCTTCCCTCGCCGTTACTAAGTGAAGTAAACAATGTAGATTCGATCAACATAACATTACACAAGCGTGCAATCACTCCGTTGGATAAAATACATCAAATTATACCAGAAGAAATCACGAACCAATTAAGACTACCTGATGATTAATACCTGAACATGCTCTTTAAGCAGGCGTACAAAAGCAACCAGCTAAAGTTTCAGATAGAAATAATACCAATATATACCTATAAAATGATAAAAAGGAACGAAAAACATAATTTAACTAGACAATAATGAAAAATAAAAAACAAGACAAATATAACTAATGAAAGCATTTTTCATCGCAAAAATCGATATTAATATTTAAAAATACTGAGCTTTCCAGACGACCTGGCACATACACTTCTCTCTCTTAATTACACATACTTCTATCTTTCTTTCCTCTAATTATCCCCACAGCAATTTCTCTCTTTAAAAATCATTGATCATTGATATTTGAGCGTCGCTAAAGTTCTTTTCCTTCAACGAAACAAAGAAAGAGTAGACTGTTCGTCAATCTCCAAAGATGTAAACAAAGGCATAAAAGGAGGGCCAATAAATAATTTTTACCATCCTCGGAACCCCAACTACGGACCCCGAATAGACCATGACATTTATCAACTCCAAGCCTTCATTATTTGTGGCAATCGAAGAATTACAAGCATCTTGTTCATATCCACGGGGCTCTGGAGCCGCCCCTCATACCTCCATACATATGTTAATTTTTTTTAATAGTTTTTACACACAGTCCTTATTTATGCTCAGTGTGCTGAAAGAAATAAGGAGAAGAGGCTAAGGTAGGGCCGGACGGGGCGCTTAGTCCCGTCAGCACGGCGGCCAGGAAGGCAAATCGCCGTGCCCCTTACGGGGTGCAGGGTGAAAAAGAATTAGTACAGAAGACGAAGTAGGGGTTAGCAGAAGAAGAAAAAGAATGTTAAGCTGGGGCCGGACAGGGTGCTGAGTAGATATGTTAAAAGTAAACATTTCAGAGAGACATGATTTATCAGGTAGAGTTCGGAGCGTTGCAAAAATGGAGGATCAGAGTCAATGAAACAAAACTACATAGTCCCTAAGGTATTGTATTTTTTTAGCACGTCACAAAAGAGTCCTTAAAAGCGACCAAATCTCATCTATCAATAAATTGACTGGAAAATGGCTTAGATTCGAATACAAATTGAGACTCCTTAATGGAGGTATAGCAAACCCGCAGGTCACGAACTGACCCACCGCTAATTTTCTAATAACCCACCGTTTTCATTTATATTAGAAAATAATGGTAATTTTTCATTTTTCCTTTAATGTTTTTAATTTTTAGATTTTTTTCCGTGACGTATGATAATTATTTCATCTTTCTACCAAAGTAAACAGCTGGCATGTATGTCTCTCATCCAAGAGTTGCCATGAATGAATTTTGGGCATAACTGCAAATTATAACTTGTCAGTATCTTGAGATTTGGAGTCACATAACGTTTCGTTCAGTTCGCCAACATATAGTTGGTTATTATTATATATAATAATTCGTTTTAATTTGAAGAATAATGAAGAATTTTGAAACGAAAACTTGAAAATACAATTCGCTCATTCTTAATTTTACTATTTTTTTAAATAAATTGTGGTTAATAGCTATTTTAGGGCTCAACGAAGTTTTAATATATCTAGTTTAGGAACCAAAAGCTAATTACCAGGAAAAAAGGAAGGCATATGAAATATTCATGTTCCAATATATTTTCATCATTCATAACCACATTTGTCATTCGAATTTTGCATTATTAAAGTTGCGGGGAGTGTGGGGGCGCAACACCCACCCCCAATTAAGTGGGGTTATGTGGGTGAAGCCCCCAATTTCTAAGCAAAATAATTTGTTGGGTCCTAATCTAGATATTTACCTAAATCTTTTACTTTTTAAATTCAACATTTTATTAGTCTTCTTCTGAAGAAATATTCAAATAATTAGATATTTCCTTTTCAAGAATAAAATAATATAATCCTAAAAATATTACCCACTTTTAACTGATTTGATGACAATTTGTGTATGAATCTGTTTCTCTTTCCTCGCAGTCTAATTCAGTTGTGATCATTACTCTAAGAGTGCGAAATTATAACCCATAAAAAATAACGACAAAGAAAAGGAAAATTAGTTCCTGTAGTGGAAATGGAAGATTATTTAACGAATAGGGTGTTATTGAACAAAATAAAAATGCCTCTGCTGTTTTAGCGAGAAGCCAGTTGCAGCTTGTTCCTATAATATTAAACGGCATTTTGAAATCAATAATCAAAATTTGTTCTCAGGGACAGATGATGAAAGGAGTGAAATTATTCGGAGACAAGTAAAGCAAAAGGTCAACAATGCAACAATTTCAAAACAATATTAAATCAAATAACAATATATCAGCAGCTAGTTTTCATTTATCATCTCCTATTCCTTAACATGGAAAACCACTTTCTGCTGGTAATTATTTAAAAGAAGCCTTTTGAAACCACTCAATTTTATTATTTGAAGATTTTAAGAAAAAAAGCTGAATTTCTTAAACGAATTGATGAGTTGCCAGTTTCTAGAAATGCGGTGAAGGATAGAATATTTGCTATGGACAAAGATGTAACAGATTAAATTTACTAGATTTGAATAATGCAGGAATGTTTTTAATTTGTTTGGATGAGAGTACTGATGTAAATCGTTCGCCTGTCTAGCACTTATTGCAAGATTTCCTTCCGGATATCTCGCAAAGGAAGGAAAAATTAGAAGGATCGTAATTGTACGGGTCTGATTTTAATTCCCAATTCACCTCCGCAATGATTATGTAGACCGGATTAAAAGGGTTAATATCGGAAAGTTCTACCACTAAAGATTAATTATATTTGGCTTTCTTAAATAACTTTTATTTATTGGAGGAACTTTGGAAAGATGCCTCTGGTACTTATAAGCCTTGGATAAAGTTCTGAATCTCCTTCGTTAAGAAGTTCTTGGTGCACTTATGCTTAGATGATTTACATATTTTATCGGAGAAGATTTATATTCCAAGCCTCTTTTTATCGTTTCAGTTAACCATGTAGTCATTTTTAAACTTGACACACACACACAAACACTCCCACTCAATCAGTCACTCGAATAACACGCATATACTCTTATGACTCTCTTTTCTCTCTCATTTCTATCCGCTCTCTCTCTCTATCCTCCTCTTCTCTTTCTCTCTCCTCTCTCTACCCTCTCTTTCCACTCTCTCCTCTTTCTTCCCTCCCCAATTTCATCTCTCTCCCCTCTTTCCTCTCTACTATCTCTCGAGAACCCTTGCGTCATCTAGAACTCTAGACAAGGAAAGAGTGATTTGGGGCCAAACTACGTTCACATATGTTATAAGACCTTAAATAAATCAATATTTGTATTTAAAAATTAAAAACAAAAACTATACAAAACTAAAGAAAAAGAGATTTACTAATATATTTTAATTAGTAGTTAATTGATTGGATGTGACTTTGTGTATTAGAGAGAGCGGCTGACAACACCACGTACCGCCACTTGATGACTGGAAGAGTCATTATTTATATTACTTCCAACAAATGGCCTACTTATGTAGAGAGGATTAAAAAGAAGCCTACGATCCAGACTGCCTGGTTACAACCAAAAAACATGGGACAGATCCGTAATGGTTTGGCCAGCTATATTCTAGTCTTCCTTCAGCCACTCCCATCATCATCAATATTATGGTTACTGCTAAAACATATTTAGACATTCTCTGTGACATGTTTCGTACTATGACTAGCATACTGGTTTCAGACCGCCATTTGTAAAGATGATAATGTGCCCGTAAACACATCCAAAAAAGGTTCAGTCTTGGTTTCATGAGCATCGGAATGTAATCCAACATCTTCCCGGTCCAGCGCAGTCAGCAGAGCTAAAGATCTTCGAACCATTATTGGTAGTCTTGAAGCAGATTTCCACCTCCCTAATCAGTGAATCAAATGAAAGACGTTTCGACCTAAGAATGGAACAACATTGCGCCGGAAACCATACAATGTTTTTATGATTATATTCTACAAAGGATTACAGGTGTACTGAAGGCAAATGGTGGTCCAACACCATATTGATAACCAAATATAGTGTATCGGTCAATCGAGTTGATTGGTCGATTCCTCGCGAAGCGCAAGATATCTGCAAATTTCTAACAACTTCTGTGTACATCAATCACAGAATTTTCTGTCAATTTTGGAAAATAACAATTAAATAATCGGTAAAAACTAACTTCAAATATAAAATACAGTTAATTAACCCCAAAATTTCACATATATTGTTGAGAGAAATTGAACATTCTGCATTACATATGAAAAAAATCCAGGATAAATGGTAAAAGTTATGTGATAGTTAGTTGTGGTTATTGCTTATTAGCAATGTATCTATGTATATATGCTCTGGTTGCAACAGACTATCTTTACCTGCACACTAAATTATTAGCATTTGATCAATTGAGGTGTAGGATTTTTCGTGTGTAATAGTACCCATACTGTTTCCGGCCACACAATAGATATATTTCATCATTTTTCAATTCATCGCTTTTCTTCTCTATTTTTTTATCTTTTAGTTCTGGGTCTCTTATGTTCCGTGTGAGTCTCAATTCCTGAACGCTGTTCAGTTGACCATCGAGCAAATTGACTTGATCAAGCGACTTATCGATCAATATCCGGATGATCTTGAGCTTGCAACGAGTGCTGAAGGTGAGTAATTAATATTTTTCTTCATGAAATGAGAAACATTCCCTCGAAAGGACAAAATTATAAACCAACGAGGTCAGTTATTCAAACTCCCCAATCCTCACGAGTCGTCTTTCTAAGGTGCCGGATGGACAAATGGTCTGAAGCGCCGTCACTTGCATCTCGTCGAAGGGGAGACTATTGGTTCACTTACCGCCTCACTCTACTTCATTCTTTTCCGACCCTTTCCCTTTCATTCCTATAACTTTCGGTTTAGTTCTTACCCATGGGTAAAAAGGTTTCCGCTATGGAAGCCAGTGGGAGAACTTAATCTAACATATTTTAGGTTCTCTTTTTTTAAATTTTATAATAATTTGAATATTTCTTAAAACTTTTCATAACCATTTACAAAAAATAATATGCTTCTACCTCTTTACTCTACAAGGCGTGTAAAGTCCTTACTTCTAAATGTCTGTACTCGTTGTTTGCACTTGTTCCTTGTGGCTTTTGTCATCCGTGAAATTATGTTGTTATGATAGGCCCTTGTGGCTTTTGTCATCCGTGAAAGTATGTCAAATCTTTAATACTCCCTTTCGTCTAAGTCTATAAATTGAAGAATTTCAATTTTCAGCGACATTTTTAAATTTCTACTTATATTGCTTCCCTCTCCCTCCCTTCAGTGTTCATGTTTTCGCTAATTACAGTTTCATTCGTGTTTATACAACTCAGTTATTCCACTGTCTCCCTCATCGCATTCGTCATGATCTAAATGTCTACGTCTCGTTACCTCTTCGCAGATGTCGAGGCAGCCTTCCAGAGTGGCAGAATCGCCAGCTTGATCGGTGTGGAAGGTGGACACGCCATCCAGAACTCGCTGGGGGTTTTGCGAGCTCTGCATGACCTCGGAGTCCGTTATATGACCTTAACCCACACCTGCAGTACTCTTTGGTGAGAATCTGGCCACCATTGTTCATAACTCAATCCGGGGCAATCGGCTAAAAATGGCGAGAATCGCGTGTTGCATGTGACAAGATGGAAACTGGATGGTATAAGAGTGTGTTTTATCAACTTACTTAATGTTTTGGTCCCCCATGCTTAGCAAAAGTCACATATCACGTGCCCATTGAGGTAATTGATATCGTGAGATCCTCCAATCTGAGTCCATATTATCGCCCTCCCTGTGGCCGGATGAAATAAACAAGGCAAAGAACGAACCAATTATTTAACTCCATTTGATGTACATTCATTGAGATGAGGCTTTCAACCGACAAATTGCAATTAAGATCCAAATAATTACCACTTATCTTGTTGGCTTAAGAAAGATTAGTAAAAAGGGCATGTGATAGCGTATAGAGTGACAGTGACGAGTGAGATGAATGCGAAGGTGATCATTGTAATATGAGTGAATATATAGGAGAGAATGGTCAGAAGCATCAGCAGTGTGGAAAAATCGTGATTAATATCCAGGCTTCGATATGATTTTTAAAGAAGTGTGCAAGGAGCACTAGTATCTTTCTGGGTGAACTCTGCCATAACAAAATGAATAAACCTTATTTGTGACGATTAAAAAAGTCTTTGAGTGAAAAATGTGTAAGGATGGCTTCTCGATTATTTCTTCTCTTTTTTAATACTTCTCATCCTCTGCCGTTAAAGCAGATCAAATCAATTTCATTGATAAAATAATAATGACGATAAAAATTTTCATGTTTTCAAGAACTGTCAAAATTTTATTGCTCTAAGCTCTTATGAATAGCAAAAGCATTACACTAAAGCGTGAATGGTTCTCGAGTTCTAACAATGGTAGAATAAATATTCTAAAAGTCATTATAGTCCCTAACGATCTATTATTTTTCTCAAAGGGCTGAGAGCGCGTTGAACAAAGAATCCGTGGAGGTAGGCCCTGCGACACCCAAAGGATTAACACACTTCGGCAAGGTAAAATTCAATGCTTAGATATCTTATTCACCTGAGATTTTTAGTATATATATACTAAGATGAAATAAGGAAGACCCTATTCAACTAAGCCCGAGTATATAAAGTCCTTAGCAAATATCGAAAGAATAAACTGGTTTAACAGTGAAGGAGTCAACTCAGAGGAATCTCAAACAGAATCCCAAGACAGAAAAGAACTGCGAAGTCTTTTCAATCCTGAAAGGCAAATGAAAGATTCCATGGAACCTGAGAGATTTCAAACCTGTTTCTTAGAAAATATAAAAATATCTCTGCAGACACTGTTTGGAGCTTCAGAGTTTATACGTTCTCAGGAAGGTTTCATTTCAGGCAAATGTATCATTTTGTATTCATGGCGCTGGGGGCACGCGCCAGCATGGTCTCCGGCCCCAAATAATTGCTAACGGGGGAATAGGAGGAGACGAATCTTTGCAAGTCTTCCTGGTTTTTTTGATTGCACGGTAATTCCATTTAAAGAATATGCCCTCCAGGCCTAGCTCGGAGTCTATAAAGGGCCTTCTTTGAAGAGGAAACCATCATGGAAATGGCCGTACGCTTCTTAGAGGCACTATTTCATGCGCTGTTGGTGAAAAAAAGGCACTAAAGACGCTTTAGCCTTCGAGAACTTATTTGGGGTAGTTAGGCGAGCCATTCGAGTCTTTTTTCTCCCTCTGCCTTGAAACTTTAGGCGGGTGGGATGGCTTCGAGGATG
Organism: Ceratothoa steindachneri; assembly: GCA_963969495.1. Taxonomy (NCBI): domain Eukaryota; kingdom Metazoa; phylum Arthropoda; class Malacostraca; order Isopoda; family Cymothoidae; genus Ceratothoa; species Ceratothoa steindachneri. The sequence continues at coordinate 23,911,457 of OZ018317.1, read as the reverse complement.
GAAGACTCCCTCCTTTGGATGATCAACCGATCCAAGCGACCTATCCAGCCCTGGATTTGAGCGTAGGAACCAAAGCTCCTTTGTTGCTCTTCTTCTTTAGGGATGCAGCTTTAGGAACCCTAGAGGACGGCCTCACGCCCACCTTCAGTGCAGTTGCTTCCTGTGAGTCTAACAATCCGGTGGAGGCAAGCGGCCGTCTCACCTTAAGGGAAAGATTATGCTTGAAAAGATGAGGGAGCCCTGGTCTTAGCCGCGGCTAGGTGAGAGCCCTTTGGTGCCGCCTGTTCTACCAGAGAAGCGGCAGGGCATGACTACAACCCAATAAATTGATTGCGGCTCTTCTAAATTGACAAAATTGGCTTTACACTATAGGGACTTATCGCGTGCGGTCTTGGAGCAACTTATACAGCATTCAGTTTCGGCCAGCGCTAATATGATGCGATCAATGGAGTAATCCATGATTTCCCTCGCATAGTCCAGTCCTTTAATCAAGTTAATAGTTGAAGTCGGCGTACCACGTACCCCTCTGCCATTAAGTGTCTTAAGGGCACTTATCAGGGCCGTTCCAGAGGGATCTAATCAATTCACCAGAAGTCTTTCGTTCAAAAACGTGAGGCTTTCGGCTCTCTACCAATTAAGCTAGCTAATGCTCTCTTCTGACTTATTATGTTGCCCTTGGTCAACGTTCTGCAATCAGTAGGGCAAATAACGAGAACGAGTTTGAAGCCAGCAGGCTCTAAAATGCCAGGTATTCTCAAAATGACGTGCTCCGAGTAATCAAGGCTTCACTCAGCGCTCTTACAACTTTGGTCTTTGTCTGGGACTCCCAACCCTGGGTTGCCCCGGCACTGACTTGCCGATCTTGGCCTGGTCACTTGTTGGAACCGCAGCTGACCAGGCCGTCCCTGGATTCCCCGCGTAGTGAGAGGAACCGTATTCATATTCTTGCTTTTTTATCTGCGAGAGGAGGGTGAGGAAGTAACTAGCTCCTAAGAACCGCCTGGAGGAGCCCCTAAGCCGTATGGCCGGGTCTCACCAAAATCCTTCTCATGGAAGGATAGAAAAGGTTTTTGCCCTCATAGGGGCACCAGCTGGAGGATGAGGACTCACCTCTACATATTTTTGAGCCCTTGGGTTTCCGAGACGTCTGAGGAGAAAGTTGCATAGGGTCCGACTTTTTTGACGTTTGTTAGGACAACTGTGGCGTCTCTCAGAACCTTGTTGATCGCGAGATTGTGTGATTGTGTGTGTGTGAAAGCACGTAGTCATGTGAAAATTCGTTCAGCCTGTAGCCCTTTATAGGAATAGTACATATTATTGTTTACATGATCAGATGATAGATATTATTATTTCTCTGACAAAAATGTTACATATATATTACTTTTTTAATGAAAAAATGCTATACATTTTGGATTACTTGCAAACGCATAATTATATGCGTGCCTATTACAACCCTTCGTAGGATTTTTATGGCACTGATCTGTGAAGCATCATTGTCATTGCTATTTCGCCTTGTGGCACTACAGACTACCATTACAAACAAGGTTTGAGTTCTTATTGCTAATTAGCTCACTAATGTTGTGAGTGATTTCTTTTTCTCCTTATTAAGCCACCTATGACACGTTTTATTGCGTCCCCTCCCGATTTTCTTGCCTTTGCCCTCAGATGTTCAGGTTGCCTCATTAACCATAAATGCATCCATCCATAAATACTCCAGTAAATTTGCATTGTCTGTCACAAACGTCGTTTGATTTGAGGTTTGCAAAGTAGCTCTGATAAATCTGCAAAGAATATTCTTTACTTTTTTGTTTTCTTTATTTGTGTTGTATTTTTTATAAAGCACAAATCGTAATTGTATTCTAAAAGACATCATCCAAAGAAAACTTATAATTAAAGGCCATTTATTTGTTATGCGCTTACACGAGTGGTTTGTTATTACCAATAGGTCTAAAGTATCGACACTTTTGTTGCATTAGAGTACAGAATCATATGAGGCTCTTAAAGTTCAACTTCTAGTTTTTGTTTTTATAGTCCAAAATAAGATGGCCGCCTTATTTACACGCGAGAAAGATGCACATCAAACGATGATGCTCATTACTGAAACTAAACTTGAAACGATGGAAGTAATTCACTTTTATTCTTCTACAAAGTTCATTAGAGTTTAAAGTACCCAATTTTTAAAAAGTAATTGTATAGATGGACGAATATCAATCATCAGATTGGCACTTGTATCTTTTCTTCCTGATTTTACAATAATTGAAGTATGTTCTCGAATAACTATTTAGGCTTTTTGTCCTTCTCTACCCTCAAAATGTTTTCCTAAGTATATCTAGGTATTTAGAAGATACCCATTACCAATTTTATAAATTTCCATGCCATATTTATTAGGTAGTAATGGCATATTTAACTAGAAAGAACATATTTCTCTAACCGATATAAGAATTGTGTTGACAGGTACATAAATACGAGTTTTGTAGTTTATTTGACATGGTGCAATAAACATCTGCCAAACGTCATGTTTAGGCTGCATCTTCTCTGCTCAACAATTTTATGTGTTGACGTAGTGTCCATTGCAAGGTGCTTGGACACACTAGAAATTGGTGTCCCCTTCGACCGAACAAAAAGTTAACCCCTCCATAATATGGACGCATCGGACCGACAACAAGCAGAACAAGAAGAAACAAAAATATGGACCCACAGAACGAACAACGAGCTGAGCTTAAGGAAGCAGAAGTCACCAACGAAACTGCCATCGAGCCTACCGTCAGCTGAAGAAGAAAAGGACCTGGCGAACTACATCATAATCGGCCTCCCCTTTTGAAGAAGCAGCAGTTAGAATGATAGAAGGGCGCATTTCTACACACTGGATCACTGCAAGCAACACTAGAAAAGATTAAGACAGACCAACTCACGCCATACTCCCGGGTTCAGTTGTTAAATTTATTAATAACAAACGACGAAAGTGTTGTATTTCCGTGCTAATCCATATTACTACCCAAATACGGTATTTTTTTAGAGAACAACAGTTAATGTCTGGTGATGTGAAAATGAACATCAGATTTTTGAGACCAAAGTAAAATGTACAAATGAGTAAAATGTTACTTTAAAGTTAGCTCCAGTTTGAGTGTATATAATCTGTGTATTTATTCATTTAAGAGTTAATTCAGTATGCTTAGGTTCAGTCCAACTACCGCTCACCTGTACCAGGGCCATAGTCCAATAGATACCCTAAGCTATGTAACATAATGTATATAAGAATGAAATTTACGGCTCATTTCTATAATGTAAAATAGTGTAAGACTCCAAAATCATTGGAATGGTGGAATAATTTTCAAACCACGAGTTCGTTATAATTTGTAAAACTCCGTTTTTCGGAGAGGGAGTCCTATAGTGTCCATTGCAAAGGAGTGGAACATCTTCTATAGTCATGTTATCAAACCTTATGCAACTCTTTATTTCTTTTGTTCTAACCAGGCGCAAAGGCCCAAGGGAGCTTCTTTTATATTGGCTGTGTGGAAGGTAAAGAAGTAATCCAACCGAAGCCATACCACGTATGTTGAATTGGCTGAAGTCGTGACATCACCACATTAAAAGGCGGAGATTATATTCGGAATAAAATAAACAACTTTTTAAATATTTATAAGAGCACAATTTATCGACAAATATGATCCTAATTTGTAGTACTCGCTTTAGTAAAACCAAGAGATCAACCAAGTTATTTGAATAGATGGGTATGGAGTGCTGATCGTTACTTTCAGCTACGACCGGATAATGAAGCGTACATAAAGATCAGCATGATAAGCATGGTGAGTACAAAGGTACTATATACTGGTCAATCTTACTAGAGGGGATGGATGTGCCTGAAACATATTTGCCTATTTCTTACCTCATCCAACGATGGGGTCACCCCAGGAAGGGTACATATTCGGGGTCAATGCTCGGTAGACATGAATGCCCATTCCCCCCTTAGGGGGCGTAGAGTAGGTGCGTTGTGCTGAGAGGGCTGGAAGGAGAATGATAGCGGTGTTGGACATGGACTGAGTATCAGCGTATCCACCCAATGGGCGCCCAGCTCATGACTCCGTTGAAAGTTTTGGTATCGAAGCTCTCTAGGTTCGAACCCCCTGCCTGGAAGTCAGAAATCTATCCTCGTACCCTCCGAGGAAGCGCTCAAAATTAAGGAATAATCTGAGGAGGATTCCATTCAAATTCGTGATCGAGATCGACCCACATTTCAGGGCTTTTTTAAGCCGAATAAAAGCCAGAAATTTTCTGAGAATTAAATTTCCCGAAGCCTAATTTTATTGGAGTTCACAATTCCGAGAATGGGCTTTGAAGTAGATTTTAAGCGCATTTATGATCTTGAGAGGAACAATCGTGGGAAAGAAGAGATCGGTGGGATCCCTCGGATCCGGTTTCAGCTCCTATTCAGGAAACACTTCCTTTGTTTCCACTGATTAGGAATCCGCAGGATAGAAATGGGTTCGATCCTTTTTTTTTTAAATAAATTCAAGCGAACCTCCGAAAGGGAGTCTCCCATTGGACGATTCTAAGTAGAGGCAAAGAAAGTGGCGAAGTTAGGGGAAGTAAAAATGTACGGAAGATATATAACCGCAGATCTCTTACCCACCATTGTGGGTACAGCCTATAGTCGGGAGGGAATGAGGCCCCCCCATGGGATTACACAAAACCTATGGAAACCTCCTTGGCTCTATCCAAATCCTCGAACTGAGTGGAAAGCGCTTTCGATCACATCGACGTTAAGCCACATCGAGCCTGGCAGTAGCCGGATAGTATTAATTCGGGCCGACTTTATGATTGCTGCCATTCACTGGAGATGCCCGGGGTTCAGAGCCCACGTTAATCAGTAGAATCTGTAGTGGGGTGTCAAAACGAGCGTAGATCAGGGAAAAATCCCCCCAATTCCCTCTGTAGATCTACTCAGTCCCCACACACCAAAACATCCCTTCCATGCCCCCCCCCAATCTATGCAAATCTAAGAATGACATAGAAACAGATATAGAAAACCGCAAATTTCGAAATCTGGGCCACTGAGACAGGCATCCAACAGGTCGAAGTGGTGGTAGAGCCCCGACTAAAGAGAAACCACCCAGGACCCTAATGCCCTACAGGACACGCAGCTCTCCCACTTCTTGACGAAGGAAGTTAATGCCCTAAGAGAGTGGCGGAACCTGATTACCGGAATGAGTGAAAACCGGTAATAGTGTTCTTTATAGAAGTGGTTATGAACCGGGTGAATAAAAGCCACGAGCTTGACCAACACCAGCTCCACCCTCGGCGCCCTTTCGTAAAAGGGTAGAAGAACGGCACAGGGGGGGGCAGAATTGGTACATTAAGCCCTGTCAGAAACAGATTTAAAGGCAAATTTCGCTCAGAATCGTATGAATTCAAGTTTCTTGTTACGCCATAAATGCTCCTCGTGCGTCACATGCAGAAGATTGAAAACGGCCTTAGAGATGTAGTCGATTGGTAACCAAGGTATGAGGGAACAAGCACGCGAGGGGATAAATAACATCGCTTTTGAGCATTGCCTCCACGTGATGGGCCTCGTGTAGCTTACAAACAATTTTCAAAGCTCAAAAGCGTGAGAAAGTATAGGAGCGAGTTCATGGAATGTAGCCCTTATCAAGGGAAGTATTTAAACAAGACGAGAAGTTTCTCGTCCCCACCCACCCCTCGTTTCAGCCACGCTGGGAACGGTTGAGACAATCGCCATCCGGGCCGCGTCGCCATGACTCAAACGATGTAAGATAGTCACTCCCCCTCTTTTATGGGGTAAGCTCCCTTACACATGGTGTCCATATATACCCGCGTAACGTAGAATGAGCAAATAACCCAATACAGAAGACCACGAAGAAGAAGAGGTGCATCGTATTGAACAACAGCAAATTCCCCACAACAAGAGCATCTGTTACAACCAATTAACAGCGCTGAGGGGCCACTCTCAAGAAGAGATGGCCCAAGACCACACGACCCGGATTCCTCTGCGGGTTGTCGACGGGCAACCCAAGCCCAGCAGGGAATCCACCTTCGAGGCCGTGTACGGCAAACTGGGAATTGCCATGGTGAGGCTCCTGGATATATCGTCGGGATACATCGCGATTTGCGAAACAGAGAAGGATATCGAAGACATATCCAAGGAGAAGGCAGTCGAAGCCCTTCGAGCCATAGGACTGCAGCCAGCAGTGCCACCCCAGATCCTGGCGCACAGAAGCGTAGTATGCCGCCGGATCGACCCGTGGATTGGGCAGCATACAGCAGGAGAAATGAAAGACGAGATAGAGCTACGGCAGGCCTGGGCTAAGGTAGCCGAAATAATAAAATTTAAAAATAGGAGGGACGGCAGCGATTACTCGCACGTGTTCAAGGTGGTCTTCTTGGAGACTACCATGGCACAGAAGGCGAAAGAACATGGTTTACTGATGTTTAACGCCAAAATTAGCGGTGAGCAGGTGGAAAAGGGAGAGTTCAACCCGGTCCAGTACTGTTTTAAGTGCTACAAAATGGAGACCCACGCCACCAAGGACTGCAAGGAGCCACAGGAAACTTGCTCCAAATGCAGCCAGCTTGGCCACAATTGGCGCAATTGCGTGAGTACCACGGAGAAATGCGTGAGTTGCGGGCAGGGTCACCGAACAATGGCCATGTCTTGCCCTGCCAAAAAGGACGTAATGAGGAAAAAGCAGGAGGCAAAAAAGAATGAAGTTACGCGCAGGGCGAACACGTCCTACGCCCAGGCAGCAAAGGCAGCCATCTCAGAGGTGGATGCCAGAAAAACGTACCTCAAAATTGAGAACGAGGAATCGACGAAAATCATGACGTGCATACTTCATGCGCACGTCATGAATCTGGCTCGCCCGGGCACATTCGCCACTGTGTTGAACCAGATGCTAGCCAAAAACGGGATGGAACAAATGTGGTTCCCGGATAACCCCCCTTCTGGGGATGTACTGCATTTGCAGATGACCCCAAAGGCCCAGCAGACTGCGGAGCAAGCTAACGCTTGCAAACAGCAATCCAAAAAATCGAGTAATGAAGCAGTCGAGGCGAAAACTCCTGCTCCCACCCAAACCAAGACAAGCACGGCGAAACATTCGAACTCGGAAACGAGCAGCTCATCGGAGTCTTCGGACTCCTCGGACGCGGAAGCAACGAAACCCCTGGAAAAGAAGGGAAAAAAGAAGAGAGCGAAGAGATTGCGGGCAAATTACATCAACCTGAGAGTATACGCCTGCGATCAATTCCCCTTCCCAGAGGAAATGGAACCCAGTCGTATCTTCCAAGGCATTAAAGCGAAGATATATAAATGGGAGTATGACTCTGAGATAGACCCTGGAACAGTGGAAGAGGCCCTGCTCGCACAGAATGTTATCCTTCATCATAACACATGCGAGCAACTCTCTAACGCTGAATTCAGAAAGAAGAAGAATGGGAGGAAGAAGAACGTCACCCAAAAACACTAGGTGACTGAAAATGGAGAGAGTAAGCAACAGAATGAGGATTCTGACACTCAATGTGAATGGATGGGAGGAGAAGACCACGGCATATGGTAACATATTCCGTGTGCTTGATCCCGACATCATTCTCATCACAGAGCACGGTATCGACACTACAGCTGGTCGCATTAAAATACCGGGCTACAGAGTAGTCATGAAGAACCATTCCCAGGAAAGGTTTGATGGTGCTGCAATAGCTGTCAAGAGGAACATCTCCTTTAAACAACTACCAGAACTCGATGAGTCCTTTGTGGCAATCGAAGTAAACACCCTGGTAGGAGACCTCGTGATAGCGGCAGCATATCAACCCCCTCGACGAGCATATCTCCCGTTATGCAACTTTTACACACTGTTCGGGCACCGCAGAATGGCATTCTTAGGGACGGACCTCAATGCCAGATGCCGAGCGGCGGGCTATGGTAGCACCAACGATAGAGGCCGAAACTTGGATTTGATTATGGGAAGAAAGAACATTCAAAGGATAGGGCCGGATTTTCCGACCTATATCACTTCCAGATCAGCAACTAAGCCTGACATAATCTTAACAAGTGAAGGCTTCCCTTTCAACTACCATAGTGAGCCAGGCCCAGCAGTCCCTAGTGATCACATTGCGATTCTCACAACAGTATCTCTTGCATAAATCCAGCTCCCAGCCCCTCTCCGGAAAAACTACGCCATGGCCAACTGGGATCGCTACAAGCAGCGACTCAGTGACTATGCGCCAGCTGACCTCAGCACGGCGTCGTTAGAGGAGATTGACAGGGAGTTGGAGAGGATAACAACGTCCATACTAAACGCGGACCGCGAGAGCATACCCGTAACAGGCTATAAAACACCTCCTCAGTCCAGATGGACAGAGGAGATGAGAGATATCGCTCGTGTTCACAGGGAAGTGTATGAAGAAGTACGACGGGAGGGTCCCAGCAGGGAAAGGAGCTTGCTGCTTCGACGCCTAAGCTCAGAGCTTAGAGAGGCCATCAACCTCCAGAAGGAGGAGATATGGAACAACTTGATAGCCAAAGTCGACGATGAGCTTAGCCCGGCTAAGTTCTGGCGCCAAGTCAGGAACTTAAAGGGACTTACTCCAAGACCCAAGGCTCGGATGAAGGAGAACGGAGACTACTTAGAGAACCCGGTGGTTCTCGAGGATATGTTCAGGAACTTCTGGAAAAGCGTTTTCAGGATAACCCTCGAAGAAAACGCTGAGTTCGACCAGGAATTCAAAGGCCAACTGATTGAACAACTTAATCAGGAAATACATCGCACGCACCCACTACAGAAGTCAACGAAGGCAGGGAGATGGCGGGCCATGGACGCCCCATAACATCAGAGGACGTCATGGCCACTGTAAAAGCCTTTCGACAAAAGGCACCAGGCTGGACGGGTATTAGCAGAAACAACTTGGTTAACGCCCCACAGCAGATCATTCAGGGTATCGTTAATATTTACAACGCTTCCCTGAACACGGGCTACTTCCCGGAAGTTCTCAAGATTTCGAAGATGATCTTCATACCCAAGGGAGGTAAACCCCCTGATCAACTGGTAAACTACAGGCCAATCGCCCTGCTGGAGTTCATTGCAAAAGTCTACGAGAGACTCCTAGCTGACAGGCTTCAAGAACAACTTGCCGAGCTGGGAGCCCACAACCCTCAGCAGCACGGGTTCCGCAAGGGACGAGGAACGGAAACAGCCCTCGCCCTTCTAGCGGAGAAACTCGCTTGCAGTAAAGCTGAGAGGCGGTACGTAGACGTGGTGCTGCGTGATGTAAAGAAGGCCTTCGACAAGGTTTGGCTGAGAGGATTACAGTACAAGATCCTCAACCTCCAGCTTAACCCATTCCTGGAAAGGATCCTTTGCAACTATATCTCCGATAGGAGAGCCCGAATTTCAATCGAGGGCTGCAAAGGACCCGAATTTGAACTCGAGGCGGGAGTTCCACAAGGCACCTGTCTCAGCCCTCTGCTGTACCTCGTGTACACAATAGACCTGCCTGCTCCAGTGAGGTACGATTCGATGTACCTGCCATATGCAGACGACATCACCCAAATCGTCCTGAGTCCATTCAGGAACTCTGGAAGCCAGGCGAGGGCGACAGCTGTCGAAATTGAAAATATCAATAGATATGAAAGAAAGTGGAAAATTAAGACCCACCGCCAGAAGTTCACGATCATTCCAATGAACCGCCAAAAAGTTGATGACGTCGTCGTCAATAACGAGAACTATCCGTACTCCAACGAGCGTAACGTCCTGGGCTTACGACTCTTCAAATCAGGATATAAGACGCACATGAATACCTAGAGTCTCCCTAGCCAAACGAGAGCTAAAGAAACTTTACCGTTTCCGAGGCCTCAGCGTGCCTAACATCAAAAAACTGTACATGGCCTTGGTACGCCCAGGCCTGGTGTACCCGGCCGTGATCACGCAGATGGCAAGCTGTACCTCTCTCAGAACGATGCAGAGAGTGCAGAATAAAGCCACGCGAAGGATCGACCGTACTCGGCAATCGATTCTTCACCAAAGAATCGGTCTAAAGCCGATCAATACGGAGATCCAAAGGCTAGGGAGAAAGACATGGGACAAGATCGACCAAAATATACTCCCGAACATGAACCTAAATTTCAGTATTCGAGCAAACCGAAGACGCGCTATAGGTAGAACTGCTCTATTTCCAAGTAGTAGAACCTGCGCGAGAGAAGTGGTACTACCTATGTTTACGTAGGGTTAGTCCACTACTCTAAAGAATTATGTTTTTAAAAACTCAAAAGTTTGACAAATTAACCCAACCAATCAACAACTTAAATAACGTTTGAAAAAAGAGGCGAAGTGCCCACATTAAAGTCCCTTCCCCTCCTCCCCCCCCCCTATATATAAACATAGTAAGAATTAAAGAATTAAAACTAAATTTAAATATAAAAGAGGCGAAGTGCCCAACTCCCAATACCCATTTGATAAAAAGATAAACAAAGTCAACAAAACTCAAAATTCAAACGATGAAAAGAGGCCAAATGCCCAAATTAAATGGATTACTGAGAACTCAAAATTGAGATTCATTCAGCCTGAAAAACAACCTTGAAAGGCTTGAATGCTCCGAAGGAGGAAATACATATTACAGAAATAAATATATATATATATATATATATATATATTATAACGGAGGAAACTGGCTGTCAAAGACAGTCAGCTACTTTTTGACGGTCGAATTTTTAATGTTTAAACAAAACAAGATGAATGCTAGTGATGCCCTAACACCAGGGCAAACTAGGAAACATATTCACACCTTTATATACCTACCACACAATTTCACCACTTCAGTGAAGATTCATTTTAGCGTAATACCCCCTTTATTACGCATCTTCGACCAAACAAACCGTTTACGTCTTGGAGAAACTCACCCTCCGTTTTCTTCAAAGGAATTTACACCGGAAAAATTCCCAACCTCCCTTCTCGAAGACTCTGCTCCCCCCCCTCTTACCCCCCGTCATCCCTAAAGAATATTTCACTACAAACAAGTTGACCTTGGACATCGTCGAAGTGACTCAACCATCATCTCACTGCTTCGCCGTAAACGCCCATGTCTTCCCCAACCCCTCCATTTGTGTACAAGGTATCGTAGTGAATATTTTAGCTTCCCCAAATTTATAATTGCCGTCTACCGTTCCGCATTATCATTTGTGTAACTATGTGTCTTAATTAACTGTGTATTATTGTATCATATTAACTTTAATTATTAATATTTATTAAAGTCTATTTTTGCGTACTTCTTTGCTTTCTGACCCTCGAGCTCATCATAGCCGTATAACAATAGCCTGTAACTAAGTAAGATTTGGAACTTTCAGCCAATACCAAGTTTTAGAGTAGCATCTTTTGGACTAGCCCTCTCTTACGAGGATCTCACCTTGTAACCGGACCTCAACCTACCCAAACCATTTAAAAAGAAAACCGCCACGCACTCTAAATCAAATATAATAGATGTATGTATGATATAGAGAGCTATACAACGACACAAGGAAACGGCGAAGGTTATCCGGCATGCGAGGCCCTCCCTCTCTCTATGCCCTTTTCATATCCCCATGACCGCCGTTGCTATGAAAATCATCAAAAATGTTGTGATTCTGGTGTTAAATATTAAAATTGTTTTTATCGCCGTGCCTATACGGGTATGGAATATTAATGGGATTTCTTTTCATATTCTGCTGCTTTGTGGCCATTTCCTGCAGAAGGAAAGGTTTACCGGTAATAAATTTTATTCAAAGAAACGACTCGTGTCCTTTTCACGGTTTCCAATTGAAATTCTGGCCTTGGATCGGAAAGGACGTACTTGAACTAAGAATAGGTTCATTAAAATTATGTTGATGGAACTGAGACATATTTGAAACTAGCCAAAGTTTAAGAGTTCATTTCTTTTACAGTAACATCTCCTCCGTCGAGAACCTTGGCAATCTTCTTCATGGTTCTGAAGTCTGACTAAGGCCTTAATGTCTTTCTTACATTTTTTGTACAGATTTGCAAGTTTTAAAAGCAAAAGCTGAGTTGATGTTTCCTTTCAAACTCATTGACGGTGCTGGAAATCCAGGAAAAGGGTGAAGCAATGTATACCACGTTGTTATGCAGCGAAGCCTCTTTTAATATGTTTTGGGCACTAACTATTGATGTAGCTTCTTCTGTACCTAATTTATTTACAACTTCATAAAAACTGTTAAGATGTAAAGAATAGTAAAGTGACGGCAGAAATTCATAGGCACATATAGTGACGAAATGGTTGAGAAGGCAATGCTACATCGAACAGAGCTCTCTTGAATATTTGTGATCTTAAAGTCGCTTTCATACAAACAAGTCTGCTGCCTAAAGTCGCGTGCTCTCACTAATTCTGATTTATGACCTTACTACCTTCAAAACTTTCAATAATTCCTTCAAATAATATTGGGAAGAGCTTGAAAATTATATCATTTGAAAGAGAATGTAAAACAACATAGGGGGTTCAAATTTCGTTAGAATCGAGTGAATAGTTACGATGTTATTGCCAAAACCACATAATTCCTAGACTAACCTTGGTAGGACCTTGGTAATTGTCTCATTCGAAAGAGGATGTAAATCAGCAATTATATTGGCAGAATAGTAACAATGTTATTACCAAAAAATAAAAAAAGACAACCAGGACCGACCGACCGACCAACTGGACGACATAGTGATGAGATACAGAGTCGCATTCGACTAAATGCACCCGTCTAAAAATTGCCGTTTAAAATTAGTCTATCTACGTTAGGAGATAAGGGGCGCTTATGATCTGAAATTCGATGGAGACCAAGAGACAGATAAAGTATTTTAGAAGAAAAATCTTTAATGCTGCCGCAGATTTCTTCGTGTATGGTGAAGCATCGGTCAAAAGAAAAGAACTTGCTTATATTATAAACCACTTTGCTAGAGTAAAGTGAGTGCTGATATAAACAATTAAACTATTGTCGAATAATTAAGCCATTAAAGTTGTTCTAAGGTCAACAAAAACACCTCTGGGATATTTACACATCCCAAAAAGTCACCTACAATATTTTCAATGCACCTCCACCTTGACAACTGTTGGATCATTAATAGAAACCCTTATCCAAAGGTACAACAGTATTGTAACAGGGACTATCAAATTTTTAAGAACATGGGGTTTTATTGGGTTCTTTGAGTGTAGTGATATTTTTCTATAAAATCTTTCGGGTTTATTTTCTAATCTTAATAAAAGGAATATCGTGTGTGTTAATTGAAGACGAGGCCACGGAAATGTATGCTTGTGGAGATTCGCTTCTAACTCGTCTTACAGATCCAATACACTCTTGCACATAATAGTTCTTCTTTTACAACACACCCTGTTCACAAAATTTGCAACTACATTTTGCCCGCCATTCACAAATAGGTGAATGTCAAATTCTTTCAAATGTTATTCACATTCAGTTGAGGCTTTTTTGATTTCGTCTTGTGAGGGTGAGCTATTATGCAAACAAGATGGTCTTCAAACAATCTTTAACACCTTGAGAAGAATTAAGTTTTGCCACATATCAAGAGTAATAGTTGCAGCCTGTGAAAATTTTGCCAATTATAAAATTGCAAGACTTAAATTAATCTTAATTCTTTGCCGTTACTGTAAAAATCAACATTCATTCAAAATATAGATTTACATAAAAGGATTTACATAAAATATCGATTTCATTAAAAGGAAAACAAAATATGAGATGCCGAGGCTAAAATGTTTTAAACCATGAAACAAATGGAACTGAATCGCATATAAATATGTTCGGTGAAATAAGCTACGCCCTATCAGGCATTTTAATACCAAAACAACCATTTGTGGTACTTAAGACATACTCGACCTTTTAGGAACCTATTCAAGCAGGAATTTGTATTTGAAGAAATATACATCCAAAACTTGAGGACGATAACTTATAATTATCAATTTACAGGTAAAACTTCGTGGCGTATGTATAACAACGCTGACCCATACGTATGGTAAGCTCCTACTGATGGTTGGACTGGTTTATCAGGATGGAGTTATGAGTTCAGGTAGATATCTTTTTGAGGAAAGCACATTTCCATGTGAAAAAGAGAAGAAATGGCATTATCTGACATTTAGAGGAATTTTAATCGGTCAAAAAGTTTGATTTCACGCATACTACAGGTCCATGATAGAGGTAATCCTCACAAAACCACTCCCAAGAAAGATCACACGATGTAACAGGTTAATGAAGGTCCGATTGAGAGAGCACCAGTGGTACTTTAGATTATGGTGCAGAGAAGAAAACACTGCGGTGTAAACGAATCCTATTTCATGAGCACCTGGTCCCCTTTCTCCAGGTTAGCTGGAATCCTAATAAAGATATGACACCGAAAAATGATTTAAAGAGTATTAATGTTAATAGAGAGATTATTAGGGCACTTTTAAATGAGTAAGATGTTAATAAAACTATGGGTCCTGATAATATTCATTCTAGGATTCTTAAAGAGTGAAAGAAAAGCGTTTCACTTCCTCTTAAGGAGATATTTGCTAGAGTTCATAAATTTGGGAAGATACCATATGACTTGGAAAAAGCCACTGTAGTCTCAATATCTAAATTTTGAAGGAAAGACGACCTTAATAACTATAGGCCATTAAGTTTAACTTCAATATTTGCATGAATTACTTGAGACAATAGTTAAAAAAAAGTTAGCAGACATTTTCGAATGTGGTAGCTTGTTGAGAGATATTTAGCATGGATTTAGTTTGGGTAAATCATGCTCGACAAATATGTCTGGATAAGCGAAATGACATAGATGTAGTTTACTTATATTTTATTAAGGCTTCTGTTAAGGTCCTTCATTAGAGATGAATGCATAAATTGAGAGTCTTTGCTAATATATTAAATTGGGTGGCAGAGTGGCTGAAGAGTAGAAGGCAGAGAGTAGTGCTAAATAGAGAAAGGTCGCAATGGATGGATGTTGTTAGTGTGATACCCCAGGGCTCTGTTTAGGTCTATTATTATTTTTTCTTTATATTAACGACCAGGAGGCAGGTGTTTAACTAAAATGTCAATGTTTGCTGATGATATAAAGTTACCAGACAGTGTGGGAGAAATATAGGTAAATTTCACACTTCAACGTAATATAAATTGACTAGTTGCATGGTCATACAAATACAGATGACATTTAACCTCTAAAAATGCAAAGTCTTTCACATGGGCAACGATAATATGGAATCTATTTATGAAATGGAAGGTTTCTGAATGACTCCATTCAAGATGAAAAGGATTTAGGAGTAGTACTAGAGCCGTCCTTGAGGTTGTCTATGCAGTGTTTAGACGCTAGAAATTAGGCAAATAGGTTATTAAGTTTTATCTATAGAAATGTTACTTATAAAAGTAAGAAAGTTATGCCCAAGCTATATATTTAACTCTTATGTTAGATTAGATCTGGAATATTGTATTCAGTAATGGTCGCTACATCACAGGGACAATATTAGGATTCGTGCGGCAGTAGGGCGAAGAGCAACAAACATGATACCTTTCGTGAGGCACCTTGATTATATGGGTCGGTTGAAGGCTCCTCTCACCATGAGTGTGAGGGAACGAACCCTAAGGTCCACCTTGAGCCCCCTCTCCTTTCAAGCAGAGACCACGTGGGCCTAGATCTCAAAACGCAAGGAGAGAGAACTATTCTGGCGTGGGAAAACCTCAAAGGGGCTGGTAACACCTGTGTTTGATCAGTCGGCCTATCCCCCACTGAGACGCATTTTACCGACCCTCTCCTGCCTGGAGGCCAGGGTCGACCAGAGAAGGAAGCTTCCTTGGTCGTCTTACTTCGTTTGGGTTTGAAGAGACTAGCGCCAATGGTTACTCCTAAGAGACCGCCAAGCCTAGAGGCTTTCTAGCGAGGAAGCCAGCAGGGTATTTAACTTAAGGCCAACGTTACTCGCCAGAAACTACCACCCATCCTTTCGCGAAGATATAGCCCCTCGTCTCGAGTAGAACCTCGGAATTAGGTCTCGTCGGCTAGACAGATTGTCGTGAGTTTGGCCACAGTCAATCGGAAAATTCGTGAAGCGACTTTTTATTTGGAGAATTGAGCGAACCACTCTTCTCATCCCGTCAAGGAAACCTCGCCCTTCATCTAAGATTACTCATCCCAAATCCAGAGTGTCACACCCAGCCTAGAAATTACCTTACTCGTGCCCCAGGTAATTTTGCCCCCTCCGTCAAGAGTACAATGCTCCTCGAGCCACAAGACTAGGTCGCCTCGTAAGAATCGCTCCTCGCACCAAGAGTCAAACCGTCAAGGTAAATTCCTTTTCCCCTTTTCTCCTCGCCACCTGATATCCTCCTTCCTACCCCATAATTGGAGTCTCGAGTGTTTACCAACATTTTTCCTGTTTGACCAAGTCCCATATTTTGATCCCCGTTAAACTGATTAGTATTCAATTTATTATTTCATTTGGAGTGACATTATTTTCCCATTCCTTTGCCTTTGTAGACATTTCTATAATTAACATTATTAGTGTAATTAAAGTATATTTTTGTTTTTTATCTTTTAATAACCTTAAATGAAACCTTGCATTTAAATATTCCCTTTGGCCAACCATTAATCTCCTCACGCACTTACCTCTTATTAGCACTGTGCAGCTTGTCTATTTATCTGGCCGCCTGTAACGTAAGTAACTCATTCTCTGCAGCGAAGGTATCCGCTCACGAATACCACGACAATGGAAAGTAAAACTTGGAAACTAATAAAGGTAAATTTTACAGAATATTCTGTGCATTTTTTTCGGGGAAATTAAAAAAAACTATTTTCAAGAAATTTAGATTTTGGTATTTTGTCCTCGAGTTGGGGGCGGTACTGTATCGCGGCATCACAAGAAGATCAGATACTCTTAATGATAGCCTTTGTGGTTATTCACTGAGCAGCATAATAGCTGCAGCAATAAGAGAGATAATTTTTTATTTATTTTTGAAAACTCAAAAACCAACGAGGGTATCTTTGCAATAAAGTTCTTAAAAATATATTCGTATAGCAATTATAGAGAAAGAAGCTGCATGACGTGCACGCAGGTTTTCTGGTTGGTACCTCCGCTTTAGTATACAAAGTTAAATCCCCATATCCCTCCCTCCCTCTAAGGTGGAAACTGTGGCTTTCTCTGGCTCTGTTAGAAATCTGGGTGTTGTTTCGATGAGCATCTCCCTTGTCAAGCCCCACATCCACAATATTAGTAAATCTCCCCTTTGTTTCCTCCGTAACTTCTCCCGCATTCGCTCTCACTTCGATGGCCAGTCTTGAGACTACTATCCACGCCTTCATTACCTTCCGCCTTCATTATTGAACTCTCTTCTTGTAAATCTAGCACCTTCCTCTTTACGTTCCCTTCAGTTAGTCCAGAATTACGCTGCTCGACTACTACTCCGTCGCTTCTTCCCTTCTAAGACCCTGCTTCAGGAACTGCACTAGTTACCTGTCAGATGTCGTTCTCATTTCAAGATTCAGTTCTGCACTTTCAAGGTCCTTCATCAAAAGGCCCCAACCTACCTTTTCTCTGCACTTTCCCAACGTCTTGCCCCTCGGGCCTTCGGTCATCTCATGCTCCTCTCCTGAATACTCCTGGCTCGTCCCTCTGCTCAATGGGCGACCGCTCCTTCTCAGTTTGTGCCTCCAAGCTTTGGAATGCTCTTCCAGCCGTAGTTAGATCTGCTGCCTCACTTACCCTTTTCAAACGATTCCTGAAAACGCATCTGTTCAGTATTGCCTACTCACTCACCTGATCTTAGCCCACAGCCGAACGTGCGCTCTGTGAAGGCCTCCAACCTTGAAGAGCGCTTTATGAGAATTTTTTTTTATTATTATTATAAGTCTACTACTACTCCTGAAAACATATCGGGAAGCAACTCTTTCTATCGTGGAATGGCCAGACGATATATTTATATATACGTGGGTGCTTTTGGGGGATTGGCCCAAGCGGATTGAAGACCGAGAGTGAACGGGAAGGAATGGTTTATTCTTACTTTACGGGGTCCTTTTAAACAATTATTTCAGAGTGCAAGTTGGCCAAATTAAAAGGTTACTGGTACGCGTTGGGGTTGCAAAAAGAAAGACGATGACGAAAATAATACTTGACTAACAACAAAAAGAGAATATATATATTTACATGGAAATTGGATTTAAATGGAATGGTCGCCCAGACGGGGTTAAAGATCTACACGCGATCAGGTAGGTTGTTTAAGGGATTAAAAGGGTCAGATACAGTTGGTGGTTTAAAGGGGGATTTTAATTGGAGCGTGCAGACAAATAATGGGGCAATTGGGATAAGCCAGATTTAAGATTAATCTGCAGGCGGCAACGGTGACGATTACCTTATGAACTCGTTGCCAAAATGAGGCCATTTGGGTACGGTGTAACGACGGTAAAGTTGTTTACCTCAGCTTCAGTTCAAAGGAGCACCTGTTGTCTTCGGCTTAGGGAATCCTTGTCAGTCATGGCCAGTTAAATAGGTCAGGGTTTACTGAAGTCGAGACTTGCCGAATGACTACGGACGAGTCCACGGATCGATTCAGCCTTCATTTGAATCGAAATCGCCGGTGAAGTGGGAGAGAGGGAGAGCGTCACTTAGGTCGTTCGTCAGAGTAGGTGGAAGTTTGAGAGGTGCTCGTCTCTAAACTCCGTTGAAGCGTTGTATAGGCGCCTGGAGAGGAGGTGCGCACGATCATGGTGAAAAGTCAGCGACTCCTTCGGGGAAAGGGGGAATCTTGATAAGGCTCATTGGAATATCCAACGGATTCCAATCTTTGTGCAGAGGCGACAGCATGCTCGCGGCGAGGTGGCCGCGAGAGGGAAGGGAAAGATGACATTGGTCCTGGGGCAAATACAGCTGGGGCGAGTGATAACAGCGTCCGCTGCCTCCTTGCTTAGGATCAAATGCTCTTATAAACAGCTCCATGAGGTGATCTCCAGACCCACGTGCGTTCAGGAGGGCACGTGGCCGCCATTGCACCTCATTCTGATACACTCTAACACAGTACACCCCTTCAAATTAAACAATAATTGTAAATAATGGTGAATATAACAACGGTGATAATATATATTTAATAAAAAGAAACTAAATTAAAACTATTGGATAGGAACAACGACACGCGTAAAAAAATCCGCGTGAATTCATCCAAAATTGCGTCGACCAAATTTGCAACACTCACGTGAATTCGCACAAACACCTGCAAACAAAGTTGTCGAACCCCCTACCCCTCCCCTTACACCTTCTACGTAGTGTAATTTTTGCAAATGTGCTGCAAATAAATGAAAGACGGGAAGAATAGGCGGCAAGGGTGGAAGAAACGTGTAAGAGAAGCATAAATAGAGCCTTTCTTTGAGTAAAATTAGGCTATCCATTTTTCGAGACGGAGAGACTCGTGAGCGTTGCTCGAGGAGCTGTCGGGGATACGGGCGAGAGAGCAGCGACGCGGAAGCGAATGTTCCCGGAATGAAAGCGAGGATCTTTCGGGATTTAGAATTTATCAAAGAAGGGGGACAGGAAAAAGGGGAGGCACTGAGGAATATATAAGAAGGGGAAAATGAAAGGAAAAAAAAAAGAGATGGAATAAAAGTAAAAAGGTCAGAAAGAAAGACCGAGAGGTTTTAAAGATTTCAAAATGAATGTTTGGAAAGGCCATTGCAATGCCCAGAGCAAAACACCATCCAAAATATGTGGATGTAATTAAAGGAGCGACTCCATCAATGAAACCTACCAAATAATGAAGAATTTTTGTGGAAGGGATAAAAAATGAGGCAAAGTTTCAAGTGGTCACTCTTTTAATTTAATATGACTAAATTTAATTATTAGTGTATTCGGGCCTTTAAAAATGTTAACAATATGTAGATAATGTTTTTTAATTATTATTATTGACTTGGTTATGCTAAAATGGATTAATTAATTACAGAAATTCATCTCTTACAAAGAAATTTGAATCCCAGAATTTCCTTTACCTGGGTGCCAAGTAAAATTGCTCCCTATTTATATTTAATTATTCTGTTTATCTGCAAATACACTTTTGTTCTATGTTCAATTTTGCAACGTTGCTAAAATCGATTATTTCAAGATTCGGAACAATTTAGATTGGATTTTTGGCTCACTATTTATGATGAATATACGTCCTTTACTCTATTACAAATGTAATCAAATATTAATCGAGTAAACAATTAAAAGGCCGACACAAGTAACGTGTAATGAAACTTTAATTATGTTTGTCATGGCAGAATGGTCTATAATTTATTAATGAGTCAATAAATATAGTAACTTCGCTGAAAGATAGAATCGGTGTATGTAGTTTGCGTCGGTCGATCTCGAGTCGGGGATTCTGAAAATGGTATATTGATTAATCCCACTGTAATCGGTGTAGCGAATCTGGTAATTAGAGTGCTTTGCGGTCTTATCAATAAATAGGGTCCCATTTGACGCCATTCTTATGAGGTTATTAGGTGTATGCAAGCATATATGCATGTTTGAACTTATTGTATATGAGCTAAAAAAACAAACACTATGAACTTGTGAATTTTTGATGCAGCAGAGAGTAGGAAGTGCACAGCCGCCAGCCTTTGTGTCAGCGTGTTTTGACAGAAATACCTTCATAAGAAAGAGAAAGATTAATTAAGTTGGTATTTAAGTAGTCTGAAGCAATCCAAGAGAATAGGGGTCGGCCTTAAAAATCATTAAATACAGAAAGGGGACGAGTGAATAGAGGTGAGGCTTCTTAGAACCCCCGCGTCTCCTTGTACTTTTTTCGGGTTGGGAAATTACCAGAGGGCAATCTTGAAAGCTGTATCGTATCGGATCGTTTTCTGGTTTGGCAACTATCATACGAAAGGAGTAGGACTGAAATCTGAAAACAGGTGTGACCCAGTTCAAGAAGGTTTTAACCGAAGGTCTCGAACCTGGAATCCTCGTACCATTGGTAAGCTAAAGAGCAGATGGGGTTGTTCCAAGTGATCAATATTCTAGTGAGACAAAATCTCGACTAGGGAGAGTAGTAGTTTGAACTTACTGTACGAGCCTCCGCCCGGCATTAAACCCGTGTTGCAGGTTTGAGGCATTATAGGGGCCAGATTTAGGGATGGTACTGCATTCAGTCGGTATATGAACGTGTCACTCCTGTAAAGCCACCTCCCATTAACCAAAGCCTGCCGAGTGTCTGGAGGAAGAGTGGAAAAGACAGGTTACGCGTGAGTATCAGTAGCTTAGGTTTAAACCGTTTGCTGTTAGGGATAATTTCCCTTTTACGAAAGAGAATGCAAGGGTCTGATGTTGAGGATGGGTAGGAAGCTTCCTCCTGAAGGTGGTAGCGCGCAAAGAAACACTGGCCTTTGAAAATTATAGAACAGCCTCACAGCCTCCTTCGGGCTGCTGATGAGTTTTCGATCCACTAACTTCAAACATCGGGCTCAGACATGTGTTCTGCCGGACGACTCCACCAGTTAAGGCTTTCGCAGTTTCACTCATTTTTCAGGAGGTCCTAGCAAAGGTTGTCTCAGATTGTCGAACAACGATTTCATTAGTGTCATGTTAATATCTAGGCTAGGTGAACCGTGCTTAGTCCTGTTCGGTGAAGATGGCTTGTCCTAGGTTGCTTATGGTCTGTTGGAAACCACATCCACCAAGCATTCGCATCAACAGCCTTATAATAAGTAAACCATGACCGAAGGGTGATCAGATTCATGATGTGAGTGAATGATACTTATTTCCCGAGGAGGAGAACACGACTCCTGCTTCGTGCAATTCGCTCAACTGGACACGATTAACTTTTGGAAGGATCCGCCTGAGAAGGCTGCAATACTTCCGCTCCGCCATATTGTTGGCACAAAGGAGTATGTGGTTCTTCCTAAAGATCATGTGTAGATGTCAGAATCAAGAGAGTCTGGTCTACACACTGGTATCCCACTGGCCAGATGATGCCCTAATGATGACCTTGTAATGGATCCAAGGGGACGTACGACTCTTCAATCCACTAGAAAACTGTTATTAGTGGACTGGGAGTTTGTTAGTGGAGTTTTGTATTCATATTTCCCGCTCTCAATCATTCGATAGAGTAAGAATATGCCAACGTGGGCCTCTTTTTCTCTCACACAAGGGTTCTTATTAATATTTCGGCCACTCGTAGATACCTCTCTTTGCTATGTCTAGCTCTATAATGACCGAACTGAAAGCCATGAGTGTTTGTCGGGAACCTAGCCCACAACCACTTCCCTCATGGTCATGTGAAGAAATCGAGCTCACCACATACTATGAGAGACAAGACCCGCCCGTTTTACAACCTGTGTGCACAGAAACTAGAACTAAAGTATATAGAAAATATACCTATGTAATTAGCAACTTAAATTACATAACCCTTCTGTAGTAAATTTAATTGTATCATTTATATGAAAGAATAGCATTAATAACTTCACGATAACATGATTCTAACAGAAATATATTAATAATAATAATAATAATGTAGTGATAATGCAAGCATGCCAAGTTTAATATTAAGGTAGTAGGGATGATCGATGTAGATAATATAATAAGTAATAATAATTATAACAATGTAATAAGAATAATATGTATTTCAATGAGACCTTGTCAAGGGAGTGAAGAAGGTAATATTTCCAAGGAGGTGGAAAAGGTAACTTTTAAGATGGCTTTTACAATAACGGTGTAAGGGTCGTCCTTTTCCTGGACATCTTTCAGAGGAAGTGGGAGAGGTCATCTGTATTAGGAAGGTGGGAGGTTCATATTTTTCAAAGATATAGGAAAAGGCCATCCTTTCCAAGTAAATTCAAAAGATCATATTTTTAAGGGTGTAAGTAAAGGTCATCTTGTTCAATGATGCAGGAAAAAGCCATCATCTATTTCAGAAAGATGTGAAGGGACATCTTTATGAAGGATCTATGGAAAAGCCACTTTTTTCAAAGAGATGTAAAAAACAAGCCCTTTCAAGAATATTTTAGGAGCATCGTTTTAAATAAATTGTGACAGGTCATCTTTTTCAAGGACATGTGAAAAATCATCTTTCTCAGGATGTGAGATGTTATCCTTTGCAAAGAGACAAGATTCTTTGCCTGGTTTTATTCGCCTCAACTTTGAAGAGTCTGTTGTGTCCCCTGCTTGGAAGGAAATACTTAATCAGGAAAAGTTGCTTCCGGTGGACCCAGAAAAGTGATAGGAACGTCTTTTTAAGGTGGAAACACAGGTGGTTGGTTCCCTTCTCTCTCGCTTCCTCCCAGTGACAGCAGGAAGTGACTTCCGGTCACTAGAGCATGTCACATATTTTTGCTTAAGATATTTTAATCTTTTAATTGGATCTCGTAATTTTAGATACAAGTAGATTAATTTATTATTTTCCCGTCTGGATCAGTTTTATTGCCCTTGAAACCCTCCCTGCAGTGTTCTTGCAATTAACAATTTTTTTACCAATTAAACAATCATTTTATTCTGAATAATTCGACAGAAGATGATTTTCTTAATTTTGCTCATTAGAGTCAATCGTGTTGATGCTGAGCAAATCAACAAATATGCGACCCTTGAGAGACATTTCATTCTACAGAAATAAAACACAGACTTAGAAAAAGGTTGAAAATCACCTCCCTATGATTCATATTAATGCTAAATGACAACGGAAAACAACGGCCAGGAATTGCAATCCCCCAATCAAGGATCTGTTATAATTGACATCATTTCTGTTGCTAAAGGACACTCACGAGACGTGATAGGGATTATTTACAATAAAAGATTTGTAAAAGGCATCACCATATATAAACATACACTCCCCTTCTTCTAATAATCTCTAGATATTTCTTTCAAGCAAAATCTTTACCCATTATTGAAGAGCCATATTTAATGGCCAGCTTGTCTTAATTATCGTGCCATTTTTGTCCTGTGTGTCAAGTGGTCGCAATCTCCCTCAGACGGTGGTTCGGGAGATGAATCGTATTGGGCTCATGGTCGATTTGAGTCACGTCTCCCAGGCAACAATGAGAGCCGCTCTCCAAGTCACCCGGTCCCCGGTCCTCTTCAGCCACTCCTCCGTCTACGCCCTCTGCAAGAGTGCCAGAAATATACCGGACGATGTTCTGAAAAAAGTGGTAAGCCATTCTCTTCTCTAAAAGCATAAGGTCATTGAGGTTTTGCTTAGGAAGCGACTAAGCGCGGATATGGGTCGCTGGTCTGAGAAGCGTCTTTACCAAAACCTTTCTCTCTCCCGACTGCATCATTTACTTCGTAATTTTGGCAGATGTTACAGACAACGTCCAGTTAATCCTGGCATTGATGCGTACCGATCCTCATTTTGTGGGAGTTGTGAATGTGATCATGATAATTTGATTAAGATTTCAAATTTCTTACTAGAAATGTGATAAAAGCCTACTAATTTCAACATTTGGTCCACCAGAAATTATATTATATAATGAAACATATCAAAACTTCGTTATAAATCGCATTAACGAAAATAAAATGGGTCCAACAAAATACCCTGATTAGTTTTTTTCCTCTGTTCCAATCTTGCGGAAACTAAAGTAAGGCTTGTAAAGAAAAATAAGGCTATTCACTCGGGAGAATTATATCATTCTGAAATAATGGTTGCTTTATTTTCTTTGACGTTGTTCATTAATTTCAAAATTTAATGGATTGTTTCGTGGTTGATAGCCTACTACTCTTTTCGGTAGATTTTTTAAAGATGTATTAATAATTTTTATATTAACTTGCTGATAAATAAGCATGTAGAAACCAGTTAAAATAACTCAGGCACTAGGGCAGGTAGGTGGTGTTTAGGCCGAACAGAGTTTTGTAAAAGAACGAATATTTAATTGCTGTTTAATTTGCCAAAACGATTCTTTCAAGAAATTCTAGTCAAAATCTAAAATACGCTTGTTTTAAGTTTTAGTTAGAATAACAGTCCCATAAATTAGCATTCACATGAGCGTGGGTTTTCAAAACCTTTCGTTCATTTCAGCCCTAACTGTGATCTATAAACTTTGTAATTTGAAATAAGTCTAATTCATTATTTAGGCGCGAATCTAGCTTTTTACGACGATTAAAACTGTCAATTCAATATAAGAAAGAGAGTAGCTTGGCCTGGATTGAATTAGCCTGGTAGCAGTAAAAGGCGAACTGATTACTCTTGAACCCTCCCTAGTCATGCATACGAAGATCGGCAGGAAGAGTAGTCAAAGGAAGAAAAGGGGTATGAGGTGGAAATAAAATATAAGAGATGAAAAAGGGAATAGCAAATATCGGAAGCTTTTAGGAAGAAATCCGTAAAAAGAACCTCGGTACTCAAAAGCACCAAATTGACCCTTTGCGAAGAGCATCAAGAAAATGAATTTAAATGAATTTTTTCTAAAGACTTCCTACAAAAAATCGAATTCAACTAAGCACAAGACGTTAACTAATAGGAAACTAATTAGTGAGTTTGATAAATTGATAGTTACCCAAATTATAGATATATATATATATATATATATATATATATATATATATATATATATATATATATATATATATATATATATATATATATATTTCGCTTACAAATAGTATATTCCATAATTTCAGGCTAAAAATGGTGGACTGGTAATGGTGTCATTCTACAATTATTTTTTGACCTGCAATCAAGAAGCAACAATACAGGACGTCGTAAGTGAGTTTTTAGCCATTTTAGTACATAGCTGCACACACACACACACACACACACATATTCTTGAATAATGAGAACTTCTGTACGAACTTTTAAAAGCAAAAACCTATAATTATTAATGCATTGTCTAAACAGTAATTTATGGATAGAAAACAGAGGATAATTAGTCAATGGAAGACAAGTTTAAAATTGTATGGCGCGCCTGAAAGTGAGATTGATTTAATGACTAGATGCTAAGCAGAAAAAGAGCAGGCTGCGAATGAACTCCAAATTGAAAGAAATAATTGAAGTAGTAAGAAAATGCGTGAAGATTAGTTAATGTCTTTAGTTACAGTGAAGTTTAAGGAATAAATAAGTTTCTTTGGGGAAATAAATTTAAGATTGAGTTGGAAGAGAAAAGATTGGCCATTTTTCGCAGTAAATTTATAATGTGCTGGCGCTGGTGCTACTGCACAAAGATTGTATACATACTCTTCTTTTCTTTGTCCTACACAATTTTCATATGTAAACAAATGTTGTACATGAAGAAAGTATCGGGCGAGTTTTGATTTATTGTAATTACAGGCATCCTCTTATCGCTCTACACACAGATACATAAACGCTTACACAGATATATGACAACACAAGCAAATATACAATTTTAGCTAATAGATACATACTTGTAATCGCGTAGGCACACGCACATATACACAACAAACACTCTATACGCATCTTACAACAAATACACATATATAAGAGAAAGTGAGAAGGTTGTGTCTATGGCCAGAAATTTATAACTGCGTTTTCATTTTTGGAGGGCACTTATTCTTCCTCCAAGTCCAGAGACTTTGATTCCGGGAATGCTAAGACAGAGTTTGAAAAACACTCCAGGGTTAAAAGGTCTCGCTGACTCTTCAGTGAAGATGGCACCGTACCCCAATTATAAACGCCACCACACCTGCTGGATGGGTCTTTAGGCCCATTCGTGAGGCGATAAGAGTGTATGTTCATTGCTTGGGTGAGGAAAAGGCAGTGGAGATGTTAACTATCATCTAGATCTTGGGTACATCCGATGCGTCTTTGTTTTAGGGCAACATTTAAGCTGTTTGTGTTTCCGGAGAAGAGAAGAAGGGCCTTTTTTAGGTGAGAGAAAAGTATCAATGCTGTGGTTGTCTAATTGGGGAAGGGGTTTATTTAGGATCTTAGTTGGCGGGAGCTTGTTTAAGTATCTGCGGGTCAAGGTAGTGTGGATGTGTTTTATCGGGTTGTGGTTTGGGTATTGGAATGTGCAAGATTATCGTAACGGCGTTTGCAATGCTGTGATACGATTTTATTTTTGAGTTTGGATTGAGGTGGTTTTTATGTAAAGTAGTGTTTAGCATGGAACTGAACTGATACTCTGCAGAAATGACGGGTTATTATTATGTGCTGGTGTACACAAGTTGGTAATATTTTTGTTTCCTCGTATAGTTGTTGCATTTGGGTGTTTTTTGTCTTTTTCAATAATTAAGAGCGTTTTTTATATTGTTAGTTAACATGTGAAAGGAAGGTACTGTGAGTGTCACGTGCGAGGCAAAGAGTGTGGGAGTTTTGTTTAAGCGTAAGACTTGTCCGTTCAATGTGATGTTTGGGTGTTTGTTGGATTGGCAAGTGTCGGGTGGGACTAGTGTCACTGGTGATTTATGAGCGAAAACTATCATTCGGGTTAAGTGTTGAATTGGCTGTAATGATTTTAGAGTGTTGTGTTGTTATAGAAATGTCGTCTACGCAAATGTAAGTTTTGATAATTGGTTTTTTGGTTTCGGAATTTTGCAGGTCAATAAATTGCAAAGTTGTGGTAAGAGAATGGCATCTTAAGGGACGCCATTGTATAGTGGTAGTACGCGTGATCTGTTGACTCCAAATACAACTATTCTGATGTAGATGAGGTTTGATAGACATTTTAGTCGTTGTTCCTCTTGTTGGAATTATGATTTTATGCGCGAGAATGTGTTTAGTTACTAGGCCGAAGGCTTTGTTTATATTTTTTGCTGCGAGGTTGTTCGTAGTGGATAAATTGTTTGTTCATTCCAACCATCTAGACTGTGTTGCTTGAGAATGGATAGGATAGTTGTGTTGACCGATTTTTTCTAATGTCATGTTATGTTTGTTAGCGCGGAATTTCTGCTCCTATTCTTTTGTTTATTATTTTTTAAGGTTCGAAACAATGTTTTGTTCGTTTGATGATTGATATCGTATGTAATGTTTTCGAGGTTG
Organism: Ceratothoa steindachneri; assembly: GCA_963969495.1. Classification (NCBI taxonomy): domain Eukaryota; kingdom Metazoa; phylum Arthropoda; class Malacostraca; order Isopoda; family Cymothoidae; genus Ceratothoa; species Ceratothoa steindachneri. The sequence continues at coordinate 23,883,553 of OZ018317.1, read as the reverse complement.
TGGGAAAGGTATTGTTGAGCCAACAATGATTAAAAATATCTGCGATGCCTTAAATTGCTGTTTCCTACGTGTTTGAGTTGGATTCTTTATACCGGGTGTCTCATAATTCAGTGCATATTTTCAGGAAATTGAAGACTTTCAAATATCTTTGTAATATCCATTAAGAAGGGATAATAAAAAGGATTGAAAAAATAATTAAAATTTTGTTCCACGCTCTACATTGGCACTACAATTTGGTGCAGAGCACAATTTGAACATGAAAATAATTTTTCAATTTCCCCACAATCCCCACTCAATTTTGGGACACCGTATGTCAGGATCAGTAGCTTTGGAATATCTGAAAGATTTTAAAGGTTACTGAACATTTTTAGGGGTGAAGGAATGGGTGACTTTGGTCTTTGGTAATGCGAGAGGCATTTTTGTGTCTCTGGATTTGTGTTGTTTTTTTTCTTTTTGTAGGAAAGAAGCTGGAGTTTGATTAGTGCTTGATGAGTATGTTCCACTGTTGTTTAGGTAAAGCTATTATGTTGTTGCGAGTAATCAGTGAATCAAGCGTGTGTTGGACTGCGGGTCGAGTGTAATTTATGTATTTTCTTTGAGTTGCCCCGAGTTGCGTTGAATTCATCTTGTGATTGATGGTGTTTGTGTATTGGTTCCGGGTTTCCGTTTGTTGTTCTGCAATTCGATTGCTGATGGGAGCATCGGTACATTGTATTCCTTATAATTCCTATTGTGGAGGTGTGCTGTTGTGTTTTATTATATTTCTATTTTTTATGCATTCTCAGATTAATTGGGTGAAGTTTGTGTTGTAAGTTTTCCTTTGACCATCGATTGTTTTCTTAATGTGTGATAGTGCTTTATCTAAAGAGAGAGAGTTGTTTATGCAAAAATTGGGCGATTTTCCTTTTATGTAATTGGCAATTTTAGTCCAATTTTCTTTTTTGTCGTTTTGTTTGTTTTTGAATGTTCAGAAGTTTTAAAAATGTTTTTAATATGTTTATGATGATGAGAAGGTGGTTGTGGGAGGGTGGGCTATTATCTTTTATGTGATTATTTTTACAAAATACTATTTGAGTTATAACAAAATGGTTGACTAATTGGTTGAGATATGGTGCTTAATCTGGTGAGTGTGTAAATTTGTTCTGTAATTGTCTGCTGATTGTGTTCTGAGGCATGACAGGTGGTGTATGTACATTGGAACCACCTAAAATCGAAAGGTTTAATGAGTGGTTACAAGTTTGGTGCGTAGTTTCCTAGCATTCTTCTGGATATGGAGCGGATATCGGTTTAGTAGGTTCTATTCCGTCATTTTTCGTCTTTGGGGTGATTTTGATGTGTGATGTGATGTTAGGAAAAGGAAATGAATTATATACTAGTGTAATGAGAGAACGCGTTCTTGGCTGCTATCTAGCCATTTTGTAGAATATTACTACATTCTATTTAATTGCGGGGTTGTTTGTTTCTTGAACGAGGAAAATGCTGGGGTTGTAAATGCGAAAGAAATTAAATAATTCGGAATGTTTATTGACGATTATGTGTAAGTTTTTTTGAAGGATGTTTAAGTTTTGTTTGTTCAATATTTTATTAAAAGAGTGTTTTAAATGTGTCATAGAGATTATCTACAAAGGTAATAAAATTTTATTTGTCTCCCTTGACCGTCGGTCATAAGTGGCCATTAGTCCTTGAGGTCCAAGGAGAGAAAATGACGATTATATGATGGACGTTCTTTCATACCAACTCTCTACTCCATTTCTCTGATGCTTTTTGCCTTGAGCCATATATAGAACTCCCTCTTCTCTGCGTTGTCCCCAGACGGTTCGGCACATTCTCGTTAAATAGCCCAGTCAGGCTGATCTTCGCTAAGTTACGTTTCTCGGTACCGAGACCAGCGGGGTCGCTACCGCTAGCCCATGGTACTCGAGACTGATTCGTGCACACATACTTGCCGACTATATGACTTATTGGAGGAGGTTGGCTTCCTCCACTATATTTGGCTGTTTGTTGTAGGTTGCATGGTCCTGCCGCGAGGCGAAGCGGGCCTACCTCCAACAATGGAGCGTCATTTTTTCGTTGTCCTTTTGTTTTTAAGTAGATATTTGTTCTTAATATAACCTAGTAGTAAGCTGTGCTGACTACAGCTACTTTTGTTCTACTTGGCAGTCGCCAGATGGGCTCCTAAATTAAAAAAAGAACTGTGCAAAAGAACATACGATCTTTTTACACTTATAGACATTACAAGGAACCGGCTACAAAATCAGAACTGAATATGGAAACCAAAAACAAATCAGGCGAACTGCCCACATTAAGATCGACAAGGTGTTACTAAAGTAAGGAAATAAACAAAAGAAGCGAAGTGCTCAAAACTTTAAAAAAAAAAAAAAGAAAGGCGTAAATAAAAGAAGCGAAGTTATCCAAAACTAAAAAAATGGAGGAAAACAAAAGAAACAAGAGAAGCGTAACTAAAATAGGCGAAGTGCCCAAAATTTAGAACGAAGAAAAACAACACAAGAAGATAGTAAATAAAACAGGTGAAAGTGCGCAAGTAAAAAATGTACTAAAACAGGTAGATCAGAAAAAAAAGAAAGTCTTCGCATCCGCCACAGATCCCACTCTTGATTGGCTCAACACGAAATTCGGAATTCCCATCCTCCAATGAGAGCTCGAGTTTAAGATAACACGTGAATGCGACATGATGCTTCAGCATAGCGAGAATCTCTGAGCCGTTCCGAGCAATGTCATCTTTTTTTAATCGCTTTTATGTCTATATTTATTTTTTATTGTCTATTTTATCTCACTTATGATAGCACAATTGTTCGTTCTAAAGATTTTTATTTACCAGAACACATAAATTTGACTCTAGCCCCACCCCATTAATGTGCATCTCAGGTGTGAGGGTGCTCCATGTGGCCATCCAACCCTCAAGACATCCCAAATCCCACTAGAGGTTCCTTTTTTTATCGTCTAATGCCGGCAAACTGGCTTCCGTCAAGAAAGAGAGGGGATCAAGTAGGCCGGCCAACTGTTAACTCACAATACACGACTGCATGACGTTTGTGACGATAGAGAGATGGGCCACGCCATCTCTTGCCCCCCTAAGGTGGTTGGCCCTATCGAGCAGTTCCCATCGGGAGCAGAAAATATTGGGCCGCCTGCATGTTTTCTTGGCAGTCCCCTGTGAAAGCAAAATAGAGACTACCGCTGGAAAGAAGGAGTTGCCTAAGGTTGCCTACAAAGAGAGGGATGTGGGAGAGTCTACCGCTGGCATAGGCCTTGAAGAGGAATAAGCCTCCTCTCCGGTAGAAGAAGTTTGGAGGGTCCCTTCAGAAAGCAAATGTGGGTGGGCTACTTTATTGCCGTGGAGCTGCCCGAAAGCATCTCCAACGGTGGTTAACGGGAATTAGAGAGGTTTATTAAGTTCTCATCATTCGGCATGGTAACCCTATTAAATTCACCATACGCAAATGATAATCATCCCACGCAGTAGCCCGCTCTGCGAGGGGTGAATACTGGGTCGGTAAAGCCAACTGCGGCCATTCAAGTCCACTCTTCCCGACTCAGTGGCCAGGCAGCCCTTCGGCATGGCGGCTTCACCTTGGGCTGCGCGTAAAATTGATAGACCGTAAAAGGAGAGAGAAAGGGTATGTGAGTAAGATGAGGGTAAGGGTGAGGCAGGTGGTTAAAAACCCACCACCCCAAACCAGAGCTTAGAGGTGAGGGGGCGTTTTCCCCTACGCTTTCCGCTCGATCCGGGATGGCTGGGTGAAAGAAAGCTGGTCGGTGTCTACCCTGTGAAATTCGAGGCCGACCAGAGAAAGTTGTGGGTGGGGCTGTAGGGAAAGTGAGGAATCAGGCTAAGAAGTCAGGTTGTGAGAAAGCAGGAGAAGAGGCTAAGCTGGGTATGCACGGGATGCTGAGTCACATCAGCATAGCGGCCAGGAAAGAAAAATCGCGGTACCCCTTACGGGGATACCCCGGGAAGAAGGTCAAGGGGAACGTTCCCACCATGGTCTCCTGCAAAAAGATAGCTAATAGAAAACGAGGCGTGATGAGGCTCGACAGCTCCTCCCAGTTTGCCCGAAGTTCGCAGCAATTTCATTGAAGTAATATGCAATCCAGGCCTAGCTCAAAGGAGATGCATGGTGCCCACTTCGAAGAGAAGACACTCCCAGAATGGGCACACGCTTCCAGGAGGCAGAACTCTGGGCGCTATTGGCCGGACAATACGCTGAAGGCGCTGTCACCTGCGATGACTTATCGGGGGAAGTTGGGCTCGCCATGTGTCTTTTCCTCCCTCCGCCTCGAAACCTTAGACGAATTGCTTAGTTCTTGTTTACATAAAATCTATGTGCCAGTTGCGAGTCGTCTGACGTGCTAGAAGACCTTTTCTATATTTTAGTTCTGTAATTTTTTTGTGTTTAAATATCTGATTTTGTTTCAATACACTATTTTTTCTTGTTGAGAAGTCATTTTTTAGCACCTTTACTTTACAATACTTGTATTTTTTAATTGCGTTGTAAAATAAAAATAGCATTAATATAAACTTTAATTACACCCTATTGATATAAAAAATTAATTCTTACCACCTTATTTATGTTTGTAATGAATTTTTGAAATTATCTAAAGAAATTATGAACCATCTGTATATAGGATTTTGCTTAAGGAATTAAAACAAGTTGCGATTTCAGTTTAATAACTAACATTAAACTTCTAGCGGCGAGTGTCTTTCTATCTACATATGGGATGGAATGGCAATCTGTTCTTGAATGGGAAAGCTGTATGGACTGAATGAATGCCATGATAGCTTCTCAAAGGCGCATCACAGATTCATTTGTTGGTCAGCTGAAGAAGCAGCTCTAAATCTCTCTTCGGTTTTGTGGTTAAAAGAGGCGTAGTGAATAGAAACGAGACAATTTCAACCTAAAATTGAATAACAACATGCCAACAGCCAACATTATTATAACATAAAATATGATTATTATATAACAAAAGTACATACGTAGATATAAATGAAAGAACGTATGTAGGGGTGCGAAGACGTATCAGAGAAAAATTCCTTCCAAATTGATAATATAAATACCCCATTAAATTATCAACTCAACACGGGCTAAGTCGTTGCATAAAGGCTAAGAGCATTGGCGTTTAAATCTATCGGTACCAAGTTCGAAACTCAATAGTCCCACAACCTTTTAGGAAGTCTTCTTGAGTTGGTCCTTCAGCTTTTTCCTTGATTTCCGTTTTCTTCTGAAGATTTTTTCCCAAAAGGTTTTTGGTCTATTGAGTTTCGAACTCGGCACCGATAGATTTAAACGCCGATGCTCTTAGCTATTACGCCATGACTTAGCCCGTGTTGAGTTGGTAATTTAATCGGCTATTTATATTATCAATTTGGAAGGAATTTTTCTCTGAAACATCTTCGCCCCCCCAAATGTATCCACATGGCCAATTATTTCGCAAATGTTGAGCAAGGTTTTGAAATGAAATCCCGCGGTGAAACAGGGGGAAAGGAATTTAAACCTATGAATGGATAGAAGGTGAAGTGGTTTGGTGAATGGAGTGGAGACACATTTGTATGTGTTCAGAAGGTGAAGGCAGGGTTATTTAAATAAACACTCTTATTCTTGAACGTTGATTAAATTTGCATGTGCCTAAATTATTGACAAAAGGGAATAAAAATTGATATGTTTGTTTCGAGAAGAACTGTCTCAAGCCATACCAGCATACCAAATACAAGAATAAACTAGCTTTGGTGACCGAAAATCAAATCAGGAAACTTAGTGACAGAGATCTCGAATATTAAAACTTATTATGTCGATAAATCACAAAAACCACAGCTGAGGAAGTGTCTAAAACTCACATTTTGCCATTTCATTATCAAACAAAATCTTTCTTCGAGAACTCAATGCAATTAGATGCCATTGCCAAACCTTTTCTTTCATCTATTAAAGCTTAAAAGAAAAACACATAAAATGGCACAAAGAGTACACTTTAAGTGGAGAACGGAGCAGTAGAAGAATCTTCATGCTGTTCAGGGCGAATCTATGTCTGGAAGACATCCACAGAAGTGTTTGATGCTGATTGTCCGACTCCAAACGTGAAGCATGGAGGTGGTTCTGTGACGTTTTAGGGGGCTATATCGTACGATTTTCTTTGTGTTATAGCACTAAATGGTAAAATTTCTTCTAGGAAGTGTTTGTTAATTTGGTATGACCAAATTTACACAATTTAAGGGGATACCACATATTTTCATTAGTCACTTTTCAAATTCATGGGTTCAAAATTTGCATTTTTTGATTTTGTATATCATTTTATTGCAAATTTTCTGCACTTTTTTATGGTATAATAATTTTTTTATCAAGTTGACTAGAACATAGTAAAAAAATAAGATAATGCAAAATTGTATACATTCATGGAAACTTTCTTAGATATTTGAAGTTAACTTGTGAAAAAAAAACAAAGAAAACTACACCATTGATTTTTATATTAATTTATTGCAAATTGTATCCCTTTTTTTATAATATATATTTTATTTTAGTAACATGAATAGAACATAGTGAAATTTATGATAATGCAAGATTTTATACATTCGTGGAAATTCTCTGTAGATTTTTAAAGTTGATTTGTGAACTAAACGCAAAACTATACCATGCGATTTTAAATATTTGCTAAAAAAAACGGCACCTAAAAACTGGTTTATATTTTTATATTTTTAGCATCATTCGAATATAGATTGAACTAAATTCCATTGCATTCAGAACACCCCTACTATTCCCCCCCCCCTCCAATTTTGGACAAAGCCCTATAGTTGGCCTTGTCCGATAAATATATGTTTTAGTCCACCATTAACATAAATTTGAATGGAACTAAAGAAAACTGATTTCAAATGGAAACTAAATCATATGTACATCTTTTGGTCGCAAATTGAGTTCGAATGCTTAATTTTTTGTAATTTTATAGCCATTTATATGATATCAAATCTCAAGGAGGGGGGGGGAGTCTGAAAGAACCTCCTCTATCTCAAAAACAACGACGTAGGTTATTATGATTTTGGCAGGAATAAAAGGGCTTTTGATGAGCTTTAAGTTTATCTATTATAATCTAACGTAGTATAAAGTTGAAAAATAAATGTGGTATCTCCTCAACAGTATAAAAACTGTTTCTCAATGGTTGCGCCCTCTTCATTGACGATAATGCGCCGATGTACACCACTAAATGTTTTAACACTGTCACACAATCACCAGATGTGAACATAATAGAAGATTTCTGTTGTTCTTTTGGCAGCTCCGAAGGACCAATTTACCCCGCCATCACTTCTGAAGGAGATGGAACACGTTTTGCTTCAGGAATCGATTCCCATAGCCACTGTCCAACACTTGTAGGACTCTATTCTTCGAATTATTGAAGCGGTTATTCCTACCAATGGAGGATCAACTCGATATAAAAATAATCAACTTGTTATTTAAGATGGTGCCCTAAATTCCAAACGGGACCCCTTTCCACCCATCACAGTCCCTTGCTCGAGTCTGCCACCTTTCCCAACGACTTTCATCCTCTCACCTTCGAAGTCATCTTACGGGCTTCTTTCTGGATAAGACACCCAATTTAGGATTCTTTTCGGACATCTTTTGTTACTGCTATTGAGTGTCCTACAGACTTACACCTCAGAATTTCTTTCCTTTTCACTATATCACTCACCCGTGTTTGTGGTCTTATCCATGGATTTATTTTATGGGGGCCTTGCGGCTCTTCCTAATAAGTTTCTTCAAGTTGGCCTCAATTTAAGGATGCCTTTTATGTTAAGTGTCAAAGTCTCACTTCAATAAGTTATGACTGTTAAGATGTAATGATTAAAACTCGTCAGCTGTATGGATTTAATACTCTGCTACTCATTTATTCTTCCATGATCCCACCGAGGGTCTCAAGCACTCTTGAGGATGGGTATTCTTCTATCTGCTCCAAAATATAATAATAGTTAATTATAATCTTCTACAAAACTGTAGATCTTTATTTGGTCGTGGAAAAGTTAATTGGGGTCCAACTGCGAGACTCGTTTGTTATAAATCCGTTACCATCGACCACAATTCTTCTCGATTGGAGCTAACTCCTTCTATGGCATCGGCAACACCAACGGAGACCTAAATATCTCCCTTTAATTCGGATTCTCATTTGTTTCTACTTCCAAGTCCAGTGCAGCCTCTAGGACTGTTCTGTATGACTGTATATAAAAATAAATATACAGTAGTGGCCATAATGATTCGTACACATAGGTGTCCATCAAAAACATATAATAGCTTCAAACAAAGTAATGGTAAGTAATGTTTGATAAATTACAAATATAAACTAAGATGTTTCTAAGTTGTACGCTTATATTGTAGATGTTAGGATGGCTGCAGCTGCAGATTACTCTCAAAGTAGCATTTTTGTTCCCGAAATATTGTGATCAAAATGATCCAAACAGCGTAATTCTATTACTTCTATCTTTAAGACAACCAACTAATTTAGGGCATTAACTTACGTCCACGAACTCTTAGCACTCTCAGTCATTACTTTGTCAAGTTCCGAGCAGCAAAATGCTTAGGGGACCCACTATGCCTGCCTATATCCAGGAGCTAATTGTTAAGCCAAATCAAGAGAATCATCTTTTCCTCAGAAACAAAGCTGAAAGTGTTAATCGCACCAAAGGTTTCATACATACGAGGGGCGGTCAATAAGTTTTGCGAATCGGTAGGGCAAAACAGAGAAAGAAGGATGGCTGTTTGGGGGGGTGTTAGGACAAGTTATGACAAGTCAAAACCTTCAGCCACACGCTCCTGCCTCGTCTATTTAAGAAGCAGTAGCTGATCGCAGATCGTCAGTCACAAATTTTTCAGCAATGGAGAAAGTTAAGCACCGCGCAGTGATCAAATTTTTGACCACAGAAGGCAAGAATGCAAAAGAGATCCATGAAGGCATGGTTGCAGTGTATAAAGTCACCGCCCCTTCCTATGCAACCATTGCTCGCTGGAATAGTGAGTTCCGCCATGGTCGTGAGTCCCTTGAAGATGACCCTCGTCCAAGAAGGCCATCAGACGTGACCAACGAGGACAATGTGACCCGTGTGGAGAGGATGATCCTCGAAAATCGACGGGTGAAGCTCGATGAAATCGAGCGAGAACTTGGAATATCACATGGAAGTATTGTCAACATCATCCCCGACAATTTGGCCATGACCAAGGTCTCTGCCCGTTGGGTCCCTAAAAACCTCACGCCCCATGATAGACTTCAACGTCGTCAAAGTTCGGAGGAGCTGCTGCTCTTGTACAACCAAGACCCAGCAGGATTCGAGTCAAGCATAGTGGCAGGTGATGAAACGTGGGTCCATCACTAGGATCCCAACACCAAGCTCAAAAGCATGGACTGGAAGCACCGGGGCCCTCCGACCCTCATCAAGTTCCAGACCAAACCCTCAGCCAAGAAGATCATGGCCACCATCTTCTGGGATTCTGAGGGAGTGTTTATGGTGGACTATGCGCCTCGTGGAAGGACCATCACTGCCAAAATTACGCCGAGGAACTGGCTTGGTTGAAGGAGTGCACCCGTCCGAAGCGGCGCGGCAAGTTGACACACGGTGTCCTGCTCCTCCACTACAATGCCCCTGTCGACAAGGCCAGAGTTGCACAAGCTGCCTTGACGAGATGAATTCAAGGAGCTCAACCATCACCCCTACAGTCCAGATCTGTCCCCTAGCGACTACTTTATTCCGCCAGCACAAGGCTGCACTGCGTGCACGCTGGTTCGGGGACAATGAAGATGTCCAGCTCGCCGTTCAGGAGTGGATTGAACAGCAATCGGGAGATTTCTGGTTGTCAGGAATTCGAAGCCTCAGGGACAAGTGGCGCAAGTTCATTGAAGTCGAGGGTAGTTATATGTATTAAAAAATAATAAAACACTTTTCCTCATATCTCGTTTCCTTATATCCGAATTTCAAAACTTATTGGCCCCTCCTCGTAATATTATTTCACGTAACGAGACCACAGGGTCATATGTCAGTGCAATTTCTACTGGTAGGCCTAGGAAAACCTCAAAGAGAGATGACCAAGCCATCGTCCATATCTAAAAAACTGGACCGATAAAAGATAATCGCCAGGATTTTTTAAGATTTAATTGAAACTATGGACATTATTGTCAACAGGGAGACAGTATCACACCGCCTGACGGAAAGCTCTTGAAAATGTCGCACACCACCAGTCAACCCATTGCTCCTCCATAAGAACAAAAAAGCTAGATTATTCTCTGCTACTAAACCCGTGCTCTGGAAAGAAGAACCATGCTACAATTACACTTCAGCGATGGAATTACTAGTCAACTTATCCGCTTGCAGGGCAGAATGAATGCTCAATTGTATAAAAAAACTTCTTCAAGCACATGCTGTGCTCCATATCATAGCCGCATTGCCCCAACCTGCCAGAATAATGCACCTTGCCACATGCCAAAGTCAGGGGAGAATTTCCTGGCTCCGGACAAAGTAAGTGTCATGGTAGGACCTGCTCAGAGTCCAGACCTCAATCCGATTGACAAATTTTGAAAGACGTTAGGAGAGAGAAATCCAAGGACTGTAGAAGAACTTTGGGAAATATGACAGGAGGAATATAGAAAATAACACCAAAGAAATGCCTACGGTTAGTGCACTCCTGTGGCAGAAGATATCAGTGCATAATTGATTGCAATTTCTACATACCAATTACTAATATATTTTAACAATCGAAAATTATTTGTTGTGCAAATTATATCATTGTACCCTTTTATCTACCTCTATGTTTAAAATAAAAATGCTCTTTTGCACTTAACTTGTTGTTTAATCTATCCTAAATTGTACATGTAGATGAACAACTTATAGCCATGCTTAATTTATATCTGTAATTTATCATGCATTAATTACCATTATTTGGTTTGAAGATAAAGTTTTGTGAGGGAAATCTAAGTATCGTGATCATTATGGCCGCTACTGTATATGACGATGTCGTATGACTGTTTTAATGTTATTCTTTATAAAACTGTATAATATTAAATCTCCTATGTTGTGTGACAGGCAAAATATATAAAATAAAGAATTTTAACACGTGTACTTTTTTTTTCATTTTCACTAAAGAAAGTTCCCACGCCTCACCCTGTAATATACATGACTATGTTGTATGACTATAGGGAAAGGAATATACCTGATATTGTATGACTGTATTTGGAAAAGAATATGCATAAAGATGTTGTATGCTGTATATAGAAAAGAGTCAGCATGATATATAACTGCATATAAAAAATAATATACATGATATTGTATGGCTGTATATGGAAGATAATATGGCAATCTAGGATGTCTTGTTAATTCTTTATGTCTGCAGTGCCTTTAGAACTGAAGCAGTGCTAAATGAGCGAAGGTTTTTTCTATGGTTTATCTCAATGCGATTCAGGTCTATTTTTTAATGTGGAGGTGCGATCGTTAAAATCGAGAAAACCTCGAATTAATTTATTTGAAAAGGCGCAAAATCCAACGAGGGATCTCCGTTAGGAAGTGGTTAAAAAGAAAGAGGTGAATGTATAAGAGAAAATGTAATGAAGGTCCATAACCCGACTCTCCAAAACGGAAAAGTCATATTGTCGCCTGGGAGCGGGAAGAAGGCGCACAACTCTCCTTAATTTGCCCCGTTCTCTAAAGAAACCATGACCCATTGATGGTTGCCAGGGAAAGAAGGAAAAGAATAGTTGATGGAAGCATATAAGGAGCATTTGTCCCCATAGATTGATCGTGCCCAACCCTCATGAAGTAACTTCTTATTCCTTCTCTATTGTATTATTGAACCTTGAATGCCGGGGTGCTCTTTCCAGATCACATCAACTACATTCGCAGAGTGGCTGGGATCGATCATGTCGGCATAGGAGCAGATTTTGACGGCATTGACAGGTCAGTCGAACCCACTTGAGTCTCCTTGAATAACCCCACTCCCCTGACCACCACCCGCTCCTCCCTGAATACCCCCCTCATCCTCGTCCATATTAGGCGTTTTCCCTTGACGTGCAATCGAGAATTTTACCCTGTCGCCCGTCGTCAATTTTGGTCCTATTCGCCAATTGACGGGCCTATGACGGATTTCGACTTCTTTGCCCAAATTGAGATGCGTAGACAGACACACAGACAGATACAGACGTCGCTACTCCGACTGGTAAATAGACATATAGAAGCGGGAAAGACCATACAAAGATGCCTACATAAACATGCATCCCAGGGGAAGCGAGGAAAGGAATAGTTCCCCCTTAGGAAAAAGAAAAATGACCACCTCAGTATGGTGTCCTTGGCGCATAATTAATTAATTGTCATATTTACAACGTTAATTGGTAATTTGGTGTTTATAATGGCTGGGTATCGAAGAGGAAAGCGGACCCAAGCGGGAAAGAGCGGGACAGATTTACAACGTTTTTAACCAGGATTTTTTCCTTTGTAAGAGCGAGTTTTATGGTTCATTGCATAACATTTCTTTGTATTACATAATTACGGCATTGATGACGAACTAGAGGAAAGCAATTGAGATTTTGTACAGTACATGCATACATAAACATACACATAAGAAAGAAAAGGGTCGTTAGACCGACAGGGAAGTAAATTGACAAAGCGACAACTAAAGTCATTTTTAATGGAAAGAAAAAAAGAACTCATAAGGAACGAAAGCATTTCACAGTTAAGAAAGAATAATGAGGGAGACAGGAAATAATGATTGATAAATGACAAATGATAAAAAGAACGGGGGCTGCAAGAACAAACCTCGCCCAGTACTTACCATTTGGGCCAAAGTTACAAGTTCGTAGATAGAGCACATGTACCCAAAAGTACAAACTTGAGTCCCTGATGCAGCTCTCTATCATGGATGACGATGCGGGGGTCCTCCTTGTCCCGGAGGGCGGGACACGCTGTCCACTCGACCTCTGACGATCCTTTGTCTGTGTCGACATTAAGAGATTACACGGTCATGTGCACGATCAATTATAAATACACGAATCAATTTAACGCATCCACACGAATCAGCATTAGTTCAAGCACTTAATCTCCTTACACATACACAATCATACAGTCATACATCACACCTATACACATCATTGCCCCCTGAACCCTAAGGGCATTTAACATTCTATCTCCGATCGGCGGATAAGGGGACTATACGTACATACATACATCTGAGACCCTTATTTGTTTGGCTTATTCTCACTTGCACATACGCGCACCCGTTTCTTCAGCCGCATACATCGTGTACACGCATGGTCATCCAAACCCAAACAAAAACGCACGTCGTATCTCATAAAACCTGCACCTAACGGAGCCCCCTAAGGACCAGGCTGACGCATTACTCTCTATGCTTGTTACGTGAGGCTTCCAAGGCCGGCGCCGGCCCTAATTCAGTTAGGATCACCATCCACCTCCTACCTCTCCTTGGCAGGCGGCCGACCGGCTTGGAGGATGTATCCAAGTACCCGAACCTATTCGCCGAACTGATGCGGGACCCAACTTGGACGGAGGAGCACCTTAAGAAATTGGCAGGGTTGAACTTCATTCGAGTCCTGAGGCAAGTGGAAAAGGTAAGCGATGAATCCGAGACTAAAAATCAGATACAAAACAGGCCAAATCGACCAGAAACACACACGCACAAGCACACACACATACACACACGAGCGCGCACGTTTTCATAAGGACAAAAAAACAATAACAAATAAACAGATGCTGATATAAGCAGTTATGCAAGAGATCAGTCGAACGGACGAGCAGATAAATCACGCAGATAGATAATTATAGATAGATAGATTTAAGCGTACATTCTAATTTAATACTTAAAATGGGCAAGTTCTTCTTCCCTTAAATAATATATCATTTCTCTCTATATTTTACCGATAGGGAATTCGCTTAAGAAATGCGGCATGATTTTCATGTTTATCATCTTTTTAAAGATGATAATAATCGTAACCAGGTTTGTTCATCTCTCATTTCTCGACTGACAAAAATAACCATTTTTTTTAGCAGGATTCTTACACGGATGAAAAGTGGCTTCTGTACAATATTATTAAACGTTCTCGACAATGGATTAGTCCTGGAGACAAACCAATAACCCCGCCGAAACAGGAGCCGCACGCACTAAAGTTTCCTTAGCGCGATTCGTGGGAGACTAATGTCATAATTAGACAATCACCAAAGAGGTTGACTGAGAGAGAACTTTTCCATTCAGCACTTGAAGAAAAGGGACCATCATGAATGAGTTAAATGGAAGAAGAGTACTCTCCCATCATGAATCTGTGCCACCTCAGAAATGATACAAAAACTTAACAATTATGATTAAAAACTAATGAGTCATCCTCTATACTCACCCGACTTTATCTCCATCAGATTCTCATGTTTTGAGGAAATTAGCGATTCATCTGAAGAGAATAAAGATGTAGACAACAGAAGAGGTTGAAAAAGTTTAATTAAAAAACTTCTTTTTATTTAAATCAAAGTCAAATGGTATTTAAAATGCTATTTTATAATTTATTCGAAAGATTGAGAATAAGGGTAGAAACGAGTAAATTATATTACTTATAAATTAATAAATAACTTAAGCTGTTTTATTTCTATTCATAAAATAAGATAGACATAAAAAAATGCCGCATTACTTATGGAATCACTTAACAATATTTAACCGTAGTTTTCGATTCGAAGCTAAGACACTTCCTCCGAGATGTTATCGCTGTGAGGTCCCAATGGTAGCAAAAATGGTGAAATTTTATAGGTTCGAGAGATAGTAGGTAGAAATATTGTGTAAGTAGATTGGAATTATATGATTACGGGTGATAGGAAGAAAGTGAATATGAAAATGACCTTGAGGCAGATGTGCTAGGTTTCCTAGGGAAAGATTTCGTTTTGTTTTGTTTTTTTGTTTGTTTTAACCTTTCGAGCCTTTGTTCTCATTTGAGGGTTTGAAATTTTTGTTTCAATTTAATTCGATGAATTCTTTTGTGCTTTGCCTCGCACATTTTGGGTTAATATCTGCAGCTTTTTTTCCTTCTCTCTTATCGTTGTTGATCACTAACTTTATTGATTTCCTCCTCAGGTAAGGTTATTTGATTGCCTTCATTTTCCTGAGGCATGTCGTAGGTTTTTCTTCCGATGCTCACCACACGTTCAAGCAGTGTCTGGTTTATCCTTTTTTAGGTTGGTCCTCTGGTGTAGTTCTACTGATTTTAATCTGTCGTTCCTGGTCTTCTTTGAAACGAATCTAATGGCCCAATTTTGGATCCTCTGGGCTATTTTGATCTGTGTCATGCTTGAAGTGTGTGTGTAAGGATTATGGGGTAGGTGAGAAAGGAAACAATAGGACCTATCCAAAATGACAATAACGAATTAGATTCTGATACAGAAAAGGTGGCCAATATATTAAATAACAATTTTGCATCGGTATTTCTAATCAAAGAAAAACATAATATACCACGAAAGAACGACGCGATAAACTTTAACTAGTGTAACCTTTTAACCGGCGCATTTAAAAGAAATTCGAAACGTGTTAGTGGGGCCGCTACAGAAATATTTTAACAAATGTTTAGAAGAAGGTGTCGTACCATTAGATTTTAAGCTAGGGAATATAACTGCAATTTTTAAGTTTAGAAAAAGAGAACTTCCGAGCAATTATCGACCCATTAGTTTAACATCCATCGTAGGTAAATCAATGGATTTCTTCATTAGCGAGAGTATGATCAAACATTTGCAAGCGCGTAATTTCCTTAGGTGATACTCCACACGGTTTTAGACAGAAACGTTCATGCTTAACTGATCTTTTAGAATTTTACGATAGGATGATTAAAAACTATGACTAAAGTAGATCTTTCGACTCCGCTCATCATTGGCGATAACTAACTAAACTTTGTGCTCATGGGATAAGGGAAACATCCTACAATGGATAGGGTCATGGCTTATTAATCGTGAGAAGAGAGTAGTTTTAAACAGGGAATTTTCAGAGTGGAAAAATGTAACTAGTGGCGTGCCCCGGGAGACTGTATTAAGACTATTGTTGTTCCTTATTTATGTAAATGATATGGACACTTGTCTACTTGGTAGATTATCTAAATATGCAGACAACACAAAAATTAGGGGTAAAATTTTAAATAAGAACGATAGCAAATTAATTCAGCGGGATTTAGATTAAATCTCCAAAAGGTCTAATAAATGGAACATGAAATTCAATTTATACAAGTGTAGAGTTATGCACTTAGGCCGAAATAACCCAAGTTGTAACTATGAAAGGGATGGTAAAAATCTTATCTCCGTGGATGAAGAAAAGGTTTTTGAGGTGCGGGTTTCAAAGGATCTTCGGTTTAACAAACTGAGTGCTTGAATTTATTGCGAGAAGTTTTTACTACAAACACCAAGATTTACTCATACCGCTTTTTCAAACTTTAGTAAGGCCCCACCTGGAATACGTGGTATAATTGTGGTCACCTTATACACGTATAAACAAATAAAATGGAAAGGATTTAACGACTGGCAACTAAACTAATTCTCTCAATTAAAAATAAGTCGTATATCGAATGATTAAATATATTAAAACTCTCGACTCTCAAAACTAGGCGATTGCTAGGGCAGTTTATCGAAGTATTCCAAATTTTAAAAAAATTTGAAAACGTAATTTATAAAAAAAATCAAAGTACCACTATGGTATCAGACGTACCGACGGTTTTTAACAGAAAGAACGGAGGTTTCAAATGAACACAGGTAAAAAAAATTCACTTCTTAAATCATCGGTAAAGGGAAGGTAGTAAATGCTAGTAGTGTGCATAGTTAAAAAAAAAACAACAAATTGTTAGGTATTTTACGAATAATGATGTAGTTTAAATACGGAGCCCTGTTTTGGCTTGAATGTCGCGTGAGTGAGCATCGTGGCGACAATATCCAAAGGAGGACTACTGCTAGCATATTAGTATAGAATGGGAGTAGCCTTTGAGTGGACTAAGTAGTCCTTGCTGGCTCCCTGTAACTATGTAATTTTTGAGGTGGGCGAGGGCCGTGTAGAGTTTCCTTTTGTTTCTAATTGATAAATTTCTGAACTTGTACAGCGTGGACATGGTGGTTTTCACCTCTCTTATTATTAGGTTTAGGTGAGAGTTTTACCCGTTCGTTGTAAATTTTGGTCGTAGGAATCTCCCTTTCGTGTTGTATGGATCACCATCTCCGTAGATTCATACTACAGCGGTCTTCTTATGTTTACTGGAATTATTTAGAATGTTTTTCTGGGGCTATTTTCTTTTCTGTTCTCATACTCGTTTGTTTTTGTTTGATTTTTAATTTCTCTGAGCATTCTCTTACGTTGCTTTTGTCACGAGTAATAATGTGTGCGACATTATCTGCTAGTTTTATATACATCGCACTCTCATGTGTCGCGTGACGTCGCTCGCTGGCGTATATGGTATATAGGGTCGGGCTGAGACAACTGCTTTGGGGATGGCCCACTTCTAGGTCAAATGATTCGTCTGTGTACCTAGTTCTATGCAATCTGGCCTCAACCTTCAATTAAGTAATTGCATAAAATTTTGTTTATAGTGTATTACATATTTAGGTTGTTAACTTTTATTTTCATACTGGGCCCCCAAATCTTGTCAAAAGCTTTGGCAACATACCGGACTATCACGTCTTCTCTGTTGCTTTTTTTCTAATTTTGTTAGCAATCCTTTCCAAAATTATTACCATCGCCTTTTCCGCCTCGAATTGACTACTATATCCTTGTTGTTGAGGGTTATACAAGTTGTTCTGTGCTAAATGTTCCATCAGTCTTTCGCTAGGATATTTTTGAAGAATTTCCATAAAGAATCTAATAGTGAGAAGGGATGGCAATTTTCAATTTCGTGCTTAGTTTTTCCTGTTTTCTAGAAAAAGGTCATCTTTGCAGGGTTGATGCTAGAGTAAAGTATCCTATGTTCAGGCAGGCATTAAAGATCTTTATTTTTGCATCATGGATATTGATCGGGGCATTCATTAGTTAGGCGTGGATTTGGGATCCTACTTGGACCTGGAGCTTTTTGGTTGAGTGAGTTTAGGGTTTCGAAGTATTCCTCATTTGTAAAGGGCCTTGCTTAACTATGGAGCAACCGTACTTCTTCGTATTTTCGGGAACAAATCGGAGTTTCTTCGCGCAATAAAGAGCACAGCGATTTGGTTTCCTGGCCACCGTGCGGGGAGGACTCAGCGTCCCGTGCGTCCCCAGCTTAGCCTTTTTTCCTTCTTTCTGACAACCTGTCTTCTTACTCTGCTTTTTCACTTTCCATAAAACCTCTCCCACATCTTTCTATGCCCGGTCTCTAATTTCCTAGGGTAGACATTAGCCAGCTTCCTCGCACCCAACCATTACGGATCGAGGCTGAGGGGGAAGGGATAGCCCCACCTCACCCCTGAGCTCCGGTTTGGGGTTGTGGGTTTTTCATAACCTTCCTGACCCCTACCCTCCTCATATACCGTTTCCTTCTCTTTTCACTGTCTGTCAATTTTCCGCCCAGCCCAAGGTGGAGCCACTATGCCGAAGGCCTGCCTGGCCACTGGGCGGGACTAGTGGTCTTGAATTGCGGCAGCTGGCTTTGCAAGCGCCGTAAATACTCCTCGAAGAGTGGGTTACTCCATGGTGTGATTAGCGTTTGCGTCCCGTGATTGTTATAGTCAACAGGCCCAATGATGTAACTAAAAAAAAACCTTTAACCTCCCTTTCACCACAGTCGGAGCCACTCTCAGGCAGGTCCACGGCCGAAAAGGACGTTACCCATCCTGTGCTTTCTCAGGGAATCAATCAAATTTACTGTACCAGAGAGTAGACTTATTTCACTCCTAAGCTAACGTATAAGGTGAAGCCCCGGCTAAAACCAGCCCTGCCCCCCTTTCCCCATCCTGACCGTTTCCCAGAAGGTGAAACTGCCGCGCGCCTCTACATAGCCGTTAGATATATAGGATGTAACACCCATAAATTTGGTCGTTAGTCCATTTTCCGGAGTTAATAAACCTGGCCCCGAAAGAACGAGAGCACTAAAAGAGCTTCGGCCCCTACTCCCACACCCAGTGTTAGGCTGGGTGGCTCAGAGAAGGTAGTTCCTTCCAAAGAAGGACCTCCGCCTCAGAAGCCTGCCTTAGATTTTGAGGCGAGGGAGGGGAAGGAATGACTCGCATGCGAGTCCAACCTATCCCCATAATTTCTCGAAGGCGACAGCGGCTTCAGCACATTGTGCGGCCAACAGCGTCCGGAGTTCTGCTTCCGGGAAGCGTACCGCTATTCCCGTGAGGGTCTTCTCTTCGAAAAGGGCCCCCCGCATCTGCACCGAGTTATTCGTGGAGGGAATATTATTCAATGGAATTACTGCGCAATCCGGGCCAACTGGGAGGATCTGCACAGACTACTCTCATCCTGTTCCCTGTTAGCTATCTTTTGCAGTCCAAGCTAGGTGCGTGCCCCCTGCCCACTCTCCCTAGCTATAATGGTTTTGCGACACTATTACCGCGGGTTGGGTGCCGGGCGGGAGGATGCGCGATTTGCACTCGGCACGATGTCTCCATTCTTCTCTTAGCTTTAGATACCTCCTCACAGGCAGAGGCTGTGCAGCTGCACCTGAATAGGAGGTACGAGTATACTGTTATTTTTGCCTACATTCCACAGTCATTCGACTTCAACACGGAGGACTTGCACCGCGTCGTGGCACGCTTGTGAAGCCTTTTATCTTACTTAGAGATCTGATCGGTAGACACCCCCTCAAGAGAGACTACTCGATTAACCCCAAAGATCAACTCCTTGCCGACCTTTTCGTCCACCTGGAGATAAGTGTCCTTAATGTGGATGAGTTTACGCAACACTTCCTAAGAACGCTTCATTTTCCTGTCTTGATCGTTCTTTGTGTCCTTTAGGTGCACAGCCTGATTTGTTTGGGGCATAGTCGATGACCTCCAGGGTAGTGATCACTTTCCCATTTAAATATCATTTTCTGGGCCACTGCCGCCTGAGAGGTTCCCCTGGTCGTGTTTGGCGCATGTGCAATGGTCCTCCTTTCAGGAAATGACTGATTTCTCTGGCTCAGTCGAGGAGTTTAGGTCGGTCGATGAGGCCGTTGAGTTCTTCTCCGGCAACCATATTGCCGTGGGACTAACTACTATTCCTAGAACGACTGCACAATTTGCCCGCCAAACGGTCTTGTATTGGTCAGCCTAGTGTGAGGCGGCCCTCAAACAGTAGCGCTATGACTACATGTGCTATAAGCGCCGCCTGAACACTTTCACTGTCGGTGAATTTCGTCGAGCTAGTGCTAAGTTCCGGTATATTTCTAAGCACGTCCGCAGCTCTTCCTAGCGGGTATGTATGTCTTCACTTAACCGGAAGTCACCTATAGCAGAGGTTTGGAAACGAGTCAAGTTCTAGCAGGACCCCCATCCCGTTCTCCAGAATAATGGAAACTCAATCTCGGACCCAGTGTCCGTGACGGAATACTTCAAGAACGCTTTCTCCGAATTCTCTAGCCGGTTTGCTGCTCTTCCATCACTCAGTGCAGGTCGTAGTGTCACGGAACGCCACTGACTGGACTGTACCTCTAGAGGCGGAGAACCCTTTAACGACAGGTTTGCTTTGAGCGAGTTGTGTTCCGCTCTTGCTACGTGTGTCGACACCGTGCCTGGTCCGGACAATGCCCCATACGTCATTCTTCGAGATTTGGGTGTTCGAAACATGACCTTTCTGTTAGATTTGTTCAACAGGATCTGGGTAGACGGTATCCTCCCAGACTTCTATCCCCAATGCCAGCGCGGGTTCTTCTTGTTGCCTTTTTGCTTTATTTTCTTTTTTTGTTTTTTTTGGGCCGTGCTTAGCCTCTGTATCTCTTTTGATCTTTGTTGTTTCCTATTTACATATTGTTATGTGTTTTTTATCTATCCTAGTAGTAGGCTGTAGCGTGAGTACGGCCAGTTATGCCCTAGTAGTGTGTTGCAAAATGGGCCCTCAAAAAAAGTGGGTTTCTTCGAGTGAGATGGAGAATATTTTTGCCAGTATGTATTGTTCCATTTCGTTATTTTGTGGTTTTTTTTATTTTCCTAGTTTTCTTTTAATTTAGATGCTCTAAGTTATAGATATTGGTTTTTAATCTTTTGGGATTCATTTATTTGTCTATTTTATTTAGTATTTTGTGCCAGACCAGATCTGATTTGTTTTTATCAATATTCCTATTTGCCTACCGAAGTTTCTTAGCACCGCAGTGGGTAACCTGTTTATCCTGTTGCACTTGGTAATCAGGAGAGCTGGTCTTCTTCCTGGCCTAAATGCAAATTAGGGAAGCTCTCTCAATAGGTTGAATTGAATTCTCTGAGGGGGATTGGGATAGTTGTTGGTGCGCTTCCTCCTCACTCCTTCTCAACGCTACTTTATTATTTTTACTCTATGACCAACCCCTTAACATTTCCTCTACCTTTACTTGGTATCGGAAGGAACTGGTCTCTCTTGGATCGAGTGCAAATTAAGGAATCCTTGTCACTGGGTTGACTTGAGCTCTCTGGAGGCCGTGAGAAATTAGCGTGCTTCTTCCTCTTTCCTTTGCACCATTCTTTTTTCTATTACTATCTTCTTTACCCTTTGCCTTGGGATAACTACTTGACCATGTAACTCATGTCTTATGAGAAGATCGGCTTTCAAAACTCTATGAACA
The DNA here is from genome assembly GCA_963969495.1 of Ceratothoa steindachneri. Classification (NCBI taxonomy): domain Eukaryota; kingdom Metazoa; phylum Arthropoda; class Malacostraca; order Isopoda; family Cymothoidae; genus Ceratothoa; species Ceratothoa steindachneri. The sequence goes on along the minus strand of OZ018317.1, from coordinate 23,861,857 downwards.
ACTTTTAACGCGTGAAGGTTGAAAGAGACCAGACCTTGAATGGACCTTGGCGTTGGTTGGCCACAAATTAGTAGCCCGCTTTGGCCCCTTTAACCTCTGCCCTGGGTGTGATGGGCTGACTAACTAACTCCCTGTGGCCGTTCTTAGCTGCATAAAGCAGTAATAATTATGGCGGGCGGGCTTTACTGGCTTTGTGGCTTTTATGCCAACTAAAAATCTCGTGTCCTATTTCTGGATCTGCTGCAACAGGTATTCAGAACTTGGCTGCCCTCTATAAGATTGGGTCGACCTATTAAAGAAATATATCCTGTCGCCCTACCTCTCTGCCTGCTCAGTTAGGAGCTGCGGCCCTTGGGATTCAACCAGTCCATTAGGAAACTACCTGTTCGTGTGCGTCGCTTCACAGTTAAGAAAACCAATATTTAATGAACCCAGAGTGAAAACCTGAAAAGTGCGAAATCCAAAATGGGTTAGGCGACAGCGGCTAGACTTTCATGTGTTGGCAGGTTTTTACATATTGAGCAACATTTCTGACTGTATAACTGGAAATTCTTTCCCGAATTTGGTGAGGATCAGACATGTAAACCGTGACGGCTGCACTCTAAGCAGTGGAGGGGCCCCCCTCCAACCATTCGTCTGCTCCAAATGGATTTACCCTTTGCAATCTTCGGATTTGCCCTCAGAAAGCTCCACCTCTGTGATGGAAGTGCCCTCCGCGGCTTTCTCAAAGTCATCTCCAAATTCTTCAATCAAAGAGCGCGTTTCTCCTCCTTTATTGCAAGTGGCTCGGGGAGTTTCCCTTACTAACTTGTGATGGGTATTAGATCACTTTCTCAGTTGACCCGAAAGACCACGGTGAGGCAGAAAACGCACTGCTTTAGTTTTCGGTCCCCCGATGTGAAAGTGAACTATCTCATGCCCCTTATAAGGGTAAGAGGAAATGTCAACCCCTGGGCCTTTTCCAGACACCAGGTGTATACGAGAATTGATGCGAGCCGTCGTGCCCGCTACACCTTTTTCCCCAATAGAGGTCGGCATCTCGGTCTCAGTTACATCAGCGACAGGTCATTGGCATTGTAAGTCCCTGGTCCGGATACTTGACAGCTGGGAGTGACTGCCGACCTAATAACCCCTTCTAAGGTGGCGATTATTCTGGAGGTGCCACTACTACAGAGAGCAGGAGCTTCTTTGAAGACATACCATGGCTCGGTGCAAGACACCGAACTCGAGTCTGCCCTTGAGCAAGGTCCTCGTTCCCATGAGCCTCAGTCTGTTCCCTGGAAGAGAGTCTTCTGGTGAATGAGATGGACTTTTATGAGACCATTATTAGAACTCTTCGCACCCTAAATGGTTCGGTAGTGAAGGCGACATCACACTCTGCCATCAATTTCGTGCAAAAGTGGTTTATCCGACGGAACTTATGGACTAGATTTTGGAAGAGAATATGTAGTTTCCAAAGCCCTTTCTTATTCTCAGGGATTTGAACAGTGCACGATCAGTTCCAGGGCGCAGGTCTTTGCTGACCTAATCGGAAAATTGGAAATGGGAATCGTAAACTCGGAGTTTACCCATCACTCCCCGAGAACCACTTTTTCCGGCCTTGGTCTGTCCCTGTAATCTGAAGAGGTACGCTGTTTTAGGGTGGGAGGTGGTCGATGACCTTCATGATAGTGGCCACTTTCCCATTTAATTATCGTTTTCTTGTATGTTGCTTCTATAACATGCTTTTCTGCACCTGGGTTGTAGGTCTCTACACATTATCGCAGAAGCTGGAGGTGAAAGAGCCTAATGAAGTTGGGGATAGGAGGAGTCGGCCGTCTTGGGGATTGGTATTCCTCGGCTACAATCAGGTCTCCGTGAAGCATTTTTTTCGTTAATGGCAATATATAACTTTTCTACGTCTTTCGTTCCTGGGTATTCCAATCTTCTCTTGAAGGCCACCATTACTCCATCGTATCTGGTCTGTGTATGGCTTGTTGTTATGTTGTAGTTGGGCATTTTCCTGGATCTGTGATTTAGGCTTACTCCTTGTTTTGTTAATATTATGATGTTTGGATTCTCACTTCATATAATCTTTGAGTAGATAACGTTAATGGATTGAAAGATAAACGAATTAAGTGTAAATATTTTTAATTTATAATGGGAATTGTACATGTTAGAATAGTTTTTCTTTTCTGGCTGGTGATCAAGTGCGACCAGAGAGTTTTTTCTTAAACCGTTCGTTCGATAAGTTGTGATAGGTTTCGGGGTGATTAATATCATTCCTTGTTTAAGTGTCTTTTTTATTTCCATTTCATTATATTTCGATATGTATTTTCGTTTTACCAGTAACTCGACTATAGTTTTTTTGCTTATAGTTTTTGGAAATTGGCTTTGTTTGTAATCTAATTCAGTTTTTGTTTCATCTGACCATAACACTAGTCTAGAATTTACTGGGCTTTTCTAAACGAAAAAATTTAGGCATATATGTGTTTTTTTATTGAGTAAGAGTTGTTGGTTTAGTTGTCGAGATTCCAAATTTGAAGGGAACAGCTCCTTACTGATTGCTCGTTTCGACACTGCAGCAAGAACATCACCTTGAATCTTATTACGTGTTGTTAATGGATTGCCTTAAATCTTTTAATAATCTCGCTCGAGGTTCTAGCTGAGATCTTATGGGGAGCGCCAGTTCTAGGAAGATTGTGTACAGCATCATGCTTATTTCATTTCAAAATATGAGAACCAATGGCAATGAACGGAATATTTAACCTCTGTGATATTTCTCGCTATTCAGCTATTTTTGTAAATATTAACAAGTTCATTCTTACATTCTATTGAGAGTTTCTTCGTTTTCGCCATGGTGCCGAACTTGCTTCATCTGGATAAGATGAAAAATGGCTGTTCAATAGTCCCAAACGTAATAACTTACTGAAACCATTAGAGGGAGATTTAAGAATATTCTTGACTATTCCTTCAGCCACAGTCTACCTTTAATAGTTCTTTATTAGTACTTTAATATATATTGTTACTTGTGCACGAAAAGGAGTGTAAAACAGACGCATAAAATAATAGAGAAAGACAGGTTGAACAAAGATAGAAAAAATAGCCAGAGAAGTTATACCTCTCATACATTCAAACGCTCTTCAATTTAACAAAATAAAATTCACCAAAGTTTGAGAGAAAGAGAAAGTTTTGAAAGTTATCCGCCGTTTTATGAGATAGGGTTCCTTATTGTCCACCCCCTCTTATATAACCCAAATGTCACCCCTTGTTCCGTTTAACTCACGTCTCCCCATTTACTTTTATTAAGACCCAAGGTTTTCTGCGAAGCGTTCTTTCTCCACAGCTGAAATTTATTCTATTCAGTTTTAATTTTGAGTTCTTTGATTTAAAGAAACTAGAAAAAATCCATATAATGCAAATTTCAAGACAAACCATTTTAATATATTTTAAGAAATGAGAGAAAGTTGTCCCTCTACCTGACACGCTCTAGAAAACAACTGAAGCCACATTTTGAAACAAAAATGAAAGTGGAATTTGAGTGTTTCAGAGATGAGCCTTGATCAGACTTCGAACAAGATGACTTTTCTTATGTTAATACAAAGCGCCAAAAACCTTATTCATATCGCCAGGAAATTATTGAAAGGATTTTCCTAGAGAAAGCGATGAGGGTACCAAATGTGTGCTCAATAATTACCTAGATCACCACTTACACATAACGGTAGGTGATCTGGAACCTCAGGGTGACAATTTCCAAATATATGGTCTAGCAACAAATGAATGCGATTTGCAAATATATGTTTTTGAACCAAATAAATAATATCTTAAAATATGTCTCCAAAAACATAATGAATGACATTTACAAATATATGTTCCAGAATATAATTAAGGAATAAGATTTCCGAATATATGTTCTAGTACCAATGAATGACATTTCGAAATATTTGTTCTAAACCAAATGAATGACATTACAAAGTATATATTCTTGACCAAATGAATAGAATTTCCGAAATTTTTTTTCTAGAGCCAAATGAATGACTTTTCCAAATTTGTGTCCATTTCTTGACCTGAATGACCTATCATTTCCAAATATGGGTTCTAGAACGTCCCTAATGGCAAGTTCCAGGTTTGATTCCTAGAACCTTATTGATCTTATTTTAAAATATGAAATACCAATTAAATTAGATTGGCTCCATTTCAGGTTTAGAACATTTAAAGAAAAGAGCATAAATGATAAAACAAAGTGATAAATAAAACCTCCCTTATTTTTAGCCAAATTTTCCATTTAAAATATATGGGAATTAAGCTTCTAACTTCAATCCTTTTGTTCTCGAAAGGTAAATTACGTTTTGATTGATTAAAAAAGAATAATAACCTCGTTTAAAAAGAGTCCCCCACTCTTATGTGAGCAACATGACTTTTGTTAAAATTGAAGCAAGAATAAAGCGCGAATTCTGAGTCGAGTTCTGGTAAAAGAATGGTAGAATTAATCCTGCTTTGGCAGCTCGTCTCCATGCACTTCCCATACAGTATGGCTGATTCTATTCCACTTCCACCGCAGCTCCACCAAGAATTCAGGGTGGTCTTTGCTTCAATTTTAACGTCAATCCTCTTAAAGGGGGATGGTCTCTAATTAAACTGGTATCTTCTCGGGAATCCAACTAAACACTTCTTGTAACTACACAACACAACAACATAGCTGTAGTAGTAGATGGTGCTCGGTCAAGAATGAACATTTTTACGCGTAGTTTCTTTTGTTAATTCGCCTTTTCCGCGAACATTTTGGATTCCGCTCGTATAAGGAGCTTCTATAATGACTAGATCTTCATAAGGCTGAATTTCACTCGAATCTATTATCAGAAAAAACGGGTATGAAACCAACATACTGATCAGAACAGCAATCCTAGGTAAACACGAAGGCAAACGGGACCGATCCTAGTTAGCAGAAAAGGGCACTCTGACCTTCCTTTAAATTCTTCTTCTTGGAGTAAAAGGTCATAAGTAACTCCCTTTTCTTTGCTGTTCTCGGAGTATCAGGACATTAGGACCTCTCTTTCTATTTTTCCTAGGGGTAAAATGATATTCTGATGTACAATTATATATTTTTCTTGGAGTATAAGAATATTTAGACCTGGCTTCATATTGCTCTTCTTGGAGTAACTATACATTCACACCTTCCTTTTCCTTATTTGAGTAACAGGACATTCGGTCCTCTCTTTTACATTGTAGTTCTTCGAAAGAGATTCGCACCTTCCTCTTAAATGTCGTTGTTTTATTAACTGGATCCTTTCGGTCTCATTAAAGAAATTATAGAAGCTAGAAATAACGTTACAGGAGGCTCCCAGTGAGCTCTCGCTAGTCTAACGAATACGGCGTTAGACTTCTAGCATCGGGGCTGAGGTTCAAACCCAGAGAGCCCAAAATACAATCCAACCATACACATATCTCCTCCTAATAAGCAACAGCCCGTCGTACCTTCTGGCCTGGTATCGATTGTCATTCAGATCTTTTTATTCCTTTCATTATTCGGTCGAAGAATGTCATTCACGACGCACAGAAAGGATGTCGCAGCTTCTTTCTAGTACGAAGACCCAAACCAGGAGGACAACTTTTTCTAATAGTACGAAGACCTAAACCCCGAGGACAAATTCTTAAACTGAAGACTCCAGGATTAGGTCGGGAATTGTCCACATTTCAAATTAAATCATGCGACAAACTCATTTTGTCCTTTGATATTCTAAAGCCAATGGATTGAAGCCTTTCATTGGAATGGATTTAATTCTCGCCAATTCAGGAAAAAACCAACCCTTAAGAAACTAAATACAGCCTCCTAAAGAAATTAACTCGAGCAAAAAAAATAAGGAAACTTGCCACCAAATGAGGTGGAAATTGTTTTTTTTCCACAACTTAATTGTATATTATTTGTGTGCAATTGCCTCGCTGTGGTTTTGAAAATGAGCGAAACATAGGCACGTCTTTCCATTTCTTTGTGCATTTCTTCAATCATGGAGCTCAATTATCCTTTTTATTCATTGAATATCAAATTCCCTTTTGCGGATGTATTTTTTCTTCATCAAAAACTAGAGAGCACTACACGAGCGCACACCTAGAGAGCACTACACGAGCGCACACCTAGAGAGCACTACACGAGCGCGCACCTAGAGATCACTAGGCGAGCGCCCACCTCCGCCAACGGCATGGCCATTAAATTAAACCTTTTCGGTAATGGTAGATCGAATCTCGATTTCTATTCCGGATCGATCCAATTTCTTCAACCGTCCAAGCAGAGGAGGCAAGGGTGTGTTTTTTAAACTTTAAACACCCTAAGGAAAAGAGAAAAAGAGCCACTTAATCGTGGGGGCATTGGCGGGGCATCCAGCACTGGCCGTAGGGTGAAAGGCCTTCTCCCTTAATCTCTCTAGTGGTCGGAGGGAGCAGAGATGTCACCTGTTCCTTGGGATCCATTAACAAATAACAAAAACAACAACAACCGAATGCCTCGGGGGGCAACTGCAAGAGAGACAACATTTGATCCTGCCTTCAAGTGATTTCGGCAGATAAGGAGTTATTTGCAGGTAAAATGATCAACATGATGTTGATCCAATGATCAACATAATTCCAGGACTGAAATGAGAAATCAAAATACAAGAATCATATCAAAATTGATCGCCGTCTCTTCATTAACGAAAATGACAACAAAAATTTGTAGCCAATAAACATATGTCAAATGAAATTGTAAGAAGATATTAATGGGAAATTACAAAAAGAATGATTCATAGTTTAAAATAAATGGGAATGCAAAAGAATAACAATTCGCAATAATTAATTAGATTTAGCACTAACATAAATTAAACTTGAATTTCAAGTAAGTTCCGTGGTTGATAGTTTAATGTGGTCAAGGGTTATTTTGGCTTAACCATTTATCTAAAATTCAATAATATTGGAAAGACTGAAACTCTATTCCTAAATCTTGATTATTAAGTTTTGAGAAGGAATGACTTAATAAAAAAATAAAGTAATGCAATTATTCACTACATCCCTAACCTCTAACTTTCATCATTAAATGAATGAAATTTTGACTTAAAACGTATCATTACTATAAAATAAGATGGAAAGCAAAATTTAGAAATAATTGAATAAACTTGATTCAAAACCTTTCGATCGACGCTCTCGAAAATAAAGAAGATTAAAGGAACGAAAACTTGTAGATACGAGCTAGAAAATGATGCGAAAATTATGAGGCGAAATCTTGCCTGAGTTTGCCGAATAAGATCAGGTATTTGCTTTGTCTTTGGTCGAGTTTGGACTGGAGTGAATCATTCTTTAGGACCAAGAATCCTGAGAAACCGGTACTCTTCCTTTCGCATCGACTTTCAAGACAGATGAAGATTCTATTCGAACCTGTGAGTACCGAAGAGTTTAATAAATGAGTGATTCTGGTATCATAAGAGAATTGCATTGGTAAGAGAATTTCTGTTACTCGCGAATGGAATAAAACATAAATGAAAGCAAATTCCCATATTTGTGGCAAATGGAGACCTGAAGTATTTATAAACACTTAATGAATAAACTTAATCATTTCAATTTCAATGATTTCGCCTAATTTTTCAAATGTTTGTTTGAGATCAGAAAAAAAGCGTCCACAAATTGAAATTGAAACCTAAATTTAAATTTTATGCGAAGGTAATTTAAAGAGAGGAAGGATGAAGTGTAACAATGGTGACTTATTTACTTTAGAACGCGAACTATCCCTAAATTAAGGGCTACATTCTGCTGGTTAGAATAAATGCGCGTAAGATCCCTTAGTTCGTCAAAGTTCATATTTACTTAATTCTTATGAGTTAAAAAAATAGAGAAATCTAAATTTAATTTGGGCGTCTGCGTCGTGTAATTCATCACATAGGAGTCGCTTGCAAGAAGTAACTTTTCTCGTTAAGCAAGAGTAAAAATTACATGAAATGCAAATGAGCGAATGCGATTCAAGACGCATTATTGGCAGTGAAATTAGGTTGGAAATGAATAGACAAATTAGGTTTGTAGGAATTTTAAGCCAAATGAATAAAGTTACTTTAAACCTAAATTTATATGATCAAGAGGAATATTTGAACAAATTTATTCCGACAGAATTCAAAAGTATCGTTGAAAGAAAAAAAATGTGGGTGAAATTTGTTAATGGTTTGTGTGCATTTGGATTGCTAGTTTAGTCAACAACACCCCAGAGACGTTTGGTTAGATATGGGAGTTAAGAAAGGAGGAAAGAGGACGAGGCATAGTGAAAATAGAGCAGTTATATGTGAAATTTGAGAAATCATTGATTGAAAGCTAAACTAAGAGTAATTTATTAAAATTTACATAAGTAAATATTTCAAATAAAAATATCTATTTAATTATCTCAAACATGATTCAGCAATTTCGAAAATATCTTCCTGAAAAAATCTGAATTTCGAGAAAAGGAAATCTTTAAATATTTTTAATGTGAAAGGTTCCTTTGAATCAAATATAAATTTAGACCATTCTTCAAAATTAAACTATTAAAAAATCTTTAAACTTATCTATATATCCAAAACCTTTTTGATATATCGATCAAAATTTTGAAAAATAAGACAAAATCTTTGGATAAGTAAAATAAGGATTTACTGTTCAAAAGTTTTATTTTTTAGAAAAAAAAATAGAAAAAAAGAGCAAATTGTTAATAGAAAAGGTTTTATAATATACGAGACTTTTTTGTTTGGAAAATTTATCTTAAAAGAAATGTGAATATTTCGTGCGATTTAATAGAAAATAAATTTCCATTAGTTTATTTTATAAAAAATACTTCTATCTAAAACGAGAATTAACATAAATCTTTACATAAATGAAAGCGAAATAAAAAGAAATAACAAAGTAAATAAGAGCGTAGTTATTGGGTTGAGGAATAATTTCTTGCGGTTTTATCAAATTTATTCATTACCATTAACAATTTTAGATAAACTTCATTCTTAATTAATAACAATAGGCAATTTAATCAATAATGTATTCTCCGTTGTTATTTACGACTTCTTCCCAACGTAAAACTAGTTTTTCGATGTCTCTGCAATAAAAATCTCTCTATTTTGACTCGAAGAATTTGTCTAACCAGGTTCTTAATTCCACATCAGTATTGAACGAAACGCCGCGCAAATTGTTGGAGAGCGATCAGAACAGATAGAAATCCGACGGAGCCAAGTCTAGCGAATATGGAGGATGCTGCAGGATTTCCCAATTAAGCGTTTGGGTGGCGTCTTTTGTCATATTGGCAATGTGAAAACGAGCATTGTCGTGTTGCAGAAGAAATCCATAACGTCGATGAGGTCGCTTTTCACGAATAGCTTCGGCGAGTCGATACATTTGTTGAACGTTGAGTCCTGCATTGACAATCTCGTTGTTCGCAAGGGGCTCATAAAGCTCACAACATCGTCTTTCCTGGATGAAGTCTTTGCTTTAATCGTGGAAGTGTTTTTTTTATTGTGGCTAAGCAATCGTTTTCGATGGTTCCTGTTGACATAAACACACCACTTTTCGTCGCCAGTGATGATGCGGTGAAGAAATCTGTCCTTATATCCACGAGTAACCTCGTGACAAGCCAGCAAACCTGCGGCAATCGTGGAGCATTGAAGTTTGTTGCTTTTGCTCAAAGCGTGCGGAACCCATACACCAAGTTTTGTTAACTTTCTCCAACGAATAAAAGTGATTCACTACATTTTTCTGATCACACGCCAATTATACACCCAATTCTCTAGTCGGTTGACGAGGATTTTCATGAAGAAGGTCGTTCAATCGATCTTCATCCAACTTAATGGGGCGACCAGAACGTTCTTCTTCATTAAGATTGAAATGACCATTTTTGAAACATGAAAACCACCATTGAGCTGTCCTTTCTGATAAAGCATTTTCTCCGTACACAGCACAAATATCGCGACGAGCTTTGGCTGCGTTTGCATTGTTCCTGTCTCGATTGAAAATGAATAACAACAAGTGTCGAAAATGCGCCTTTCTTTCAACTTGACATTCCATTTTGAGGGTACAGAACAAAAATTAAATTAACACAACTTTTAAATAAACCGCAATGACTTATTACTCAACTTCAAGACGTAGCCTAAGCAAGAGCCTAATAGTCTACGCTCTTAAGAGACGTAGCCTAACCTTTGCAAATTTTGCTCTCATTATTTATTATTGTTTCTTAATATGTGCACAAATCACGTCAACAAAAATAAATCAACACAACACTAAAAAAAACGCAAGAACTTATTCCTCAACTAAATAAAAAAGGTAAAGAAAATAAATCAAAGAACAATATGTAACAATTAGGAATCGAAGATAGATAATGTGAATTACTAAATAATGGATTAAAATTAAATAATATCTCCTCAAATAAGACAGATAAACATTTTGTAATTAGTGAAAAATTAGAAAAAAATAAAGGTTCAAGGAATGCAAATAAAAGAAGATACCTGGTAAAATAATAGCAAGTAAAAAAGGAAATGAGATTTAAAAAGAAAAAGCATTTTATAAATAAAGAATGTGTGACTGATTCATATAATCTTCAATTAGTTTCATCATCTTCCGATTAAGGGATGAAAAGAAGGGCTTTTATCACTTTTTGATAATGTAAACTATAATTTATGTGTATTTTTTAGAGGGAAGAGAAGACGATCAAGTTTGTCTAATGTAAACAGAAATTTTATCTCGACTCTACTTACCACTTTAATCCTATGTCGAAAAGGTTCTACATGGACTTTCTTTAGAAGCTTTTAGCAATTTGCTTGACATAAACAAATGGTATACTTGTAATTTTTAAGTATAAGAAGCCTTGAGCACTTTTGGCTACATAAACAAATGTTTGACATGGAAATTTCTAAGAAGAAGAAGAAGATTATGGCACTTCTTTCTTATATAAATGCTTTATAGGAGCTTTGCTAAGAAACAGGAGCCTTTAGCACTCGTCACAAGGGTAAACAAACTGTTTATATGAACTTATCTAAGAAAGTCATTTTGCATTTTCATTATCATAAGTGAATGAATATTTTACCTGGTCTTTTCAAAGTAGAAGGAACCTTTACCAGGTGTTTTTTTCTGTAAACGAAGCTTTACATGAATTTGTTTCTAAAAGAGGGAGATAGCATCCCAGGAGTCTCTCAAATCTGCCCTGATAATAAGAGAAAGGGAGAAAATTGTGTCTTCAATTCCAATCAGAACTGAGTTAATAAAAATTGGCAAACTGATCGAGCAAATTTGAGATCCATGCCAATTTAACATGCCATTTTATTCAACGTTTGAGCTAGATTTGTTTTTTTAATTTTTATAATATTTTGAGTGTAGTTTTCTTACTACTAATATTTAATCTTTCACTGGCGAACTCGAGTTTAAGTGAGACATACACTTTTTTAGTTAAGAGAAAGGAATAATATTGATGGCGGGCACCAAATTTGCCTATTTCATCCAATCTCCCTTTCAAGTCTTGCCAATCGAGATATTATTTTTACCAATAAATCTCATTTTGCCAAAATAGTTGACCAACTTTAGAGATATATTCTAAAATATTTTAAATATTGTTTATTTATTAGTTATCATATTTAATTAAATCATCCCTACGCCATTGTATGAATGGTTCTAAGAAGTGGTATTTGCTATGGAAGCAAATAGGTTTGCAAGATTTGTCTGAAACTGTGTTCTGAAGTTTCCAAACATTTTATCTAACTGAACTCTCTTTAGTACACCCCAAATATGGATTAAGTTGATTCAAACATTTTTATAGTATTAAAAACACCAATACTACCGAACCCCTCGACATTATAGGGAAATTAGATAGACTTTCTTGAGTACTTAGAGGCCAAGATTCAAGGCCAAAAGGACGAATCTTGTGTCTTTAGAGGTAGACAGAGAAGATGGAATTGAACGATGAATTGCAAAGAATAGAAGTTTATATTCAAGGCAATTATTCCTTTTTTTGCTCCCTTTAAAATAAAATCAATTAATCTTTGTTTGTTCCCTTTATATTAAAGTCAATTATCCTTTCTTCTATTTCGTTTAAATTAAAGTAATATAGAGGGACCAAACAGGGATTAATTAACTTTGATTTAAATCGACCAAACAAGGATTAATTGACTTTAATATTAAGGGACCAAGCAGGGATTAATTTAAAGTCAATTAATCTTGTTTGCTCCCTCTAAATTAAACTCTATTAATAACTGATGGTCCCTTTATACTTAAGGTAATTCATCCCTGCTTGATCCCATTATTTCAAAAGCAATTAAACCCTGTTTAGTCCTAGGAATTAATTGCGGTTCTCTTTAAAAGAACCTATTGCTTGGTTCTCCGGTTTAACTTGTTCTCTCTTTATGCCATTTTTTGCTAATTACCTTCATAGAATTCTTTTCTAAATTATCTAATAAAACATCCTTCGGGAACATCTTGGTCTTAAGCTCAGATTAGTAAATAAGGATATATTAACTCCTGAGCCGCGTAAAAATATCCAAAGGATAGGAAGAACTAAGTAGAACTCCTCTTGCAGGTGCGACAAGAACTTCGAATTCGAAGGATGGGACCCCTAGAAGAAGAGGTGCCTCCCTCGCAACTCAGTGGAAAACAGAACTGTTCTTACGACGTTGTTGAAGCTAAGAACCCATCTTAATGAAAATTAGAACCTTTACGCGTATCAAAAAGTAAAGAACCGCAAACACACAATGAAATCCAAATTTCTTAATATAACCTTTTAAAATTAAAAAAAAATAACCAATCGTAGAACCTTGAAAACCAACCTGAACCCACGATATAGCTCACTAGAACTCCACAAAATGCAAGGTAACCTTTCCTAGAATCTCACAACTCATTATAACCATCGAAACCTTAATTAATGTACACCAACTATCCTTAGAAATTCCCTAAAAATATCCTAATCCTTACAATCTCCAAACCCAAAATAACTATAGAAAATGGAGGGATCCAAACAAAACCCCAAACTTTAAAGAACTCCCCATCTATCTTGATGGGTCTTCAAAATATAAAAAACCCACTCTATAGATTATACAACCCACACCCCCATAGACCCCTCCATATTCTAGAACTGACAAACTTCCTAAAGCCCATCAAGACAAAATGACTGAGCCTACAACGCCATTCACAGATTGAACTCTCAAAAGCTGTAAATTTCTTTCCCCACAAATCTTTTCCGACGTTTGTTCCAACAAATATTTTAAAAATATAAACCGAGTTAAAGAGCACCAATTAGAATTACCATAAATGCTCCCTGTAAACGAACGAGAGAAGAAGCGTTGAAGATAAGCTAATACGACGAAGAATAATAATAATAATTTGTATTAAGCCTTTCAATAAACTTCAGAACCCCCTCCCCCATCCTCTGTAAGAAAGACAGACAGACCGGACCTGCCATATCGGTTGACGGGGCAGCGGAGCTTCTCACAGGCCGGGAAGAACCGATATTTCAAAGGAAAAATTCCTCAATTTCGAGCACCAGAATTTATCCAAAACCTTTATTCAATATTAAATAATTTGATGGATTTATTTCTTTATTTTCGTTTTGTATACACTAAAGACGAACGAATCTGTATACATATACTCATTCCCTCATGGATTCTATTGTTATCGTGTGTTACTATCTAAAATACACAACAAATTTAAGGTGCAAAGAAAGGAGTAATTAAGTTAGAAATTCCTGTCTATTCCAATTAAGAATTATACTTGTGCGAATTAAATTGTAAATATTTAACCATTCGAATTTTAATATTAAATTTTCAATTAAATTCTAAGGGGAAAATGAATTGGGCATAATTTCATAGTTTGGTAATTAAAATTTAAAGATGGCACATATTAGTCAATAATGTCATAAATTGGACTGATATAGATATATAATTTTAAATATATTTTTTTTATATTTTGAACAAAACTATTTATTTAATGGAGAAATTATGACTGGTAATTTAAATTTGAAAGGAAAGGAATGTAAAAATTTTAAATTCGAATATAAAAATTAAAAAATAAGCCTGAATTTGACTAAAATAATTACTCGACATCTAATTTTGAAATGCTGTGAAAGACCAGCATTTTAACTAGTAAATTTTCAAAAGAATTTTAGGCAGCTAAGATAAATAAATTACTAAATAAATTATCATAATTTTAAATATTATTGTAATTAAAGTTCATTATAAATAGATTCAATTAAAAAGAAATATTTAAATATATCATTAAGTTTCAGCATTTAACATCCATTTTAGTAAAAAGAAAAGTTAACTTTATGTTGATCAATAAATATCAAGTCATAAATCTTATTCATAATAAACCCCCAATTTTCTACAAGTAAAATGATCAACAAAGAAATTAACCATTCAATACTTGATCATAATTTTTTTAAAAATTCAAACCTCAATAAACTTTAAAAAAAATCATAGTTAATATTTAAATCAATAGTATTTTTTAATCTCCAATTACTCTTGTAAAATAATCTAAAAGTTCTAATAAAACTTAATTGAAATTCATTGTGTTCACACTTTATATTAGGTAATTTTTAACAAGACCTCGTTTCGGCGATAGTCTTGTGACGTTTGTTTACTGGAAGAATACAACTCCTAATATATTCATATTATGTGAATACAGGAATATATCTATTCGCATATCGAAACTGTTCATCACGTCGCCCCGTGCCCGGTTTCTCGCTTTGACGCCATTGCTACGCGTTCCCTAATCGGGAGCGGCAATTTAACGACCACCCTGTAGAAAAGTCACCAAGCAAAGGTGTTTAGCGAAATGGTTAAGTTTAAGTGACATTTTATTTGATTGTTTTTAATTTTTGATGCAAATATATTTTTACAAAAACCTTATTTGTTTTATTGCCTCCCATGGGATGTGTGGGCTCATAACGGAGTCATTTTAAGACCATCATAGCTTGCATCTCCGAGTCTTAGAGAGAGAGATTTTCAATACCTTCTATATTTCTGTATTCGTATCTATGGGTTCCTTTAAAGAGTTTACAGAAATTTGATTCCCATTCATCAATTCTGATTCGTATCTATGAAGACCTCGCAATTGATTAAGAGACCCGTTGTGTGGGGTTCCTCGAGCTCCTATCATCAATCCAAGTAAGCTAATTGTATGGTTCCTTGTATTCGATCCCTTTTCACTCTCATTTCCGCTTTTTCTTCTTCTCTCTGGCCACTCTTGCATCCTATTCTCACCCCCACGCTTTTCCCTCATTCGTTACGGTGGTTTCTTTTTTCGCCCCTAGAAGTGAGACTGATGGAGGAGGGGTGGGGGGAATAGATACTCACCCTCATTTCCTTGTGAATGCCCAATTACTTTCCCTCTATAGGTCAAAGAGGATAGAGTTCGGAATCTGAGACCATCTTCCTTCACCCCTCACATCTACTAAAAGACATTCTTTGTGATGAGACACTCTCAAAGGGACCGCATTAATCCCATGAACCTTCGATCCCTGAAGCCTTCATGATAGAAAGAATAAATAACGCCCATTACTTTCACTCAAATCCTAATCATTCTTCATACGTTTCCTGTTCCATTATCCACAAAAGTCTGTTAATTTTAAAACAGGCTCATCTCCTTCAGCACACTTTCGCCTCTGTGACACATTTAAAACACTCACCAAAGTCACTGACAATGGCATTTATATCCAGGATTACTTCAATAAAGATGTTAAGGTTTTCTCTATTTCAGTGTCCTTAAAGTACACACCTTAACCCCTCTGAACCATCTAGCTATCGCCCTATCTCACAGCTTCCATTCCTCTCTAAGATCCTCGAAAGAGTGGTTTTCTCTCGCATTAATTACCATATTTTTATCTGTAATATCGATGAAACGTACCAGTCGAGGTTCAAAGCGAAGCACTCGGCTGAAATCGCTCTTCTTAATGTTTCAGACGGTTTACGTAGAGCTGCCGATAGGGGTTGTACGTCCATTTTAGTCCTCCTAGACCTCTACTCTGCTTTCGACACCATCGACCACACTGTCCTCCTTGATCGTCTTCCAACTTTCCTTGGTCTCTCGCCACTGCACTTGCTTGGTTCCGCTCATACCTCTCTTTCCGCACTTAGTCAGTCGCGCTCGATAACCTTCCCTCCGAGCCCGCGTCCATTCATTTTGGGGTGCCTGGGGGCTCAGTCCTTGGTCCCCTCCTCTTTCCCATCTACTTACTTCCTCTTGGCTCCCTTCTTTGCGATTTAGGCCTGTCCTTCCACCTATATGCTAATGGCACTCAGATATACCTTTCCTCATCCCCTGTGTCCTTCTCTCAATCAATTACCAAGCTCCTTCCAGCCTACACCTCCATAAACGAATGGCTGTCTGCCAACTTTTTCAAACTTAACCACGATAAAACTTAAGTTCTCCTTGTTGGTACCGCTTCGATGGTGGAGAAATCTAAAGTTCTCTTCTCCTCCCTTAACCTTGAGGAAACCAATGTCACCTTCTCTGTTACCGTCAGTAATCTTGGTGTTATTTTCGACGAGCAACTCTCGTTTAAACCGCACATCCATCGTATCTGTAAGTCTTCCCTCGGTTTCCTCCGCAACTTTTCAAGTGTTCGATTCCATTTTAAAAGACGAAGCCTTGAGACTGCTATTCATGCCTTCATCACCTCACGCTTAGACTACTGTAATTCTCTTCTAGTGAATATCTCTTCTTCGTCACTTCGCCCCCTACACCTAGTTCAAATATGGGGGAAAATTAGGTTAAGAAATAATCATACATTACCGAGAATAATAACGAGAGCGATATTCCTCTTTTGAAATATTTTCAAAAATATGATGATAGGAAAATGAAGTTCCACGGTAAATAAAAGCATGCATTTTATGAAGATTTCATATGATACAATAGTATATTGAAGAAATTATACGGTATGGAGTATCGAATACACCTTCAACAAAACACGATTGGTTGCAGATGCATAAAACTCGCATCCGTTTTCGAGCTTCGAACGAAGAAATGATAGATAAAAAGCAAGGCAGTAGCCCAATCAGAGCCCCAGGGGCTGAACGTCACGAAAGGAAAAATATCCATGGCGTGGGTATAAGAGACCCTAAGGCTGCGATTATTAGCCTTTCAGGTTAGGCGTCGATCAGATACAAGACCAAAGCAAAGGTGAGAGTCCACTATATCCAGGTGAAACCAACTGAGAAATAGGTCTGGGTCAGGGGGAAGCAGTGAATGGCGGCAGAAGTACATTACTTTAGTCTTGGCCAAGGAAAACCTAAGCCTGTTCGCTTCGGCATAGAGTAAGACGTGGTTTAATGCCTGTAACAGTCGATGCTTCAGTTGGCATCTGGGAGGCAAAAAAATAGATCGAATGGTCGTCCATGTAGAGCATAGAGAGAACATCTTCCAACAGTACCAAAGTTTTGATGCTCAAGGCAAAGACGTGACATTAAGGAGACATCCTTACGAGGCACCCTCTTCATGCTCTAATTGGCCAGAAATGGCTCCCACACCCGTAGGCAGAATCAAAGATCTCGCGAAAATTCAGATATAAAGATTGGGAGAAGTTCGCTGGCCAGCATCGTTTAGCAATCTCAATGATACCATATCGCTATGGGGTCTCAGAGGCCTTCCCCAGATCGAAAAATACCGTGGCTTAGTGCTGTCTACAAAGGAATGCCTCGCAGACCGCATTTATTAATGGGAGCAGAGCATCCGTCGTGGAATGGAACTTGCTAAAGACAGGTATCCTTCGCTGTCCAAAAAAAGCTAATCTAACATTGACTAATGTCTCCACATACCTGCTAACGCAGGAGGTTAGAGAGATTGGGCACAACCCGGCGGGGTAGAGTGATCGCTCCCCGATTTGTGAAAAGCGATTAGGGTAGAGATTTTCCAGGAGTTTGGGAAGATATCCACTACTCAGATCCTGTTGAATAAATCTAACAGAAAGGCCATACCTCACTCATCCAGGCGTTGAAGCATAGCGTACGGGATATCGTCTGGACTAGGGACGGTGTCCCAGGACGAACCGAGAGTGGAACGCGAATTACTGAATGTAAGCCTGACGTTGAAGGGCTCTCCACTCCTAGAAGTAAAGTACGATTGGCGGCTTTCCATGAAATCACGGCATGCATTCAATGCTGGAGGAGAATTATTTTTTAGGAGCCAATCTGGTGACTTCCTACTTGGGGTATAAGTCGCGGTACCTACCAAATCCTACTACTAGAATATATATAAAAATAAATAACATTATATAAATAAAAACATAAAAGCAAAAGCAAGAAGGCAACAAAGAAGTGGGCTCCGGTGTCATGGTTAGGCGGGCCTTAACCCAGCACAGGAACATGCGTCCCAACACAAAGCGTCAAATAAAGTGGAGGAAGCCAGCCTCCTCCAAAAAGTCATATAGTCCACAAGTCAGTGTGCACAAAATCGTCACGAAGACAAGATACAAGCTTAGAGAAACCGCTTGCCCCAGTATCGGGACTAGTAACGTCCGTGAAGATAATCTAGAGTGTCACAGGCGAGTGCCCCATCAAATGGCGGTGCGTTCCACGAGTGTGTCCAATTCGTAGACGACACAAAGAAACTTGAAGCCGTCGCGGCAATGTGGTGTAGGTCCATATGAAAGTTCATGGCGCAATGACACGCAACTTTAAATTGCTCTTTAAAATTCTCCCATATTCTTTGCCAAGGATCCCAAAGAGCTGCCCGTTTTCCTTCCAAATAATAGGGGGGAGGAAGAGCGATACGTTTGTTTGCTAGCTCAGTATTCGCAGAATCTTTGGTGCCCTCATTAAAGCGCTCATTCTTCGCAATTCCTACATGTCTAGGAACTCAGCAGAATATAATTTCAACATCCACCTGGCTCGCCAAAACCATGGTGTCACGGATATCGCGAACCAGGGGATGCGTAGATTCCAATGGTCGGTCTCCAAACCGAGCACCACATGTTATCTCCCGTACCGAACGGTGTATCGCAACCAGCTCGACCGTGAAGACGGACGCAGTACCTGGAAGAGAGCCGCTGACTTCAAACAAAAAGGATATGGCGTGGAAACCGACCCCGTTTGGAGAGTTGGAGCCATCCGTATACACTGGCATGGTTCAAGCGTGACAGAAAGTGTACTCAAAAAAGGCGGAACGCAATACTCCCGGTGCTGTAGAATTTTTCAAAGCAGAGGCGTGGCAACAAATAGTCAAAGGTGGTACCCTCCAGGGTGGCGTCCTGGACAGAGCCAGGGGTGCCACCGGCACTATATCTGTACCTAGGACTAGAAGGAGTTTCCTAACCTTAAACTCAAAGGGATTATGCTATGACTGGCGTCTCTCGGTGGCATAGCCACCGCAGAGATCAGCAGTGGATGCAGTGAGAGCTGGTGGTGACCGAGGGAGGCACCCGGCTCGCGCGTACAGGCGAATAATGCACAGTGCAAGGCGCAGAGCGAGTTGCACCTAGGTGATGCCCTTGATAATCAGGGAAAAAGGTGTGACACCTAGGACACTTCCTTGCGGGATAAGCTCTTCCGGCTCTCCCTCCCCTACGCAGAATCGATAATCTCTCAAAGATTCAGATATAAAGATTTCGAGGCGTCCCTTTTACCCCATCGTGTCGAGTCTATATCATACTGGAGTGTGTAGGAGTTGGTCTTGGGGCCCCTCAATGTTTTCTCATCTCACCTTCGACCTTGACCGCTCCGTGGTTGGTCAGCTCTAATACGATGTCATCTATAGAGTAGTCCACGAATTCCCTCGCATAATGTACTTCTTTTACAAAGTTGATGGTAGATTGCAGTGTCACAGCCCCCAGAGTGCCATCAGCTATCTGAAGGCCACTAATCATGGCAACCTCGGACGGAATCGACGCATTCGCCAGAAGGCTCCCGTCCGAAAATGGGTTACCGTTAGCTCTCTACTAATCACGCTAGCTATTATTTTCTTTTGATGGATTACATTGCCCTTAGACAATATGCTGCCATCAGTGGAGCAAATAACTAGAAAACCTTTGAAACCATTAACTCCAAAAAAAACAGATAGCCTATAAATGAGCGGTCCCAACGTAATTGAGACTCCGATCTGAGCACTTGTAATTTTTATCCTAGCCAAGGACTACCCACCCAGGGAAGCAACCATGGCAGACTTGCAATCTTAGCTTTGTCACTCACCAAAACGGTAGCAACCCTGTGGCTCGCGCAAAGGGAGAGTAGCCCATAGTCTCTTTGGTCTTGCAGGTTTTTTTATTTTCTCAGAAAAGAAGTTAGGGAATGAATCTACTTCACTTTTCCGCTGGAAGTAGCCCTTAGTCGGATGCATCAGCCTCAGCAAGATTCTTTTCCAAGATGAAGAAGGTCTTTGTGTTCAAAAGCATCACTCGAGGAATGAGATCTCCCCCCCCCCCCACACACACTATTAGATCCTCGAGGGCCCGAGCCGTCTGACGAGAAGCTTGCACAAGGGCGGACTCAGGTTTTGTGTTTGGCATTGAGCCCTGAGTCGACCCTAATGTCGATTCTACTTCTTACAGTTACATCAACTCAGGGACCATTTCCATTCCAAGTGAAACTCTTAGTGGCCAAGCTCCCTTAACACATCACGGATATCATTCGAGGAATCTATATTCTCTTTTGGGGCCGGCGAACAGGCATCAGTCGTGAAGAAGAGGGGGCACGTACAGTGACCTCTTGTTAATTGCTATGCTCGCAGCACGACTTTAGATGGCAAGGACCGACAAGCACTCTCATCCCTTGCCCCCATAAGACGGTTGACCATATCCAGCCCCTCACACTCAATTAAGGACCGCTGACGTGCTTTCATGGAAGTCTCATGGAAAAGTAAGGGGGAAGGACTGCGCTAGTAAGAGGGAGGGCCACCTGAGAAAGCACGGAGGTGGACCTTTTTGGCTACTTTGGAGCTACCTGAGGGCGAATTCGACGGTGGTAAAAGGCGAAGGGATGAGTGTGAGATTTTTTCATCTTCGGGCATCGTAACCCTATTTTTATCACGAGATTCATACGCTAATCACCCCACGCATTAGCGCCTTCTGCGAGGGGTGAACACTGGGACAGAAAACCCAGCTGCCGCTATTTAGGACCACACCTCTCACCAAGTGGCCAGGCAGCCCCTGAGGCATGGCGGCTCCACCTTAGGCTACACATAAAATTGATATAGTTAAAAGAGAGCAAGTGTAGGTGAGGAAGTTGAGAGTTGGGGTTAAGCAGATTGTTACAAAAACACCCCGAAACCGGAGCTCAGAGTGTGAGTGGGCGTTGTTCCCTCCACCCTCAGCCTCGAGCTGGGATATTTGTGTGAGAGGAAACTGGTCAGCGTATACACGGTGAAATTAAAGCCTACCAGAGAAAGTTTGAGAGAAGTTTAAGGGGAGGTGAGAAATAGGGTAAGAAGACAGGGTGTCAGAAAAAAGCAGGGGAGCCTACGCTTGGGCAGGGCGGGATGCCGAGTGTTGCCTTCACTACGGTGGTCGGGAAAGCAAATCACCATGCCCCTTACGGGGGGGAGGGGCGGATGTTGAGATTATCTTCTGCTTGGTTCCTGGATATGTGAGAATAGCCGGAAATGAGAGCCCTGATTAGGGCGCCAAAGAGTCCGCGAAAACTGGGCGCCCAGACCAGAGTTTCACCCCACCTTACACCGCCTACATTACAGAAATACGGGCAGCCGTCCATCCTGCTTAAGGAAGACGATGGGAGATGCTATTTTTTAGCGCCTATTCCCAGGGACCTCCACCCCCCACCCCCCCGAACGCCGCGATGGCCTCAGTTTGCTTTCCTTCATTTCCGAATTGGACACACTCGCTGGACGCACCGCCATTTGATGGAGCGCTCGTCTGCGCTTCATTGCGACGACTGCCTCGTACCCTAGACTGTTCGGCACATTCTCGTTGAATGTCACTTTCTGGGTGATCTTCGCGCACGTTACCTGTCGCGGTACCGGGACGAGTGGGGTCACTACCGCTTGTTCATTTTACTCTAGACTGGTTCATGACACATACTTGTGGACTCTATGATTTTTTGGAGGAATCTGCCGTCCGCCAGTTTATTTGACTCTGTTTTAGGTCGCATCCTCCTTTGCCAGGTGGAGGCGGGCCTATTCCCTACGCCGAGGAACGCGCTTCCTTCATGTTGTTTTGGTTTTCGTTTTATACTTGTTGTTTTTATCTTGTCTTGCTTCTGTTTCTTTTTCATCTTTGTCATTTGTTTTCCTCTTATTTTTCTAACATTACCTACTATAGACTTTCCGTCAATTACGGCGAATTTTTCCTTAGTACTCAGTCGCCAAAGGGCCTCCAAAGAGAATTACGCACCCGATAACGACCGCAACATGCGATTCGCCCATTCCACGAAAGGAGTTGGTTATTGGGGAAAAACAGATATTCCCATTTTTTGCGCTCCATTGCCCAGGTCTACTTAAGTCGCCTGCTCTAGTGACCTGCGGGCGTTAAATGAAGTTGTTGAAAGAGGTTTCTAGCTTCTTCTACACGACATAAGGTAGATGGTGGGGTCCTTTTGACGAGAGAGAGGGTTGACTGGATTCGTGTCATTTTGTCTCGGACAGTTTCGCTTTTCACGAACCTCAGAGCAGGAAACACCTTTAATGTTCAATTCCTACGAGGAAAACATCAGCTGAAAATTGAGGAAGTTGATTAATATTTAGTAGACATTCACATTGTTAATTGGAATCGCATCATATTGTATTATATATCATTTTTTAAGAAAGTTTTCTCTGAATTAAAATATGACATGAACATTTTATATTACTCAACATTAACAAAAATATGATTATTTTAATAACATTCGGGTTCGGGGCTTTTATGTCGAAAGTCAAGAAACAGTATATAAAAACACATAACATTATAACGCTTAACAACGTATGGTAATCGACTTTATATTTGAAACTAATGCTAGGCTTTCGAATTGCGCATACTACTAGCTGATTAAAAAATAACAGGAGGGCGCAACATCCCACCCGCCACCTACACACTCATTAAAGGGGATATGTGGGAGAATCCCCCAATTTCAAAATAATCGCTTTAGGGTTTGAATTGAGTGCGATTGCCAGACGTTTTTAGGCGCTCCAATGTTCATCGTTTTTAGGCAGTGTTCCTCCCGATTGGAGCGGAGCCACAAATAGTCAAAACTCCTTGAAATTGGTTGCCGTGTAGTCAAAATTGCCCCTTAAGTTGAATCTTTAGCGATAATGTAAGAAAAATAAACCAAACCAGGACATTTATCCCGACCATTAACAGCAGAACTGATTAAGTCAACCAAACAAAACTACCAAATAATTGAACAATTGATTATTGATAAGACCAAAATAACCAAACTTAATAGAAAATTAAACCAAACCAAAATGAAGTGATTAACAAGTGAAGTTAAGTAGATGTGAATAAATAAGTAATGCAGAAATAAGTCTAGTGAAAAGTGAAACAAAAGTGAAGTGATATACCCTAAGTGAAGTAAGTGCAAGAGGAAAACGAAAATCAAAACGAATCAACGCGACAGAAAATGAAAACAAACTAATAGAACTAAATAAATTACAAAAAAAATAACATAAAACAACACTGCAGCATACTATATAAACAAACAAACTCCCAAAGCTCAGGGCTTAAAACTACAACGGCTTTAATGGCACATTAAACACACGAATTAAAGAGAAAGTGCAAAGGGTAGCAGAGATAAAGGTGGCTCACCTTTATGTATGAAATTACAAAAGAAGAATAAAAGAACGGAAAAGATCTAAGAAACCGAGTGATAGAGAGATGAGGGGTTCGGAATCCACGATAAAATCAGTAGGTCCACACAATGGAGTTGTCCCATTTTTGCAAATCTTCCGTTATATAAGGAAGGTCAAAATAGAGCAACTTCGAACGGCTGACTCTCTTTTACACTTCACTATTTTTTACCCCTCCTCCTATTCCTTTACCTTTACCAGCTCCCGCCAATCCTTTCCCATATGGGTCCACGTGTACACTTTGGGGAGGGAGAGGGACTTTGGTGAAGAGTCAACCGGGAGCCACTTTTCCTCCCTCTATTTTACTCAGGAGAATCTTTCCCCCTTACTATCTCCCAAAATAAGCTAAACTAACATTGGCTAAACTAATATAACCAATAACGAGAGAAAATGCAGCTAAACGAATAAACCAGCTGATTATTTATACCCTTTCACCACATACCTCATATTTTTGGACATTTGTGTCGATGAAGTCTGGGAATAAATTTCGTCTGTGCTGCTTCTTCCATAAATCCGTGGCGAGATATCTTGGGAACTGATTTTTAAGGAGGCCGAAATCGGGAGGGATTTTTTAATCGCCCACCAGATGACTTGTATTGCGTTCGTATGTGCCCAGTTACTGGTTCCTTAAAATGTTTAATGATTACCTATCAAATGAGGGCGACATTCCTTACCATGGCAGTCGTAGGTAACCGAAGAATCACTAGCAATTGTCGTGTCTTCTATTTCAACAACGCGCTACATTTAAATAAAAGTAGCACATCCGTTTTATACAACTAATATCTGTAATACTTCATCCTATCATTGTAATAGTGCTCTCGCAGTAATATTTCAATGGCGGACAAGATCTATGACTCGTTATGAAGAAACAAAACGTCAATATTTTAATCTGATTCTGAAACTAAAGAATTTTTTCGATGCCATCTTAAATTCTCATGAGCCGCCCAATTTACATTCGCGCGTATTTTTAATGTTAATTTATATTTTTCACTCGCTTTAGGGTACTAAAGCCTGTAATATTGTTTCGTATCATTGCAATAGTGTCCTAGGAGGAATATTTCGATGGCACAGAGATTATCATACATTAGAATATTACAAATGGACAATATTTCAAACCGATTCTGCAAAACGATTATTCTTCTACGACGCCACCTTAAAATGCTACCACTCGCCGCGAGTTTCAGTATTGGTTCGATAGTTGGACTAAGTCACACTTGCTCACACGTATGCGGTAAATTTTCAGATCATCCCAAACACGAATTTAAGGCACAGCTACCACGAGAAAAATGCAACTTTCGGCAAAAATAAACGATGTGCGGAGCCCACGACGATTATAAATAAATAACCTGACCAAACCAAAGCTAGCCTAATGCGTCAAAGGAAGGTTAGGATTGGTAAAGTAAGTAAGGTAGATTAACTTTAGTTTTTTAAGATAAGATTAGCAATTGATGGTTGTCATTGTCTCCACAAATCGCATATTTTCGCCGAAAATTGCTTACCTTTCGTGATAGATGTGCTCACAAAAAATACATTTTATGGGCAAAAATCTTGGTTGGGATGTTCTATACATTTACCGTAAATTCGCAATCGAAATATTAATCCTAGGATACTAATAAAACGACCTAAAACAATATCACTGGACTTATTAGCCTAAAACGTGTGCGCTAATCTTATTCAAAACCACCGATAATCCGTTCCATGTCATTTCAAGATGTGCACGTGAGGTAGTCTGATTCTCAAACTGATAGGGATACGCGCGCGTAAGTGTTACTACGACTCATAACATTTCAAGATGGCGTGGTAGAAGAATAATTGTGATTCGGCTTCGGTTTGAAATATTGGCTATTTTACTTTATTGCGTGTATTAGACCTTCTCTGCCATCGAAATATTACTCTTAGTCCGTTAATACAACGATACAAAGCAATATAAATGGCTTTAGTATCCTATAATTTGTGCGTCAGCCTTATTCAAAATTAGCTTAAGGATATGTGGTCCGTCGATTTGAAAAACGCCACAATCCTCTAGCTCAGTAACAATGCATCATGCCTCGCGACAAAAAATAATCTAGTCCATCATTGCCGGTTTGGAAATTGTGCGTACTTGTATTGCTTCCGAGACCGTTTACCAAATGATAAAAGTAAAAGTTGGCGCAAATTCGCTCACCTAAGATAGTTTGCTTTCCGCGAATCACTGCCAACATAAATTTTCGTTAAGGAGTTTGCATTCATCACACACAATTTGAGAAATTTAAATCAAATTGCAATACTGCAAAAAACTCCCACACTTCTAACTTTAATAAATATCCCAAAGACAACTAATTCTGAACTAACAAACACTAATAGCTTTACTTCTGGAAAAACACTGATTGAAAATCTGCAATGCAGTTAACAAATTCACCTAACAGTCTTTACGTAGGCCAGGTGAAGTTCCGTGAACGAAAATACCGTTTTAAAGGAATTCATCGGAACTTTGGCAGTTACAGTTTTGGTTAAGTGTTTGAGGTCTTAATTTAGGGTGTGAATTCTGGAGGCAGAGCCTATTTTTGGAAATTTCACCGATTGAAAGGTGGGCACTAAGCGTATTCTCAACCGGTCAAATACGAAGGATCTTAGCTGTGCGCTAATTCGCCAAGAAATTTAAACTACTTAAATTTCTTCTTATTCTGTTTGTACCAACGGGTCTATGAATTTATGTTCGCAAATGTGGTTTACATCCATAGTCGCCCCAGCTCTTATTGCCACATCTCGGTAACGTTACTGTTAACTTTGCTTTTCGAATCCTTTTCGAGCTATTTCCTTTTACGTTTCGTCTATATTCCAACTTAGTGTCTAATCCTTCCAGATCATAGAGCAGCCTATTCACCCAAGGTCAGGTGTCTATCATGAGATGAAGAGATATTCGACACTCGAGGAAACTTTTGTTGGAAGACTTACGACGCAAAGTCGCTATTAGGCGACACACCCAAGATTCATCCAGTACCCCCTTTGCGCATACTCTCCCTATCATTGCGCTGACGCATAGTTGCTAATCTTCCAGGGCCCCCTCGCTGTTGCGCTTTATTATAATGATATAGCGACTCAGCCTTTGGCTAAGTCCGAAGGAATGATTTTGGTTAGGCCAAAGTAGATTAGATTTCAACTTTGGCAATTATTAATTATATATTTAGTTTGCGTATAAACTTTAAAAAGGTCATGTGCCTCTGTCTTCCTGGCACAGAAGCGGCCCATCGATTGAATACCTGCTTGGAAGGAATCAGCCTCTTCCATAACAAGGAGAATCTCCGAGAACGGAAGCGAAAGGCCCCAAGTATTTCTTTCGATGGGCAGAAGAGTATCGCGAGCAGGTAAGGGTGATGTTACCTGAGCTTATTTCATTCGAAACACTTTAATTTTACCCTCTTTCATACATCTTTACAAGCCTCTTCTCGCCTATTTTCTGACGCCAGCTGCTCATTGCGCAGGCTAGTCGCCGACAAGCTTTCTGCAATTTATCCAGTGTCGGGGCCAGAAGGGGGGAAGAATAAATTACCCATCTATTTTCCATAGCCATTTTTCTTTAATTTAAAGCAAGATACCAACGAGAGCATCTCCCACAGAATGTTTCTAAGGAGAGCGGTGAAGATGGAAGATGTGAAACTGTGGGGAAGGTATATAGTGGCAGAACCACCCGAGGGTGTTGAGGGCGTGAGGGCAAAGTGGAGGTATTGAACGGGGAAGGAGACGCAAGGGCACATCTAATCTCCCTTTAGAGGTGATTAAAAGGTTGAATAAGGAAAAGGAAATTGAGGGGAAGTAGAAGGAGAAAAGTTATGTGGTAAGTGCATGTTAAAAAAACATCAGCCCTACTGAAGCTAAGATTGAAATATAACCTCTCACCCCTAGGTGAATGGTTGATGGCTGGTCGGCGACTAGCCTACTAAATTAACATCGACCAAGAAAGGTGAAAAGAGACTTGTAGATAAAGATGGCGGGAAGTGGTGAATATGTACCCTCCTGACCCCCCAATGTTTTCAGAGCGATCTGTAGCTATATATCCTCCCCACCTTTTCACTTACTCCCTCTTCGCCCATTTCGTTACAAACCTCCACTAACAAATACTCTTGAAGCTTCTCCCTCGTTGATAACCTTAAATTTGAGGATAAATTAATGGGTCATCAAAGCAACGCGGCAACACCAACCACATAGAAGTTCTTTCTTCCCGTCTCCCCAATCGAGATGAAGACGATATTATTCCCAAAATATCCACAAGAGTCAAAACCTGGATCCAATGTTATGATTGTGCGAGCGAGAGACAATCAAAAAGACAATCAAAGACAATCAGAGACTCACACTCAAAAGGATCAATTGGAAGGGTCTGGTTCAAACCTGAAATGGCTATAATTCTCAAGAGAATGGCTACAATTTGGGTAAAAACTGCGAAGAAATCATTTCCTTAGTGTTTCCTCGACGAGTTATTAAAGTACCCATTTTCGTGGGTGTCCTTTGGGAAACTGAAACATGAAATTGCTCAAAAAAAGCCCGATGTAGCATGAGGATGTGGTTTCATCAACCGTATAGATGGAACTGACAATTCTTCGATAGTTATAAAAGTGGTTTTACGAGAATTTCGATTCCAAATACCATTCACGTTATATTCCTCTTTGGCTCACCAAATCTTCTTTCTATTTCGCAGCGTGAAAGAAAACCTCTAAATTCGATTTAACTCGGTAATAAAAGACTGAAAAG
Source organism: Ceratothoa steindachneri (assembly GCA_963969495.1). Classification (NCBI taxonomy): domain Eukaryota; kingdom Metazoa; phylum Arthropoda; class Malacostraca; order Isopoda; family Cymothoidae; genus Ceratothoa; species Ceratothoa steindachneri. Next base: position 23,833,444 of record OZ018317.1, on the reverse strand, counting down.
TCAAACTGGAAAATCGTTTAGAAAATTGTTTACAAGAAAATGCAAATTATGTTGAAAAATATGATATTATTCGCATATATCTTTCTGTTTCTTTTAAAATTGCCCTCAACCTTTTTGATATTCTATTGTATACACCCTAGTACAAAAAACATACATAAAGAAATGTTGAATAACTCCTGAAATACGAGTACGGAATACCTTAAATTTTAATCCGTTTATGTATGAATTTTTCGTAGTTTTAATAAAAAAATTTAGGTTTTATTTTGAACGGTTGAGATTTTATCATCGTTTAATCTTAATTTCAACCTTAATTCTAGTACAGATGACTGTTATTTATAGAAAATAGATTTACTATAGAATGCTATATGATTAAAGATGAATATAATAGAACAAAATTTAATATTCACAGTTAAGTTTCACGATTATTCGCGTATTTTTAAGTAGCTTGTGCCCTTCTTTCTCTTAAACTCCTACTCTTGCTGACTGTTCTATAGACCTCCTGATGTTCAATCTTTGTAGGAAAATTTCTTAAATGGTCTTCTTAAACCTCTAACATGGCCCCTCAGGAGAGCCTTACAGAATGCGCGGCACCACGTAATTGTGGTCACGTTGGCGGGGACTACATGACAGGATGCAGGATCAAAGCTTTCTCCCTTAAACTCCCCATCGGTAGCAGAGAGAAGAGGTCCTCTGCTTCTTGGAAGCAATTAACAACAACAAAATCATCCTGTAATGTTTTCTTTCTAGTAAACTGCATTTTACTCTAATCTTAAAATTGGTTTAAATACTGCCTTACTACCTCCTGAAGAGCGTTGTTTTTCACGCGTGCATAGAAAGAAAGACTTTTGAGCCTTCGCCATCTAAGAACGCGACTCTGTCCTGGGTGTCTTTAGGAGCCTAGTCGATCTGCAAAGATTTAACATATCTTTTCGCTGCGAAGTAGGAGAAAAATGATGGGCTAAATACCCTCGTTGCTCCCGTCCACCGCCCTGCGTGGGAACCTGCTCGGATGACTGCCCTTCATTAATTTCGTCCTAACTATGTCGGCCACTTGGACTGGCATAATTAAGGGCTTGCGTGGAAACTGGTTTGAGGCCTATCCCACAGCAGAAGCACAAGTCAGAAATTCTCTCGAATTTGGGGCAAAACTGCGAGTCCCGGATGGAGGAGAAATCCTCATCGCCCGGGGGACCCGGCCAGAATCATAGAGGGAGTTACACCCGTCTCTATGTAGTTGGATGCAGTTTTGGCGTACGTGCCCGTGAGGGGGTGGCACAAACTTAGCGGTCGTTGATTCGGCCGCTATGCATTAAGTCCACCAAGCTCAACCCTCTGAGGTCCCCACTCGAGAACCATCCCCCATCCATCATCCCCCCTCATCCCAGCACCATCCGAGCGGGGAAACAACAGGAAACTGGACGGGAGCACTTTTTCTCGCGTCGTTTCAAACCAAACCCTTGACTTTACCTCCTTTTTCACATATCACTTTTTTCACATACAAAATTTTCACATATAATTTTCACACATAAAAATAATTCAAGAAAGAAGAGAGAAGAGAGAAGACGTCGGCGACGATGGAGGCCCTCCCTAAGAGGGTCCCCCTACGGACCTTACCTGGAAAAAAGACCCCAGAAAAAAGAATGTGTGCGAATCCTTATTTGCAAATTTAAGGATAGCATTAATTAAACTAATCGATATTCCCAACGGTTTCATCGCCATGTGCGGTGAAACCAAGGATATAGACCGGCTCCTATCCGATGAAGGGGCCGAAGTTCTGAAAACCCTCGACCTCGAAGCAAAAACCCCACCAGCAATCTCCGCAAATCGAAGCGTGATCTGCCGTAAGGTAGAAAGCTGGGTGGGTGAGAACTCCCCCGCGGACCTGAAAACTGAAATTGAGAAAAATCACACATGGGCAAAGATAAGGGAAGTGATCAAATTCCGTGATCACACCCACGTCTTTAAGGTGACGTTTCAATCAACTGAAATGGCCCACAAGGCGGCAACAGAGGGACTCCTCATTTTCAACATGAGGATCCCAGGAGCAAATATAGAGCACGAAAAGTACCACAATATACAAATGTGCTTCGTGTGCTATTCTTTAGAACAGCACACCACTGCCAACTGCCCCAAAAAAGGACAAATCTGGTGCAGCAAATGTGCCACACAGGGTCATAGATATGACTCCTGCAAAAGCGATTCGAGACAATGCATGAATTGCAAGGGGCCCCATCGAACGATGGCCTTGAACTGCCCCAAAAGAAAATAAATAATAAAGAAGAAGGAAGAAAATGAAAAAAATAAGAAAACCGCTACATACGCGAGCACGGTGAAAAGAGGTGAAGGGATGACATCGACTCCCTCACCGATGATTTTCACCAACGACCTGAGTGCAAAGATTCTTATTTGCATAACTCATGCGAACGTGGCTAATGCTGTAAAACCTGGATGTTACAACCAGGTTTTAAACACGCTTCTTAAAGCAAACAATTTGCCATCTATCATTGTGCCAGATGATCCTGAATGCTCTAGGGCATTTAAGGATAGCATAATGGGCAATAACAAAAAAGAAAACACCACCGGATTAGGCGAAGTCATGGAGTCTCACTCATCGGAGGAATCCGAAAAAGAGGATGAGACTAATGACAAGGAAGAAGAAGATCAATCTACATCTTCGGATAGTGACGAGGGCCCATGCACTCGCACTAGGGCAACAAAGAGTCGATCAAAGACTCCCAGCCCTCCCCCGAAGAAGGTAAAGCCTGGGCACTCCAGATCCGCCCCACAGGCCCCCAAGAGTAAGAAAAAGAAAAAACACAGGTAACTCATCTTACCATGGAGCGGAACTCACTAAGAATTCTGGAAATAAACACCAATGGCTGGACAAACAAAAGAACTCTCTACGGAAATGTGTTCAGGGAAATAGATGCAGATGTCATCTTGATTTCTGAACATGGGGTTGACACTCGTAGTTCTGAAATTAAGATCTGGAACTACGACGTGTTAATCACGAATTACTCTCAAGAGCGGTACGACGGTGCCGCCATCGCCATCAAAAGAGGGATCAAGTATAGACCCATAAGAAACTTGGAAGAATCCTATCTTGCAATAGAGGTCGAACTCGATATAGGAAAGCTGGTCATCGCCACCGGGTACCAGCCACCGAGACGAGAATATTTACCAATCCATTCTCTCTCTGGCCTATTTGGCAGAAGGACCCCCACCATATTATTCGGGGATCTTAATGTCAGATGTCGGGAGTCTGGGTACAGGACCTTCAATGGAAATAGAAGGTACCTGGACACTATGATGGACCGAAATATAGTCCATAGAATAGGCCCGGACTTCCCAACCTATACTCGAGGAAGAAGTGCCACAAAACCAGACATTTGTCTGGCTAATCGTCAGCTGCCGTTCAATTACTACATAGAACCAGTCCAGGTACCATGTAGTGATCATATAGGGATCCTACTTACCATCAACAGGAACCCTATACAAGTCCCAGCTCCAGTCAGAAAAGACTACAGGAGAGCAAACTGGGCACGGTACGCGGGTCTCCTCGAGGCCTATCGCCCACCAGATCTGGTCGAGGCAATTCTCGAGGAGATAGACGAGGCACTCGACGACCTCAACAAACATCTTATGAATGCAGATAGGGCTTGCATCCCCAAAACCCAGTTTAAAACCATCTCCTCATACAGGTGGACTGGGTATATGAAAGAACTCTATAGAGAATTGAGAGTTATGTACGAGTTAAATATAACAAATGCAACATTTGACTCGCTACAACGAAGTAGAGAGATCAAGGAAGAGCTCAACCAGCTGATCCTCGAACAACAACAGAGACAATGGGACGATGCGATCGAGAGCCTCGATCAAGATGCATCCCCCAAGGACTTTTGGAAGAAAGTCAAAAGTCTCAGAGGATCATCTGGAAAAAAGAAGAAAATGGAAATCCAAAAAGAAGATGGATCCATTGAAACTGCAGATAATATCATCGAAGTGATATTCCGGCGTTATTGGGAAAAAATCTTCAGCATATCGGAAGAAGAAAACGAAGATTTTGATATAGAGTTCGAAAATAACATCGTAGACGAGCTTAACACGGTAATACATCGAACGCATCCTCATCACCAGGTGGATAGACTGCGTGACGGAGACGCCGAGATCACAGAAGAAGAGATCCTTGGCGCACTCCGCTCATTCCGACAGAAAGCCCCAGGCCAATCGGGGCTTACGAAGCTTAACTTCGAAAAGGCACCAGCCAACATCATCGAAGGAATGAGACGAATTTTTAACGCATGTCTGAATACGGGGTACTTTCCAGATGCTTACAAAACGGCAAAAATGATCTTTTTGCCCAAGCATGGAAAGGACCCTACGTTGAGAGAGAGCTACCGCCCAATTTCACTCCTGGAATTTGGCGGGAAACTCTTTGAGAAGATCCTCAACGGAAGACTGGTGTCTCACCTGGAAGAAAACTCCGTCTACAACCCTTGCCAATTCGGGTTTAGAAAGAAGCGAAGTACGGAAATGGCAATTAATGTCATAACGGAAAAGCTTTCCCAAGCCAAACGGGACAGGAGTTATGTGGATATCGTTTGTCGGGATGTGTCAAAGGCGTTTGATAAGGTGTGGCAGCGGGGCATGCAGTATAAGATCTTAAGGCTGGGTCTAAGTGAAAACTTAGAAAGAACTCTCTGTGACTATGTCATGGAGAGAGCGGCGTATGTCAGTCTAGGGTGCACGGACGGACCAAAGTTTCCGCTCACTGCGGGCCTCCCGCAGGGGGGGGTGTCTGTCCCCACCCTTTACTCGATATACACCGCGGACGTCCCAGACCCTGTGTACCCCAATTCCCTCAATATTCAATACGCCGATGATTTCAGCCAGATAATCGTATCTCCATGGAGGCATGCGCCGTGGCAAGCTCGCATGACAGCGATGGAAATCGCGAACCTTAACAACTACGAGGCTCAGTGGAAAATAAGAACAAACCAGGAGAAATTCAAGGTGGTCCCCATCGGACGCACCTTAAGGGCAGACGTGCGTGTGGGGGATACGCGATACCCCTACACCAACGAATGCAATGTACTCGGTATGAAAATCACCTCTACCGGGTACAAAAAGCACGTCGAAGAAAGAATTTCTCGAGCCTCGTCCGCTGTCAGAACTCTATACCGCTTCAGAAATCTACGTGAAAGCAACAAGAAGAAGATCTACAATGCCCTTGTAAGATCTACGTTGCTTTACCCCGCCTCCACCCTCTCATGTGTCTCAAAAACACAAAAGAGGCGTCTTCAAGTAGTGCAAAATAAATGCATGTACCTAATAACGGGTACACGCAGGCATGAAAGAAGACGGCAAGAAGACCTGCACAGAGAGGCGGGGATAATTCCCATTAACAAAGTCATAGAAGAACGGACCCGGAAAATGCAGGTTCTGGTTAATCGTGAACTGAGTGATGAAATCACCCAGATGATTAACCAGAACAGAAGAGCTGAATGTCCCCCCAGATTCCCCAGCTCCGCCAACCGAGTGGCTGGCGGAGACGAAGTGCCGTTCTATGCGTAAAATGAGAAAGAAGAAACCTGTGATACAAGATCAATCACAAGAACATTGGAAAAAACTCGAAACCCTACTACGACAAGATACCGATGAAGACAACCCTACCAAAAATTGAAGAACCCAACGTTTACGACGAGAACTTCGAAAGAAGTAATCTACCAAGAAGAAAGAAGAAACAATATTACTACTAAAATACACACACAATAAAACAATACAACAAGCACGCACTTAAATATATTAAAAACATATACAAAACAGGCAATGCACAACACAAACCAAAAAAACTAAAGTTGCTAAGACAAATGGCTTGAACGCCATAATAGTTATAATTTTATAATTTTATAACTTTATAATTATTACCAAAAACCCAAAACAACAAAAATGAACTCACACAAGCAAGAAAATAAATAAAAGTGATAAGTCTGATCACCAGACCCTAGGCATCTCTTTGCACCTCTTCCACACTTTTTTCTCTCTTCTCCACTTGTCTATTTTCTCTGTCCCCCCCCACACCCTATCGTCTCCCCTCACATGCACTCGCACTTACACAAAGTCAAAGTCAAACGGCCTATTTCCGGATAGAAATTTGGTGCATGAATCTCTATTGAAAAAAACAATTTGCTAAACAGGTGAAACAAGACTTAACAATTGGAAGACAGCAGATGAAAATACTAAAGGATAATCAGAGAGATAAAACCATAAACCAAGAAAAGATCATTCATTGAAAGAGAGAAAGATTTCTATCAGGAAGTATAATAGAGAAAATGTAACCATACACAAGATGACAATTTCTCCATACATGATTAAGTCCCCCTAGTAAATGACTAAATTTAGCAAGCACTTAAGAGCATGAAAGATAGTAAAGCATCCACGAAGGAAAAGGTTAAAATAGGCGATGTAAAAATTTGGGAGTGAACGTCTTTCTGACCTACGAGCTGGTTTGTTTACAAAATAATCAAGGCAAAGTAAGATGCTCTTAGCATGGTCCAACGTTTCCCTTGTACTTCTTTGTAAAAATAGTGACAGGAAAGATTAAAAGAACTAAAGTCTAATTATTTTCTCATCAGCACATTATATGTAAATTAATTACCACAATTAAAACCTATTAAATAATAAAACACTGAACGGCAATCATCCACCGAAATAGGTGGGTTTCCGACGTAACGACGGTAATTTGCTCCGCTGTGTTCTCTTTCACAATTATTGGAGAAAACAAACGAATAAGACGCATATTTCAACACGACATTCGCAGACTACGTAAAACCATGTAACTCAGTAAACACCGATTTAAGACCAAAATCACAAAAAAAAAATTCGAGAATAAAGGCTCCTTGCGGCCATGTGACCCATGGAAACTACGAGGTCAGGCTCGTGGTTAGTCCACGTGAGCAAGAATAGTGAGAACAGTCAAATATCGAACTGCTTTCCGCAATAAGCAAGGGATTGGAATCTCAAACGCGCGCTCCTGTAGTCTCTCAGGGTGTCATCAAGAAACCCCCGCGAGAGTACTTCCCATTACTCAAGCGCCGTGTTCGTTCGTGGAGAGTTTTCTCCACGCCCCCCTTGACGAAGGCATTAACGGATCAGCTGTTACCTATATATTTTGGTCCCAATAGGGCATCGACAGTATAGGCCTGCTTCTTACAACGAAACTCGTCATTCTCGATCGCGCTCCTTTTTCTCGACGAGGCGAATTTCTAGAGTTATACCGAAGGATCTGAGCCCCAGTCAATTGGCCCATTCTCGGTTTCGTTACATTTCGTTTGGCACGAATACTCCCTCTAGTTATTGTTACTACCAGAGGTTAAACTCCCAGTAGTTATAGTCTGCTGAATAACCATCCGTTTCCCCCGTTTCTTCTAATAAAGCCTCGAACCCAACCCAGGCTGAGACGAATCATCTGTGGCTATCCGACCAGACATCCCTGTGTGTGCTTGTACAAAGGCTTGTATCGCTTCTCGACCCCCCTCCCTCAGTAGAGCCCGCTCTGAGTAGCTTTGGTACGTTCGGTCTTTGTATACATAGAGTATCTATTGCCATTATTTCATTTAATCTATTTATTGTGTATAACTGTGTATATATTAAACTTTATTTTTGTATCTACTTATTCATACGCCTCATAGCTAAAGCCTTGATTAGTTTAATATCGGCCAACTGCACTCACTCTTTTCAATTTAAATCCATCTAATCATCCCTCACTTCTATCTTCCATCTCTGTCCTGACCAGAGTAAAATCAAGGTCACGCGTTGACTTTGAGCGACCACGCCTATTGGGTAGAAATGACGTATATGTCGGGGTCATTCTACGAAAATTAACCAAACCAACATGAGCATACTCTTTCACATATAAACTTGCGCAACATCTTCATTTATGCTGCACTCGGCCGCCAATAATAAATACAGCAAAAAAGAAGAGTGAGACAGGTTGATCTTATCTCCTCAAAACTTCTTAGCTACATCAGTGCTTGAGAAAATTTTCAATAATTTTAGGTGGAACCTAAAAGTATCAAAAATAATTGGTTATTTGAAAGTCTCCTTCTCTTTTTGATGACGGTATTACTTGCTTGGAATCCAGAAGAATTAGGGCTATTGATAATAGATTTATAACAGGTCTCACATTCGAAGTGAATAGAAACTTTTCAATTAGAGAATAATGATAGAATTTTTACAGAAAAAAGAGCAAATAGAAGCAAAGATCTAATTTCTAAAGCAAGTAGAACAATATGCGTAACTAGGATAGCTTATGACTCTTGATGGGCGCATGGAAAAAGGAAATCAAAAGAAGACTAAAATTAGTGGGGAGGAAACTGATAAAGCTTACGTACAGTTTTATTGATTAGTTGCCACTATGGTTGATATACAAAGTATTTAATCGATGCATTTTACTAGTTTTAGCATTTTGAAGTGAGATTTGGACACTGAACACAAAGTACCATAAGACAACTCAAAGAAAATGGAAGGAGACATGCTGGTAAGGAGCCGGAAGCAGCATGAAACAAATAAATGCATATAATAATAAACACACCGACGTAAATAGAAAAATAAATTAGTTTTTTAAGTGTAAATAGGCATGCCACATTAACATTTGAGTGGATTCTCCTTAGGTATTATACAAATGTGCAATGAGTCCGGTGAGCATTTTAACTCAACATGGAAAAATAAATAAAGGGTTTAGAGATAAAAGTGCAATTACTTCTATAATAAAAGTGGATGGTTAGTTATAAATTTCAAACTGATTACCACCATTTTCAATCAGTATTTCCAAGCCGATTTTCATCACATTTTTACTGTAATTTCATCAAAGGATGGTTAAATTCTTCCCATTTAGTTAATGAATTTCTGATTAACCTCATAAAAACGTCACAATGGGTGAGATCGGAAGATCACGAAAGGCAGGGGATATTGTATGACACGTGACCCGTCCATCCTTTGGTGTCAAATTGAGCCAGTGGCGGATTTGTATTTCCCAATAGTGAGGAGCTCCATGGTGCGTAAACAGCAGTTAATCAATTAAGTCTCTAGCTTCCGCTTTTTTTGTACAAAGATATGGGCGCAAACTCTCTTTATACAGTAGCCACAAAGGTTGTTTTTTCGTACGCACAATCTGGATATTGTCGACCCCAGTTCCGATGATGATAACGGTTAACTTTCTAGATCAAGGGAAAATGGGCCTCATCAGACCACAACATCACAAATCAATGCATATGATCGATTAAATTCTATCACTTTCATCAATAGCAAATTGCATACAATTGGACTTATTTTCTTCATGAAGTTTATGATCAAATATAATTGAAAATGATTCTTTTGCTTATAGTTCAAAATGAGTTTGCTTCTATGCGTTTAATGGACATGTCGAATGCGGAATTGAAATGATCCACAATAAGGGCCTTATTTTTCTCCATTATACTCATTTTATTCCGTTTCAATGCGTGTCTTACACCTTACCAACTTGCATCAACGACGTGTGACGATTAATAATGTTTTGCGGAATTTTACACGGAATTGGTGCTCAAGTGTTATGGCGCAAGTTGTTTAAAAAGAAACACGTTAAACAGTTAAGCAACCATTTACTGAAAACTCAATCACCTTTACTGAATAGGCTTAGCTTATATGGAAAATAAAGAGTGCAAGCATAGACAAAGATGTAGGTAGACTGAGATAACTGAAGTAGTGTAAGTCAGGATGATAGGACATTACACATTGTTAAGGCTATGAATTATGCAATAATTTGGCTTATTTTATACGATTGTCTGCTTAAAAGCATTTGGTTTAGTATAGGCCTCGTCATACCTTCAGCTTTTATTCAATTCTATACAATGGTAAAAAGAGTTTAATCGAAACAAACTATATATGTGTAGGGGAGGATTCCACTTATAATGAGGTGTCCTTTGTAGAGAGTGATTAAAATGCTGGAGTTCGCTTTCATTTTGCAATTAGAAAGTTTCTGCACCACTCAGCTAAAAATGGTTGAAACCACTCTCGAACACAGGTTAAATAAGTTGTATTCTTGCAGCAGTCTACTTTATTAAAAAAAAGGTATTTAACAAGTCTTATTATTTACCCCAATAAGTTGGGTGCTGGTCTATCAGCAGTAGATTTCCGGTTCGGATTCTTACCTTGAGGAACTAGACACAACAAGGCTTTGGAAAATAGCGACTGAATGAAGACATGAGCAAGAATTTACTAGCGTTTAATTAAATGCAAATAATAATAATAATGATAATCTGAATAAATTTATATTTCAAAAGTGAATCTTACCCGTGGGTGGATTCAGTCAGAAGCGATTTCTTTTTATCAAATTAGAGAAAGCATTTTAATGGAAAATGGAAAATTGTTTTTTCAATGTAACTAGACTTGATTATATGAATTTCTCCATCTCTTGGATAGTGGAGGGACGCCTAAACATTTGTTTACCTTAGACTCACTGGCTCGTCAATATCCCTTTCATATATTTAAGAAGAGCGTATTGAAGAAGGCTTGTTGAAGAGCTGAGTTAACTGCAGCATTGCCCTTTTAACGGCATAATTACGATTCAACATTGAAAAAACAATTTTACATGACCGGAGTAGGTTTTTAAAATGTGTAATTCATTTGAATTTTAGTTAAGGTGATGATGAATGGTTGATAACAATGATGATAATGTTGATTATTGTTACTACTTCACTCGCTTTGGTCCTCTTTAATTTTGGCTTCATTCCATTTGCAATCTTTACTCCTCAGCGTGGAATAGTTTGGGTGTCCCCGCTCCACTTAGCGCCAAGCTGCGTCCCCCAAATGAATAGCCCGGAGAGTTTTAATGGGTCTCCACTGAATTCCAAGCCAAACATCTAAGTGCGATTATTTTCCAGTCTCTGAGCCACTCCGTGGACAGCGATAAAAATCGAAAAACAAATGAAACCTTTTCTTTTTCCGCCACTGACACTTCGAATCCCTCTACAGCCTCTTCCTCCGCCATTTATTTCAACTCGTGCTGCAGCGACCTTCACCGCAATCCGGCCAGGGTTCTTCATCTCACAACAACAACAAAAACCCTGGGAGGTGGTGAGGTATCTATGTATAAGGGATAAGGGTGTACAAGAGTGATGGGGGAAATAGTAATGAAAAGTGTAGGAAGTATAAGAGGTGCAAGGATTGCGAAGTTGCCTGGAGATCAGGCTAATCTCATTCATTGCGTCTTTTTGTTTGTTTTTAGTATTTTTTTTGTCATATATACATATATTGCTATGTATATATACTTGAATTAGAGTTCAAGCCTTTGAACTCATGTATTCATTTAACGTGTTTTGTTTCCTCTACCTAATATTTGTTGTATTTTTTCTTTTTCTGTATGTTTTTGCCTCTTTATTAATTCTTACGTGTGTATACTTTTAACAGAAAGCCCATTCCTCGCTCACCCAGGTGTCGAAGCATGGCATAGGGAACATCGTCCGGACCAGGGGCGGTGTCCGCGCACGAAGCTAGAGCTGAACGCAACTCACTCAAAGTAAACCCGTCGTGTTTCTTTGCCTCTGGCGGTAAAGTCCGGTTTGCGGCCTTCTCCGACATCAGGACACGCATTGAATTCTAGAGGAGCAGCAACCCGCCAAGAGAATGCGGATAAAGCGGCGCGAAGGAGTCTACGATGAGAGGGGGTCGAGATTGCGTTCCCATTGTCCTGGATAACGGTAGGGGGGGTCCTGCGATAACTTGCCCCAAATCCTTTTGACTTGATCACACAGCTCTTCAAGTGGGATCTTCCCGTTAATTAAAGACATGTATGTCTGCCAGCAGAGCGTCGGGCCTGCTTCGAAACTAAACCGGAACTTAGCCCTAGCTCGGCGAAATTTACCGAGAGTGAAATTTTCGTGAAGTGCTTATAGCGCATATAGGTATAACACCTCTGTTTGAGGGCCGTCTCAAACTCCGACGACAACCACGAAAGACGTCGGCAAGTATAACAACCAAAGGGTATATAAATAGTAATTAGGCCCACGGAAAAGAGGATACCGGAGAAGAACTCAACGGCTCATCCACCCACCTAAGCTCCTCGACTGAGACAGAGAAATCAGTCATTTCCTTAAATGCACCACTGCACCCGTGCCAAGCACCACCTAAGCGGCCTCTCAGGCGGCAGCGACCTAGAAATTAATATTTAAATGGGAAAGTGATCGCCACCTTGGAAGTTATCGCCACCTTGGAAGTTATCGCCCCCCACCCCTGCACCAAAATAATCAGGTTGTACATCCGGAGAGCATAGAGATAGATCGATACAGGATAATGAAGCGTTTCTCAGGCAGTGATGCGTAAAACTCCTATCTCCAGCTCGGGGATCAGGTCGGCAAGGGCCTAATAGCTGACAATGATTGAGTAGTCTTCCTAGAAGGGATAGCTAAAGGTCATATCCCCAATTAAGAGAAAAGGCCTCGGGAACATGGTTACGACGGGGCGGAAGTCTCCTTAGTTGAAGTCGGCTGACGGTGGAATGTAAGTAAAAAAAACGTATACCTCTTATCCAGGAGCAGCTGTACAGCTACTACCAGCAAAGAGGTATCAATAGCAAAGAGAACAACAGGGAGCTCATTCCGAGTGTAAATGGCGCATCCTCTGGCTCGACCCCCATCTCGCGGTGGTGGGGGTCAGGTAGGGTCGGTAGGGGGCACGCGCCCAGTTGGGTCTTCTGCAAAAAGATAGCTAAGCGAAAACAGAGTGGAAGAGACTCCTCAGCTCCTTCACTTAGCCCGTAGTCCGCGGCAATTCCATTGAAGGAATATGCGGGAGCGCACTTCGAAGAGACAACCCTCATGAGAATAGCGGTACGCATCCCAGAGGCAGAACTCCGGGCGCTGTTGGCCTGACAATACGATAAAGGCGCTGTTGGCCTGACAATACGATGAAGGCGCTGTCACCTTCAAGGACTTATTGGGGGAGGTTGTGCTCGCTATGCGAATCTTTTCCTCCGTCTGCTTCGGAGACGGGTTTCCTCTTTTGGAGGATCCACAAACTTCGGGCAACCCAGCCTGCCACTGGGCGTGGGCGTAGGAGCTGAAGCTCCTTTATTTTTCTCCTCCTTTCTGGGGGCAGCTTTAGGAACCACGAAAGATGGCCTTATGACCAACTTCAGGGGTGAAGTCTTTTGTGAGTCTAACGGCCGTTTCCCCTTACGATGGTTAGAACCAGTCCTGGCGCTCAGTGGGAACCCTTTGTGCGCAAGCTGTAACAGGGGAGTTCCCAGAGTGGTTACAACAAGTCCTTAACCGTGCGAAATGTGAGATGATCCTGGGTTTGAACGGCCAGGATTTCTTTCTCAAGGAAATACGCACCACATTGCTTCGAAGAAGCGCGGTGCGGCTCTGTGCAATGGGCACACTTGGCCACAGACGATTTGGACTAACCATGTGAGGCCTTGGGTAACTCCGAATTTGCACTTCTACCCAAGCGATTTATGAGGCCGAGGCTGTGGCAGTATTAGCACTTCCGCGGCACTGGCAAGAATGCCTTCACGCGGTAGCGATACCAACCGGCACCCAACGAGTCAGAGAACATGTCACAGTCTGAATTCAAATATATGGACATTTTATATTATTCAATTTTAAAGAAAATATGATTAATTTAAATAGCATTCGTGGGTGAGGATTATATGGCTGAAATCAAGGAATACAGTAGAAAAACTATAGACCTAACGACATTTAGCAATCGCCTTTTCAATTCAAATCTAATGTTGGGGTTTCGAATTAGGAATATTACGAGGTTTTTTTTTAATTGTGGGGAAGGCCCCCACAATTGAGTGGGGAGGTATGGAAGCGAAGCCACCCATTTCGAAATTACCTTAAAATAATATAAAATACAATATGATGTGATTACAATAGCCTAAAATACAAAAAAACTCAAAAGCCCTTTTTGTAAAAAATTGCCTAAGGAAAATAGGGTCTACATTAAAAAACAATTGCTTTCAAATATATATATATATATATATATATATATATATATATATATATATATATATATATATATATATATATATATATGAATGCAATAATCAACATTGAAAGAGAAAACAGAATAAATTTTTCTTAAAGTAATATTTATTACCTTTTTTCGAAAAGATATTACTGTAAGAAAAATTTATCCCGTTTTCTCTTTCAATGTGGTTATTGCATTCATCTTCATCATTCTCTCGTGCTACTTTGAGAGATATTATATACATTTGTTTATTTACCACGCGTTTGACTATTCCTCATTTATTTTTTAAATTCCCAATTAATTTTCTATTTTTTTCATAGTCCCCGTTCGAACGTGCGAAAAGTTTTCCTTAAAAGCTATTCTATTCACGGAGTGTTTTTGTTCTCTGCGTGGCGTAGTGTACTAACGGCATATCTTTAGCTGTTATCAAAGGTTGCTCGCTGCCTCAGTGTGCATGGTTCGAATCGCTTCCCTGCACGGATTTTTTAGAAAAAAGGTAATAAATATTACTGTAAGAAAATAATATTATTCCGTTTTCTCTTTCAATGTGGTTTATTGCATTCATCTTCATCATTCTCTCGCGCTACTTTGTTGGATAGTTCATATATATAGTATATATATATATATATATATATATATATATATATATATATATATGTATATATATATATATACTATATATATGAACTATCCAACAATTCGAGGGTAGGCTTAAACACAAAACTACCCCTGAGATGAATGGTTATGCCTGGTAGCATACTTTACAATATACTTAAAATTAGGTAATTCTCGGGGGGGAGGGGGATTCAGCTCATCATCATGCCTGATGTCAAACTTGCTGAGGTGGATTTTGCAATGGTGAATTAAAGCAGCTATATGGAAAGCCATATTATTTTACATACTTGAAAATGACTGAATAACAAAATTGGTGGTTATATTATGTTTTATATTGCATAAATATAACTGACATGTGCTTCGTTCATCCAGAGGATTACCCCTCTAACAGTGTACATAGACAGGCTGTCTTAAAACAAACATACGTTTTGTCCAAATTATTATTGTGTTTACGATCTCTATCATGAGATGCTGTCCATTTCTTTGAAGACACATGGCTATGGGGAAAGCTAATACATTATAAAAGCACTCAATGTCATCCTATAGAAACTTGAAAGTGCACTTCTAGATGCGTTAGGCCTATATTAGCTCTATGCTAGGAGTTAGAGCCTATGAATCACATGAGCATACCCACATCTTTTTGAAGTTCGCGACAAACTCAATCTGGCAATATCCGTTTTGCAGTGGTTCCTCTTTGGCAGAAAAATATTTTCACGTTTGATGTCACCTGTAAAAAAATATTTTTAAAAAGGATAATACAAAATTTTCGTGTATATAATTTTAGCATGTAAAAAAGCTAGGAAAATTTTAAATAAGTTAAATCAATTCTCTGACGCCAAGAAAACTAAAAAAAAAGCCAGATTTAGGGAATTTAGCGGCAAAAAAAGCAATTCTGACAACAACCTCACGCCAAAGGAAAGTGGGTTTCCTTCAAGGAGGAAGTTATGTTGCTTGAAGCTTACAGCTACGCGGGTTTTTTTTAAGAATACAACCACGTCTTTACAATGAAACAAAATGCATAAAATAGCAAATAATACAATTTCAGTCAACAAAACGTGTGGAAACTAAACAAAATTAATGAATAGTAACTGAAATGTAGAGTTGTAAACTGCCTTGAGGCGTTCATAGTGGTGACGTCACCATTCATTTTTCTGCACGGCCCCACCCCCCTCCCCCTGGGCAAGTATCAGCTGTTCTTCCCTATTAGACTTAGCATGCGTCTCTCTCACCCAGTGAGAAGCATCAGCTGTTTTCTCAGCCATCCTCACGGCAGCGAGGAAAGCTCCAGTCTAACGCGCCTCTAACCATCTCATCGAGGAGGTTCTCGTTCAAGGTCACCCAATTGCAGACTCCCTCTTAGTTAAAGGTAAAAGGAATCCAGAACTTATTCGTGTTTATTAGTTATCATTCAGTGGGAAAGTGATTTTTGCGTCAACCATCGCGTATTACTCAATGGTAGTATTAATTTTTACTATATCTTCTTATTATATCATTAGTATTTTTAAAGATTAACTATTTCATTTTTTATGTAATTAAAAGTATATTTTTTTCAGAGTTGTTTAATTAGATCCTCGAACGCTGCAAATGGCAATAGATATATAAGAATACGAATCCTCCCTGGTTAAAGAATGAAATTAAAGTAAAGCACTCTTAGAGAAAAGTGGGACGGAGTTACTCATGTACGGAGCAAACGTACATACGTACTCGGCCGTAAACCACGACACTCACTATATTATAGTCACTGGACCATATAAGAGCTAGTTCAAGGATAAAATCATAGAAAATCTAAATGGCTAAATGGATTAATATATGAGAGATAATTCTAAGACTGATTTATTATATGCAACTTTTCCAAAAAAATCTTAATTTAATGATCAAAATCTCAGTTTTTACTTAAAAGTGTTTAATGTCGTGCTTTGATTTGAACATTAAGGGCATATTTCGGTGGTCTATTCTTGCTCTGAACGACCTATCTCTCTT
Source organism: Ceratothoa steindachneri (assembly GCA_963969495.1). Classification (NCBI taxonomy): domain Eukaryota; kingdom Metazoa; phylum Arthropoda; class Malacostraca; order Isopoda; family Cymothoidae; genus Ceratothoa; species Ceratothoa steindachneri. The sequence goes on along the minus strand of OZ018317.1, from coordinate 23,816,839 downwards.
CTTGTGGCCATTAAAAGATTAGGAAGCAACTGAGACACTCTGTACATCTCTCTCACATGACAGTATGAACATAATAAATCGTCCACTTTTGAGTAGATTTCCTGAGAAGTTGGATCTCAATTTAGCTCATTTTGAAAGTGAAACTTGACTCGTACATTTGATGGTTCCCACGAGATGAGTTGCTCGGGCAAAGTAGCATGCGATTGATTTAAGGATGTTTAATGGGCCTCAGTATCGTCTTCTCCTTTTCGAACTCTCTTTACCTGCCTCACAGCAAAATCTCTCCGGCGTTCATCTTCACTGCTGAGAAATGAGGCCAAGATAATTTCATGATATGCGTGGAGAACTCTTCTTATCAGTGCGGCAAAGATGATGTCCTTGACTGAGAGAGTCTGGTTCCTTAGCAGCTTCTATCAGCCATCATCATTTTAATGTTGTTTGTTTTTCTTGAATTAATAATATTTATCTGGCAAAACTTTGTAGACAATTCTGCATTTAAAATAAACACTTTTTATCTATACATAGAAACATTTATTCACGTACCAAATTGGATACACACTTTATCGGGACAAAGATAATAATGGTGATTATACTAAGAAAAATAATTAAAATAATACCAAAAAGAATAGCTTTAACACACTACTAATGCGCAGTTACAACTGATGGAATTGCTCAGATTAATTTAATGAGTGAATTTTGAAATTCTCATATAAGGAATAAATTCTTACACTGATTCGAATAAAGTTCTTTAACCAAATTTAATAGCCTGTATCTAGATGGGAAAACAATAATAACAAACGATTTAAATATGAAATTGCGTTCAATTGAACATTTGGTATTTCAACATCAAACAGAGAACCTCAATTTTGAAAATGATAACCCGATTTTTCGGAAAACCTTATAATGTGTATTTTACCTAAAATTCGAATTCACATCGACATTTTAGCTAAAAGGAAATTCCGACTATGAAAAGTGTGATTTAGCCTAATGCTGATAATCCCCAAGCGCTCCGTGTACTTCCGATATCTAATTGTGAGGGAGTTTGGAATTTTATCTCCCCTTGTTGGTTCACTGATTAACTGCACTAGATAATATTGACATAACTCAATAAATGGTACAGAAATTACTATTTTTTCATTTACTGAACTGAATCTGATAATTAATCCGACATATAAACCACCTGTGCAGGTATTCTCCCTATTATTTAATTTAAAATCTATTTAAAAATCTTTATTGATCTACAGTACAGATTATACCGTGATGTTATAGAAGACTATTTCTACCAAAAGTTATATTGCGCATTTTAATGATAGGATCTTCAGAACATTTGGAATTCGAAGATCTTACACAGAATCATATAATTTTAGAAGATAGAATTTCGGAGGGGCGCATTTACACGAAATATCTGATTCAGAATAACATAAATGAAAGAAACATCTTTAAAACGGTATCTATAAAAGGGTATATAAACTATTTTCTATTTTCTATTTTTGTTTTCATATTGCTATTGAAATCTATGTTTGCCTAATATTTAGGAGTAGCTAAGATAGAAGGTTTTGTTCATTTTCTTTGCTAAGTTACCTTAAAGTCAAAGAAACAAGAAACAATAGTTCATCGACCGTTTTTTATTACTGCAATGAGAATAGCACATAAAAAATACAGAAAAAAAACAATTTTTAAGAATTCAAATTGCGGTAAATTCGATTTTGAAAAATTGCTATATTATGTAATTATCATAATTATAGGCCGATTGATTTTTTGTGTAATAGCATTTGATTTGAATACCCTGTAACTAATAAACTTAACTTCAATAATTTGTAAAATTCTTGTGAATGTCGTAAATTAAGTAGGGCTTTTTTCTTTTATAGTTGAGGCGTTAATGCAAAATATTTGTTCTAATAAATAAAAGCCTGCCAAATTCATCCTTCCATTTCCCATTACTCAGCCGTGCTTATCTCTTTAACAATCAAGGAGTAACAAGGAAAGTAAGTACCCTAGGAGACCTTACGGTTCATTCAAAGAGGGTACCTTTGGACTAGAAATCGAGCGGGCACAAGGCTGCTCAATTGTTTTGCGTCCCTAAACGGCCACTTTTCAAGACTTTGTCTAGTCTTGACCTAAATTGGTCAACAGATTCACTGTTGACAACTTCCACTGGAAGTGCGTTCCAGAAAACCGCAGATACTGTACGTGAAAAAATTTCCACACAAATTGCGGTTGTAACGCTCCAGTTCAAGTTTGAAGCCGTGATTGCGCGTTCTGTTCTCACTCAGTGTGAAAATATCCCGGTAGTCAACATTGTCGAACCCTCGAAGTATTTTGAAAACTTCCCTTAGTCTATCCTCATAACTTTTATTTCGAATAGAGGGAATCAGCTTGGTTGCCCTGGCTTGTACGCGTTCCAACCTTGCGATATCCTTTCGAAACGAAGGACTCCAAAATTGTACGGCATACTCCAGGTGCGGCCGAACCAGGGAGTTGTACAGACAAAGTACTATCTCCTTGTTACGGTATCCAAACTGGCGCTTTATGTAGCCTAACATCCTTTGGGCTTTCTTCTCTGCCTCAATGCACGGCTTCGAAAACTTGAGGTCACTAGTGATAGTTACACCCAAGTCCTCCTCAGTGTCACTCGATTCAAGAGCAGTGCCCTTAAGGATATAATGAGATTGGGGGTTTCTGTGGCCGATATGCGTTACTTTGCATTTGTTCAAGTTAAAAGGCATTTCCCAGGTGTCCGACCACTCCCAAATCTTCCAAAGATCTTCCTGCAGGCGGGCAGTATTTCCATCCTTTGCAACGTTTATACCAAGCTTGGTATCGTCGGCAAATTTAGAAATCTTGGCAACCATGTCACCGTCCATGTCATTGACGTAGATGATGAATAGTAGTGGTCCCAGGACAGAACCTTGAGGCACCCCGCTAGTAACAGGCACCCACTTAGAAGCCTGTCCATTCATCACCACCCGTTGCCGTCTGCCACTTAGCCAGTTCTCGATCCAGCCGGCTACTTTCCCGTCTATGCCCAGCACTCGCACTTTCTGGAGAAGGCGGCTGTGTAGTACCTTATCAAAGGCTTTCTGAAAGTCTAAGTACACCACATCCACCGCTTTGTCCTGATCGTGCTCACTGAAGACGAAGTGGAAGGATTCCACAAGGTTCGTCAGGCATGACCGTTGCCTTCGGAAGCCGTGCTGGGAACTCCTCAGTAGCAGGTTTGACTCTAAATACGACGTCATTTTGTCCACCATGATGCTTTCCATGAGTTTACCGACTATCGAAGTCAGACTGATAGGTCGGTAGTTCGACGGTTGGCTTCGGTTTCCTTTCTTGAAGATAGGAGTCACCTTCGCTTCACGCCAGTCTCTAGGAACGCATTCGGTCCGGATTGACATGTTAAAGATTGCCCTCAGGTGTCGCGCACTTCTTTCAACACTTTAGGTAGAAACCCATCCGGGCCAGGTGACTTATTCGTCATTAGGTCACTGATCTTCCTTTTTATTTCCCCTTCGGTGAAGTCCATATGCTCCAGCTTTTCCCCCGAGTAGGAATCCATTGGCTGTGGGATGGGACCACACACTTCAGTAAACACTAAATAGAAGTATTCGTTGAGGAGGTTATCATTTTCTGCATCTAAGTGCTTTAAGGCCCCCTCCTCATTTCTCAAATGGCCAATCGTTCGATGGATTCGTTTACGGCTGTTCACATATCCAAAAAACTCCTTGGGATTCTCTTTACAGAGTCTCGCCACTCGGAGCTCCTCAGAACGCTTAGCCGCCCTTATGCTGGACTTCACTCTCCTGGCTAGCCTCCGGTATTCGTCAAAGTCACCCGAGATCTTCGATTGTCGGTACACAGTTCTCTTCTTCCTAAGCAGTTAGCCTATTTCTCGATTAAACCACTTTGGTTGAAAGGAAGACCGACGGGGACATTTCAGAGGGATGAAACGCGATTGAAGACTCATGAATGTGGTTTTGAAACTGTTCCACGAGTCTTCAACAACATCGCACACTTCTAGCCTCGCGTCAGTCAGTCCAGCACGAAGACCTGCAAAGTCTGCTCTTTTCAAATCAAGTTTCTTTGATTTACTAGTTGCAGGCCCTGCCTTCGGAACTTTGAATACAAATCTAATTAGTCGGTGGTCACTGCCACCGAGCTCTTCGCCAACAGAGAGGTCCTCAACAATGTCATCCTCAGAGGTGAAAACCAAGTCGAGTATATTGTTTCCTCTCGTTGGCTCTCTCACCCATTAAGTGAGGAACTCGTTGTTCGCAAACTCCAGGAGTAGTGCGTTCTCGCCACAGGGTTCTCTGGTTTCCCAGTCAACTTGTGTGTTGAAATCACCCATGACGATACACACTCTGTCTTCGACAAGTTCTCGTAGTAGCTGGTACAGATCTCTGTCCTTTTCAACGAGTTGGGCAGGAGGTCTATAAAGCACCAGGGTCCTGTATTTGGCAGGACCTATCTCTAGGTCAACACCTATGTAGTAGTTCATGGTCGGATACGATGTTGCAATCCGTCGAGTTGAAAGTATTCTTGACATACAACATCACACCGCCACACTCTCTGTCTGGCCTATCTTTCAGGAAGAGCTGGTAACCGGGAATCGTGAATTCAACTTCAAAATCTCGGCTTGAGGTTTTTATCCACGTCTCCGTTATGGCCACCATCTCAGGTTCCTCTGTTACTACGTGGCCACGGAGCTCAAGAAACTTATTCCTGATTGACCTCGCATTGAACAGAAGGACTTTGAGGGAGTCCCCTAGTGTAAGACACCCTACTCTCTCCCGTTTCCCGGCTTCTCTGTTTTCGTGTTCACACCCTTGTTGACGACCTCCGAGAAGGTCGTTCGAGGAGAAACACGGGCATGCTGACGCAAATCCGCTTTCGCTCTGTTTCGAACGCTCCTTTGGGTGCTTTCCACGACATCTTGAATTAGGTTGGCGAGAAAGGCCTTCCCTTTAAAGGAGAGATGTACCCCGTCCCTTTGGTAGAGGTCGTCTCTACCGATAAAGGTACGATAGGGGTCCACGAAGAAGACTCCTTCTGCCGTGCAGAGATCCGCCAACCTTCTGTTCACTGCGACGTTTCTTTCGTGAGCGGTTCGTGATGGACCTCCTCTCGGAAGCATCCCAACCACCACACGTTTGTGGGTTTTAAGCCATATGTCATCCACGGCTCTTATCACCGTTTGTATGGTCTTACCACTGAGGCCAACCTTACTTCCTCTGAGGTAGAGGTCGTTGCCGCTCACCATCAGAGCAACAACTGAATTCTCAGAAATCTGAGCTTTCTCTGCCTCTACTCTGATGTTGTGGCTACCCCGTCCTGACAGGCAGCTTACCTTCACGCTAGTGCGAAGGCGGGCCGCTAGCAGCGGCTGCAGATCCCGTGTTTGCGAGTTACCAATGAGGGTGACCTTCGCACACTTGGTCTCTGAAGACGGGGTCTTCCCTTCTGGAAGAGGCCTCCCCTTTTCCTCTTCACTCTCCACATTCTTATCTTTCTTTTTCTTCTTGTTTATCTGTTTTTCTTCTATTTTTGGTTCTACTTTTGTTTCAACTTTATTCTTTTTCTTTTTTTTCTTCGTTTCTCGTTTCTTCTTTTTCTCCTTTTCTCTCGCCTCAGCTAGCTTAGCCTCAGATGGTGCCGGAATGTCTGCTTGGTTACCAGGGGATTCCGACACGTCAGTGGGCGGCTCCTCTTCTAGGCATTAAACCTGAGCTACGTTAAGGGCTTCGAGCTTCTCCAACTTTCCCTCAATACCTTAGCTCTCTCCTCTGAGGCTCTATAGAGGTCTTTTAATTTCTCCACCTCTCGCGTCAATATGCAAGTATTGCAGATACTTTCAGCGCTGCATTTTAAGTAGCAGCCCTCCGGAAAGTCAACGCACCACTTTTCTAACTGGCATATTGCCCAGTTGTGTTTGAGATCAACGGATCCTTTTTTGCCAGGTCATTTTGAGCGCTTTCTCTCTCTCTGAAAACTCGTGACCAATCAATGATAAAAAGGGGGGTTGGTGAGTTCTCCCCACGTGAGTCGCTCCCGCCTATCGATCGGAGAGGTTTCGGATCTTTCAGAAGGCACGCTAAATGTGCTGCTGTTCGTCCGACCGAGTCGTCAAACCTCGGCGTGCCGTGGCTCTCAACCAAGCAGCACTGACTGTCCCCAAAGGGGCCATCGATTTCTAACCAGGTGAACAACAACGAAGCACGCCCCTTACTAAACTCCTACTAGTTCCCTTCACAACGGCCAGGATCTCGGAGTAGCGTTCAATGGATATCCCGCCACACCAATGAACTCGACCCAAGGCTTTTTTTTGGCCTGGCAACCAGCATGGGAACAAAGGGCCGTCACCTCGGACCAATGCTACCATAAGCACCCGTCAGCGGGCACTGGGAACGGTCAATAATTACGCGCCAGGAAAGGGGTTAACGGGGCACTACCCTCATCCCATTCATCGTGCCCCAACGCCTAGGACACCTCTAGTCCTAGTCTCTCGTAACCAGTGAGCGTCGATTGGCGTTGTTGAGAGAGGTCCCAAAGCCTCTCTTTTGACGCATAAGGGTAGCTGCCAGGTCCTTATAGGTAGATAGAGGAAGAAAGGGAAAGAGTGACACGATAGGAGTAGGCTTTTTTTCTTTTTTTTTCTTTTTGTATGAGTGGGAGATAGGATAAAAGTAAAAAAGGAGAGGGATAGAGTAGAAAAAGGAGGGAATGACGCACTTAGTCTGGAACCTGGTTTCCGACCAAATTGACAAGGGAAGCCCTACTAGGGGTACCCAAAAGAGGTACCCCCGCCGACATAGCTCGCAAAGTCCAAGGTCCACACAAGCTCTCTTCACACGACAAGGGGGCGTCACCTCTCCCTCTATTTGTATTTTTATCATAAACCGCCATATGTTATTAGAAATTAGAAAAAAAAATGCATTTTACATTTGAATAGCTGTTATCGAACACTGATGTTCCAAGGTCCTAAAGAACATCGAATCTAAAAGTTCGGTTGAGGCCAATATTCTTGCCGACTTTAATATGCTCCTTTTACGAGTAAATGGCACAGTAAAACTGATCAAAATTATAAGGCATTGCATTGCATTACATATGTAAATTAAGACCTTAATTCACATTAAGTTGAACAGAATAAAAAGAATTTTTATTTCAGTCGGACGATGTGAACTTCTACTTCTAAAATGAAACTTTGGAACAAGAAACGATTTTTGCTTCGGAATTTCAACTTGGAACGATTCTTGAACTTAGTTGTGACGTCATAAGTTCGACATTTCAATTGTCCAAAATTTTGGAAACTTTTGCCTTTGAGTTTTAATCAAAAATTCGGATTTTGGGGATGGCGAAAATAGAGAAGTGATCGTTTTTGTAATTGCATCGTTCCTGATGTGTGAGAGAGAATATTGCATGAGGGAAATCTAGTGGTTGTAGAATGGAGGGATGGGAGATGGGTAATTTAGATGAAAAGAGACAGCCCCGGTGTCTTTTATTTCAACCAGGAGTTACGTTACGTTACGCTACGCAGTAAGTTGCGCCATAAAGATCAGAATGACAATCGTCGGCAAGCCCAAAGGGACCAGAGGGCCGGGGCCTCATTATGGGGGAGGATTGTGTTTTGACACGGACCAAGGAACATAGAACCCTCCTTGGTTTCGCGTCAGGATTATTTTACCCTGAGCACCCCCATGGCGGCCACTAGTACTCCATGGGCAGGGTTCCAGAATGGAGGAAAGGGTGTGTATGTTGTGCTGTAAAGACAGGATGGAAATGATATCGGTGTTGGGATAGGCTATGTGCGTGACGATGCGAGAAGAGCTACTTATCCCCGCAGGGACCTAGTATCAGTGTATCCGCCAATAGGCGGCCAGCTCGTCGTGCCGCGGAAAATGAGTGCCTGCGCTCGCTGGGATTGAACTCGTGCCTCGACGCTACAAGTCTAGTGCCATCACCACTCTAGGCTTGCCAGAGACATATACGTTACGTTACGCTTTGTTACGTTACATTAAGTTATGTTAGGTCGTTTTATTACGTTGCGTTACGCTACGTTGTGTTATTTTACGGTACATTACGCGACTCTATGTTATGGAATGTTATGTTATGGGACGTTACGTTCTGTTATGCTAAGTTACATCATATAAGTTTATGTTAGTTTATGGTTATGATAACTTATGTACGTTATACGAGTTTATCTTACGTTACGTACGTGTCGATTATACTACGTTACGTTATGTAAGTTTATTTTACGTTATGTAATTTTATTTGACGTTAATGACGATTATGCTACGTTACCTTATACAGGTTTATGTTACGTTACGTTACGTATCGGTTACACCAGAATGCCCCAAGTAGAACCTCGTGATTCGCTCGGATTGTGGCTCGGAAGGTCGCAGGTACAGAAACTGCGTCGAAAAAATTACTAACTTCTGAGGACCCGACCGGACTATGGTCATGTCTCGCCTTAAAAAGGAAGACATCCTGAAAAAGAAGGAACGAGAAAACAAGGAGAGAGCAAATGGAGATAGGATCATGGCATACGCCGCAGAAACCAAAGCAACCATACATCAACGAAGAATGGAAACTTAAGTGAATATAGAGGGAAAATTAAATGTAGAACTACTTACCTGTAACTTACACGAACAGATAATGAACATAGCAAATACTCAATGTCGTAGAATGTCCCCCTTTTTGTTCTAGGAGTGCTAAGAGTGCTAATATTGATATCCTAAAGAAGAGAGCCGTTGGAAACACGTATGGATATAGAAAAATGCACAATAATTCCCAAAATAAACTTATATTTTAACTTTAACAATTGAATACACAAAATTTAAACATTAATTACAGCAATACTCCGAATATTATCATACACAAGAATTAATTCAATTAGTTTGACCCTCTAAAATTGGTTAATTTCGCTACACACAGCAATATATACGATTTAGGCTTATGGACTCTACTGGAGTTTAAATACCTCAAGAATGTTATTGTCTCACGACGCGTGCCGCCTGGCCAGATGTAGGTGGGCGGGATCATGCGCTACTTTTGGCGAGGGTAGCAGCTGGGAGATCCACACAGTTTTCAGAGGGAGAAAAATTACGGTGACTTATAAGGCACCGAGGTAGTCGTGGTCTCTCTGGCGATAGTGAGTCGAACTTGGTTCCTAAACAAAGTTAACTTGGAGGGCGGTGTGGCCACCGAGTAACGAGCTCGAGGGGAAGCTTTTCTCCTTCGTTACTTAATTCCTCAAGGACGAGGAATATCCCTGGTGTTTAAGATGCACCAGGATATGAGGAGTCTCTCTGACAAGAGTAAGTTCAACTTAACAAAGTTAACTTAACGTTTGGTTTGATAACCAGCGACTAGCTCGAGGATGAGCTGCTTCTCAGCCCCTTGGTTAGGTAGCCCTGCCTCTCTTGCAGGGTACTTCTTGCTCTGGCGAGCCAAGTAAACTACCAATCCAGTCTAGGTAGCCCTGGATCTTAATTCAGAGGACTTCGTCACCTGGAGACTGACGTATTCTACCCCGATTTTCCTCAGTGTTCCATATTTATACGTTGTCACCCCACTGGGGAAGTGGTAAGAGGGAAGGGGGCTTGAGGACGGCCCCAAGAGGGTTCTTATGCCAAACGGTTTTTCTCACCAAGTCTTACATCGGCTCCTCGTTAGCCTTCGAGCTTGGGAGAAACACGTCGCCAATTTCTTACTTGGCGTGAAATTGAATCTCACTCTCCTGGGGGAGATCTTGCATTTCAACCTTTAGGTCTTTCATAGCGACGAGTGGTGCGGTGCTGCGGTTACGCGCTTGACCTGACGGTGCCTAGGGCCGGATGTCTTTGCGGTAATCGCCTCGTGACTCCACTGCGAGAGAACGGGGGAGTGACGATTCCCCTACACTCAATGAAGAAAATAAGTACAAAGAAGACGAGATAAATACAGATCAAACCGGATCAGAAACTATTACTGAGGAATTTGCTCAGAAAACCAGAGTAACAAAAAGGAAAACGCAGAAAACTAGGAAATTTAAATAAAAAAAGAGTGGTACCCTCAAAAGAACCAACACCAGCCCTATCTACAACAACCTCTCGCAGGGGAAAAGGAAGAATATATGCTTATACGAGAACAAAACGAAAGAAACAAGAAAACTCGCTAAATTATTCAACTCTTGAGAATGCCAGTATCATGAACAGGAAACTAAGGAAACCTTCATTATGGAAAAAAGACCTTAATATAGTACTAATATCAAGACAGGCAATAGACTTAGAGGCAAAAAGATGAAGATACTGAACTACAATATCGTTGCAACTAACCCTTCAAGAGAGAGAGAGACAGAGAGAGAGATGGCAGTGCCACCATTGCGGTCAAAAAGGAACTGGACTATAGGACGCAAGAGAATCATACGGTACAATAAGAATACAAATTGATCTCACTAGTCTTATCATAGCAACGGAATATAAACCTCCACGAAGGAAGGGCATCCCGATTGCCAACTTCACAAGACTATTTGTCGTAGGTTAACCCCGCACGCCTTACACCAGATTGATATAGATATCATAAGTTAACCCTACACACCTTACACCAGTTTAAGATAGATGTGGTAGAATAGGGGCAAGTTTACCCTTTTTGTTTTATGAGTGCGGGGAAAGTTTACAATATAAGCAGATTGCAAATTAACTGAAAGTAGGTTGACACATAGTCGACTATCTTTGAGTTCCGGGATAACAGAAAAACGGATAAAAAAATAACTTTACTAATATGCAAATCAATATTATTTTACAAGGTTGAAAGGAGTTTTAGAGTGAGCTATACATATACTAGATTTACATGGGTCTTCAGCAGCTAAGAGTTGGGGAAGAGACGTGGTGAGGACGGTTAACGTACAAACAAACCGACAATATTGACTAAGGGACGCTCGAACGATCTTGAGCGTAACTAAGCCGATGATGAACTTTACATTTGGGAGGGGGGCAGAGAGAGAACTTGTAGAGGAGACTTGCACATTGCTGTTTCCTCGAAGATTTGGTTCGATTAAGTTATTCTTGGCTTGGCGCAAGGTTCAAACAATAGTCTTTGGATAATGACTATTATCGGGGTGAACAAAAATCTTACTTTCGAGTAACACGAATTGACATTGAGCGCGCTGCGTTCGAGAAGCAGGGGAAGCGGGTCGAGGTAGTCTCACGTGAATTAAAGAAAATACCGAGAGCTTGAGGATTCTGCGAGAATTGAGCAGAATCCATCGGGACGCAAATAGCGGGTACCGACGGGGCGGACAGAGGATACTGACGGGGCAGGGAGGACGGCAAATACTTGGCGGACATTGCTGTTTCCTCGAAGATTTGGTTCGATTAAGTAATTCTTGGCTTGGCGCAAGGAACAAACAATAGTCTTTGGATAATGACTATTATCGGGGTGAACAAAAATCTTACTTTCGAGTAACACGAATTGACATTGAGCGCGCTGCGTTCGAGAAGCAGGGGAAGCGGGTCGAGGTAGTCTCACGTGAATTAAAGAAAATACCGAGAGCTTGAGGATTCTGCGAGAATTGAGCAGAATCCATCGGGACGCAAATAGCGGGTACCGACGGGGCGGACAGAGGATACTGACGGAGCAGGGAGGACGGCAAATACTTGGCGGATACTACCTTCCAACTCTGGCGACGGAGGATTTAGAGTGGTCAAATGGGGGTTTTCCTTCTCCGTCCGAAGGGGAGGGTTCAAGGGTCAAACGCATCGGCAGACGAGAATAGACTCGGCCTTATAGCGTGAGTGCGAAAAGGTTCTTAAGCCGGCAAGGCGAACTTTGTCCGACCTCAGATGTGACCTTCTGGGCAGCCACACTTATTGCAGCTTTCTGTGATTGCCTCATTTCGGGTCATCGAGGAGTCTTATGGCCTGCCATAATTTCGCACCTCCATTAGCGCAGACGAAAAGGGTTGCCTAGGTTTATGTTCTCCCCACCCCCTCTCTCTCTCTCTCTCTCTCCCTCTCTCTCTCTTGAAGGGCGAGGCGGCACGTATCTTCCTCTCTCTCTCTCTGATCTCTGAGACTCTTCCATCCTCAGATGGAACTTTAAGGAAAAAAGTGACATCGGAGAATGATTAGTGGGGGAGGAATGCAAATTAAAGTCGCACGACAATAGCAGATAAAGTTGAGAGTACTTAGGACATATTTTCAAAATGGAGCACAAATACAAAGCAGTGGAGCTAGTGGGGGACGGGTTACGCCATACACATACACAAGGTTATACAATGCCACTCATGATTGCCGAAAGATATTTTCTACCCCCCCCCCCAAAAAAAAAAAATAGTTACGGATATAAAAAGAATTCATTGTACAGATATAAACAAACAAACACACACAATATATATATATATATATATATATATATATATATATATATATATATATATTTATATACATAAAGGATACGCGTTTTCTTATTATATGGTCAAATATGCAAAATTAATACATGGATTAAAAAAGAAAATGGCTCGGAATTAGTTTGGAGAAAGATCTAAGAGGTTTCTACCTAAACTATCAGCCATACAGTTATCGGTACCTTTTAAGTACAAAATGCGGAATTGGAATTTCTGGAGCAACAAACTCCAACGCATCAAGCGACCGTTATTGTTCTTGACGTTACGTAGGTATGATAGGGGTTTGTGGTCCGTTTCCACTACAAATTCTTTGCCTAATAAGTACATTCTAAATTTACAAGTTTTCCAAATGATAACGAGGGCCTCTTTCTCAATTACCGCGTAATTTTTCTCGCGCGCAAGTAATTTCTGCTTTCGTAAGCGATAGGGAAGCTTTTGCCGTTATCCTCACATTGGAGCAGGACACATCCTATATCGTCATTACTCGCGTCGGTGCGAATGCATAACAGTTAGTCCGAGTTAGGGATGCAGAGGAGAGGGGCGATGCCAACTTCTCTTTGAGTTTGTTGAAACTATGAGTTGAAAGTGGTGTCTACTCGTGCAGTTGGGGGTCCTGTTTTGTTAATATTTCGCAGGCTGGGGGTGAAAACATTTGCAAAGTTGGGTATGAAGCGACGATATAATGATGCAAAGGCTATTAAGGATCGCATCTGCTTTTTATTAGTGTGCAATGTCATGTCCACGATGGCCCGTATCTCGGCGGATACTCGGCGAATACTCGGCAGATAATGCCTTTCAACTCTGGCGCCTGAGTATTTATATGGGTCGAATAGGGTTTTCCCCCTCCGTCCGAAGGTGAGGGTTCTATGGTCAGATGCATCGGCAGACGAGAAAATACTTGCCTTTTAGCGCAAGGCGAACTTCTTCCGACTTCAGATCGAATCTTCTGGGATCTTGCAAGTGTAGCATCTTTCTGTGATACCCGTATTTCGGGTCATCGCGACGTCTCACGGCATCTCATAATTTTGCACCTCCATTAGCGCAGACGAAAAGCGTCGCCCAGGTGTCTGTTGTCTCTCTCTCTCTTTCTCTCTCTCTCTCTCTCTCTCTCTCTCTCTCTCTCTCTCTCTCTCTCTCTCTCTCTCTCTCTCTCTCTGATCTCTGACACTATTCAATAATAGAAAGCCAGTCATCTTTATGGAAGACTTAAACACCCAATGCACAGAAAATGGATATACAAACACAAACGGCGCAGGAAGACATCTGAAGACGATGATAAATAGGGAAATGCTCTAAAGATTGCGGTAGGAATTACCAACCTGAATCATCAACAATGTAGTATCAATACCAAATATCTGCCTGTCGAACTTGAACCTTGAATTTATTTACCATTTACATAGAACATTTGGAGATTTAAATTAGCGACCACATAGATTACCTGCTAGCAGTAAATCAGCTCCATATAGAGAAGCTATCAAACCAAAGGAAGGCCTAGCATCAGACTGACTGGACAAAAGATAGATAGATCTTAAGAAATTATACACCAGACACTCAACAAAGCCACACTCGAAGAAATTGTCGAATAACTCAAGGAAATTAGAGAAACATTGATAAAGGAAAACAATGAATCAATCTCTCCAAAAAACCCACAGAACGACTAAGAACTTTAGATGGCTACCTGAGATGATAAATAATAAACGTATAATTAGAGAGTGACTTCAAAACAGATATATAGAGAAAGAACAAGCAGACAACTAACTGTACAAAGAACTGAGATAGAAGAAGAGAGAGATCTAACCGTATTAATAATTGAAAACATAAGAGGAAAAATAGAACGGACTAATCCACAAGATAGATGAAGACAGATCGACTAAAGAGTTTTGGAAATGGATGAACATGATGAAAGCAATCCAGCAAAGGAAAGATTAGAATTACGGATGAGAAAACCAGCTGGAAGATGAAGTCGAAGTTTAAAGAGTATTTGGAGGACACTGGAAGTACGCTTTTAAGATCAATGACGAAGAAAATGAAAACTTCGACATTGACTTTGAAAATGAGTTTTTAGAAAAACTTTGTGGACGTAAATAGGAACACCAAAGAAGGAATTAATGCCATCATAACGGTCGAAGTGCTCATAAGAACAATAAGCAACTTTAAACAGAAAGCACCAGAAACATCAGGACTCATAAGGAAAAAGTACGTTAAAGAAACTAATAAGATTATGGAAAGCATAAAGAACGCTTTTAATGCGTGTCTAAATAGAGGTTACGTCCTCGACGACCTGAAAATGACCCTAATTATTTTCATCCCAAAAGCTGAAACTCACCCTGTCAGGTATAAAACTACCCTCCAATTTCGCTACTGGATTTTAATGGGAAAATATATGAAAAGATCTTAAAACACAGACTCGATAAACACATCAAAGAAAACAATCTTATTAATGAGTGACAATTCGGATTCCGGAAAAGAGGAACACGGACATGGCACTCTGTCTAATGATAGATAAGTTAGCAAAGGCGAAGAGTGAGTAAATGAGCATCGATATCGTCTGCAAAGACGTGTGTGAAGCTTTAGACAAAGTTTGGTTTGGCAGAGGAACATCCAGCACAAAATACTACAACTAAGATTAATCAATAAAATTGAGCGAATACTGTGAGACTATTTCATGGATAGATACACGTATATCGACAGAGGCAGTCACCATAGAAAGCGTTTTAAGATTGAAGCCTGGGTTCTTCAGGGCGGGTGTTTGAGTCCAGTATTATAGGCTATCTACACAGAAGACATGCCAGCTCAAGACACGAAGTATGTATGAACATACAGTCTGCGGATGACATAACACAATATATTGTATCAATGTACAGGCAGGGCCAATTCCAAGCGAAAACAAGGGGAGAAGAAATAAATTATACCAGGCTACAGGAAAAAGCTACCAGATATATACGTAGACGACTAAAGAAATAGATACAGCAACGAACCTAAAGTGCTGGGTCTAACCATAACTAAATCGAGTTACATGAACAACAGGACTAAAAAAGGGAAATTTATACTAAATCTACTATCTAAGCTAAGATCACTCATTTAACAGGACAATATGAAAACTTACAAATTAGTAATCCAACCCAAACTAATCTATCCGAAAATTGGGATGTGCACACCATCAAAGGTTCGTTTTAACTTGGGAATAGTGAAATGTAGAGCATCAACAAACTCCACAAAAACTCGAAATTTTTATAACCAGCCTCATAATATTGCATAAGATCCAAAACAAAGTAATGTACATATCTCATAACAAACAAGAGTAGGATAGCATAAATATGAGTGGAAGATTTACACAGGGAAGCAAGCATTGAACAGATAAACCAGTTAATAAAACAAAACAAAAACACTCATTAAAAAAATGAGAGATGAGATTAGCGCAGAACTAGCCAATCAAACCGTGCAAAGGGCTGGATGGAGACCGCATCAACCGTTCCAAAGCAGCATGACTGCAAAAGAGAGAGAAGTAGAAGAGGAATATATGTAAACGTAGAGAACTTAAATACACTCTAAGAATACGACAAAGATTAAATCCCGATTATGATAACCGATTAAGCCAACCTTTAAATGAAAACAAAATTTTGAAATACTGAAAAATACTAAACGAGGAAAATGAATATTGGAACATAATAAAACAAGGAGAATGAATATAAGAAAAACGCAACCAAAACATTAATACTAGAATCAGTTACATAGCTAGACCACAACGAATACATACATAGATAAAAAGAACAATGGACTTACCAGTAAAAAACTTACAAATTAAAAATGGTTTGAAGGCCAAACACCAACTAATACAAAAACATAACACATAGGCATGTGTAACATTAACCTGAAACTCAGCTAGTTACTCTCGAACTAAAATTCTATCTAAAAACGACCAGATATTAGCTTGACTTCCACACAAAATTGCAACTCTCCAACTTCCTTCCTTTTCTCCCTAACTCTTTACTACTGTCTTTTCTAAAGGGCTCTACATGCAAAGGAGGGCAAGCGATACACATCCTGGTCTTATTACTGGTTTAGATTTAGAGGCAAGAACGGTTAGCTCAACTGTCTAATCTACTATTTTCTCACTATACTATCGCTTAACCTCCTTTTCCTCTCCTCTCCCTGTATCCTAACGCCCCCAGTGCCTTAGGGAACGTTACGTTACTTTGCATTGCATTAATGTATGTTATGTTACGCTACGTTATCATATGTTATTATGTTAGTTTAGGTTGTTAGTATGAACATGATGTATGAAGTCAAGTATGTAAGTGCCAATTGGTTAGAATGTCACCGATAGTCTTTATAGCGGGTTGTCAATGGAGGGCTTGAAGCCATTTTTTCACAGGTACAATTACTACCTGGAGTTTATTTTGATTAAAAGGGCTTTGAGGCGGAATGGAAGTAAATCCAAGCTTTTCCTTTTCTCCAAGGAAAGTGGCATAAGATGTTCAATTTTTCCTCCGTGGCGGAAATGAAAGTCGGAGATTTGAAAGGAAATTCCTATCCAGGCTGTTATCTCTTCCCCCCTCCCTTGAAACATCTAGGTCAAGACCTCGGGACTCTATAAATTAGTGCCAATCTTCTTCGATTCACTCTTATTCGAAACCTATTAAAAAACAATTAAGATTCAATTCGTTCAGAGAGTCATTTTGAGGGATCAATTCCTCTTTTTTTACCGACATTTTGAGGGAAAAAAGAGATACCTAACTCAACCACTCACATGAGGTGGTGTAAAGAGGTTCCTTAAAATTGTCAAGGTTATGTAACATGAGAATGTGTTAAAGGTAGTTACCAAGATTACCATAAATAGGCACTTTGGCACACTAAAAACTAGAGACGAATACCGGTTATGAAATACAGACATTATGTATATCGGTATCAAATGAAAGGTATTAGTATCCTTACCGAAGAGACAATACCAGTATTGGAAGTGGGCTCATATGTGTACATTTTTTAGGCAGACATACACACACACACAATATATATATATATATATATATATATATATATATATATATATATATATATATATATATATATATATATATATATGCAGACACACCCACAAAGGAAAATTTGTTGTTGCAGCCTATCGACAAACCGAGAAAGAACTAGATGCCCGGGTTAAGCAACATCAAGCCAATGTACGTAATCACAGTGAAAAAACTGCGCTTTTCCTACATATGTACAATCTTAAGTATACCATTAACTGAACAGTGCCAAACCAGTCATAAAATGCAGTAATTATATTTCGAGAAATATATTAGAATGTACCTCCATTAAGGCGTTCCCAAATTTCAACCTTAGCCCTGGTTTGTTCATGCTAGACCACATTATCTCTACATACATAAAATCTCAAATAAATTTGTTTTCAGGATTTTGTACCCCCTAATTAAGGTTCAGAGGTGGGTAGTCTTATCCCCCCTTCCACTATTTAAGGCAACGTATGTCCAGTCTCCTGTTCACTCCTTGATAAATTCTTTAAGAATAAAGACGAAAGCGCTCGGAATCGTTTTTCACTTTTCCTTTGTGGGTGTATCTGCATAACTTTAACTCTCGTGCAGTTGTTAGCTTTTTTCATATATATATATATATATATATATATATATATATATATATATATATGATGAAAATTAATGCAATATCGCAAGAAAAGATGAGGAATTAAACCACATTCTCCGAAGACAATTTAATTCAGAACAGTTTCGGTGTATCTCACACCCTTTTTCAACTGACACTGGGCAGAAAATACATAAGAGAAAAGCATAACACAAGATCCCCTCTTTTTCCCTCCAATCCCCTACTTGTGGCTAATCTGGGAAGGGGGGGTTAGGCCTAAACATATTGAAGGGCTGACATTTTACTATTTTATTTATTTGCGATCTTATTACAGGATTAAAAGAAAATTGACTCTCAGATAGATTTAAATTAGGAACTGACGATATCAAGCTCGATTCTACGATTCTTCTCTTAACATAGTTGCCTGATTTAAATAACATTTTACTTCCATTGAAATCGATCGTATGATTTTTGTCTCTAACATGGCAAAATATTCCACTACTTTCGCTGCCCACTCAAATATCTCTTTTGTGTTCGTACAATCTCTTGTCTAGATTTCTCCCCGTTTTCCCTATATGACCTTAATGGCAATCGTTGCATGGTACTGCATATACTCCTATGTTATGATGTTCTTTGGGTTTCCTGGCCATCATCAATTGGTTTAAGGAATTATTATATTTAAAGGCTAGATTAATACCCGCTTTTCCAAATATGTCCTTTAAACTATTTAATTTATTATTAAATGGCAATGTTATACATTTGTTGAAGTCGTTAGTGCGGGAAGGCTTATTACCATAGAATGTTTTCCTAGCTGCAAAATGTGCAGACGATATGAACCAATCGGGGTAATACAAATTAGAAAAAATGGTCCTGATAATGACAATTTCTTCATCTAAATAGGAAGGATGACATATTTTGTATGCTCTAAGGAAAAGGTTAGAAATTACTGATTTTTTAACAGTATTATCGTGAAACGAAAAATAATGTATATAGGCATTCGAGTAGGTTGGTTTCCTATACACGTCAAGTTTTAATTCATGGTGATCTTTATTAATGAGGACATCTAAAAAGGGTAATCTATTATCATATTCCCATTCATATTTAAATTTGATGGAGATATGCAAATTATTCAAATTATTAAAAAAAGGATCCAAATCATGGCCATTAGGCCATACAGAAAATACATCATCAATGTACCTTAACCATATAAAGTTAGGGGGAGAAATTGTGGGGAGTTCAGTCTCAAAATATTCCATGAAGAGACATGCCAATATCGGAGATAAACTATTTCCCATGCTAAGGCCAAATATTTGTCTATAAAACTCATTATTTACTCGAAACACATTGTCAGAGAGACATAATTCAACTAAATCGATAAATTTACTATATGTATGGGCTCCCAAAGACCCACAAAGAGGGATGTCCCTTGCACCCAATCATTTCCAATATTAATTCTCCCACTTATAAGCTCTCCAAATGGCTCGCCAAGCATTTATCTCCAGCAGTAGGAAGAATCTCATCTACACACATTAAGAACACTCAAGATTTCGTTGCCCTCCTGAACCACTTGCAATTACCGGATGAAAAACTTTTGAGCTTTGATGTAAACTCTTTGTTTACCAAAGTTCCGGTTGACCAAACCCTGGGCCTTCTGCGGGAAATCATGCCTAGACTTAATTTGGATCTTCCCATTTCTACGAGTGAATTTATCGATTTAGTTGAATTATGCCTCTCTGACAATGTGTTTCGAGTAAATAATGAGCAATAAGAGACGATAAAGGACCAGTTCGAGAAGATTGGTCCTTCACAGAATTTCAAAATAACTTATAATCATCACGTTTTGGATCGGTGCCATACCGAAGTATCCTGCACAGGCTTAGTAAGAAGCTGGGCTGGACCAACATTCCTAGTGCCAAACAGAAATTTCTCAAGTAAGATAATAGAAGAACCAGTCACCGTCGAGTGACTCCCAAATTGCCATCTTAATACCGAAGAGAGAAGAAGAAACCATACCCGAGGAAGATGTAATTTTTCAAGAACATTCAAAATTTCCTCGTATACCCCAAAATCTAGTGGGCGACATCTCGAAGAAGGCTAGGATACAAAGAGGCTTCAAGAGCATCTAAAAGAGCACTCCTTGAGCCAGAGAGTACAACTCCTCCGTCCACGCTTTTTAACGTAAATCCAAAGAAGTGACATCTTGTCCCCTACTTCTCTGGCATCTCGTGGAAAATCTACAATCGGCCGCTCGAACATAAGGAAACGGGATAAAAGCCATCTAGTGACATCCAGTAACCCCTGATCCTTTCTTTCATGTAAGTCAGAATGACCATTTATATTTTTATTGCTTTAGTATGAGTTTATTACGGTACTCAAATTAACTGAAGTAGAGACAATTGTTAGTGAACACTGTCATATTTAAAGTCAGAAGAGTGTAACTTAAATTGGAGTTTAATGCTAATCTAAAAGGGTCACTATAAAATAACTAATCGGCAATTGGCTTGATTACTTAGAGCCTATTTCGATTTGGTCATGAATATCTTCTGAAATAGGCCCGGTTTCAAGTATGGTTATCTCCATTAAACTTATTAGGTGATTGTAAATATTTTATTTTTCTGTAGTTAATTGATAAATTTAAAATATAAATTTATTTGGGGATAATTTTGATGTTTCATTGGAACGTTTACATGTTTAACGGGCCTTCTCCTTGAAACGTATTAGATGCTGTGGCACTCTCTTAATAATAAGGTAATTAAAAAGTCCACTCAGCCAATATAAAAGTATTGTTGTCCTTCATAAGTAATAGAATCAGACTGGCGCTCTAAAGCAACAACAACAATACAACTACACAAAACCATCAGTTGGGCGAATAACCAGGGAGCGTTTGAAGTCAGTGGGCTCGAAAACGCCCGGAGGTCTCTGAATGAGGGGCCCCGATGTAATCGAGGATCCACTCTGTGCACTTGTATGTTTGGTCTTAGTCATGGGCTCCGCCCCCGGGGGGGTAGAGGGGCTGGATGTGCCGATCTTGGCTTGGTAGCTTACACAAGTGGCAGCAGACCTATCCTTCCCCACAGCCCACGCGGATGGAGATGACTCCTGAGTCTTTTTTCTTTTTTAGGAGAGGAGGGCGGGGAATGAACCCGCTTCTCCACTGCGCCGGTAGGAGCCCCCAGGCCTGATGAACCGGCCTCAGCAAGGTGCCCCTCCGAGATGAAGAAGGTCTTGACAGTCGCAGGGGCACCAGCTGGAGGAGGAGATCCCTCTCCTCCTTGTACTACCTTATAGACCCGAGCCGTTTGAGGAGGACATTGCATAGGGGCGGACTCGAGTTTGGTGCTTGGTGCCGAGCCCGCATTCGGCCCCATGGAAGGCCCTATCGTCTGAGGCTGGGTTGCTTCAAGGACCATGTCTATCTCCGGGAAGGGGGAGCTCCATTTGGTCATCATCACCAGGACATCACAGGTCTTATTGGCAGCAGTTTCGCTAGTAGAATATGGGAAGTCACAGGCCTTTAACCCACTAGATTTAAGATTCGAGCCAGCAAGTCCTTTGAGGGAAGCGACCGATGGAGCCTGTTTCACCTCTGCCCCCTAAGGAGGTTTGCCCTACCGAGCCGCTTCAATGAGGAGTGGTTGGGTATGGGCAGCCTGCTTTGCTTTCTTGGCAGTCCCCTTGGAAAGAAATGTCACTGGAAATAGTGAGGCGCCGGAGGGCTCTCCAGAAAACGAGGTGAGGGTGAGTCTCCTACACCTGTATGAGAAGGAGAGGTGTAACCATCCTCTCCGGTTAGAGAGATTTCGATTGTCCCCTGCGAGAGCACAGGGGGGAGGAGCTCCATTATTTCAGTAGATCTGCCCAAAGGTGGCTCTCTCGATCGTGAGGGGGAAAGAAGAAGAGTTTTATTTGGGGATTTTACACCATCGCGCATGGGGACCCTATTATTTCTGCGGGAAGCAAACGCTAATCAGCCCTTTCAGTGGCCCGCTCTGCAAGGGGTGCGTACAGGGCTGGCAGAGCCAGGTACCGCCATTTAAGGCCACCCTTCCCTCCTAGTGCCTGTCAGCCCTTCAGCATGGTGGCTCCACCTTGGGCATGGCTTAAAATTAATAGAGTGTGAAGTGAGAAGGAAAGGGAATGTAGGGAAGGTATGGGTGGAGATGAAGCAGGTTGTTAAAAACCCACCATCCCAAACCGGAGCTCTGGGATTAGCAAAAATTGTCCCCTCCCCCCTTAGCCCCGATCCGGGATAGTTGGCTGCGAACAAGGTCAGCATCTACCCTGTGAAAATATAGGCCGACCAGAGAAAGTTGTGAGAGATTTTGTAGGGAAGTGAGGAAGTAGGGTAGAAATACAGGCTGTGTGAAAGAAGGAGAAGAGGTTAAGCTTGGGCCGGACGGGGCACTGAGTCCCGTCAGCACGGCGGCCAGGAGGGCAAATCGCCGCGCACCTTACCGGGTGCTTTGGTGTTAGGTGAGGTCCTGGGTTATTTTTCATGTTAAGGTTGTATGTTCGTTTACTATTGTAGTAGATTATGATTGATACATTATTTTCATTTTGTGTTAGTTTTACTCCCCTGTTTACGATTTCTTTCATTATTCTTTCATCCGTTTTGTACGTTGTGCTGATAATGTTCTGGCAGTATAGTTTAATAGTGTTTCTTCCATATTGCTGATTGGTACTGCCTGTAGGTGATTTATACCATCTTTCAATCTTCTTACGTATGTCGCCGTTTGTAAAACCGTTATTTATTACTACTTGTGTAGCACGCTCGAGTTCTTCGTGTGTTTCTTTCCATGTGGAGAAATGGGTGAAAGCACGGCTCATGTAGGATTTTTTTACACTTTTTTTATAACGGTCGGGACATTCACTTTTTGCATTCAAGCAAAGACGTGGATTTGTGTTTTTTGACATAAATCTTGGTAGTTATGTTATCGTTATGCTTAGCGGTTTGGGTATCTCAAAATGGAAGTCGGTTATTTTTGCTCCTAGTAATTCTTGAATTTCTTCTTCTGTTTGTATATTTATGTATGTGTCGTCTTTGCTTGAATGCAAAAAGTGAATGTCCCGACCGTTATAAAAAAAGTGTAAAAAAATCCTACATGAGCCGTGCTTTCACCCATTTCTCCACATGGAAAGAAACACACGAAGAACTCGAGCGTGCTACACAACTAGTCGTAAATAACGGTTTTGGCAACATTGAAAACTCATTCTTCCACGCTTCCCATGGCAAAGTTTGCGGAGAGTACTACTCCTAGGGGAGAACTCATTTCAACCCTGTCAGTTTAGACATATAGATCGCCTTTGGTCCCTAGAAGGGATTTTCTGTAGTGCAGATCAAGAGTAGTTTTTTCAAGGCATCTCTCGGTATTCTAAGAGGTGGGCGATCGTTTGGCATGTGTACTTTTTCTAGGATTAGGTCTATGTTTTCGGATTTTCAGATATAGGAACGTTTCTGAATAAGGCTTCAACTTCCAGTGAGGCTATGATATTTTTAGAGATGGTGGACCGGAGTAACTCAATGAAATCTGCACAAGATTTCCGATTAACTTCAATAAGCACGAAAGGTGTGGGGATCTTATTTAGGAACTTACTAAGTTCATAAGTCAGAGTAGAGATTGGGCTTATTATATTATTATAGGTCTTAGAGGATTGCCATTTTTGTCTGTTTTTACCTTACCATAAGCGTATCTTGGGGCAAAGTCGCCAATTATGTTCTTAAATTTTATATTTCCTGCTTAGCTTTTGATGCGCTCGATGATTTTGTTCTATTTCTTTTTTAAGTCTTCAGTGGTATCTATTTTGATTTTTTGAAACTTAGTTCGATCGTTCAGGATAGTGTGCATTTTAGCAAGGTATTCTTTTTTCGTCATGATCACGAATGTTGAAGCTTTATCGGCTTTTTTTAACGCTGATATTTGCGTTATTTCTAAGGCCTTTGGCGGCCTTAATAGATTTGGGGGAAAGAACATTACTTTTAAGTGCTGTCGGCAGAAGTGAGTATTTGCGCTACTACTTCTTGCGGTACTGCGGTACTTCGGTTCACAAAAAGTATATATATTATATAAAAAAATAAAGTTACTTTACCATTTTTTCATTTAAAATTATATGCAAAAACTACAATTATTTTATTAAATAATTATCTTATATTAAATAAATTTACAATAAATAGTCGTTTTATATTATACTTATAAAAGAAAGAAAATGGTGAAGTAACTTTATTTTTATATATAATACCAAGTCGTTGAAATATAAATTACCAATTTTTTTTTTTTAAATAAGTAGATTCGAGTTTCACCAACAAAAAACAAATTTATAAATAAATACACGACGGGTTAATCTATTCTTCTATAACTCTATAATTTAAGATGGGAATTTTTTGAAAATTTATAAATGTTTTTTTTTGCTTGGTTGACAAATAACTTCGGGCGTTTTGGAAATTCAAAGGATTGAAATATTTAAAAAGATAAGAAGAAGAAGAAGATGATGAAGATGAAGAAGAAGAAGATGAATATGAAGATGAAGAAGAAGAAAAGGGTGTTTAGGGTGTTAAAATAAAGAGTCTATAAAGGGGATTAAAAAAAGCGGTTAAGATTAGCAAATAAGGCCGTAGGCCACACCCCCGCAGGGGTGTCTGTGTAACCAAGCTCTTCATGTTAAGGAAGAGAACAGCAGCTTGTATTATTATTATAGATCTTCTTAAAAATGTTTTTATTGCCTAATCGTTTCATAATTCCAGAATTCTCGATATCACTTTGCAGCATCTTTTCATGATTAATTTATTGGTTTAGGCTTCTTCTCTCGGAAGGTCAAAGTTTTCGGGGCTGGGGTTGTATTTCTCTTTGCTTCCTTTAGTTTTTTACCCTCTTGTTTTATTGGTGTTTATGGGTTGAGTTTATTCTGATATTGGATGCGGTGAGATATTATATTAACTATGAATCTACATTATTGTTTTGAGTTATATTTATAGTGGGTTTTAGGAAATTTGGATACACTAACTTCCATGAAAAGGAGTTTGGGAAATATAGGGGTAGACGCTGTAATTCCCCCATACGATTATTTTAACGACTTTATAACCTACTGCCTACTCTCTTCATGCCAAACCTCAGCTTCACGCAACTAAGAGTACCACTAGTTCCTAAAACTCATTTCTTTTACTGTTACCTACTTTCCTTATATTCACGGCCTAATGATTATTTTAATTATTTAAAAAAAAAATCTTACTCATGAGTTTGCAGGCTCTTGATGATACTAATTTTTACATTTTATTTCATTCCCCTCCAAAACCGAGAGCATTGATTGCTATGAGTTAATTAGGAGGATTTTGAATCTATACTGTGGAGGATTTCAAGGAAATATATATATATTTTCTTTTCTTCAAATACGTAGTAAATAGTTAATTAAATGATATTAATTGAAACTGCAAAGGAAATGATAACATATGAGAGATAAAATAAATCACTTCAAGAGGAGATATTGATGGGAATTAATTACTATTTTCGCTTCACTTTAGGCACTGAGGAAACACCAATCGGATAGGGTTTGATAAATATGCTTTTCACAGTGTGGTAAAATTAGTGATAAACGCGAATGGTAAATTAAACGTTCTATGAGTTCGGAGAAGTTAAGAGATGGCATTTCGCTCGTCGGTGAGAAGGAGCGGTGACCTTTAGCTTGTAACGCGGAGGGATGGAGACATCTTGTTATTTCGAACATTCTTGGTACTTAGAGGTAGTTAATTAGAGAGTAGAATGAATTCTAGCTGGTGTTTATCCGTTCAAATTCAAATTACTCTAGCATTTCCGTGCTCTGGAGAGGAACCTGTTATTAGGACATTTTTTCCTTTCACAAAACCGAAGGAGATAGCAAGTATCTTATCTGCAAAGGAGAAAGTATATTTGCTTCTTTCTCTCTCCCGCTTCCTTAGGTAGCAGAAGTGGGCCAACAGTCGCCCTGGTTGCACGAACATGCCCATCTAGTTCATAAGCTGCACAAGTTCCTTGCCAAAATAATTTATGATTCCATCGCATCTCTCCAAGACATCATATTGCTCTTGTGTTTGAGCTGCATTAATACATTTTATAATAAAAGCACGAAGCCATACAAATTTAGTAGACATTTGAATACGTCTCCTCCAGAGAAGAGCGATAAGCCTTTTGAGTTCTTTCAAAACCATTGAGTTAATTTTGAGAGAAGGCCAATGCTGAAAGAAATGTTTATCTAAAAGTCACAGAAATTAGAAAAGATCATATTACATTATACAAAATTAGTCAACTGATTACTAGACCTTTACTAGTTTAAAATATTGGCAAGTACATTATCCTGCCTTGTGTTTCCATAATAATATCTGATATCATAATTTTAAATGGCAAAACAGAAATTTAAGCATTCCTTTAGAGTAATTATAGTTTTGCTCGAAGAATTAATGAGATAGGTTGAGACAGTAAAGAGAGATTGGTGAATTCTGTATAATCCATGATATCTTAACAAATAGAGGAAAATAATTCAAAAAGATACTGCCGCTATTCTCAGAGTTATTGTGGGATTCAGAATTGGAAACAAACGGATGCAAAAGACTTTATTTGTAAATAGGATTAAAACGGATATTAAGAGTCTGTCTATTTTGGAAGAGGTAAAAAAGTACTTAAGCAAGAACAATATCCCAATGAAGAATAAAATTGTTTGTAGAACTGATGGCGCCGCTTCTATGATCGGGTGATACAGATCATTCATAGCTCATCTTAACAGTGCCTTTAGTAATTATCTTAAAGGTTTTAAATTTCAACAACTCTCATCCAATTTAGGACCGTCTTTTAGGTAGAATAGTGAAAATATGACTAAGATCTCCTGATGCTGCTGCTGCATACCGAGGTGACCATAGTTTTTTCCGTGTCTGATAAAAGCAATGTAAAAAGATTCTCTGATATTAAGGCTGGCTTTTTTATCTTCAGATATCTTTCATAAACTGAATTTGCTTAAGAATACCTTAAAATGAAAAGATTTAACCTTATTGATAGCAAGAAAGCCGTTTCTTTAGTCAACTATCTAGAAGTCTATTAGCAATGTATAAGACGTCACAAATTTTTTAAATTTCCAGTAGATACAGAAAGATATGAAAGAAACAATGAATAACTTGTTACACTTCAATAACCCTCGTTAGATTTTGAATCCATTGAAAAGTTGAAACAGCAATTCAGAAAAGTTTATTTGTCCTTTCAAGGGATGTAAAAGTACGTCTTTATTTAGGTCAGTTTCAAAATTATTTATTTTGTTAAGTTTAATGAGTTAGATCAGTTTTTTGATCAAGATCGGATCAAGTTTGATAAGCTGAATCGATTTTTGCTGGATAAATTTTCAAAGTTTTGGAAAAGGCCGCAAGAATTTGGTTTGTCTTGCGCTCAACATATTTGGATGATTGCGGATTCAGCAAGGTACTTTTTATCACCAAGCTAAGAAGATAATTGAAATTGCGACAAGAGTTAAAGTCTGAATATCATTGTCTAATTGTAGCCTGATATTCAGAAACTTGCGAGAAATCATTAGGCTCAAGAATAGCACATTTTTGGATAGAGTTGAAAGTTTAATTTTTAGTATTTTTTCAGCTTGATTTAATTTTTTTATTTAATATTCTAGAACGTCGAAATGTTAACATTTTCCAGGTGTTCACAAATAAATCAGTTTCTTTATATATCTGTCGTGCTATTTCATTGTTGGACAGTGGAGCCTTCAGCCTAAAAAAAGTGCTCTCAAGGGTAGCTAGAAAAAAATTGAGAATAGCTGGTGTAAAAGAAATAACTATGAGTTTTAATGACTACGAACTACGAGTTGCCCAAATATTCTCATTCTCAACTCTAAGTTGTAAGGATCTATTCCTTTGGGAGTTGCGTCATCAGTTGCCAAACACCCCTCAAATCTTTCGCACCCAAGGGAGGATTTTTAAAGTCAAACTCATAATTGTCAAGGCAGATATTTAAAATTAGTTTGGTATGTTTTCATTGGTCATATGCATCCTCGAATTAGATTCGTGGCCAAACGAGTCTCTTTTATTTCCCCACCAAGGTTAGCAGAACAAAGGAAACAGGGGCTTCATTAGTGGCGCGCTGACAAATGCAAGTAAAACAGTTTGCCTGGTATACTGAGGAGTCACCAGTGAGTTTTGATAAAGCCCTTTTTTGGGATAATTTTAGCTGTTAGGTTGCTAATCAGAGGCATAGTGAAAGCATTTGGTTCAAATCATAACAACACAGAAAATAGCGTTAGCGAACTTTAAAGAATACACAATTTGATTCCTAAAAACAATACTGTACTCACAATATATATATATATATATATATATATATATATATATATATATATATATATATATATATATTGTGAGTACAGTATTGTTTTTAGGAATCAAATTGTCTATATATATATATATATATATATATATATATATATATATATATATATATATATATGTGTGTATATTATCATTATTAATTAAAATTATTAAATTACAAAGAAATTTCGAGGCAATCACACTGATTTTTTCACACTATTTAAATTAATCAAATAGAGTTAAAATTTATCCGGGAGATCAAAGGATTAAAAGTGTAATTGGGACAAATTAGGAGAGATATAAATGGAGGATCGACATATCTTGGATTGCTGCGTCTATGGCGAGAATGAGGAGAGAAGTGAAAAACTAAGTTGAAAATGAGATTTGTTTGTTGAGTTAGAAAATATGGAGAGGGAAGAAGGACGTTGTCTCATTAAATGGTGGTTTGGTTTGGTTTATGTTGAGAGATTCTGATATTTTAAGATAAGGCATAGAAGAGGGAATGGTAAATTAATCTAATTATGTTGTGGCCCCTACTGTTGCGAATGATTCCGCTCACTAGAGAATTCTACATTGGGAGGTGGTTTCTGAGGTGTATGGGAGATTCTTAAAAGTTTTTAGATCATTTCTGTAGATGTGGGCTAGTTTGGCCCACCTTGTAGGCTTTGCAGTCTGACACTTGTATTGATGGACAACATAGGATTTCATCATCAAAGGTGTATGGTTTTTATAAAGGAAAAAAGAACCGATTATATTACGATCGATATATATCAAAATAAACTTTACTTGTGATAAATTATTGCGTAAAATATCCCATAAAGAAATGTCGAAAGTGGAAGTGAAAGACCCAATGAATATATCTTTGATGACAACGTCCTATTCTGGAACTGTAGAGTGTACCAAATACAGTTTAAATAGCAATTTAGGAATTCCTTTAAGTAATTTTAAAAAAGATTCGTTGAGAAATGTTATACCAGAGTAATTTTTCAGAAAATTAATTTCTTTTTGGAGTTCAAACCAGGTAGAGGTGATTTTGTAAGCTCTAAATATTTTGTTCTTTATAAAGGCTATTTTGAATTTCACTTGTACATTGCTTAAAAAATTAAACTTTAAAAAGGTAGTTGTAGGTTTTCTGTATACGGATGTTTTAAAAATTCCATCCTCTCTATTTTCTAAGGCATCAAGGAAGTTAGCCTTATTGTTTATCTCAGTTTCATTCGAGAATTTATTATTTGAGCGTTGGGATTTTAGATACAATAAAAATAACTCAATAGGGTCTTTGTTACGGAATATGAGGAAACAGTCGTCCACGAATCTTTTATAAACAAAGGGTTTGAATAGAAAAATGCAGACATCAAGCCAGATACCTTCGTAATGACTCAGGAATTAATTGGCTAAGGTAGTTCTCAAGCGAGCCACGAATGACGTTAAAAGGATCTCTTGCGTCGTGCAATTCTCTGGCTTTGAAATAAACACAATATTCACGTCTCAAAGGCCGATAAGGCTGGTGCAGTGGTCTTATTGGTTGAATCTCACTATTTATTTAAAAGGAACTGTTTACTACCGGATGCTTCAACATAGAAAACCTTGAGGAAGAATCCTAATGGAGAGCTAAATAGTGAATTCAATTTAACCGTTCGCACTCTAATTAAAATGTTTCCTGACCTTATAAGTAAATTTAGGTCTTCAAATGATTTTTTTCATTACCTCTATATTGTATTAATAACATTTAAACTGAATAACCCGATGCGTTTGATAATCAGCTCTGTGGGTTGCGCATCCTATAATGTATCGAGATGGGTAGGCTCCGTTTTAAGTCGTTTTATCGGGTCGAATCTTGAATTCTCAAGTCGTTAGCATTACTGAACTCACTAGTAAACTTAAAGAACTCTCCCATGCTTGGAATTTTAGCTTTTTTGCTTTAGTGTCTGATCCCTGTTCACTTAAGTTTCCGTCAATGATCTCCTTAATTTTCTTGAAGAATATCTAGCTACACTCTCTCTCTCCCTATTTCTCACACTATTGTTATTAAACTCAATTTTCTTTGTATTAATAACTGTAAATTCACGTTTAATGAAAAAATTTGGAATGGCTATGGCTAAATGTTTGTCACCCTTTCTCGCAAATCTATATAGTGAGTTCTCTGAAATCAAATGGCTACCATACATTTCAACCCACCCTATACCCTTGCTACCTTTATGTTGATGGCATATTATGTCTACGGACTAATAATTTATATGTTAATGTATTTCTAACTAAACTAAATAACGCCCATAAATAGCAGGACTTTTTTACCCTCAGTTTAACAACCGCCAAAGAGCCGTTTTTAAAGAACTTTCTGCCATTGATGCCCGCGAAAGTCTTCATTTAGTTATATATTTGAATAAAAAGAATTCTAATTAAAAATCTCATATTCGAATCTCGTTCTATCTCGAAATTTTGAATTAGAGGTTTTTTGAACGAATTAGAAGGGTTCGAATTATGTGATCTGGGGAGATCTACTCACATTAACTGGAGAAGTTCGATTTACGGGACTTTCGGTTAAATTCGCCCTAGCTGTTGAAAAGGACTGCACCGTTCCATTCTTAGACATTTTAATCTAAAGGACGAACACGGAGTTCAATAGTTTACTTATGAGGTAAACAGAAATCCTTCCTCTACCAGCTTTTAATTAAACTTATAATCAAACAACCACAATTCTATAAAACGTATTATTTTTACTCCCATGTTTTTCCGTGCCCTACGAATATTCTCCTGAATACTATAAATAGAAAATATTTATAGCATAGGCTCAAAATTACGCAATCTATTATATTTCTTAAGCATTTGTAAAGATGCCGCTAAAAGATCCTTTTATGGTGTCGAGGATAATATTAGAATGTTTGATGACCAAAATACACTGTCTTTACCTATAACAGAGTCTTCAGTAGAATTCCTCGTCTTCTCAAACCGCCTAAAATAGAATTAATATTTAAATTTGAGTCATCACTACATCGCACCTATATCATGAACTCCCCCACACTCCAAATAACGGTTTATTCGATAGGGTGCAATAATTGTACTAAATGTTATTACGGACAAACCGGGAAAGAACTCCAGGTAATTTTGAAAAAAACATTAGGTCAATGTATGCAACTATAGTGAGCAATCTGCTTCTCTCTCTCATAATTTAAAATCTCTAGGCATTTGTGTAGTATTTAACTATTACAATACTATCTCTAAACTATTAGTCAAGAACACCCTTCTCCTATTGGTAATGTATATTGCGTAAAATGTATCGATTGCTCAAAATATTACTTTGGCCAATCAGGTAAATGTTTTAAAAAAACGAACTTCTCAGCATAAATATAATGTCCGTAATGGTGAAGATAGTAGCTCATTTTAAGTTCATATGTCATATCTTAATCACAATATTGATTGAAATTCTGCTAAAATTATGTCATAATAACGAGACAATTTCACGAAATATCATTGAATCGACCTTTATTAGTAAATTCCCAAATTTTAATTTATGTCCTGGCTTATATAAACACGATGGTTATTTTTAAAATTATATTCACAATGAATTGTCGAAACTTTTAATTTGAGACTATATATCTATATTAATCTTAATAAACTATTTCATTTTATTTTTTTGTGCATATATATTTCCTTAT
Source organism: Ceratothoa steindachneri (assembly GCA_963969495.1). NCBI lineage: Eukaryota > Metazoa > Arthropoda > Malacostraca > Isopoda > Cymothoidae > Ceratothoa > Ceratothoa steindachneri. The sequence goes on along the minus strand of OZ018317.1, from coordinate 23,784,888 downwards.
GTTTATGTCTGTGTATTTATTTTCGTTTCAGTCAAGTCTTTAGAACATTTGTACTTATTCTAGCTTGGTTTTTCAATCCTAACCTCTGATGTTAATCTTTCGCTCAGGTTTTCTCCCTCCCTAATTGCTTAGGCGATATTTTAATTCTCTTGTCAACCTTTAGTCTTTTTAATTTACCTGATTTAATGATCTTAGTTTGTATTTATCTTCCTTTGGGGGAGGGGGTCACTCTTCGCTCCTCCTAATGTTTTTATTTCATATTAATTCATTTTGTTGATTGGTTTTTGCTTTTTTTTGTGGGTGTTCCATCTCCTCTGTAACATCTTCATATATATATTACAATTTTCAATACTTTTTTTATTCTTTGATAAAAATTTGAAATAAAGTTTGAAAGTACTTGGAATCCTCGTATTAATTTTACCTGTGGGCTTTTTGCATATATATATATATAAATATATATATATATATATATATATATATATATATATATATATATATATATATATATATATATATATATTAAATTGTAATCACACAATCAGGTTGGGATAGCGCTCAATTCAATCATCAAATGCAATAATTACTTTTCCAAAAATATTTTAGAAGGAATATGGATTGAGAGTTTCGCCTATTATAATTTTAATTCAGGGTTATTTTCGTTAGAACCCATTTTCACATCGTACATCAGGTCTCAAATTAAGATTTTCCTTGATTTTTCGTAATTACAGACGAAAGTGCTCGAAATCTCTTTTTCATCTTTTTTTATTTTTCATAATTGTGACACGTGCTACTTACTGAGCTCTTAATCATATATATATATATATATATATATATATATATATATATATATATATATATATTTATATATATATATATACAGTGGGTGAAATAATTATTCGATACAGGTAAATGAATGCTCATATGTATCGCAGAATTCTGGATGATAATCTATTACAGTCTGCAGATGACTTGAAGTTACCAAGAGGGTGGACATTCCAGCAGGACAACGATCCAAAACAAACAACCAAGGGCACTGTAGCGTGGTTTTAGCAATAGAAAATAAAGATTATGGGATGGCCAAGTCAGTCGCCAGACCTAAATCCTATCGAGAACCTGTGGCGAGAATTAAAACTAAAGATTCAGAAAAGGAACCCAAGAAATCTAACATTTAAAAAGAATGGGCCAAGATAGCTACAAATATTTGTAAGAACCTCATAAGTAAATATCCCAAACGGTTGGAAGCTGTACTAGCGACGAAAGGTCATATCACCGAATACTAAATGGTTTTCAAAGATGTATCGGATACTTTTTGAAACGTTCGTTTGTTATTTTTGCCGTAATCAAAGTAATTAACGTTTTTTTAGTTTTGCAATATGATACCAATTTGTATTCAACGTACAAAATACATAAGATGTTTAGTTTTCGATTGCTTTGCTGTTGTGTAACTATGGTAAATAAAATTTTGACTATGTATCGGATATTTACTGAACCCACTGTATATTTATATATATATATATATATATATATATATATATATATATATATATATATGAACTGCCGGCGAGGTGCAATATTTAATTTTCAAGATGAAGCAATCCAAGCATATTAATAAATCCATTTATTCAGTTTAACTACGTTTCAAGCTTGTGCGCTCATCTTCTCGTTCCTCGGAATATATAACAACTCAGAAGCAAAATTACATAAATCAGAAATATTGCTTTAAATTTCTTACGTGAATAGATTGTAATAACTGTAGAAATTAGGCTAAATGGTTACTTCACTGTATGCATTAATTGAACAGTAAATAAATAATTATTCTAAAGTTTGGTGATTAAAAAGGCTTTTCATAACTATAGGAAAGAATACACTTCAACACTAAGCGATATGTTTACCTTTGTAAGCATTTAAACAATACTATTGAGTATAGTATTATGGGTTTTACAATATATATTGATTTGGCTATTCTGAGTGCGGTGTAACATTTATTGCTGGTAGGATTTCAAAGTTTTCTAGTGTTCCTGGTGTCTAACAATTTAATTTGTGATCTTTTATAGGCGATTTTTTTCCCCCATATGCGTAGAGTAACGGGCTCTCAACGATCGAACAGTGCTACCAATAAATGACGCCGATGGAAAATAAACTCGATACGACACCACTGCACCAAAAATCAGGTACTCGATCTTTTACCGCTAAAACACTTCACACAAATTTATCATTTACAAATAGGAAAAAAAATTCTATTAGACAGAATATGAGTTCGTATTTGTAAATTCTAAGTCTGTGCACAGTTTTTTCCCTATATACATATATATGTATATATACATATATATATATATATATATATATATATATATATATATATATATATATATATATATATATATATATATATATATATATATATCAGCAGAAAAAGGAGAGCAAGTACTGAATATAACATATATTGCCAACATTTCGGGATCTAGACCCATCTTCTAGGCTAGAATATTAAAGATTTATATAATGCGAACCTTGATAAGACGTTCCGTACATCCAATGTACGTTCCCAAAGAACATTTAGGACAATTATATTTATATACTATTCTGGAACGCAAAATGTCACGAATGTAGTCCTTTATATGACCCCATTCCCCGGCGTATATATATATATATATATATATATATATATATATATATATATATATATATATATATATATATATATATTTATATAGCAGGAATATGAAGACATATGCGATGGTTTTGAACATTAAATTTTCCGGACGTTTTGGTCATTAACGATGACCATCATCAGCGAATTCTAAATACAAAGAATTATTTTTATAAGAATAACTAAACACAGCAATAAAAAACATGACAGGAGTCAAAAATGATAACCGAAAGCAAGAAGTTAAAATGAAATATATAATCCTAAACCGTTTAAAGCAAATGGGTGAAAATCTATTAATAAAAAATTGATTAATATCGTAAAAAATAACTAAATTAATTAATAATCCCATGAGTTTAAAATATGCATAATAAACATGAATTAAATTCCTATCGAAATACAAAAATTGTTAACTATAGCAATAAAGTCGAAAGCAAGGCATGAAGAAATCCATTAATATGACTGAGAAAAAAAGAAGATTAAATAATCCCATGAGCAGCAAATATGAATAATAAACATGAATCAAGTGGAATACAAAAAAAAAATCCCTATAAACCACAGCAAGAGAGAATTATAAGGGGAGGGCGAACAATCACAAATAAGTTAGATCAGGGGGTATGTAATCAAAGCGGATATTAATAAATGGAGCGAAGCAAGTAATTCAATTAAGTTAAATTTAAGTGATTGAACATTAAATGATACGAGTAGACTAAGGCACGAAAGTTTAAATAGTAAATAATCAATAATGGAGGGGTCAAAAAGGACGACTAAAAGATTAAAGGGGAGTCTACTGTAGAATCCATAGTAAAATTAATCTTTTTAGAACTTTAGAAAGGAGGGTGAGTTGGGAGGTTGGGTGGTCGTTTGTAGGAATAAAATTAATCTTAATTTGAATTATGTAGGAACACTTTGATTTTATATGAAAAAAAATTGCTGAAATGTATAGAGGATAGAATACTTTATTAATTATATAGATCCAAAATAGTTAACAAAAGTAAAATCAAATTAAAGTTAAGATTGATAAAAGATTTAGAACCACAGTAGTATATCTTAGTAGTAAATAGACTTTAGCTAAGACAAAGCATAATTCAATGTGAATAATTCTTATTCAACTTCCATAACAGCACATTTCCTCACTACATTTGGATAATGTATTTTTCTGCAGTGATAAGAAATTGACTTAAATTTTGTACTGAAATTATAATTTTTTGGCAGTAATCCTTGACTGACTTTTACGTATTTCTTTCTGCCATTCAAATTTACGTTAAACCATTCACTATTAATCATTGCTCAAGCCCAGAGCTGCTCAACCAAAAACAAGGTCTGCAAATTAATTGTTTTAAAATAGACTTTCTAATAAATATGTTCCTAAATAAAATTTTAAGAGTTATTTTTTTAAATTATATTCTTGGGAGAGATTAGTTTTACTAGTGTAACTTTGGGAGGGATGATCTTTATTTGGTAAAATAGGATGGACTATCTTTACTTGATCCCATTTGAAAGAGAATGTATCACAACATAATGGTTCAAAATTTCGTTAGAATTGGCAGAATAGTTATGATGTTATTGCCAAATAATTCTCCGGCTAACCTTGAGAAGACTTTGACAGTTATATCATACAAATAAAATTTAAAACAACATAAGACTTTCCAATTTCGTTAGAATCGGTCGAATAGTCACAATGTTAATACCAAAAAATGTAAACGGGGACCAACCGACATAGTGAGATGTAGAATTGAGTGGGTCGAAAAAGGGGTGTTTTGCAAAAGGTTTCGAAATTCATTTTCCCATTCTTATTTTTTTATGGACCGAACATCACAATCTATTGTGTTAAAATTTCTAAATTAATATTTCCAGGTTCCTCAGCGCAATTGAAATTTTGAAAAAAAGCAAAAATGTCGGAAAATTCTATCTATACGTTTTCAATCTTCAAGTTGTTACATTAACATTTATGTCCTATAGGGGGTATATTATTTGCATAAAACTTTTAAAAAATAGATTTCCATAAAACTTCACAATCAATACATTTACTTTCATTTTATTGAATAAAAATAATCTATTAACTACTCAATAAGTTTTCCTTCCTTTTCTTCTGTTTGTTTCCATACAACCTGGAGATTTTTATCATGATCACTCTGAAATAGAAGAAATTGAAAAATTAACAATCGAATATTTAAATGTTCACTATTATTCAATATCCATTTATTCAATGCAGTTAGATTTTTGAAGTGCTATTACCTTTCATTACGAAGTCCTTCTTGGTATTAAATGAGGGTATTTTTCTCCTGGACTCAATTCTACTCTTTATATAGCCGTCTCATTTGTCTTCTCCACAAACTGCTACTGGCGCTTCTGTAACCAGTTTGATGCATTTCTCAACCGCTTGTGTGTGACAAGGAAACTTTGGAATATCCAATTTAGGTTGTTGACGGATTAATTCTGTAAGTTAATCATCAGAGAGCGTCCTTGTCAGCGGAGGTTCAGTCACAACGATCTGCTGCCAATTAATTAGGTGGATGTAGTCGTCAGCTTCAAAGTTTATGTCTGGGATCTTGAAAGTGCGTATTGATTTCCCATTATAATCTTTTAGTGCTTTCAAAATTTTTCTTCAAGCGAGTTCCAGGATATAATTTCTTTCATCTTGTAGCATACAGAGAAGAATGTTTTCCGCATGTGCAAAATAATCATTCCTTTGAATCACTGTGGGGCAACTATATCTTTAATTTGTTTGTTCATCCCTTGCAGTGTTTGCACTGTCTTGAAGAGGTTGAATGCTCCATCTTGCGAAGAGGAATTAGCATTTATTTCAAAGCAGCATGGTGCATACACCTTCATGATGAACAAGAAAATGGATTTCAGGGTGTTGAAGGGTCGGAAGTCGAAACATATAATCGAAGTATCCGATTTGACGTCGTAAGGCATCATTGCATGCGACAGTTTTCCAGGACTCTTACGAGCCATTTCAGCAGAACATTTACATTGTGAGATAAATAGAAAGATATCAAACAGATACTTTTGATCGGTGTTTTCAGGTTCTTCTGTCAGTAGATGGCAAGTTAGTTGGAATTGGCTCAAATTCAACAACACTTAGAGTCTCACATTTATCCAGTTGTTTTCCTATAGGTCCGACAAATCCACAAGGCCACGTTGATTGGCCATCCAAATCGTGATGAGATGGCGCAATAGGTGCTCATTTTCATGGAGCTGGCAAATTTACAAATGCAGTGGTCTATTAAGTTTTTCATCTAATATTCTGATTACACCTCCTTTTGTTCCTGTATTCACCACTGTCGTTCCATCGCATCCCACAGCAACGACTTCATCATTTGCGATGTTATTTGCTTCTAGATACGAGAATATTGCGTCGCCTATAGCTTTTGAAAAACCTGTCTTCATTTTCCAGTGTCCAAGGTATTTTGAACCAGGTTTTTCTATTATAGAGATATGCTTTTCCATTATCTTTTTGTTATACGTTCCCTACATCGTCTAAACAACAAATGTGCTATCTTTTCTACCATTAAATTAAATAGAATATAATGAGTTATCCAATTTAATTTTTTGATGTAGGAAAGTACGTTCTTTGACATGTTCTCTTATATTTTTTGACCTGTCAACTACTATAGAAATTTATTTGCCCTTAATTGACGATAGGTCCTTAAGGATTGAACTTGTAATGGAAGCTGTAGCTCAATCAGACACACCAGTGCGGTAACATAGCAACGCAAATTCTGACAATTTTATTCGTTTAATGGAGCCTTGGATGCCAATTTTTATTTACTTTTTTGCCTTTCACGGATGTAGGAAGCTCATAATCACTACCTTCGTCAGCAGATTCTGTTTCTGAGCTGGATGAAGGAAGAATCACTTCAATATTATCTGTCAAAGTAGGTGGTTGTTCTTTGGTCTTCCAGAAACATTTGCTCCAAAGTCGGCACCTTCTTTTCTCTGCTACAAGAAGTTTTCAAAGCTATCGCATTTACAACACGAAATATCTAACAATTTTTATGCATTCTTTGTAAAATCGTCACATTTCTGTTTGAATGATGTTACACTTTTACTGCTAATATTTCTCATTGAAGCCTGATATTTGGAATAATAAATTAAAATTCTTTTTCTAACTACCTCTATTGACACACAAGGGCTTGATGCCGTTTTCCAAATAGAAATTAACTCCCTCGCTACTATTGTGATAACTTGTTTAATTGTCGTTTTTTTTCTATTGCTGTTCTTTTCATTTTCTCGCTCAAACAAAACATATTTTATAACATCTTTATAAGTTGGTAACACTAGTCCACTAATAGCGCAGGGTGGGCCAAACAAAGGGCTTTCAATTTCATGACGTGTCCTAGGTTTAAATGACATAATTATAATATTTCTAAGTTTTTTTCTAACATATTATTTAGCTCTGAAATATAATAAAACGTATATAAATATTAATTGTACACTATAAATAACTGTTCTTAAATACAAATAGAAGAATGTGATCAAAACAATAGACACTAGACAGAGCCACACACATACAAAAATCCACTTTCAACGAGATCCTCTGCTCTACTGAAACATAACTGTCACGTACGCCGCTATAATATATCATTGAGGAACCTTTAATAGCAATTGATTACTTTCAAATTTCGTTTACTTGTTCTTTAAAAGCCAATGATTATTTGTTTTGAGATATCAATTAAAAATTCGAATTTATTTCTCTGATATATTTCAAGAAAGCCGAAATTTAGTTGAAAATCGCATTATTTTCAATTGTCAATGGCGTTGAGGAACTTTTAAATTTTATTATATCAAAAAATCCTTTTAGAAGGTTTAATTTGACAGCTAGCCCCATAAAAACAATCGTGATGGGAAAATAAATTTCAGAAAAAATGTTTTCGCTCCACCCTGAATTGTAGAATCGCCTGCGACTATAAATTACGGTGAGGGATATCAATCTCAAAGGAAGTACATTCCAATTCCATCCCTTTATGCCATATTTAATGGAAGCCTTCTTTTGTTTTTTTCAATCCTTCCAACTTGTCCCTCCGTCAAACCTCTTAATCACCCCCTCATAACCTAATCAACTCTTTGGTGGTTTTTGAACCTTTTCGACAAAACCACAGTCATTCTCATAGGGTCTATTTACAACTCTATTTCCATCTCTTCCTACCTACCCGTACCCCTTCAATATATTTGAAGTTACAACCTCACTCATATCTTTTGTTACACCATGTATACCTCTTAACATTCGTACTTAAATCTATCCTTCTCACACCCGAAGCTCAGATCTCTTACTTTCGATTAAGATAAATTCTATTGAACAAACATACCTGTTTCTTATCCTCTCCGCTACTATACCATCTACTCAAGCTGCTCTTCCATTTGCTTCCAGCTTTCACCTTAATAATCACCTCTTGTATACTTATCTATTAAATACCATGATACACCACATCGCCCTTTAAGTTAATCATAATCACATTTACTTTATCTTTCACAATCACATTACACAGCTCATCACAGTACCCTCACCATCTACATACAAAAGAGTTATTGTTCATAAGTGACCTACAATTTTTATAATTGATGTTCATTTACACAGCTATATATCCTCTTTTTCTCCCCTTCTTTAATTTCTTATATCTTAATTAATTATCTAAAAGAAAATCTTAATAATGTTCTACTTTTGATGAAAGTTATGTATATTAATGTATGGATGCATATTTTACCATTTAAATGTATTATATTTTATATCTAAAGAAAATACTATCTGCCGTAATTTAAAAACATTCTGAAGAAAAGTGAAAAGGGTTTCTTTCCCCTGCCTGAAGCGGGAGCGGCCACGTAAAATCCCTGCTTCGAAAAATGTTACCTCTTTACAGCGAAATTTCTTTAAAGCCAAAAACAAAGAAACAAAGGCATGCGTTTGGGCAAGCTAGGAAATCGCCATACATATATGGAAGAAAGGGAGGCCATTTTGACCTGACGGAAAATTTGCGAACAAATGCAGAATACGAAATGTAGTGGAAATTTGCCGGCTCCAATATTTCTCTTTTATAAAGTGCTCGTTTCACTACTTCAAAAAAATCATGTGAATTTGAGAGAATGAACTAAACATTTTTTTTATTATACAATAAATCAAAGGGAAGGGGGGGGCGATATAAGTCCTCATACCTCAGAAGTATTTTAATCAGGCGACTTGTTTCGGAAGTGGCTTGCGTCCAGCTTCATTACAAGAATAATGATTAAACATAAGATGGGGGAGAAAGGCAAAAGTCACAAACGGAAGGATAAACAAATGAGGAAATGTTAATTTTAGTGAGTAAAAGTTGTCATGAGAACTGCTCTACTCTTAAAGAATGGTCTTTAGTTGGTAGTATACATAGAATTATTTTGTTTTTTGCCGTTTCATGCTGCTAGTTTGAATTGCTATTGCTGTTTTCATTCGGTTTGTGACATTCGTTTTTAGCCAGTTTAGCCCCTTCGATTGTTTTATTTCTTTATTTCGTTTTATTCATTTTTTTCCTTTCTACGTCGGTCTATTATTCAGCCTTCTTACGAGAACCTCTATCACACTAGTCTCCAACCCGAGCAAAGTGAGATGATATCTCTAAGATAGTATCTAATATTTAGTAGATTTTTCTTTTTAATTTTGTGGGGCGATTGTCTAATTTCGTTCACATAAAACCATTAGAAGTGAGCAGAAAACGGTCCAAGGTGGTCGAGCTGATTGCTCGTAATGGTATTATAGGTTTATCTTTCAAATTTTCTTCTTTTCTGGTCTTGGTCAGGTTAGAATGGTTTGTCCTTGTTTTTTTTAGGTTCTCTGGCTGTTATTGAAGCATTGTTCGTCGTCCTCACGTTTTCCGAGTTTGTGATTTGTTCGCGGATGTGATGATTGTTGCCGTTTTTCCTTTCCTCAAATTTTCTTTGCGCGTTTATCGAGGGACAAAGTTCCTTTAGATTATTGGTGTAAGACATTCATTTCCTTTCTTCCATTCCTCGTTGGATTATGTCACACCTAGTACCAGGATGGGCGGTACGCCCTGCCAGCCTCAGTACCACCTGCAAACTCAAACTCGATTGAAACTACCTGAGCTTTATTCCTCTCTGACATTTTCATCTAACGCCTTTTCGCCCCTTGCTTTACGAGCCTTTTAATGGCGGTCGGCAAATTTCACAGGCTAGTCGCCGACCAGTTTTCGTCCACTCATCCGTAGTAAGGGTCAGGATGGGGAGAGGGGTGGGGCCTCGGGCTAGCACGCCTCTCCAAATTGGCTCCGTTTATAATACGTATATTCCTCTCCCTCCTTATCTACCTTTTCACACATCGGTAAGGGGTTGTTAGGTGAACATTGATAACCTTGCTGCAGCTGACATCTGGAGGATTGTATGCCCTCCACGCCCCAATGCCTACAAGAGGATCCGCATTTGCACTTTGCCATCTTCACCACTTTCCATATAGTCTCTCTTTGCAGCCTCCTACGTGATGCGACATCTTTGCTATTGCGGTGTAAATTCGAGGGCCCCACCACCTCTTCGTTTCAGCGATCAGGTGGACAGCGTTCATTTTCATTTTCTGGAGGGTAAGTTGACTGCATTTGCATAAGGGTAAAGAGGCGCGGGGGGCGGGGGTATTGACCGTATTAAGCTGAATTCTTGAAGTTCAAGAGCCTTGGTGCAGATGAAGTCCATTTTATAGAAATGTAAAGGAATGTATGAAGGAGAGAATGAATCATGCGTGGGGAGGCAGGGGGGGGGGGGCAAAGGAAGTGGTAATATAATAATGGCTATTTAATTACTCATTTGCGTCAGCCCTCCTACTTTCCTCCTGGACGAAATCCCCGGCCCTGATATTGACATTTACATAAAGGGTAGAATGATATACACTGGAGAGCCTGAAGACACCGGAAGACGGTCTACTTCGGGAGAAAGGTGCAAGAAGAGCCACAGTTCTGTGTTTGTGCCAACTTCAACCAGCTGGGAAACTTCCTTGGCTCAAGGGAGAGCCACCCTTTCAACTTCAGTTGATAATTTCTAATTTTCATTTATTTATATTTTTTAATTGTGCTCATCTGGCGACTGCCTTCATGGGCATAAGTCACCGTAATTTAGAAAGTCATTATAGTGCTTTGCTAATTTAAAATTAACAAAACCAAACTAAAAGAAAAATCTAACAAAAAACAAAGACAAAAGCAAAAGAAAAACATGCGAGCGACAACGAAGAGAATTAAATTAAATGAAGGAGGTAAGCCCAAATGCGAAGGACAAGCGGTAGCCACCCAACTCGTCCCGGTACCGGCACAGTTAATGTGCCTGAATATCATTCACCCTGGGACCTTCAACTAGAATATGGGGGAGGCAATGCAGTCTTCGTGATAAGGTACCTGCGAGTGCTCCATCAAATGGCGTTATGCGTCCGCCGTGTGTTTCCGATTCGGAGAGGACATAAGCGACCTGAAGCCATCGCCAACTGCGGGATAGGTCCATTGAGACAGTCGCAGCGCAATGGCATGCAACATTGTTTCACTTGGCCGTCTAAAATCTTCTTTGCTAAGCACTCCAGAGGGCTGACCTGAATTCTGCCACGTAATTGGTGTGAGAAAGGGCGAAACGCTAGTCTGGTCGCCCACTCCTCGTGGACTCTTTGGAGCCCTCGTCGGCGCGCACATTCCCCGCAATTTACACATTTCCATAAACCCAGCAGAAGAAAACCTCGACATCCTCCATATTAGGTGCAACCATAGAGTCAGGGATAGCACTGAAGACGTTTTGTGAGTCGCTAAAGATCACAATCCGAAATCCGAACGAGCACAACGCATAATCCTAGTAGTGAGCGGTGTATTGAAACCAGGACAACAGTAAAGACACAAGCAGAGCCAAGTAGGCGTCCGCAAACTTCAAACAAAGGGGATCCTGAACCCATCCTGGGACTTGGAACCAATCTTATACACTGTCATGTACCAGGTGTTCTCCAAAAAGGCCAAATGCAATACTCCTGGTGCTTTGGAAACTTTGGGAGCAGAGGCATAGCGACAAATAGTCAAAGATTGGACTCTCCAAGGTGGCTGGCGTCTTGGGTAGGACCAGAGGCACAAAAGGACCAAGCCCGAGAGATACAGCGAGCTCTCAAAAGAGTTTCCTAACCATAACCCCAAAGAGCTTAGTGTATGAATGGCATCTCTCGGCGGCATAGGCACGTTGAGAACGGCTGCGAATTCACTGAGAGTCGCTGCGACTGGGGGAGGCGCAAGAATCTCGCGTACAGGCACATTATGCACTGTGCACGGCGTAGAGTGAGTGGTATCCCCACAGGATCAACAAAAAAGATCTCAGGGGCCAAGCTTTGCCTGGTGTTGTATATCTAGTCCCACATCAGCAATACATGCTCGGCTTGGGACACATAAATTTGCATCTGTAGTCCAGCTTGTAACGAACAAATAGTCGTTTGAAAAGCATGGCAGTAGCCCTAACAGCACCCTAAGGGCTGAACTTCACTTCCAGGCAAACCTCATTTAAGAAAAGGTCAGGGTCGATGTGGAGCCGTGGGTGGCGGCAGAAGTGCACTACCTTAGTTCTTGCAATGGAAAACCGAAACCTATGCGCTTCGGCATAGCAAGAGATGCGATTAAATTCCTGTTGGATTCAACACTCTAGAGTTAACATCTTGGCCGCTCTAAAAGAAATACAAATGTCGTACACGTACATTGTGGCGAGAACATCTTCTGGTAGCACCAAGGTGATACCGTTGATGCTCAAGGATAAGAGTGTGACACTTAGAGGAGTTCCCTGCGGGACACCCTCTTCCTGCTCTATTGGGCCGGAGAGGACTCGCAGTTCTTGCAAAAATTCAGATATAAAGATTGAGTGGCGTCCCCTTGCCACCATCGAGTGGAGAGTCTGCATGATATCATAGCGCCATGCGGTATCATAGTCCTTTGTCCAGATCGAAAAACACCGTGGTGTAGTGTTATCTACGAAGGAAGGCCTGGCAGACGGCATTTTCCGGTCGGAGAAGAAGATCCGACGTGGATGCAACTTACAGAAGCTGCACTGTGCTAAATATGTTGGCTTCAATGTCAAGGAAAAAGGATGATTTAACATTTACCAATACTCCATCAACTTGCACAAGCGAGAGTTTAGAGAGATTGGGCGAAAACTGGGCGAGATAGAGTGATCTTTCCTCGCTTTTCGAAAAGCAAACACAGTAGCCATTCGCCAATAATCTGGGAGGATACCCCTCTGTCCAGAGCCTATTCAACTAATCTAGCAAAAAGGCCATGCCTCGCTCACCTTAGTGTCAAAGCATTGCATCCTGGACATCGTCCAGATCAAATATGGTGTTGGCGGACGACGCAAGAGCAGAACGCAACTCACTCAATGTAAAACTGTCGTTAAAGGGTTATCCATATCTGGAGGTAAAGTCAAGTCGGCGGCCTTCAGCAGGATCAGGACAAGTTTATAATGCTAGCGGAGCATCAACTCAGCTAGATAATTCGGAGAAAGTGGTCACGAAGGGTTCCAAGTGGGTTCCAGCGAGAACACTGCCATTATCTTTTTTACTCCATTCCACACCTCTGGTGGGTCTTCACGTTAACTGAATACACGTATGCCCGTCAGGAAGAGCGTCGAACGTGCTTCGAAACATACCGGAACCTAGCCTTAGGTAGACGAGATTCATCAGTAGTGAAATTGTTTGAATGGCGCAAGTAGGCATAACGCTTCTCTTTGATTGCCGTCTCACAATCGGCTGATCATTGCGGAAGGAATCGGTCGGCGTCTAAGACGGCCAGACGTTCTATGGATAGAAATTAGACCCACGGCGATGAGGTTGGCAGAAAAGAACTCCACGGCCTCATCCAACGACCTAAACTCCTCAACTGGGACAGAGAAATCAGTCATTTCCTGAGATGTAGAGCACTACGCATGTGCCACGCACCACCGGGATGTATTTTAGGCGGGAATGGTCCAGAAAATTATATTTCAATGGGAAAGTGATCACTACCATGGAGGTCATCGAGTAATTCCCACCTATAAGCAGGCTCTGCATCCGAAGACCAGAGGGATATATTAAGGCAGGATATTGAGGCGTTTCGCGAGCAGTGATGCGTAAACTCATCCACATCTAGGAGACCAAACTTGGGCTCGTCGTTCAGGTCGGCAAGGATTTTTCTCAGCGGATTGATCAACTATTCTACCCAGAGTTGGTGTCTACCGTTTAACTATCTGAGAAGTAGAAAGGGCTTCGGCAACCTTGCCGCGAGGCGGCGGAGGTCGCGAGCGTCGAATTCGGCTGACGGTTGAATTTACGCAGAAATAACTTCTTTTGCCTGAAGCAAGTGTTTAAAGCAAAGAGACATCAGGCAGAGTGTAAACGGCGATTTCTCCTCTCCTGTTCACATCCCGGGGTAATAGGGTATCGAAATCCTAATAACCTGGGAAGGTGGTCAGGAGAAACTCGCCCAGCATGATGTCATGTAAAAAGATAGCTAACGGGGAACGAGAGAAGACGAGTCTTCGTAGATCCTGCTAATTCGCCCGGAGTCCGCGGCAATCCGAATTTACGGCATATATCCTCCAGGCCTACCTCGAAAAAGCTGCGCGGGTCCCTTTCGAAAAAAAACCCTGGTGGAAATGGCTGTGCGCTTTCCAGAGCTAGAACTCCAGCCGTTGTTTGCTAAACAAAGCCCTGAATACGCTCTTGCCTTACAGGACTATTCTGGGATATTTGGGCTCGCTATGCGAGTCCTTGAATCCCTCAGCCTCGAAATCTTCGGCGGTCAGGACAGTATCGGGTATGGGTGCTCTCCGAAAGATTAACCAGTACTTCCAAGCCACCCACTCTTGTCTTGGGTGAGAGCGTAGGAGACAAAGCTCCTTGTGTGCTGTCATCCTTTCAGGGGCAGTTTTAGGAACAAAGGAGACGGCCTAGCGACCACCTTCAATGGGGTGGGGGTCCTGTGAGTATAATTCCTCGGTGTAGGCGCGGTGCTATTTTACACGAAACGGTCACACTGTGGTAGGGAAGAGCCCTGGTTTTAGCCAGGGGTGAGTCTGAATTATTTGTGCCCCCAGCGCTACTTAGGTAATCAGCAGCCAGGGAGAGCTGAGCCCGCAGAAGTGTTCCGAACGGGCACGGAAGCAACCGTTCTCGTAGACAAAGACGGGCCAGGAGCAGAGATTAATTTTTTGAAAATTTAGACATGAGACGTCGCAGTCAACGTTGGGCGTGCCAGCACGAAGTCCTAAGCCTAAGGAAGAGATATACTCTGCGTATAATGAACGCACAGCATTTACTTCTCTATGAGATACGCATCACATTGCCTCAAAAAAGAATAATGCGGCCTTTCGCAATCGAATCACTAGGCCATCAACGATATGAACTTTTCGGGTACGTCCTTAGAGAAACTTAAACAGAATATACGGGCGATATGGGTGATTTTATAAACAAAACGGTGATATTAACAGCACAACTTTCATCAGTGACACGAATGACTTCACGCGGTAGCGATTCCAACCGGCACGTACCGACTCAGGAAGCTTGCTACGCTCTAACGTAACAAAGAGTATAGAGGTGCGTATCGAGGCCCCTTTCTTTTTTCTCATCACAAGTTCGACCTTGCCCTCCACAAGCTCAGCCTGCTCTAAAGTAATGTATTATATGCAATAGTCCACAAGTTCCTTCCCATAAACCACTCCTTTTCCCATGTTCATGGTAGAAATGCCGCAGCACACTCACCGGCGAGCGATTAAGTGTCAGAAGGAAGACATATAATGGCCGCTTCGGAAGAATCCGACGCAATCGCCATTGGCTTCCGTCCGAGAAACGGGCCACCTTCTGCTATTTATCAATCAAGCGAGATAATGGTCTCTTCTGATGGATCATGCTGCCCTCGACCAACATACTGCCATCAGTGGAGCGAATAAACAGGAGGTATTTGAAGACGTAGGGTTAGAAAACAACAGGTAATTTCTCAATGAGGGAACGCGACGTAAACGAGGCTCCACTCAGCGCACCTGCGACTCTAGTCTTAGTCTGGGTTCCTTCAACCGACGGCGCCTCGAGGCTGGATGTGTCGATCTTGGCTTGGTCAGTTGCACAAACGGCACAGGACGTATGCGTCCCCGGATCCCCGATTTTTTATTCTTTAGTGTTTCTCGGTTGTGAATTTCCTATTTTTGTTCCTTTTTTTCTTAAATTCGGCGGAGAGTAGTTGTTTATATGTATCCTCGTAGAGGTTCACGTTCTGATTAAAAAGTGTCTTCTTGACTGTTTCTCCGTCGTACTCTGCGTCTTCATCCCACTTGAATATTTTTTGAGGACTGTGAAGTTATTGTTAATATCCATTCTTTGGGGAAATGAACCTGCTCGGATGCGATTACTTTGAGAGTAATCTCATCCGCATTGATAGGCCTATTTCTATCCTCCATCCTCCAAGTGTGAAAGACGCCCTTAGCGTTGAATGCTGAGTCCGAGGAATCCATGAAGTCTGAGAAGTCCGTTGTCTATACTTTTTTAGTCGCCTGCACTTAGGCGCGGGTGACTCTATATCTCACTATGTCGGTCAGGCAGTCGGTCGCCGTTTTGCTTTTCTTTTTGTTGTTTAGGTGATAACATTGTATCTATCCGGCCGATTCTAAGGAAATTTTAAATCCTTATGTTGTTTTACATTCCCTTTCAAAAGATATGATTGCTGAAGCCCTCGCGAGCTTAGCTGCAGAATTATTTGGCAATAACATCATAACTATTCAGCGGATTCTAACGAAATTTGAGAATCTTGTGTTGTTTTAAATTCTCTTTCGAAAGATACAATTGCTAATGTCCCCCCAAGGTTAGCAAAATAATTATTTTGTTTTGGCAATAACATCGTAACCTTTCGGCCGATTCTAAAAAAGAAATGAAACCCTTATGTTGTTTTACATTTTCTATCGAAGGATATTATTGTCAAAGTCCTCCCAAGTTATTCCGGGAATTATTGAAAGTTTTGAGGGGCGTAAGGTCATTATTCAGAATAAGTGAGAGCACGCGACTTTGGTAACCAGACCTTGCTGCGAAAAAGCTTTCGTGAACGAGGAGTACCAAATGGGGTATATGAATAATGAGGGGTGAACGCGGGAGGGGGGAGGGTTCGAGGTGTTAAATGTAAAGGACATTTTTAGAGTTAGGGAGGAATCCACCATTGCTAACGGAGTTTGATGTCCCTAAAGGGTTCGGATATCAGCACTGCTTCCGGCTTGCGCATAGATGGGTGTAACTTCCCTCTTTGTTCCTGGCTAGGAGTCGGGAAAGAGAGGGGAAGGGTAAGTAGCCTACACCCCTACTCCAGTGATTGGTGAACTGCTCTTTGTCAGGGTCCTTCTGGTTCCCGGTTTCCCAATGCGCTAGTCCTCTAACCTGATTTTTTCTGGTGACTCCAATTATGCCTTTCACATAAAATGGCATAGTTGAAACGAGGCAAGATCTGTTACGGTCCTCTTCACTCGAGACTCATCATTCCGATAGGAAGATTGGTGGGTTAGGCTGACATGAAGTCGCCTATGCGCAGCTTCATATTAATTTGGGGGGGGGTAAAATCTTCGTAGAAGGAAGTGAAAATAATCACATTTTGGAAGCAAGTTCCTTCACCCGATCCTCCTTTATCTGTTAAAATATTTCTTGACCGTTATTAAAGTTTAATTCACTGTGACAGAGAGGTCTTCCTCCTGAATTTGAATAATTGTAAGTATGTGTGTGTGGAGGTAGACAAAGCATGTGTGGATATACATAACGAAATAAAACTGGTGAAAAGAGAAGGTAATGTAAGAGATTTACATAGGGATGCAAGGCGCCTGGTGATCAGGTTTATCGCTTTCATTATGTTATTTCGGTTTTTGTGTAACTTTTGTTGATCTCATTTTACTCGTCGTATAAGGAAAGACAGACCTATTTGATGCATAATTTGACCTCTCGTACATACAAACTTAGATTCACCCGTAAAAGATTTGTACACAATTTTAACCTTTTAAGCTGCGTTAGGTTATCGTAAGAGGAAAGATAGTTTGGACATGCATGAACCTTATGATTATCACTACACAATTCGCACTGTGTGCGTGCGGTGGTGGTGAATGTTCGTATTATACAGTAACTTTGTTATTACACCTATTACTTTTTTAAATATATTTCCTACATAACGTTAAATTTGTATAATTGTTTTTACTCGGTGATTTAATATTTTTTCCTTCCTGATTATTTCTCTTCTTCCCTACCCCTTCAGAAGAGATTCGGCTCCCATTATGACAGTGATTAATTTTAGATTGCCGTCTTAATTTGGTCTCATATAAGGGATGGCAATTTATGCCACAATAATGAAAGACCTAAAGCACCAATCTTCGAATCAAGAGGTTTGAAACTAATTGAATAACACTCATAGGAGGTATTTAAGTTCAAGAGAGTTTTAGAATTACATTTTGGTTGTTCTAAGTTCATAATTGAATAGATACTTTTTGGTTTGAATGATTTGCCAATTTTCACAGTTTGTTCGTTTTAGAAATTCCTAACTGTCGTTATAATAATCATGAAAAATTGTAGACCTATCAAGTAAGCGGATTCTTTGACGCTTAATTACCTCATCTTGCTGGGGAAAATTTTCTTACGTTAATTTCCCTGCGATAGCCAGGAATTACAGTGAGTTTAGGCTCGTTTACAGCATTAAAGCCCTTTTCCTGATATACGAGGGGCGGTCAATAAGTTTTGCGAATCGGTAGGGCAAAACAGAGGAAAGGGGATGGCTGTTTGTGGGGGTGTTAGGACAAGTTATGACAAGTCAGGACCTGCAGCGGTACGCTTCTGCCTCGTCTATTTAAGAAGCAATAGCTGATCGCAGATCGTCAGTCACAAATTTTTCAACAATGGAGAAGTTTGAGCACCGCGCAGTGATCAAATTTTTGACCAAGGAAGGCAAGAAGGCAAAAGAGATCCATGAACGCATGGTCGCAGTATACACCGACACTGCCCCTTCCTATGCAACCATTGCTCGCTGGAATAGGGAGTTCCGCTATGGTCGTAAGTCCCTATGAAGATAACCCCCGTACAGGACGCCCGTCAGACGTGACCAACGAGGACAATGTGGCCCGTGTGGAGAGGATAATCCTCGAAAATTGACGGGAGAAGGTTGAATAAATCGATCGAAAACTTGAAATAGCAAATGAAAGTGTTATCAACATCATCCACGACAATTTAGCCATGACCAAGGTCTCTGCCCGTTGGGTGCCTAGAAACCTCACGCCCCATGATCGACTTCAACGTCGTCAAAGTTCGAAGGAGCTGCTGCTCCTGTACAGGTGATGAAACGTGGGTCCATCACTGGGATCGCGAGACCAATCTCGAAAGCGTGGCCTGGAAGCACAGGGGCTCTCCGACCCCCATCAAGTTCCGGACCCAACCCTCAGCCGGGAAGATCATGGCCACCATTTTCTGGGATTCTGAGGGAGTGTTGATGGTGGACTATGCGTCTCGTGGAAGGATCATCACAGGCCAATATTAGGCTGAGGAACTGGCTAGGTTGAAGGAGTGCATCCGTCAGAAGCGGCGCGGCAAGTTGACAGGTGGTGTCCTGCTTCTCCACGACAGTGCCCCTCTCCACAAGGCCAGAGTTGCACAAGCTGCCCTGCACGAGTGCGGATTCAGTGAGCTCAATCATCCCCCCCTACAGTCCAGATCTGGCCCCTAGCGACTACTCTTTATTCCACCAGCTCAAAGTTGCACTGCGTGGACGCCGGTTTGGGGACGATGAAGATGTCCAGCTCGCCGTCCAGCAGGAGTGAATTGAACAGCAGTCGGGAGAATTCTGGTTGTCGGGAATTCGAAGCCTCAGGGACAAGTGGCACAAGTGCTTTGAAGTCGAAGGTAGTTATATTTAAAAATAATAAAACACTTTTCCTCATATCTCGTTTCTTTATATCCGAATTGCAAAACTTATTGACCGCCCCTCGTATATTTCCCTTATAATCTCCATATTAAACGTTGAGAACTTCATAAATTCCATTTTCAATTCCTTTTCGTCGATTTATTTTAAATTAATAAAATATAGTTTTACCAAAATTAAACTTTAATTCCTATATTTTGGAGTCTAAAGTGTCCCTATCTTAAGCTATATCAGCAACCAAGGAATAAATAGATTTATCAATATGACAACTCAAAACACATGTCGCCATTGGGTTTTAACCAAATTCTTCTTACATTCAGTATTGCGAAGGCGGGGAATCAATGAAGGGCTGAATATTCTTTCCATATTGGGTTGAGAAAAAGTTCTTGCGGTTTTATCAAATTTATTCATTACCATTAACAATTTTTAAAAAACTTCATTTTTAATTGACAACAATAGGCAATTTAATCAATAATGTATTCTCCGTTGTTATTTACGACTTCTTCCCACCGTTCAACTAGTTTTTCGATGCCTCTGCAATAAAAATATCTGGATTTTGACTCGAAGAATTCGTCTAACTAGGTTCTTAATTCCACATCAATATTGAACGAAACGCCGCGCAAATTGTTGGAGAGCGATCGGAACAGATAGAAATCCAATGGAGCCAAGTCTATTGAATATGGAGGATGCGGCAAGATTTTCCAATTAAGCGTTTGGATGGCGTCTTTTGTCATACTGGCAATGTGAGGACGAGCATTGTCGTGTTGCAGAAGAACTCCATAACGTCGATGAGGTTTCTTTTCACGAATAGCTTCGGCGAGTCGATACATTAGTTGAACGAAGAGTTCTGCATTGACAATCTCGTTGTTCGCAAGGAGCTCATAAAGAATGATACCTTCATAATCCCACCACACACACAAACAACATCGCCTTTCAAGGATGAAGTCCTTGCTTTAATCGCGGAAGTGGTTTTTTATTGGGGCTAGGCCATTGTTTTCGATGGTTCATGTTGAGATAAACACACTACTTTTCATCGCCAATGATGATGCGGTGAAGAAATCTGTCCTTATATCCCCGAGTAGCTTTGTGAAGAGCAAGCAAACCTGCGGCAATCGTGGAGCGTTGAAGTTTGTTGCTTTCGCTCAAAGCGTGCGAAACCCATGCACCAAGTTTTTTTATCTTTCCCCATCGAACGAAGGTGATTTACTACAGTTTTCTGGTCACACGCCAATTGTACAGCCAATTTTCTAGTCGATTAATAAGGATTTTCATGAAGAAGGTCGTTCAATCGATCTTCATCCAACTTAATGGGGCGATCAGAACGTTCTTCGTCATTAAGATTGAAATGACCATTTTTGAAACATGAAAACCACCATTGAGCTGTCCTTTCTGATAAAGCATTTTCTCCGTGAACAGCAGAAATATCGCGACGAGCTTTGGCTGCGTTTGCATTGTTCCCGTCTCGATGGAAAATGAATAACAACAAGTGTCGAAAATGCGCCTTTCTTTCAACTTGACATTCCATTTTGAGGGTACAGAACAAAAATTAAATTAACACAACTTTTAAATAAACTGCAATGACTTATCACTCAACTTCAAGACGTAGCCTAAGCAAAAGCCTAATAGTCTACGCTGTTAAGAGACGTAGCCTAACCTTTGCAAATTTTGCTCTCATTATTTATTATTGTTTCTTAATATGTGCACAAATCACGTCAACAAAACTTAAATCAACACAATATTGAAAAAAACGCAAAAACTTATTCCTCAATCTAATATAAGCCATGTATAGCGCTAAGGTGAAAGGAGGCGCTGAATTCTAAAACTTTGTAGTTACTTCTTTTAATTCATTGAGTAAACATGTGCAGGCCTTAAAGTTATTGATATTTAGAATCCAAATATATGTATATACACTTTAACCGAATACACCACATTGACTGGTGGTCTTATAGACTTTGGGGGGGGGGGCGTCCATATTCCCTTTATTTAATTACGTTTTTTTTTGTTTGTTGTTTTCTTTGTAGGTCGCATGCTCCTGCACCGGGGAGAGGGGGACCTCCCTCCGACGCCGGAGCTTGCTTCCTAATTGTTGCTATCTTCCCTTTTTATCATTGTTGTGTTTTCATATTCTTATTTTAAAGTAGCCAAGTGATAGGCTGTCGCGATTGCGGTGACTTATCCCCAAGTGGGCAGCGCCAGAGAGGCTCCTAAAATAGAAAAAAATAACCGAATACAATTTTTACACAACACGTATTAGAACAATCTCAGAAACTACTAAATCGTTTTTGTTAAGAAAGGTGAACTATTTAAGCAACAAGTGAATAAAGAGAATAATCACTAGTAATTTTATGATTCGTTATAACTAACGCGTTGAAAACCGTGACCATAATAATAATAAACAAAATAATGAAAGGCTGATTTAAAATGCATTCGTTTTCTTATAAAATAAATATTGTCGAAAAATTCCACAATCCTGCTCATTTTCACGCATTGCCTCCAGCTCTCTTATCTCATTTTACTAAGAAAGGCGGAATTATTTGAATTTTAAAAAATATAATATTCCTTCAACGCCGTAAGATTTTTTTAATTATCATAATGTCGGAACAAAATTTCTAACTAGAGAATTTTTTTAAATCTCCATTTTTTCATAAATTTATTCTGTGGGTTATTTTTAACCTTAATTACCCATCTTCCTCATCAGCATGGAAAACGTGCCGCTGGGGTTGTATGCACTCGAATTCGAAAACTTAGATGGAAATATGTTTCATTATTATTAGCTTATGGGTGTATATGGCCCTATGGGTCATTAATAGAGAAAAATTAAATAAATAATTCTTGTTTTATTACCGGTCCGGTGATGTTCATCTCTCAACCATTCACATTAACTCTCCTGCAGCCAGCAACTGCTGCCAACCCCATTATGGCGACACCTGACAACCTCACGCCCTCGAGGCCTACTTAATCTGGCACGCATGTGAAAGGCACATGATTGTCATTTACACAACTCTCATCGCTCTACGCCAAGTGCCGGCCTTCACATTAACCTCAAGAAGCTGTTCATCTACGCAAGCTGTAAGCCGTTTTACTCAAGGCCACGAATAAGAATTTTATATGGAGAGCTTTTCAATAAATAAACATTAATTGTTAGGTGTTTTTGCATCAGCAACCTGTCCATCTCCATCCATTGTTGCTAAGAGACTAGCGGTTACCTTCATTTGTAGTTACTCGAATTATTTGGTCTTCCATTGTGTTAAGTATTTCTCTCCGTGATGCATTCGGATGAGAGTAAACCTTCAACTTGAATTGATTTAATAATCGGAGACCTACAGACTGCTTTGATATTGATTTAGCATCCATTAATTCTTCAGCGGCTGAATTAATCAGAAACATTATTTCATTTGAGAATGGATGGGGAGAAAGAAAAGTCCAGACACTACACAGAGATCTTTATTGACGTTTCGCCTCTTCGCTTCCTCAGAGGAAGCCAAGAGGCGAAACGTCAATAAAGAGCTCTGTGTAGTGTCTGGACTTTTCTTTCTCCCCATCCATTCTCACCTATACGTCGAGTCTTTCATGCATTATATAATTTCCTTAAATCTTTAAATTCATATGGTAAATTAATTTTTACAGTTCCTTATAAAAGAGTATTACGCATGTAACAAGGTTGATTTCCTCTGATTATATGAAAGTTACTTTCTTTTGATATGAACACAGTTCAGCTCATTAAGTTACTTAGAGTTCTCAGTTTAGAATTGGGCAATTTGTTCTATGGGATGAAAAGAATATTGCCTTCATTTTAAAGTTGCATTTTGATGCCTAACTGAGACTTTTAGCCAGGTTTTATTTATTTAGATTTTAAATGTTTTGCTTTGATTTCAACGAAATTCTTAACCAACTGGCGCACTTTTCACCTTATGTTTGGCGCTACCCAGTGTGGGAGGCTGTGACTTAAACATTACTTTCATTAAATTAATCTGAGATTTTTTATTTTGAGCTAATTAACATGGATAAAACTATGGCATTAGATGTTAACCAACTAGTGAATCAGTGATGTTTGTCAGAAGGAATTCAAGAGCTAATCATATCTTCGCCATAAAACATTATTTTCATATATAAAACCACATGTGTTCTTTAATTGGAAAACCATTTCCTGAGCGGTTATTCATCTTGGTTTATTGCAATATTAACTTCTTAAAACGTGTATTAGCTAAGTAATATTTAGTTATGGAATGATTTAGTCATTACTAAATCCCGCAAAATTTGACAATGCTTTTCGTCCGAGGATACTAAAACAGAGGAAATGATTGATTTAGGAGTAAACGAAAGAGAGATTTGGTGTAGCTTGTGAGGAAAGACCAGTAAACTGTTATTGCCATTCGCCATAGAATATTGCCTTATTAGATAATATAAATTTGTGTTTTTAACCAGAAATCCCAGTTCGGTGCAGTCAAATTCGTTGAACTAATCCTGCTTTCATATAATATTAACCTATGTATTTAAACGGAGGTTAACTCAATAATATTTATGTCGAATTTTCTTTTTTTTTATTCCTTACTCCTGAGACATTTCAGCAACGTATTTCATCCCAGGAGAATAAGTCCGGAGAAAGGATGGACTTAGGAGCAAATTAAGGGAGAAATTGGCGACATTTTTTGTGTAATGTTTCAAATGCTTTTCTTACACTTGACGATAGAACATCGATTTCCTAGTGAAAATGGCTTGTTTTCTTTAATTCTAAAACCTAGTCCAAGGAAATTTATTTCCCTTGAACTAGCCTTAGGTTAATGATATTTATTTAATTATTTATTTATTATTAAGCAAAGTTTAATTAGGGATATTTCCTTTATCAACAAACGCCTTTTTTGAAATTGATGTAGTTCGACGGGGGAGAGTTTTAAAAGATATTCTTATCTCCCAATCGTTAAATGTAGAAATGTTTCAGCTTTTCTTGAAACGGCTGAGTTGGGTAAGGGAATTGTCCAGATCGGAAATCGTTTAACCTTTTAGGTCACCTAAGTACTCTCATAATTTATTTTACTTATTTAGAACATTGTGTCTGAGGAGCTGACTTAAACCTTTGTCTGAAAATGTGGTTCAGTGAATACCATTTTACAAGAATGAGGAACTCTTGTTGCTTAATCAAACCGATTAGGATTTGGTGTGCAAGAACCCTTAGATCCAGTTTACTATTTATTTATTCCTTTGTGATTTTGCCAAAGATTTACAGTTGTTTTATTAAATCTGAGCTAGGAGTGCAAACGATTGATCGACCAGTACTTTGTTTCAGTGGTAATTACTATGGTTTCGTGTCAGGTTAAGTATAATTAGTTGAAGTGATGCGATTCTGTAGTTAATTATAGTTTCGAATCGTGGCCTTCACCCTTAAGGCTTAATGTAGGATAAATTAACTCACTTTACGAAGCTACAGGAAAAGTGATTTCGTAGTCAGTCGAGCAGAGTGGGTCAAGGAAACACTTAGTAGGTTTTATTGATCCCTAAACATGAAACAAAAGCTAAGAACAAATTTTGTTTGTAAGACTCCTCGTCTGCAGTGAGTACTCTCCATCTTTATTATAGTTATTGGAAGTTAGAGCTGTTATTGGCTGTCATCTTCAATATAGTTATTCCATGTTAAATATTTCTGATTTGTTCATTTGGTCTTCTTAACAATATAACGCATTTGACTTTGCAATCCACAGAGGGTTTGTAAGAACCCATGTTTTTCGGGATCTTCGATTGCAAAGAATGCGATGGGGTACATAACCCTGGTGAATCCTTTTTAAAATTGAGTTTACTAACTCACCAACCACGAACCACACTTGGTCGCTAGAAAATGTATACATTCGGTGTTTTATTTGAAAGGTGGCTTTTGGGTTAAATCGAATCGCATTGTGATCGCTTTTGCCTCAATGTTCACGCACGGAGCCACTTCCAACAAAGATTTCTTCATTTTTTATAATTTACTCATGTAAATTTTCTCTAGCGTTTGTATCATTAACAATTTGGTTGAGATAAGTTTTGCTTATAATTTTAACAAAATCTTTTCCCTCGTTATCAGGTCTTTTATCT
Source organism: Ceratothoa steindachneri (assembly GCA_963969495.1). NCBI lineage: Eukaryota > Metazoa > Arthropoda > Malacostraca > Isopoda > Cymothoidae > Ceratothoa > Ceratothoa steindachneri. Next base: position 23,759,289 of record OZ018317.1, on the reverse strand, counting down.
TTATTCTCTGGAGATAAATAAACTAATAAAATTCTTGTATTATCCATATTAATAATATCAAAAAGCATTGCGCTTAAATTGTCTCCCACATACAATGAGACCCCAATCATCATTACCCGTAATTTGATTATTATTAAAAAACTCCTAACCATTAAATTAACCTCTCCAATCAGCTCCTTACAGGATGATTTCCCCTAAGACTAAGTTATTGCTATCCTCTCAAAATTTCCAATAGCTACGATATTCGCCAGGTCCTTGCAATTATTTTTAATGCCTCGTTTATTCACAGATCAACACTATTTCATTCGATTATGTGTGGCTTGCAATACACTTTATTCAAGCTGCTTCTACTCAGTGCGCTAGATCTTTGAGCGAAAATGTCTTATTACCATTATTTAACAATCAAGACAATCTAGGCGGACCATCAATTCAAACATCCTGATTTAACATTCTTCATACAAGTTACAACCATCAAATATAACAACACAACTACACTTTACACATAAACAAAAATTCACTTACCAGAGACGATTTAAAATGTCTACTTTTCAGTAAAATGGACAAAACCTTGCGGGGAATCATATTATATTAGTGTTGAGTCTATCCAAATTTACAGATTTACGGTCACAAATGGGAAAAAAAGAATATATTTCAACCTAAAGCCTTTTTTCCTCAAACAGACCAAAGATTTATCTTTGCTCAGTTAATCTCGTTTCCCCGAGTGCTATCTCACAGTCGTAATGACTCTTGACCTTTAATCCTAGGATAAAGTAACACTCCCCACTTTAATTTCCTTTAGTTTATTACTTCATATTTAGAGGCCATCCACTGATTCATGCCTATTACAACATCCTCCAGATTATAATCTCAATAATAATTTCATTTTTGGATTTAAAGGGGAAAGGGGTGTATAATTGTAGTTGGAGGGTTGTCTGTTAAACTATAATATCGTAAGGGAGAATTAAGTATCGGACGATTCCAAAGATGATTTCTTCACTGTGTTCATATTTTGGCTGGTTTACCGAAAGTTTCAGGCTAAATCGAGGAAAAGAAGGACGTTGCAAAAATATATTTTATTCTAATATTGACCTATTAACGGGGCAAGCAGCACGTAACGAAGTTACTTTGCGGGTGACTAGCAGTCAATATATATTCAAAGCGAAGTATTAATTAATGAAATGACAAGAATTGGTAAATTTAATAGGAGGAACGTGCATGAGATAATCTTCTTAACGACACTAATCTAATAATCTTGATAATATAATAATCATTCCAACTGAGCTTCTCCGACTATGTATGCTTACTTTCTAGAGGGCGTTTTCTAAAATTGACCATGGGATTAGCTTCAGTTTTTGAGTTCATTGTTATCCCCCTTTAGGGTGGAGATACGAAAAGCTTTGTATGTCAAATTACTTACATACCTGAAGTTTTATCTATATAATAGGATACGCTTGTTGCAGATTTGTGATACAATTCTTTTTGGTCAACAGGTGTATTTACCCAGGTTGGTCGTGGACTTCCGTCTTTTGATAAATATACTCAGAGACGAAAATTGTTTGTTTATGCGTTGTTTAATTGACCAAGGTGTCTTTGACCTTTCGCGCGATCGTACATTCGTGTGTCCCGCGCGCAATTCGAATTCGAATGGCCGCCATATATGTATATATATACATATATTAACAAATATATTTACATTTTTTTTTCGTATTTAAATTCATAGGTGCAAGTTAATTTACATTCTCATTTCCGTATTCCAATTTTAGACATATAATTTTATATGTGTGGAGTTTGCTGGGATTTAATAAGACCACCGCACGCCCATTTTGTGAAGGTGTTTGTTGGGCCTATTGAATCCTGTAATTTGTTGCCAGTAGCCTACCCATTACCTAATCCGATCACCACAAAACTGCAATGTACGAAGCCGTCGCCTTCTAAGCCTTTGCGCCAAAGGTTGATTGAAATTGGACAGCCACATACTATGAGGGCCCACATTGCAGATTTTCTGTTTGATAACACATAGCGTGAGCTTGTTGAGACCAAATGAAGTGTGAATGTGGTTGCCTATTTCAATTCCTCTTGCTTCTTTACAATAGAGCATCCACCGATATTATCTAAGGATGGGCATGGCTGATATTACATCTTAACCTTCCTTTCCACTTTGTCCTTATTTCGTTTGTACTTCTCTACTTTTCATCATCTCTTTCTCCTTCCAACTCATTTTTTCTATGAGAGAAAATGGCCTTGGTCTCAACAATATGGTCATCGGTTCCTCTTTGAATTTTATATTTTCTGATTTATCCTGCCATTATCCTACTTAAATTGCACCCTTCCATAATTAAATAGCCTCCTTCAATAGTTAAATTACGTGTTTCATCAATTGGCTCGATCCACAGCATTTATTATCTCATTCTTGCTATTCCCACCTTTTACTCTTCAGCTGCATGAGTGCATCCACAATTGGCATTCTTTGATTGCCACATTACTTTCAATCAAGACTCCAATTACGCCTCCGACTGTCGAGCCTTTTCATCTCAGACTGGGCTTCATCACTCTCGCATCAGTGGCCTTATCAAAAGACCTCGATGGAAGATTCCTCAATAAACATAGACATTGAAAATACAAAGAAAGATTCGAACCATTAAATATTTACTCTGAATAACAGAAATTCACGCAATGGTGCCATTTTATCTGCTATTTATCCATTAATGGCGACTCACGATCAAAGATGGTGATAATTATTTCCCATTAATTCACGATCCATCCCACCTTAAGTTAAGATCATGCCCCTGTCGATGGTCAATATTGTCATCGTCCTTGAACTTCATCTCATAACGGGGCTTGCCTTTGTGGTAGAGCAATGCAGGGATTGGGAGAGATGTGATACTTCTCCTTACTTCACCACTTTCTTTTAAAAGCTCGTTTGGAAACAAATTGGGGGCTAATGCCCTCGTTAGTTTTCGCTCTCAAAAATAGTTAAAAAGTCACGCAATTAATGTCGTGATTTAAAGAATATCGCGAATTAAAGAAGTCATGGACAGATAGTGGGAGAGGACTGACAGTAAAAGAAATAACAAAAAAAGAAAATCGGACTTACTAGGCATTTTGGATGACAAGGTTTTGTTTGGTGTAATCCAATGAGGGAATGTGCGTATATATTTATGCATTTACGGATGGTTAAAAAAAAAACGAGGGCATCTACACCGGAGAATTTATGAAGATAATCGTACATAAAGTGTGTAAGTTAAGAGAATTATAATGTGTGGAATAAACATACACAACGAGGAGACTACTAGGTGGGATAGGAGCTGAGAAGAAAACTGCTGAATCAGGCCCCGTTCAACAACAAATGTAGAGTGGCTTGTTGGTATGTGTATGTTCAGTCAGAGGGGAAAAAGAGGAAGAGGGCAGGGAGAGAGAAGGGAAAAAAGAAGAGACAGAAAGAAGGAACGAAAGACCATGAGTTACCCGGTGAAAGCCGTCGATCCGAACGCAGGTCCTGTCCTTCCACAACTTCGGTGCTGTCTGTCTATCTGTCGAGCTTAAATTGTTTCTCTTTTCTTTATTTGTCTATCTCACTCGCCCCTTCTCGGGGTATTTTTCCTCCTCCCCATCTCGAAGCTAATTTAGGAGGGGGCGAATTCAGGGATTTGCCTCCCGCTGAAGCCCAAATGGATGCGTCTCTTCTGCGGAGGATAAAAAAGTGACTAATGAAGAAGAATTCCTCGAAGGATCTTCGATAGGAGTCCTGAAGGAGGACAAACATCGCTTACAATAGGAACAAACCCATCTCAGGGATTAATACCGTCGCTAGAGGAGAAGGTTTAGGGGAAAGGTGAGTGCGCGGATGTGTGTGTGTGGAGAAGAAAAAATGTGTATGGATAAAACGAATGTGCGTATTTGCGAGAAAGAAGTGTCTCCTGTTAGTACGGAAGGGATTATATGCACCTGTGTGTTCCCGAGAGTCTGCAGAAAGTGAATGTGCATCAATGTGAAAAAAGGTGAATGTGCACCTTGTGTGCAGAAGGTGAAGGTTTGGTGGAGTGGGGAGCTTGTTTATGTAAAAGGTGAATGTGTGACTTAAAAGGAAAGATAAAATGCGCTCCTCTTTGTGAAAAAGGTAAATGAGGGTTTGTTTGTGGAGAAGGTGAATGAGCACATGAGTCTTAAGAAGGTGAATGTACGCCTGTGTGTGAGGAAGATGAATATAGCCATGTGTGTGAGGAAGGTGAATGTTAGCCTGTATGTAAAGAAGATTAATGTGTACCTGCCTTTGAAAATAAAGGATACCTTTCTGTAGAGTAGGTGAATGTAATTGTTTTGGGTGCAAATTAATGTCATTTTGATGGTCGAGAATGTGAATGAACACCTGTGTGTGAAGGTGAATTTATATCCAGTTGTGGAAAAGTGAATGTGCCTCTTTATCTCAAAGGTGAATGTGTGCCTCTCCGTGGATAAGTTGGATGCGTGGCTTCATGTGGACAAGGTGGATGCGTCTTATCTATGGAAAATGGGAATACGTGTGTAAAGAAGGTTAACGCCAGCCCCTCCATTTAGAAAGGTGGATGTGAAGTTGTACGTAGAGAAAAAGATGCCTGGATGTATGTGGAAAAAGTGAATGCGTGCCTATATTTCTGTGGAGAAGGCGAATGCGCTCCTATTTTAGTAGAAGGTGGATGCTTGGCTGTATGTGGTGGTGAATCTGCGAATGTTTGGGGAGAAGTCGGATGTGTTGCTATATGCCGAGACGAATGCATGCATGTCACTGGAGAAGGTGAATGCATGAGTCTATGTGAAGAAGGTGAACACATGCCGGTCTGGAGAGAAGGCGGATGAGTCGCAGTATGTGTATAAAGTAAATGTGAGGCTGTCTGTGGAGATGATAGATGCGTGGATATCTGTGAAGATGTGAATGTGTCCACGTCTCTGAGGAAAGTGTAGCGCCGCTGTATTGTGAGGAGGAGGAGGTAGATCAGAGGCTGACTATAGAGAAGGAGAATGTTCGACTGTCTGTGTGGATGTTTGGCTATGTGTGGAGAATGTGAATGCTTGGTTGTTTGTGCAAAATGTGAATCCGCGCCTGTCCTTATATGAGGTGAATGCGCGGCTGTCTTTGCAGAAGCTGGATGCGTGGTTGTATGTGCGCGTTTATCGTGGTGACGGTGGGTGCTAGGTTGTATTGGAACAAGTTGTTGAATGGCTCACTGTGGAGAATGTAGATTCGTGTATATATGTGAAGACGACAATTGCTACCATGTTGATAAAAAATGTGGAAGCGTGTATGTATGTGGAGAAGATCAATGCTCGCCTGTCTGTGGAGAAGGTGGATGCGTGATAGTCTGTGTATAGTCTGTGGTTTCGTGTAGAGAAGGTGAATACACGTCTGTTTAGGGTGAAGATGGGTGCTTGGTTGTATCGGGACAAGATGGAGGCGGGGCTTTTAGTGGAGTAGGTGGAGACGTGGCTGAATATGGAGAACTGTGAATCCGTGATAGTATATGCAGAACATACATATGTGGAATAAGTGAATGTGTGGCTGTCTGTGGAGAAGGTCGATATGTGGCTGTATGAAGAATAGAGAATCTTGAGATTTGCTCCACCTCGTACCTGATGCACAGCACAGTTTGTTCTTGACCCCTACTCCGGTGTGTTGTGGGGGGAGAAGGGAGAATCTGCCTTCAGTGCTGATTTGGGGGAGTGAGGTTGTGGGGAATTGAGCCCCCTTTAAGTTAAAGAGTGAGTCCATCTGGACTCTGCCTCTCTTCGGCTACCCTCGCCATGTACCTCACCCTAACTTCACCAATTCCAAACAATTTCTGCAGGAGGTTCAGACGTTGGCTTTGGATTCTCACTTTTAAGATGATACTATTAATAATAATTATAATAATAGTAATGATAATAATATTAATAACACGGAATCGCAATGACTCACACACACCAAACACCGCTTCTCTCTTACACCCTTTTGGTGCATCACACACACAAAACACCTCTCTTTCTTACACCACTTTCCGCCGCGCGTACAACACATTTCTTCCCTCTACAATTAATCATTATTATTATTATTGACGTAATTTGTTAAACATAATATTTATTCCTTATAATAATAATAATAATATTATCAAAAAATCGGTCCTAATCCTCCCGAACGCGAATCTGGAAAAATAATCTTGCCTTTCCTCTCTAAATAAGATCTCGTCGTTCGTACATTATGGTCCCATCGCTCTGTCATACGAACTGTCTTATTTAAAGGATTTGCTTCATCCCCTGGCCTTGGAAGGGGCGATTTTGAACATGGTGGAGTCCTTTACGTTCTTCGTCAACACCCCTTTCGGTCTGTCTCGTCTCCCATCACTATTGCCCACTAAGTAGAAGCCCTCGTTAGTCAATCTAGGTATCATTTCATTTCAACCTCAAAACAATCGGAGATCGAAGCTTGGCCCTGCTAGTCATAGTCCCGATCGATTCGAGGGACGATAATATTTAACTACTTCAGATCCCTAGATGTAAGAGGCTGAAAGAGGACCCCATTCAACGGGAAATCAAAATTTCAGGTGGTGGAATTGGAAAAAAAAATGTGTGAAAAGAGCTCCATATAAAAGCGGTGAAGTTAGGGGAAGCTAAGATGCGTGACCGAGAAGTCTCCTTTTGGCCCTAGGAGTGAGAACTTGATATTTAATTCCTCCTCTTTTTTCTGAAGCTGCCCGCGTGGGTACGGCGTTGGACTTGTAGCGTCAAGGCACAAGTTCGATCCCAGTGAGCGACGACAAAATCTTTCAGAGGCGTCACGATCTGGCTGCCCATTGGTGGATACACAACAACGCCTTCACAGCACAACATCACCACTCCATCCTCATTTCCGGGTCCAGCCGAGAGAGTGAGAGGAGTGTCCCCTATGGGTCCCCTATTGGTTTTTATGACCCCATATCTACATATTTCTGACGCTGAGCTCCCCCCCTCCTCCTTGGGATCAGGCAAGTTTCACACGATATTGGGTGGTGTCTACACACAATACTACCCCTTAAGTATCCACATACACCTACATCTGCAACGATGTGCAGCATCTGGTGCTTGCAGACTTGCCGGCAAGTGTCATTCTGATCTTATGTGTATTTCATTATCTGGTTAGAAGATTTCTTCCGAGATGTGATGATTAATTGTGAAATTTACACTTTTTCTTTCCTGGTAGGCGTTTTTGCCACCGATTTACTCTAATTTAGGGCCTCGTTATTTGGAGACCTACAACTTACTGGGAGAACCAGCGAGGGATCAGCCACACACCGGGGGACTGACTCCCCCCCTTCTTTAATAGCTCCACATGAAGTAAATATTTCCCTCATTCTGAATGTAATAACGAATAATTAATAGTGAAGAAAAGAATGATTTGCTTTACGTCTCCTGTAATCGGCTCGAAATGAATCACGTACGACATTTTTTAGCCTTTAGTCCTCCAATATCGATCGTGTCACATCAATACAGCTGTCAAACACAGTGCATATTCTTCCAAGCTCCTTCATTTTCTCCTCTGAAATTTCCAATAGCAGGTTTTAGACAGAGAAATGGATGTGAGATTAATTTGAGCCTGATGCAACATAGTCCATAAGCTTGCACAAAAGTTGCAATTGGTATATTGTGCAAACACTACACTACATAATGTATTTAAATGACCCAATGGATATAAATTTAGTTCAAAATAGAGATTTGTCTTTAAAACATGATTTGTCTGGCAGAGTATAGATAAACACATAGGATTTAAACAAACGAAACTTTAAAATCATTGTTAAAGTTCGTTGGAATAATAAATCCAATGGCGTTTTTCTATATAAGAGGATTAACTAAATAAAACTATCAAGAATCGGTCGAAAACGAAACAATTAATATATGAGCTAATTCTAGCTTCTAAAATCGTCCATGGGTTTCTTCTCTTTTTAAAATGGATCCCCAATTTCGCATGGACAAGATGGCTGTAATCAGAGAAGGTAACACTGAAATCCCAATTGTGTATACAGGATTATAAATGACCGTGATACCAACCATTTTTCATTGTAAGGTTGTTAATGATAAGTACGATCTACCAAAAACGTTAAACCAACTATGTAGAGAGAACCACTAAAATAGTAGTATTTCCCTTCTTCCTAAGATATTACTTCGGGAGAGAAAGCGACCTCTTGAGGACAAGAGGTCCGCATCTTGTTAAATCTTGTTACAATCGTGAGTAACAATGTCACTAAGACCACCTATTACCGAAGTTCGCCCCACTTTACTCTCGAAGTTCAAAGGAACAAAATCGCTCACTACCCTAAATCTCCCATTATAACCATTTAATAACCCTAGTTATCTAATTGATATTCGGAACCTGATTCCGTCATATTCAGGTACCTATATGTGATAAAACGGTTTGAGGCCGCTTAATTTCAACCGTTATCACATGTTGTTTAGAAACACGATGCTACCCACGTGCATCTTCGCCTTGAAGCCGGGCGCATTATCGCCGCCACCTGAGTCAATATTAAACCAAGGAGGTTTATCATCCCCCCCCCCCATGCACCGATCACGCAAGATTGAGTTAGGCTTATGGGCAGATAAGTTATTGTTCTCAGGCGCGGCTGTGCATTCCCTTGAAGCTTCCACTCCATTGTCCGCTACGCCAAGGGGATGTCTCGACTATTTATATGGAAACTCTACCACTAAGAGCAGATTCGAGATCCAGATTTTCTTCGCGACACATCACTACGATCCACTCTCACCTTGAGCACCAAGGGCCCTCTACCTCGAAATCCACCATCATTGTCCAGAAGAGAAAAATATCACTTGAGTGCCAAGGTTCGAGCCTTCAAGCCGCCAAGTCCACAAGGCTTCCCCTGTTGTTCAGAAAGAGAACAACGTTAGAACAGCCATTGTTCTTTGAGCCCGTTGACAAGAGACGGTTCTCTCCCTTCTCCCCTGTTGTTCAGAAGAAGAATAACATTAGAACAGCCATTGTTCTTTGAGCCCGTTGACAAGAGACGGTTCTCACCCTCCCCTCCCCTGTTGTTCAGAAAGAGAACAACGTTAGAACAGCCATTTTTCTTTGAAACCGTAGACAAGAGACGGTTCTCCCCCCCCCCTCCCCTTCGTTGTTCAGAAGAGAACAACGTAGAACAGCCATTGTTCTTCAAGCCCGTTCGTCAAGAAACGGTTCTCATTCCCAAGACGCCACGTCAGGATCATTTAATTCCCCCCCCCCCCTCCCTTCGGCTGGAACTCGCCAGCGGACAGTAGATTCCTTCGCGTCGCCTTCCTCTGCACAACACGTGTAATTACGTAAGCTGAACATTACCTTTGGGTATTTAACCTTTTTGTCAACCCTATCCTGCGCTTTAAATGGTTTAGCGAACCATCCCATCCCTTTAATTTTTATTTGTTTTACCTTTTTAAATCTCTTCCAAATCTTAATCCCCGGATTAGCTAGATTTCCCACGACCCTTTCCATTCTCTGTTTATGTTAATATTTTCCGTTTTGTGTGTTGTTGATAGTTTTTATTAATAAAACTCTATTTTATTAATGATAGCCATATTATTATCCTTGAGCTCAGTTCCACTTCTTGAAGCATATTGAAGATAAATAATATCGGTCAACCCAGACACCACGCACTCTAAATATAAATGAATAATTCCCTCAACGAATAGTCATATATTGTATATCGTCGAGAGTCCATTCTACGACATATATATATATATATATATATATATATATATATATATATATATATATATATATATATATATATATATATATATATATACATATATACTATTTAAATTTGGTATCAAGTGTGTGGGGTTTAACCATATAGCTTTGCAAACACTGGTCTTAGTCGAGTAAAGCATAGTGTTATTCGTTATAAGAATAGAGTATAGTAGTTCCCTTTTGTTTTAACGATTGCTATCCCCTTTTTGAAACTTAAGAAGCTGGAGTAGCTCAAGGAACTGTTATAATAATTTGTTTGTGTTTTTTTGTGTGATTTTAGTCATTGGTTATTTAAATCGAGAAACCAATTACGAATAGGTCAGTGCCCATATTTAGGTAGGCTAACTCTCTAGAAGGCATAATTCTTATTGCAAGGAATTTTAGTTGGTTGATTATTGCGCCCCCAAGTGCAAAGATGACTCAGTTCGAAATCTTTAAAGCGCAAGGAGAATCCTTGGGACTTTCCGGGAAAGATTTAATTGAGTACGTTCAAGAGGAGCAAAGAACAGAAAGAGAAAGAGAAGAAAAAGAAAGAGAAAGAAAAATTCAACGGGAAGAAAGAGAGGATCGGAAAAGACAAGCTGAGCTTCACCATCAGATTGAAATATCTCGTGTTGAGGCCGAAATACAATCAGCCAGTTTCCGTTCAGAAGCCCCGCCCAATCTCCCACTTAATCTCCTCAATTTCAGGGATGGAGAGGATTTCGGAGCATTTTTAGCCCACTTCGAAAAGATCCTCGAAATCAATAACATGGATCTGGAGGCTGAAGGTGTAGTCAGATTACTTCCCTTGTTAAATTGTAAATTGCGCGAAATTTTCATATTTTTACCATCTGAATGTACAATTAACTAAAGCACCTTAAAAGCTGAGTTATTGGCCGCTCATAATATGACTCCCAATTTCTACCGCCAAGAATTTGAAGGAGATCGTATTAAACCCGGACAGACGTTCCGTCAATTCGGATACATTCTTCAGAGGAATTTTAAGTTCTGGTTAGAATCCTCAAAGGTTGATCCTAACTTCGAGTCCTTAACAGACTTCGTGTTGCGGGATCAATTTTTGGCGTCTCTCCCGACGGAGATCCGCGCGTTCGTCAAAGATCGTCGGTGCCAGACCTTTAAAGAGTGTACCGAAGAAGCGGATGTCTATGCCACAAGCCATAGTTTATACCCAAAGGAGAATCGAACTTCTCACCAACCCCCTAACCAGGAAAGAAGAAAGGATTCGCGCCCGTTCCCAGGATTGCTGAGGAAGTTTCCGAGCCCCGTAAAACCCCCAAACTTCTTTTCTCAAAACCAACAACGGGACACCAAACCTCTTGTTAAGATTTCTCCTCCATCACTCTTCCCGAAGTGACCAATCATATGCTTCACCTGTGGTGTAGAAAACCACATGAGCTGCAATTGCCCCCAAAATTCTAGTCTTAAAAGCGGACCAGCCCACCAAGTTCACCAGATTAATGCAACCCCGGCCTCCCCGGTGGTGCAGACCCAAGCAGCAACTTCTCCCCCTCCGTCAGGCCACCAGGTAAATTTTATTTTTGATAAAAGTTCATCGGGAACTTTGAAATTTGAGGAGGGCAGCGTGAACGGCTGCCGAGTATCGACTCTCGTCAGGGACACAGGGTGTACGTGTTTCATCGTGTCCGACGAGCTCCTCCTCCAGTGAACGCTAACCACGAAAAATTTGCGGTGGCACATGACTACCTTGGGCGGGCGAACCAATTCCCCGTCGTTAGATGTTACCTGCAGTGTCAATATTATAATGGCTGGGCTGAAGTCATTTCAGCACCCATACAGTTCTGTTTCGTACTTATAGGACAAAGCCCCCAAGTAAGTTCTGACCCTGTGTCTCAGGCCGCCCTTCCTCGAGGCCGAGATAAGAAAGAAGCCCAGGAGCCCGTCCCCATCAGAACCCCGATACCGTCCGAATTCTCGGAGACCCTTAACTAGGACTTTAGGACGGCACAAAAGGAGTGTAAAGTACTAACACCTTTATGGGATGAGGCCCAAAACAAGGACACGGATACTGTCTGTGGACCCAAAGAAAAAAAGTACCCCCGACGTGCCCATGGAGATACGTTCGTAGCACTGGACGAAACATCGGTGCTTGAAGAGGATTACCCCACGGAGTCCCTTAATGTAATACAGACAGTGTGCATCCAACCTGATGCCGATTACCCTCTTCCTTTCCTACCAGGCGAGCCTTTTGAACCCTCTGACCTGGATATTGACGCGCAGCTGACACCACATCAAAAGAGTCAGCTACAAGAACTATTATGTCAGTTCGATGGCGTTATTTCAGAGAAGCCTGGATGCGCTGCTAGTTTCGAGCATGATAATAAATTAACAACCTTAGAACCCGTCCGTTCAAAACCCTATCCCATGCCGATTCATTTACGCCAAGCCTTTAACGCCGAACTTGATAATTTAATTAGTTTAGACATAATAGAACCTTCCACCTCTAGTTATTGCTCCTCAATCGTCATGGTCAAGAAACCTGATGGCTCTCATGCGATGTGCATCGACTTCCGGAAGTTAAATTCGGTAACTGTGTTCGACGCCGAGCCCATCCCGTTGGTAGACCAAAACCTCCACCTTTTTGAAAACGCCAAGTTCATCTGAGAACTCGATTTGTGCAAGGCGTATTATCAAATCCCCCTCCCGCCCGAGGTGAAAGCATATACCGCCTTTGCAACGGAGAAAGGCTAAATGCAATTTAAGCGCCTTCCTTTTAGCCTCGTCACTGCTTGTAGCAACTATAACCGTCTCATGAGAAGGTTGTTAGATAGACTTCCGAATGTCTCCTTTTACTTTGATACCGTCTACGTCGCTACTCACGAATGGAGTCTCTATTTAACCACCCTATTAGCTCTCTTTGAGCGACTGCGCGAAAATGGCCTCACCATTGGCCCCAGCAAATGCCATTTTGCCCACGAAACCATAAAATACTTGGGTTCCAAAATAGGACAAAGCCAGTTAGGTCCACAAGAGGACAAGATTAAGTCAATCGCCGAAATGCCACTCCCGATTACAAAGAAGCAATTAAGATCGTTCCTAGGATCAGCTTCTTACTATCGGCGATTTGTCCCGAATTTCGCTGCAATTTCGGCGCCCCTCAGCTCCCTTTTAAAAAAGAATTCCCCCGATCGTCTACGTTGGAATGATGTCGCTGTTTCCCATTTTAATCAGCTTAAGAGTAAGCTCATTTCTGCCCCCATTTTAAAGTTGCCCAACCCGGAAAAATCCTTTGGGGTTAAGACCGACGTGAGCAACGAGGGCATTGGAGGTGTACTCCTTCAATATGAGGATGACGGAACGAGTCATCCGGTTGCATATGCTAGTCACCAATTATTACCACGCGAAAAGAGATATGCCACTATAGAGAAGTAATCTCTATCAATTATCTGGCTTATAGACAAATTCAAAATGTATTTGATAGGAAAAGAATTTCAGATAGGAACCGACCACCGTCGGTTAGCCTATATTAGGAATGTGCGACACTCCAACGGCCGAATCATGCGCTGGAGTTTACTCTTGCAAGAGTATCAATTTAGAATAAATTATATAAAAGGTTCCGATAACCAGGTCACTGACGCACTCAGTCGGAATGCGTTACCAAATAGCGTAGATTAATTGTATTCGTAGGATTAGAATCTCCATGTATATATATACCGTCTTGTACGCCTTAAATTAAATTCTCTTGTAATAGAACTAGTTAATGTATGTCTGAATTTTGTAACGCTAAATGTCTATTTTTTTTTGTATGTATATTTATTTGTACCCATTAAATTACGTATAAATTATTTTGTCCTATATGTACCAATTTTATATCATTTCATTGCTCCATGCCCCTTTTATTGATTAAGTTTGTATTAAAGGTTAGTTTCCCCTATAATCAAAAGATCAAAATAATCATATGTATTGAGGTAATACTAGTTAGGTGCATGAAGGTACGGTGGGTACAAGAAAACGAGTTCCCCACAATGGAGCTCTATCGTTGTCCCTTCTCTCTTTTTTTGGAAGTGAAAATTTTCCCCTGGAATGGAGGGGTGTGATAGAACGGTTTGAGGCCGCCTAATTTCAACCGTTATCACATATTGTTTAGAAACACGATGCTACCCACGTGCATCTTTGCCTTGAATCCGGGCGCATTATCACCGCCACCTGAGTCAATATTGAACCAAGGAGGTTTATCATCTTCCCTCCCCCCGTTCGCCCCATGCGTCGATCACGCAAGATTGAGTTAGGCTTATGGGCAGATAAGGTATTGTTCTCAGGCGCGGCTGTGCATTCCCTCGAAGCCCCCATTCCATTGTCGCCTACACCAAGGGGATGTCTCGACTTTTTATATAGAAACTTTACCACTAAGAGCAGATTCGAGATCCAGATTTTCTTCGCGACACATCACTACGATCCACTCTCACCTTGAGCACCAAGGGCCCTCTACCTCGAGATCCACCATCATTGTCCAAAAAAACACAATATCCCTTGAGTGACAAGGTTTGAGCCTTCAAGAGGCCAAGTCCACAAGGCTTCCCCTGTTGTTCAGAAAGAGAACAACGTTAGAACAGCCATTGTTCTTTGAGCCCGTTGACAAGAGACGGTTCTCTCCCTTCTCCCCTGTTGTTCAGAAGGAGAATAACATTAGAACAGCCATTGTTCTTTGAGCCCGTTGACAAGAGACGGTTCTCACCCTCCCCGCCTGTTGTTCAGAAAGAGAACAACATTAGAACAGCTATTGTTCTTTGAGCCCGTTAACAAGAAACAGTACTCCCCCTCCTCCCCCCTGTTGTTCAGAAAGAGAACAACGTTAGAACAGCCATTGTTCTTTGAGCCCGTTGACAAGAGACGGTTCTCTCCCCCCTCCCTGTTGTTCAGAAGAGAACAACGTAGAACATCCATTGTTCTTCAAGCCCGTTCGTCAAGAAACGGTTCTCATTTCCAAGACGCCACGTCAGGATCATTTAATTCCCCCCGTCCTTCGGCTGGAACTCGCCAGCGGCCTGTAGATTCCTTTTCGTCGCCTTCCTCTGCACAACACGTGTAATTACGTAAGCTGAACATTACCTTTGGGTATTTAACCTTTTTGTCAACCCTATCCTGCGCTTTAAATGGTTTAGTGAACCATCCCATCCCTTTAATTTAAATTGTTTTACCTTTTTAAATCTCTTCCAAATCTTAATCCTCGGATTAACTAGATTTCCTACGACCCTTTCGATTCTCTGTTTATGTCAATATTTTCCATTTTGTGTGTTGTTGATAGTTTTTATTAATAAAACTCTATTTTATTAATGATAGCTATATTATTATCTTTGAGCTCAGTTTCACTTCTTAAGTATATTGAAGATAAATAATATCGGTCAACCCAGACACTACGCACTCTAAATATAAATGAATAATTCCCTCAACTAATAGTCATATATGGTATATCGTCGAGAGTCCATTCTACGACACCATATATATACGAGTATATCCATATTTATTGTGTAACTTTTATCTAGTGTATATTAAAAATCTATTTTTGTCATTGTGTTTGGAATATTCCTTGATTACGCACCTGCAGCCATCTATTTAAATCGCACTCTTAGAACAATAACACTTGTTGCCTTGCTTAGCCTACCTTAGAGCTCATGTGCGTATGTTCTCGTACACTGTGCCATACTTTGACAAACTACAAAATTGAGTCTGTAGAATTTGTTAAATTTGCTTAGATATTTACTAGTGTCCGTTTTAGGATGTAATCTAAAGGGTTTTAATGTGATCTACAACCTGAACTCTACAGAAAAATTGATACATATACAGTATCGTCTAAAAATATCAGAAAGCCTGTATTTCTATGAAAACATCTTCCATTTTCAGTCGCGTGCGACACTATGTCAGTCCGTCAGTTCGCAATAACATATAAACTATTCGAATAATTCTAACGAAATTTGAAACCCTTATGTTGATTTAAATTACCTTTCGATTGATATAATTCCTAATGTCCTCCCAAGGTTAGTCCGGGAAGTTTTAAAGGTCGTAAGTTCCTAAATCAGAATAAGTGAGAGCACGCGACGCTGGTCAGCTGACCTTGTTTTGTAGTTTATACCTGTAATCTATACATGCAGTTTATACTTGTAGGTTATACCTGTAGATTATTGTAAACAAATTCTGGATACCTTGAACTTTCAATGACAAGGGTTTTTAGACTGTACTGTATACTACATTTTTTTATGAAAATAAATTAAATAAAAAAAAAGCGTCTGTAAAACTCGAATGCTATAAGAAAGTCCCTCAATTTTGATCTCTGAATTCTGCAACAATTAAGATCTAGAAGCAGGTGGCAAGATTTCTTGCGGTGCATTCCTTAGTACTACGCAGAACCCTCTTAGTGTGGATTCGGTAAGGTTAAGTTCTGTCACAGAATACATCTTGTGGCTGATTCAAGAGTCGATGGTGTCGAAGAAATTCTCTTGCCGATGTTCCATTGCAATTAATTTGGCAAAATACTTTTGCTCTCATGTTGACTGCTTGAAATGAGGCCTAAGAATACTTTTTGTCGATGGGTTGGGTTTTCTTACATTCAAGACCCAAAACATACTTTGATGATCATTTCTAAATGGTATCAGATCATTTCCATCTTGAACTCATTTAAAAAAAAGGATTTCTGGTCGACTGAACCCATCCTAATCCGTCGTTTCAAATTGGCATCCGATCACACCCATTTGAGAAACCTAAAAATATTTATCTTAATCCATCACAAAGACTGAGTTATTATGATTTCTATTTTAGAAATGTAAATAAAATTGTAAACCAGAATCGCGTAGCTCACAAAGTAAACCGGCAACATTTGCTAAATCTGGCTCTTCTGGAGTGTACACTTATGAGCTTTCTTAGCTCTAAATTAATATAACAACGAGGTGACAACATTTTCAGCTCTAACCGCCGAAAAAGGTATTTAAAATTTCCATGAAAAGCTAAGTAGGAAAGAAATAGGAACCTCATAGATACTAAGATGAATGCAAATGTCATGGGCAAAGAATAAAATAGGAAAAAAATGGTATTAATCAATTAGCTGATGACAAGTCCTACAAAACCTAAACCCCACAATCAATCTAAAACAACGGTGATGGTCAAGAAAGGAAAGGGATTTAACCCTACATGAAACAGGCTATTGGATAAAACACAGCTGCCAAATTTCAAGCATATAAAGTTCATGGATTTAGGCCTCAAAATGCGCGCCGTGAGTGTGTGTAAATGCATCCACTTGCCTGTATGCAGTATGAGTTCATGCAGGTACATCTTGCCTTGTGTGGGTCGCCGCTATATGTGAAACTAGGTCGAATAAAGTGAGTCAATCATCTTTCACCGATTTTCTATTTTGATCTTTTTGTCGAGGGAGCAAAACCGCGTTTAGGGGAACGCCCCTGCCATCCCTTGGTCATTTTCCTTAATTAATCGAGAGACAAGTCATAAATTTGGAGCGCTTATGGAAGAAAAACTACCTCTTTTCACTAGCTATTAAACTGAAGCCATAAGACCGTCGAACCCACGTGATTTATTCAATACGATCCCAGAGGAAAGGGCTCGCGTCAGCTCCGAAATTTATTGTTCGTGTTTGTTTTTGCGGCTTTTCTCGCGGTATTTGTGCAAATGGTCCTGGGGCTTTTATGGCAACCTGTCATCCTTGTGGAAAGGAAGAGCACCGGAGAATTACGCATTGCGCAAGTCTCGATTGTTTCAGATCTTCTCTTGGTTATTCCAGTTATGTTTCTTTAACGCATTATCACTTAACTTAAATTCTTCACTTTACGAATATCTTTTACGAAATCCTTTGCGTGAAGATTTACTCTCAATGTTAACACACTCTAAAAACCTTTCCAGGGTCTCTCACAATATAAATGCAACGAAATAATTCGGGATGAAAATATCAAATTTCTTTGCTTGATAACTTTCTAATTTTTGTTCGAGCTTGTACCAGTCTAGGATCAAACTAACGGCTCATGAACAGTCTTTGTTGTTCTTGAGAAATTAAAGGTGGTAGTTGTTGTAGTTGGGCTAAATATATTAACAAAATCAGATAATCTCAAGTACTAGGGACTTGTGAACTGCCTCAATATTCTTCCCATCATGATTCCAGAGCCTTTGGCGTAAAAGAATGTTGTCTCAGTTAAGGTTCACGTCTTTGGAAGCTATTTTCGAGTCCCTTCTCGTATGTTTAAAGACATAAGACCAATGCCAGGGATACTAATTCAATGCTTTCAATTGCTTATAAAGAGAATTCAATTGTACTTGTAGTTGGCTGCTGATTACTAACACGACTATTGAATGAATCCGAGGGAGAGAGGTACCCTGTGTAGTCTATTACACTTGGTACCTGGAGGAGCTTCAAATCCTCCAGGCTTTAGTGTAAATTAGGGAAGACCCGTCCCTGGGTTGACTGAACTCTCAGATGGGACTTGGTAAAGTTGTTGCTGCGCATCCCTCCCTCCGTCTCAGCGCTACTTTATATTTTGTTTACTCTACGACTATCCTCTCAACCTTTTGTCTACCTGTACTTGGTACCAGGAGGAACTCTTCTCACACGCGCAGAGTGAAAATTATGGATGCCCCGCCACTGGGTTAAAATGAACTCTTAGATGTGGTCTGGGTAAGTTGGTACGCTTCCTCCTCGCTCCCTTACAACCATCCTTGCTCTCTATGACTATCCATTCAACCCTCTGCTTAGGCTTAAGGAGCTGACCAGCAAGCACAGGCTATGGCAAACTAGAGGCACTGGAACATCTACAGTGGCGGCAACAAAAAAAGTGACATGTGACAATTCGGGGAAAATGAAACAGAAAAATGTAACTTACATATTTTATTATGAATATTTCATGAAAGTTAATACTTGGTCATGTTGCCCTTGCACTTGATGACCATTC
The DNA here is from genome assembly GCA_963969495.1 of Ceratothoa steindachneri. Lineage (NCBI taxonomy): Eukaryota > Metazoa > Arthropoda > Malacostraca > Isopoda > Cymothoidae > Ceratothoa > Ceratothoa steindachneri. Next base: position 23,740,656 of record OZ018317.1, on the reverse strand, counting down.
TGAGTCGATTGGGCATTGATTCAGCGAGGTTTGCGAAGTAGGTGGGGTCGATCGTAACCCAGATCTTCTTCAGTGATTCTATCAGGTCCTTGATGCTGCCGGATGCTGTCTCTTGAACTTTGGATTTCATCAGATTCCAAGCATTCTCAATAGGATTTAGGTCCGGGGAATTACCAGGCCACTCCAAAACACTAATATTATTATCATTGAAGAACCTTTTTACTAACTGGGACCTGTGAGCAGGGGCACCATCATGCATGAAAAATTCACACCGATGAATTTCCCAAAATGGCAGCATGTGCTGCTTCAAAACTTCGAGATAGTTAGTCCCCCTCATGGTTACATTCTTGGGAAGGAAGTACAGACCTCCTCTGCCCTTGTTTCCACTAAAGGCACCCCACACCATCACACTATCAGGGTGATTCACAGTTTTCACGGTATATTTTGGGTCCTACCGAGACACATTGCTGGGACGACGCACGATCTTTGACTCTCCTCTGACCAGCCTAAAGGTGCTCTCATCACTGAACATCACCTTCTTCCAATGGGCAGCTGTCCAATGTTTATAGGTCTTGCAAAAATTGAGCCTTTTCATCTTCATAGCCTTGGTAAGAAGTGGCTTCTTGGCAGCGCGGCGAGCCGGTAGGCCTAAGTCCTTCTGTAAGCGATGACGGATGGTCCTGAGGGCGACGTTCTGGAGAAGGTCTGGGTGTTTTTTCTTGATTGAAGCGGAGGTTACAGAAGGGTCTGACATCACTTCACGCCTTAGGATATTATCAGTCCTTGGAGATGTCTTCCTAGCTGCACCAGTGCCCTCCTTCCTCTTTGGTATGGTACCTGGTGGCAATAACTCAGCTGCCCGTTTTAGGCGATAAATCGTATTTCTTGAGGTTCCTAAATCTGCTGCTACATCAATAAAAGACTTTCCCTGCTCTAATAGGGTCAAGGCACGGCTTTTCTCTGTCATAGAAAGCTTTTTCCGCCCCATTGTATCCACTTGCACAGAAGTTATAGCACGTCAAATGTAGGCACGAATGCAGGAAATCAGCACGCTGGAGCGTTGTACACGAAAACCTCACTGTACGAGCTCAAACGAGACAGTGAGTTCCAATAAAGCGCAGTTCTGTTGTCTTAGCTCAGGAGAGTCATCCACTCGTGGCATAAGCCCCGCCCCTTTTCATTGGCTTGTTGGCAAGTAAAATCGTGAAAGCGATTTTATGTATCGATTTCTATTGCCAATATTCAATGTCACTTTTTTTGTTGCCGCCACTGTAGAATCAAAGCCTTGAGGGGACCTGGGTATTGGGGCACGAATAATGGAACTATCGGTTATGGCCCAATACCCACCCTCCTGCGTGTAATGGGCTGAACCCCCTCCATGTGGCCGTTCCCGGGTTAATAAGTCTGAAGTGCTTGAGGAGGGCGGACCTTACTGCCTTGTTGGCTGCCAGGAAAACTAAAAGTCTCAGGTCCCATCTCTGAGTCTGCCACAGTAGATCTGTAGATCCTGGCCATCCTGTCGAAGATTCGTACTTGCCATGAGGGATATCTGCCTATTCCCTCTGGCTGTGACCTTAGGGAAACGAGCGGTATCTGGGTAGCTTCGGGTCGGCGTGAGTCACTGTCCTAGGTTGCGAACACCACTCATCAACGCACCCAGTACAAACCACTGGAAAGTCCGAAAGCCCAACAGAGGATAGGTAGGGGTAGCTGGAGGATGGATGTATCCCAACAAACGCATTATTTTTTCTATAGGGGTCACAAGTGTCAGAAAATGGCGTGTGTTGGCAGGCTTTCTCGTGTTATTCAGGTTTAGCCATATCCGACTACGTGCCTCTCTCTCAATTCTCGCTCGACTTTAGTTTTGGGGTAAATGAGTTAAATTAGAGCACCATTCTGATAGATGTATGGGTTGCACCCCCCTGGGACTAAGTTTGCTCTCCCTGTGTTTTCTCATGGTTCCCTTAATACTCTTGTAACGGAGAGGGTGTCTCTCCATCTCATCTTTTAACAGATTCGGTGGTGTGCCCCTTACCCGCTAAGGCAGATTTGCCCTCTGGCACTCTTAACAACAAAGCGAGACAGAAGTTGCGCCAATTCTATACCCACCTCTACAATTGGGGTCACGTGACATACCACAACACCCATAAGGTCATAAGAGGAGGCATCGCACCCTGGGCCTTATCCATGAACCGCATCGATCTGAAGTTTGTCAAGCTGATAGGAGACGACATGTCCGCTCCCAACGTGGGAGGCATGCCCGCCCCAGGAAAGTACCATGGCCGCTATGATTTTTCTGTCTGTATACATAATACCTTGAAGAGGCCTTTCCTAAGGTAGTGATATTCCCGGAGGTGACCAAACCCAAAATGACAGGTTCTTTCAGTGGAGCAAACTTTGGCTTGGTGTTATGCACCGAGCTGAGTTGCCGATGTGCAAGGGTCTCCTTAGGCGGCATGAGCCACCGAATACTCGCAAGGGCAGAAGTGACTCTCTCCCCCACCTAGTTTCAGTTTGACGATCAAGATCACCAGCTCGGAGAAAGATCTGGCCGAAGATGGTACATCTGGCCTTGCCGCCCATTTTCTGGGAGTTAAGAAACGGTTCACTCCTAGATGACACTACTTCCCCCGCTTTGGCCATACGATTCAATAATGTGTAAGTTGTTGCAAGGTCGTACACGATAAGTCCTTATCGTACATGACTGAGTGTGTCAATTGCGACGAGCTGCACCCTGCTTTCTCGCAGCAATTAAGCGTTTAGCTACTAGATGAGAAAATCCTGGCTGTTTAGGGTGCAGAACGGATCGTCTCTCCTTTAGCGAGGTTTGGACCTGGTTTTAGCCGCCTAGCGCTATAATGGACGTCGTAGGCTTCGATATTAAAAAGCACCCTCACCTACCGGCCTCACCAGGCCTATGGGCACGGTCACTTCCGCGCGCATTCGGAACCTTCTACGGGTTTTACTTACCCAAAGGGCTCTCCTGGTAGAGCTTGAAACACAAAGTGTTCATTACCAGCCTCAGCTAAAACCAGGGATCCCTCCCCTCCTCCAGCGTGACCATTTTACGTGAAGCGAAACGACTGTGAATCTCCACCGAGTTGTTAGACACATAGGAGCCCCCCACCCCCGAAGGTTGTCACGAAGCCGACTTCACAGACTCGTATAGCTGACCCCTGAAAGCAAGTCAGCCCGAAAGTAGCTTCGGTTCCTACGCCCCCACCTTAGTCTTCTTTGCACAATATGGCAACCCTAATATTATCTTTTCTTCATGCTGTGTCACCTCCTTCAATTTTTATTTCGGATTCGTCGTTTTATGGGTGAACGACGCTAAGAGTTTTTGAATAAAAATATTACATCTAAATATATTTTGGAGGAGAAAAAGGAAATTATACACATTAAGCATACCTTACGTATATATTTAACATAAGACCATAATTATAATAAATGATTAATGGAAATAATCAATTATTTGGTCACATGATCCGCATTTCGACGGATGACTTCATAACCACGATTAAGCATGGAAACTGTTAATTTCTCAATATTAATAGTTTGGACTGCTTGTGCTGCAGGTAAGATGGGCGTCCATAAGGCTTCTTCAGACGAAAATTGAGGTCCGTTGACAAAAACATCCTGTTTAATTATAGAACATAAATTTTTGATCTGGTTGAGTCCCAGAGGGGCGGGCGGCCCCACCATGAACTTGTCACCCTGTATTCCTTAACAGCTTGGAAACGCTTGGGTGGGCCAGCATAATGGGATGGAGGCGTTGGCATGCATGAAAATTAGCGTTCTTAGAAGTGACAATGGCATGCCATCTAGCCAAGGATCCCAAACCTCCTTGAAGAGATTGCAGTAGGCGGTTGCGGTCACTTTAACCCCATTATACACTCTGACTGGACCAACAACATGACTTTTCCTCCTGCTGTCGACGTCGCATCCGTTGGTGACGCTCATCTACGGAATAGACTCAACCAATTCCCAAACCCTCGGGTCCGCCAAGGGTTACCCTGTTCTCCTCAGTGAAGAGAACGCAACACATGTCCAACATCATCTAATATCATATAATATACTTACAATGAGTAAACGTTTTAATGCGCGCGCTGGGGGTTTACTCGCACGCGTGAATGGCCTTTAGTTATAAGCGAACAACGTTGTGGCTGCAGGAACAGATCAAACGCCTTATAGATAAAGATAGTTGCTATTAGCGTGGTTCACCGAAAAAAAAGAAGCAAATAGCTTTGTTCAGGGTGAATATTGTTCAACCTCTCTGAAAAGATTACTAAAAAGGAAACAAAAGCCTGGAAGAGGTTTGTTTCGATGTGTCAGAGCTTTGGGAGCAACCGCAAGCCTGACAATTATGGGGAACTGGTTGAGAACTTAGTGAAAAACTATGGCAAATTGGGCTGCAGGAGGTCCCTGAAGTGCCATCCACATCCTTGATGCCCATCTTGACCGGTTCAAGGGGAATATAGGAGCATACTCATAGGAGCAAAGGGATTGCTTTCATTAAGATATACTGAACTTTGACATATATATCAGGGAATATAGAAGGAAAACATGATGGGAGACTGCATTAAGGGTCCTTTACGGGAAGGTAATTTACCTCACAAACGGAAATCGAGGAAAACTGTTCACTTTTAGCATCTTTTTTTTTTTTACTTTTTTATATATTTCGTGTGGGTTTCAATAAAATTTAATAAATTTAACCTTGTAATGGTTGAAGTAAAATGTGCCCATTTTTATTAAATATTTCATCATATAAGCGACAAAAGCCAAGTGGAAAAGAAACAATGGCTATTTTCTGATTGTTTTGCAATAAAAATAAATTTAAAATAATACTAAGGGCAGGAAAAAATTGGGTTATAGTGTAATCTATTACTTGTCCTATTCCATCGTCACCTGGTAGTGACTGACCAGTACCCATTAAGGCAACCAATTGAACGCGATGGTATATGACATGTATTTGTGGGGACCTTTTTACGCCTTCTCTGACGTGATCAAAATCTAAGCAGGAATTTGCTTTTTGAACCTCCACTCAAATTCCTAGATGTACAATTTTGGCCACTTCTCTCCAATTTGAATATATGGGCAATACTTGTGGCCAAATAGGGACCCACTCGTCTATTTTTCCTGTTTCTTAGAAAAATATTAGTTAGGAACTTCCTCGCTTGAGGGATTTTGGGGATCGCATCGACGCCTTGCAGTGACCCATCGGGAATGAGATTCCTTCCTTCCCCGCACCGCCACTCTGCGGGAGGCAGTTTTTGTGGGGGGAGTTATGCTGCTCCTACCACATACGCCCATTCTGCAGCATTGCAAACCATGATGCAGATGACATCTGGATAATTGAATTCCTTGCGGCCCCAACACTACCAATAGGATCTTCTTACACAACTTCACTTCCTCATCCTTTATTCAATGTCAAGTTTAACTCAAACCACTTTTCCAGAAAAAAGGGGGGTCAACGCGCATCAACGCCAATAAAATATCCGCCGCTTCCACCCTCTTTATGCCTTATTTTTTTTTTAAATAATTTTTAACGCTCTCTTTCCCTCTTTACTGGGACTAAGCAGGCACGAAAATGATCGTGGGAGATTTACAAGAGGTGCAAAAGACAACTCGAGAGAGGGCGCTAGTTTCTCCTGGGGCGCTATGGGCGAGAGGGCGTAGCACTCCTCCAAGTTTCAGTCCAAGGAGGGGTAATGATTGACCCTCCTAACTTCCCCCTCATTTCTTCTCCCTCACGGTACTTTGGGCCCCTCATACCAATGCGGTGTCATGTGCTGTAGCATATCGCCCACTCGGGCTTCATCCCTGCGGGGAGGGAAGGCCCAAAGCACGCCTCCTCCTTTCCCCTGAACACCTACCACACACACAACCATTACTCTCCTCTTTCCATACCCTCTGACACAATCCATCGTTGGTTGTCTTCCTTACCCCCCCCCCCCTGCGCAAGCAAAATAACGTTCATACTTATGAGTCCCCGGGATATTTTTGTTCGAAAATGTTTGGTGGGTTAGGTGGGAGGGGTCAAAATACCCCGGTCCTGGTAGTTTTGGTTCATGAGGTTGATTGCTCTAATCCTTGAGACCATTTTGGAGGTCATTCCAGTCTCTTCCTTCATTCCTCTTCTTTCTCACATATTTTCCCCATATAACGGATACCCCCTCGTTGGATTATACATATTTCCTTATAATTGGCAGAGGAGGTCAACATTTGTACCCGGGGGGAGGGGGTTCCTATGTACTTATTTGTTCAGGTAAATCACCCGAACATTTTACTACGGAAGCCACATCGTATATTCGTCATCGTTCGGACGATCAAAATAAAATCATCTCCATAAATTAACCTGTGTTCCCTTGCCCTCAAAAATGACGCTAATTTCCCTCCTTAAAAGGGAATTCATTGCCAATTGGGTACCAGAGCCACCAAATCTTACTGTGCGTTTCTGAAATCTCCCCGTGTAGCTCACATCCGCCGAATCCGCTGGTAGTAAAAGTGAATATATAATATATATAATTCTTCCGGGTCTCTCTAACACCCGAGTGTCTTTCCTCCCATCACCCCAGCCAATATTTACGGTCTTCTCCGACAAAATTGTTATTATTCGATATGGTATTAGCCCCTCTGCCCCTGATCCCCGCCCTATGGAATCTATTCCTCACCCCAATATCTCCCTCACTCGCCCATGCATCTCCTAAGGAAGTCACCTACATCCATTTCTCCTGAAAATGTTTCGGATGGACTTTTATGGGGGAAGTTAGTGTTGTCTCTTGTATTTGATATCTTTTTTTTATTGTTAAAATAGTTTTATAAGACATTTTGGTTTCAAAATGTTCCCTCAAATTAGAAGCATAGGCTAAGAAGTGAGAAAAATATATCACTTATTTAGGTTAACAAACTTCGCTTATTTATTCCCCAAAAAATCTTGAAAATGTAAAAAATAATTCGCATTTTGAGGCCAATATATAAAAATTGCCTTTCAAATTTCTTATATAATGGATAACGTTCTCTCTTAGTAAATTCCTAAATGCGGAAAATGAAATAAAATCCGCAAAGAGTTTGTGCCATTTTGGAAAAATTTCTAAAGAAGATTTTAAAATAAATTGAATCAAATTCAATCTAAAAACCTTCCCATTTGTGAGGTTAGAAACCAAACGAAATTCTTTGAAAGTGTAAGAATTGCTATGCCAAATATCTAGACCTACCAACTCACCTCTCCCTAGTTAGGCAATTAACTAGGAGTAATCTAGTCTAATACTAGAAATATATAATCGAACTTTGCTAGAAACGAAGAGTGTAAAACTTGTTGCACTGAGTAGGGACAGTCTTAAGGAGATTAGTCTTCTCTTAATTTGTCGCTCATTGGGGAAATGGGAGTTATGAGCTGAAAATAATTTGCAGAAAAATTATTATTCTATCAAAAGAATTTTGTTTCGTGTTTTTTTAATTAACAAAAGCAGCTTCGCTACTCCTCATTACAGGAGCTTGCGTTTCGCAGGCAGACCTTCGGTCAGTGGCCTACGGCCGATCCGGATTTGGCAACGGTCTTTTGTTCTAAAAATTCTAAAAATGTTCCTACTACATATTTCCTAATAATTAAATCCTGTTCTTTTTCCCATCGATGCTATTCTTCTAGGCCTAAAGGTCAGGAAAACTCTTATCGGAATTCGTTTAAAATTGGGAAAGAACAATCCACACGATTCTTTTATTTTTCTCAACCTAAATTTGCTCTAATATTTCATTTTGCTCTATTCGTTTTTAGTAGTCAGTAGCCATTTCGTCCTCACTCCTACGCCTGAACTCAGGGACGATATTAGTATCGTTTATTCCTTTAAAACTTTCAATCAGGTCACCCCTGAATCTACGGTATGCAAGGAGCCGGAGCTCCAACTTCCTCAGGCGTTATTCGCATGTTAGATTCTTGAGTGCTGGGACCATCCATGTTGCTCTTCTCTGGACCTCTTCCATGGTCTCTCGTTATGCCCTTCTCTTTTGGGGTGCCATCCATATATCCAATTCTAAAGCTGGCATCTTACTAGAGTCTTAAACATTAAGTTGAAGGTTGTTATCTTCATAAACTCCAATTTTTTTTTTAATGCTCCTAAGAGTTTGTATGCATGCTTGATTTTTTATGTGATATGATGGTCAAACTGGAGTCTATGGTCAATGTAAAAGTTAATATCTTTCTTTATATTACTTGACTCGAATCTATTAGGCACAACAAAGTAAGTCCTGTTACTTATTTCCTGTTTTAGGGTCAAAGTCAGTAGTTTTATTTTATGTGGTTGAAGGGTAAGGAACCATTTTTGTGCCCATAGATGTAGTACATTCAGGTGCTACTATAGAGTGAACTAGTCGTTTAAGTCTTTAATTACTCTGAAGATCTTACTATCATCAGCGAACAGTAACAGTACAGATAGGCAAATGTCAGGTAAGTCATTAATATATATGACAAAAAGCGCTGGGCTGACCAGACTTGCCTGATGTCACAGAGGTCAATGTAGATGTCATACCATTGATTTTGACTCCCTGATTCCAATGGAAAGAGAAGACTTCGATCGACTGACAATTTGATCCCTGAATTCATAGCCTCGCAGTTTGCTGATAAGTCTTCTATGCGGAACAAAGTCAAACGCCTAGGGCGTTTGATCTAACATGAAAAGCAATTGCAAAATGGTAGAACCTTTGGGTAAAAACCAATAATGGGTATTAGGATTAAATCATTGAGTGTTAGATGATCTAAAAGTTTGTCCCTTATTATTCTTTCCATAACTACTGGGTGGTAGTTTTCCGGCAATGGTTTTGGTCCTTTCTTGTAGATTGCTGTCAGAGCGGATAATTTCTATCCTACAAACTTTGCTGATACAGGTAACAGAGTGGCTCACTTACTCATCCTGATATTTCGGTAAAAAAGATAGCTGGGATATTATCCACCCTTGGAGTCTTATTGAGATTTAATTTCTTAAGAGATATTTCGACCTGATCAGTTGTTATTGTTATTCTGTTCATAGGCGCAATATTCTTTCCAATAGAGATTCTTGGTATATCTCCATCAGATTCAGTAGTCATTACACAGCTAAAGTATTGGGGGAATATCTCAGCCTTCATGATGTCATCGTCGGTGGTGTCTCATTTGGAGTTGGACGGATCAATGCATATACTGCCGATTCCTGGTTTCACTTTCATTTTCTTATTTATGTACTTGTTGACTGCCTTCAGAAAACTTCGCAATTTCCTGCTATGCATTCTTCTTCTACCTTTCTTGCTTTTTTAGTTTTCTTTCTGATCTTATTCCGAGTCTTGTTAATTTCTCTTTCTGCCTGTCATAGTTCTGTCCATTTCTCTTGCGACTCACAGACGACTCCAGGTCATCAGCGTCGTTCGGGCTCATCACAGATTTTGCATAAGACACATATATAAGAGAATGTGAGAGGCGTAATGCACACCGCCAACTTATATGTGCACTGATCATTTAAAAATAAGACAGAAATATAGTTTTAATATAAAAATTACTCACTTCATTTAGACATGAACTCGAGGCGACATGGTTTGATGGCGTTTCACGTTTTCCCGCAATATTTATAACCCCAAGTGGCTTATAAATTTATATCTAGCACTATGTCTTTCTCCATTTCTAAGTTAAGGGTGAAAATAAAGCAAGCCTGCAAAACACAATTGATCATTACACACAGATGGACAGAATAACAGCAATCAAATAACGGCAGCGGCGTGCATAATAAACATTAGCCAGAGACTGCTGATCTGACTGTTGACTTTACTCTAGGTTTGAAAAGAGATGCCATTTAGCCCTTTCTACCTAATAGGTTCGTACGTATAAGCCCGAATTGCTGGATAATTTATCGTTCCTTTAAGAATATTGTAGAACGGAAACCTTTCATAGATTGGAATTTTAATCCTATAATCTCTATAGAAATCTATTGTTTCAAGAAGACATTGAATTTTAATTAATTTTAATTTTTACGATTATAGATAACAACTTCTGAGCCCGACTCAAGCGCGTGTGAACGATGTCGAGAGAATGTTTACTACGAATGATATTTTTTGACACAGGGCACCTCTAAGACGACCGTCAGACGCTGAACGAATATATATGAACTCCAGCCAGGCTCAATAAAAGGAACCTAAGTATTGGCTGCAATTTCTTATTTGAAGTCAGTGTTGGCAGAAGTTAAATCAGCTTGCAAATACACGTTCACTTTACTAAATTTCTACTCTGGCTAAGCCCGAACAGCCCGAGTGCCGGAGTGGTTACTGTTGCAACTTCAAGTTAATTTTCTTTCTTGCTTCTCTATCTTTTGTTTTAATTGTTCTCTTGCTTTTCTATATAATGGGACAGTATGCTTTTAATTTTTAATTTTTGTGATGGGTACATATTTGTCAATCATTTGCGGCAGTATATTCTTTAGTTTGACCCATCTTATCATTAACACTTGAATTTCTAAATTCCTCATTCCAATCTATAGGGCTCAGGTCACCTCTCATAGCATCATAGTTTTCCTTCTGGAAGAATCGTAGCCACTTTTTCGCATTTATCTCATTTGAATAAGTTACCAGATTGCTCACTATGGTTGCCTACATTGACCTGATTTTTCTAGAACCAACCTGGAGTTCTTCCCCGGTTTGTCCCAAATAACATTTGCACAATTATTTCAGCCTATAGAATAAACCGTTATTAGTAGCGTGGGGTAGTTGTTGACGTGGATGCGATGACTCATATTTATATAGGACTTTAATTTTAAGCGGTTGGAGGAGATGAGGAATTCTACTGAAGACTCTCTTATAGATAAGGAAAGCGTATTTTTGCATCAAACATTTTAATATTATCCTTGATTTTATAAAAGGATCTTTTAGCGTCATCTTTACAATTTTAAATATTTTTGTGATGGTTTTAATAAAATTTTAATTAAGAAAAGTTATCTGTATATGTCATATTTGAAACATTGAAGAGTCCTATGGATTAAAATGTCTAAGAATGGGATGGTGCAGTTCTTTTAAACATCTAGGATAAATTTAATCGAAAGTCCCTTAACTCGAACTCCTCCAGGTCCTGTAGGTCGATCACCTTCAAATCCCGTGATTTGACCTGCTCTAATTCCTTAAAAATACCTCTAACTCAATATATAGAGATAGAATAAGATTCAAAAATTATATTTTTAATTGGATTCCTTTTATTCAAATATATAATAAAAGGAAGACTTTCGAAGGCATCCGTGGCAGCAAGTTCCTGAAAATAGGCCCGTTTGGTGACGTTAAAATGAGGGTAAAAGGGTCTTGCTAAACTTAATGGGGGTGTAAAATCCGAAAGGCGCGCAACTCTCTTCCCCTGCCACCGTTCCATTGCGAAAGCAGAAAAAGATGTTTAGGGAAAAGATGGGGTGGAGGGAGGGGGTATTAGGTGATGAAAACGAATCACGGATAAATTAGTGACCAAAGGTTCAACGGAAAAGGGTGAAAGGATTTGAGCTCTCCTGTTCCTCTGTCCTATTTTAACCTAACTTCGCCTAATCTTAAATGGAAGAGTTTTCCTTTCGTTGGGTTCGCTATTCTTAGCATGATCCGCGGGACACCCAGGTCGAACCGAACAAGTGTTTAAAAAGGATTCGAGCGACGGGTCGGGACGGCATATAGCAACCACGGCCAGGCTGACGCGACTCACATCCTTCACCATCCCGTGACTAGCAATGCCCAATCTAACTTTGCTAATAGTCAGGAAACCATTCTACCACTTGGTTAAGTCATAGCCCAAACATATATGAACATGGTTTACATCATTTTCGCTTGGCTAAAATCGCGTAGGCTTCGCTGAAATCATATATTAAGTAAGCATGGCTTAACTCATCAAGGCGTGGCTCAAATTATGAAGGCGTGGCTTAATGTTGTCTAACCAAGTTAGTGTTTCTGAAAATCCAAGAAAAACTTCAAAGTAAATAAAACTTTAACGTCTACCTCATAATTTGAAAGGGGGCAGGAAAATTCCCCGTCCTCTTGAAAATGAGGTGGAAGAGAGAATCTTCGAAGTGACGAGTAACCTCATCTTCAAAATCCTTCTGAACCTTCAATTTGGAGCCACAAGCGGAAGAAGAAATCGCCCTAATAAACCAAGCCCCGTTTTATAGCGTGCAATTGAGCGCTATCGATCTTTGTCCAACACCTGGATAAATAGAAGCCATATGGCACTCTGCTCTAAGTTGAGAGCTTTACTTATTTAGTTTATGACCGCGAGTTGGAGTAAAACAGGTGAAAAAGAATTATCTTCAAAAATTTCGCTGAAAATTGGGACTCTGCATAAAGCCCATCTAAAAGCCCTCTGAATCCCTAAATATTCCCGCAAGGTTTCCAATATTCCTGCTTTCATAGCTACGAATAAATAGCGATAAGGGCTAAATAATTTTCCTCTGAACTAATGTTTCTATGTATTTTAGAACTCTGATAGATAAGATACAAGGATTTAAATGAAAGGTAGCAATGGTTCTGATGCATAAATATTTTTCCCTCGTATTTCTCAGTTTTGGCAAAATTTTTAAGATTTATCCGTAATATAAATTTATGTGTTTATTTAGCGTTGTGTGCAACCAGGTTACGATGAGTCCTTTATAAAATATGCTAAAAGAAACCTCATTTCTATGGAAATTGTATTTCTTTATTAATTATGGATATTAATCCCTTTAGTAAAGAACAAAAGATACCACATATTCTATGGAGAACTACCGAAGATCCGACTGATTTAATGCAACCCGTTAACATCTGCTTCAGTCGTTATTACGTTATTATTTACTTTACCTTAATCGATTTTTCATACATTTTATTACTTCTTCCTGCGTTTTTTCGAAATCTGTTCTTTTTTGGCGGTCGAAAAACAAAATGCGGCAAAACACATTTTGGTTCCGATTTCGTCAAAATCGGAGTAAACCTCGATTTTGCCGCCTTCCGCCAAAACAGATTTGGTTAAATAATCTAAAATAGCCCAAGAAAAAATCACATGACCCATCCTACCCTAATCTAACCTAAGAGTGAAAACAAGTATTCTAATAGTGAAAACATTCCTTAACAAGCAGATGGAGGATAGATTTGTGCTATAACTGAAAGTAGCAAGTGCAATAGCTTAGCAACATCTGATATCAAGCGATATGGGCATTGGGGACAGTGGGGATCTCTCTTGCCCGAACGCAGAATCCACTCTTTTATATCCCAACACAAAAATTCGAATGTCTGAGTAACAATAGACCAATTTTGAGGTTTCAGGAAATTTCGAGAGTGATTCACAGTTTTATGAGTATAATTTTCGGGTAATGGTGGCAAAAAAGGGCGTATGCTTACCACATGGTGGATATTATCGTTTTACTTAGCTTGTTGTATTGTTTGATTAAGGGAATTAAAGTTTCGACTGATCGAATTTGTACCTGCACAATAAATCCTTTTTTAGAGTCTCGTTTTATTCCGCCAAATAACCACCTGCCGTCTTCAATACGCCCACACAGGTATTTCCTCTTTCCAAATTTAGACTCGTCTATTTCTACGATGCGCCCCTGACCACCAATGGAGTCCTGTTTAGCAACATACTTTGCATAAAAATCTATTCTAATACACAAATGCTTTGGAAGAATTTTTTAGATTTACTCCAAGTTCCCCCTCAAATTCCAAGGTACGATTAGGGTCACTGTGAACCTCTTTTACGAGGTCTTTGAAATACATTTCACCTCCACCACAAGTCATAATGCAAAGCGGTCCAATCCAAAACAGAGACATATGGTTAAAAGGTAAGGAAGTAAAGCTCGGTCTAAAATATGTAGACAATGTAACGTTACTATACCAATAATTTTCAAAAATCTGTTTTCAAAGTCACGTCATCATAATATTTTATTTTTTTTTAAAGGGGCTATCTGGAGACTGCCCACTGGGGCATAAGTCGCCGCAAACAAACAGCCTAGTTTTAGACTACTTTAAAATAAATATTTGAACAGAAACAACAATAAAAAAGAGATAACAATCAGGAAGCACGCTCCGGCGTTGGGGGAGGTCCCCCTCCACCCGACGTAGGAGCACGTGACCTAGAAAGAAAAAATAACAATAACAATAACAAAAACAACAACAAAACCTAGTTAAATAAAAGGGAGAAGGCCGGCCTCCCCTAAAAAGTCAACAAGTCCACTAGTCAATGTACACGCACTCGTCCCGAGTACAAGGGGCAGGCGGTAGCGACCCCGCCCATCCCAGTACCGGGACAGGTAACGTGCGCGAAGATCACCCAGACTGGGACATTCGACAAAAATGTGCCGAACAGTCTGGGGGACGACGCAGTAGTCACAATAGGGCGCAGGCGAGCGCCCAATCAAATAGCGATGCGTCACACGAGTGTGTCCGATTCGGAGACGACAGAAAGTGACCTGAAGCCGTCGCTCATGATAATAAAAGAAATGACACTCCTATTAGTTGCTGTTGATGGGTTTTCTATAAATTCAAATCTGAAAAGTGAATTTATCAGAAAATCTTTTCATCAGGTGTCCAAGAACGTTCTCTTAAACCTCCCTGGATAAATGAAAACAGTTAGAACATTAGAATTCATTCTAGCAAATAGTTTTGATCCGTTTTAGATTTTACTCAAACAAAATAAAAGTTTATTTCTATCTCTTGAAAAAAACTCCTAAAGACTTTAGACCAAAAACCTTTTTAAAGTCTTGGAATGCATCAGAATCAACGAATCTTTCATTGCGAATCTGGTGATATAAAGACAAAAATGGTGGTAATCCGAAGGAACCAGGTCAAGCTACTATGGCAAATGTGGTAGTAGCTCCAAATCTAAACTATTCTGTGTATTTTTCTTTACACATACGGTATGTAGTCATCTATTACCTTGCAGAAACACCACTTTGCAGTTGACCAGGCAGCACTTGATGATTTCTCATAAGTTCACCTTAACTCTTCGCAGTTGTGCCAAAGATATTTATGGTAGCAAATAAATATTTTTGAAAACTTAGGCCCAATTGTTAATCCCATCCCAGCATTATTTTTCTGAAACTATAAATCATTGTTAAATAGAAAGTAGGAATTTGAGGGAGAAATTTCGAGTTGGAATTGCAACTTGTCACGAGTAAAACCTGAAAGTTCATTACACGAAACGAAAAATCTACAGAATTGTGGACGATTTTTGCTATTATCTCGCTATCCTGACCACGTCTCAAAATTCCTACATTATCTTAACGATCAATATCCGAATATTAAATTAAGAAAGATGTTAAAGTCTCCTAAGCTGAGTTCCATTTCTGAATTTCAGTCTATCGCAAATCTACCTACATGCCATTAGGCACAAGCTTTTTGAGTTTTATTTCCCTTTGTTTTAAGCTTATAGTGGTCCAATCCCTGATACATAGAGCCTTTTCTACATGTTCGACGTATCTTTACTCGCACAAAGAATTTACAGCCATTGAACAGAAATAAATTCATAATGGTTTCCCGATTGAACTGCCTCTAACGACAAAATAATAAACGCCTTATAGGAATGGATCCGGTGTTAGCAAATTAATAGGTAGCCAATTTATAGTGAAGGTGAATTAAGTTTCTGAGTCCTTAAATGATTCTTCATGGGTACTCTGATTTAGGCTGGGGTTACCGAAGGTTTTCGGGTAATCGAGGTAAAGAAGGACTTTGAGAAAGGACGTAGCAAAAATATTCTTTTATTCTAATACGGGCCTATTAAAGGGGCAAGCGACACGTCACGAAGTACTTTGCGGGCGACAAGCAGGTTTTCTATTCAACGCGAAGTATTGCATGCTCGAAGGATAAGACTTAGGCGAGTTAAACGGGTTCCGTAACTCTAATTTGCGAACAAAATAAACTTAATGTCTTAATATAGAGTAAATATTAAAGTCTTAATAATTCTTAATGACAATGACAAATACTTACTTGGTGGACGGTCGTGTTACACTGAGTTCTGTTAAATACGATTATATTTCATATAATTATTTCCTTAAATACTTAATTCGTTTAAAATTATTAAGCTAGGTTTCCGAGGTGGAATTAAGCTGAATTTAACATTATTATATGTTTTTACAAAATTTTTTACTTCATTTTAATAAAAGTGAGCTCAGTCGAAATTATACTTGTTACTTGCTTACTTGATATTGACTTTGGATGGAACTATGGCGTCTGATGACTCTGGTGGTACTAGAAAGAAAACACGGTGTAGCAAATGCCATGTATACCTTGAGAAGGATATGAAATGGATTGGATGTAGTACCTGTGATAGATGGTATCACATGAAGTGTGTATATCTGGATGGATTAAGGGAAGATAATATAAAGAATTTATTTTGGTGTTGCAAAATATGTTATGATGAGCTCTAAAAAGTGAAGGAGCAGCTGAAGCTGTTTCAAGAAGAAAATCAGTGTATTACTAGTGAGCTGATACTACGTGATGAGAAGATTGTTAAATTGGAGGATATTAGACGTGAATCAGCTGGAGTCGATCAAAGGGTTGAGACTAAGCTAAATGATCCTTCAAGAAAAGTGGATATCTTACAGGATGCCATCATGAATATAACTCGACTTGTCCAAGAAAGCATAGTTAAGCGTGGGTCTATTGGTACTGGTAACACATATGCTGAGAAAGTGAAGGAAAATAATTTACTTGTTATTAAGTCTGATGATGATAAGGATAAAATAATTAATTGGAAGGAGGAGGTGGCAAAAGCACTAGGAGATATTCCAATTGTCAATACAAGATTCTCAGCAAGTGGCAATGTTGTGGTTAAATTTGAGACTGAGGCCATCAGGAATGATGCCACTAAGCGTGTTCAAGAGTCAGTTAAAGGTGCTGTTACTAGGATGGTGGGTATATTGCAACCTAAATTTATGATATGCAATGTGCATAGTGATGAGGATAATGTAACTGATAATATATAAGAGAAAAACTTATGGTTAAAATATATTGTTCATGTAAAGAATAAGATTAAATTTGTTCTGAAGAAGCAGGCGGTTGGTGGTACTGTACATCATATATTTAAGTGTACTCCGGAAGTACGTGAAGCTATTTATAATAATGGGGACAAGATATCATTGCAATAGGGGAGATACAGTGTGAGGGATAGGAATCAGGTGCCGACTTGTTTCTTCTGTCAAAGGTATGGTTATGCTGGGAAGGATTGTAAATTTAAGAATTAGCCCAGGATCTGTGGTAACTGTTCTGAGAATGATGTAATTAAAGATTTTTTTTCACCTACTTCAAAATGTATTAACTGTGTTAAGCAGAAAAGACCCGATACTGATGACAGAGTTAACGCTAAGTGCCGTAGAGCTTTGGACACAGAGATTTTGAGAATTGCTTCAATCACTGACCATGTGTACTGAGGTGGAATTTTTGAAGTGTGGTCTTGTAAATATTCAAGATGTGGCTAATAATACTTTAGATATAAGAGATCTATTGAATGCAAGTTCATTTGATATAGTGGCTATAACGGAAACTTGGTTAAATAAAATGGCAAAGATAAATGAAATGAACCCTCCTTCACACACCTTTCTTCACACTCCTAAGGAGAATGGAGTTGATGAGGAGTGGGAGTTTTTTTGTCTGATGCTCTTTCTTATAGTAAGGTCATTAAAACAGTTAATGCGAGTAGTTGTGAGTTCATGGAGGAAAATTTTAAATGTAAAAACAAATGGGTGTCCTTGGTTGTAGTTTACAGACCACCTTCTTTTAGTATTAAAATATTTTTTCAGGAAGATTCTATATTGCTTGATATGATTGATATGTTATCTTTAAAGGTTTTTATTTTTGGAGATTTTAATATATGGATGGATGATGTTAATAATTGGGTTAGGATCAAATTTTGTGAATTATTGGAGTCATATTAGTTAATAAATAATGTGATACTTATACGTCATCAACTGATCATGCTTTGGATCTTGTAATTAGGAATGTTACTGTAAATTTAATAACTGACCTAAATATTGAGTTTGAATAAACTATCTCTCCTGTTCATAAAATAGTATCTTTTAAGATTTTGTTACCAAGGTGTAGGATTACTTAAAAGATTAACTTTAGAATGAAATCAGATTTTTCTCCAGAAATATTCGTTGTTGAGGTTGTTCAGAAAATTAGGGAAGGACTTTTTCATCCATGTATACATAATGAACAATTGTTAAAGTCAGATTGTACTGTCTAGTAAGTAGTTATAATCAAGTAATCAAAGATGAATATGATGTAAGGTGTCTCTGTAGGGGTGCGAAGATGTATAAAAGAAAAACTTCCTTCCAAAAGCGAGAATATAAATAGCCCATTAAATTACCAAGTCAAGACGGACTTCGCCGTAGCGAAGTCAAAAGACCCAAGATCGAACCCCAAAGTCCACAATTTTCACAAAGAGAATTCTCGAAGAAAACGGAGACCACGAACAACGCTTTAAGGACAACTCAAGAAAAACGACTCAAGAGAAAACCGCTGTCAAGGAAAACGGAAATAAAACGCCTTCAAGGGCCAACTCGTCTCAAAAAATCATCACATCATCATGAAACATCAAGAAATCATCGCCTGATCAAGAATTTAAAAAGGGAATCATCACATCGTTGTTAAAAGGAAGATACATCAAGAATTACGAAGATCTAGAATTAACCCAGCCAAATTAAAGAAGAAAGAATTTCAGCCAACTAGAATATTAAGTCAGATAAATGGAGTCAATGTTTGAAGGGCCATCTTCATCTCAAGACGTAAATAGATTCGAATATAGAAATCTCAAGATGGATAATGATAAATAAAGCAAAGATATAAAGAGCCCCCCACAACTGGTAACCCTCAAAGGCCGAACAATCTTCTGATCTTCGTTACAACTGCACCTTCTCTCCTACTAGAGTTTAAGAAAAGGTGCTGCTGGGAACCGGAGACCCGGGAAAGGATATTACTGATTAGCGTCGAAAACTTAGTTTGCTCTCCTCAATCCCACTTAATTAGCTCCACTCATCCCGCAGGCTCGGAGGCCCGGGAGGAAGAGCTACTAGTAATCCTCGATTAAGAAATCCAATACTAGTCTCTCCCCAATCCTCAAATTCGCTCTGCGTTCTAGAAAGGGACCTGTGTAGGGGTGCGAAGATGTATAAGAGAAATATTTCCTTCCAAAAGCGAGAAAATAAATTGCCCATTAAATTACTAAGTCAAGACGGACTTCGCCGTAGCGTAATGGTAGAGTGTTAGCCTCGGGATTCAAAAGACCCAAGATCGAACCCCAAAGTCCACAATTTTTACAAAGCAAATTCTCGAAGAAAAACGGAGACCACGAAAAACGCTTTAAGGACAACTCAAGAAATCAACTCAAGAGAAAACCGCTATCAAGGAAAACGGAAAGAAAACAACTTGAAGAGCTAACTCGTCTCAACTCATCTCATCCCATCAAAATCATCAAGAAGCAAGAATAACTCATCCCGTCATCAAGAATTGGAAGGAATCATCCCATCGTCGTTAAAAAAGGAAGCTAAATCAAGAAAAAAAGATCAAGAACTAACCCAGCTAACTTAAAGAAGAAAGAATCTCAGCCAACTAGAATATGGAGTCAGATAAATGCAAGACAATATTTCAAAGGGCACTTCAGTCAAGAAATAATACATAGATACGAAAAACGGGAAAAACAACAAGATGAATGATATTGATAAATAAACAAAGTTAAAATAAGGAAGAGCCTCCCCGTCCCATATCCCTTTCAAGAAAGAAATTTATCAATCAAAGAGAGATCTCCATGTTTTGATGTGGAGATACTATATAAGAAGCGTGAGAGAAGACGCAAGGAGGGTAAATGGCTTAGATTAGGTACTGAGAATGCTGAAATTGAATTTAAGCCTGCAAAAAATCAATATAATTATCAAATAAGAAGAAAGAAAAGTTTGTATTATAAGATAGAAATTCAAGAGGCAGCATTTAATATGGTAAAGCTTTACAGGATATTAAACAATTTAACCTGGAATACCAAAAAGGAGGTACGGTACTCCCAGATAGTTATAGTGTTAATGATTTAGCAACTGCCTTTCTTGATTTTTTTAAGAACAAAATTATTACCATCATTAATAGTTTTGTTGATATGCCTCTTGTGGTAGTTGCTCAACCAAGTACTGTACATTATCTGAATGTTTTTTGTACTATTGGAAAAGATCGTCTTATTCATGTATGTCGGGAAATCGATGCCCCACTCTCATAAAAGAGGCCCAGTTAGGTAACCGCAACGTTCTGGCATTTTAGTGGAGTAACCCGATTACTTAACCCCTCTCCCCCATTCTCCCCTCGCTTCAAGTGCCACCCGAAAGGCCGCCCCACAACCCCATAATGGACTAATCATCAGATTTCGACCCAGGGGAGCCTAACATTGGTTAAACCAGCAATATTTCCCCCAAGAGTTAGTCTTTAATTTCACTTCATATGCGAAATTAGAGGAGCGCCAGCCAAATGCCAGAAGGTGCCTTTAAGGCTTGGTGAAAGACGCTCTGAGAAAAACCGTTAGAGAAGGAGTCTTAATTCCCTTGTCCTCATCCTGCCCCCTTCCTTTCCCTACCGCCAGTGGGGTAGCGAAGTATATATGCGAATAACGGGAGAAGAACGAGGAAGATCGAATTTGCGATCGAGACAACGAAGTCTTTCTAAGTGCCCGGCAACCCTACAAAAGGAACACAGAAGAGGCTCATGCTGAGCCAGTTCCTGGTGGTCACACCGAATTTAAGTTAACTTGTATTGAGAAGAAAGTTTAACTAATTCTCATCAGAGAAACCCCCTATCGAGGTGTACAACAAAACCCAGAGATAGTCCTCGCCATTGAGGAATACCCCAAAGTGAACTCGCTCAAGCACCCCCCTTCGTCAAAGAATTCACTCGTGTGCTCATCGCTCGTCAGTGCGCATTATTCACAGATTAACCCGAAAATTGGAAGAAGCATACTTTCCGTGCCCCGTTGGTGAAATCCTCTTACCAAAACAACGTGCTTAACGCCATCCGTCGCACACACTGAATTCATCTGTGGCTTTAAAACTATCTCCTGCCAGACAAACATCTGGAGTGGCAGTGAAGACATCCACGCGCCTGCCCGAAAACAACATTCTTGAGTCCACATAAAAATTGAGGCCAAGGTGAGTCTCAAACCAAATTCTCGTGTGTTTTTTTTAAGGTAAATAAATTCCATTATATTTTGGGGGGAATGTCAATTAGCGTTCACTATTAAAGTGAGCTTTGAGTCAACCATTACTGTATATTCAATTGTGTAATTTAGTAAGTCTCACTTAAACTTGTTTAAATCAAAACTGTGTAGTTTGTTTGTTAGATTTCCTTTTTTTTATGTTGCAATTAAAGTTCTATATTTGCAGAAGTATTTAATTCAATCCTCGAAACGCTGAGCATGTCACTAGAAACCCTCAAAGATTAAAAATAACGTAATAATAATCAAATATAGCACTCTTAGAGAAAACTTAATTAAGGAGTTTTGAAGTACGTAACAAACCTGTACGTACGTACACCATCACTTGGTCCTTGCAATAGCACGACAAGGTAATTGGAAGAGCAAAAATACATTGTAGCTTGGATCCAATGTCAATATCTGATATATTTGATGCCAATAATTTCTCATATATGTTAGATATTATTCTTATGATTATAAACACTAGTATTTTAACATGGAAATTTCCAGTGTCAGAGAAAATGCCATTGTAAAGTCAGTATTAAAGGGTGCAATTGATCAAGAGCTGTTAAGCTCATACCGGCTAGTTTCAAATTTATCTTTTTTATCCAAAATATTAGAGCACGTAATTCTAGATCAATTAAAAGATCATTTGCAACTAGTTAAAGCTTTGCCGGATAACCAGTCAGCCTACCGACATAATTATTCTATTGAAAAAGCAATTTGCTCAGTGGTCAGTGACCTATTGAGGAATAATTGATGGTGGTAAATGTGTCATCTTAGTCCTACTCAATCTGAGTGCTTCTTTTGACAATGTGCTGCATAATTTACTCTTTGATGACTTGAGGTACGAGGGGCGGTCAATATGTTTTGCGAATCGGTAGGGCAAATAAGAGGAAGGGGGATGGATGTTTGTGGGAGTGTTAGGACAAGTTATGACACGTCAGGATCTGCAGCTGCACGCTCCTGCCTCGTCTATTTAAGAAGCAGTAGCTGATCGTAGATCGTCAGTCACAAATTTTTCAACAATGGAGAAGGTTGAGCACCGCGCAGTGATCAAATTTTTGACCAAGGAAGGCAAGAATGCAAAAGAGATCCATGAACCCATGGTCGCAGTGTACACCGACCTTGCCCCTTCCTATGCAACCATTGTTTGCTGGAATAGGGAGTTCCGCCATGGTCGTGAGTCCCTTGAAGATGACTCCCGTCAGACGTGACCAACGAGGACAATGTTGCCCGTGTGGAGAGGATGATCCTCGAAAATCGACGGGTGAAGGTCGAAGAAATCTAGCGAGAACTTGTAATATCACATGGAAGTGTTATCAACATCACCCACGACAATTTGGCCATGACCAAGGTCTCTGCCCGTTGGGTCCCTAGAAACCTGACGCCCCATGATCGACTTCAAAGTCGTGAAAGTACACAAGACCAGAGTTGCACAAGCTGCCCTGCGCGAGTGCGGATTCAAGGAGCTTAAGCATCCCCCCTATAGTCCAGATATGGCCCCTAGCGACTACTTTTTATTCCGCCAGCTCAAGGCTGCATGCGTAGACGCCAGTTTGGTGACGATGAAGATGTCCAGTTCACCGTCCAGGAGTGGATTGAACAGCAGTCGGGAGATTTCTGGTTGTCTGGAATTCGAAGCCTTAGGGACAAGTGGCGCAAGTGCATTGAAGTCGAGGGTAGTTATATTGAAAAATAATAAAACACATTTCCTCATATCTCGTTTCCTTATATCCGAATTGCAAAACTTATTAACCGCCCCTCGTATGTGGAAATAATTGATGAGGCTCTGGATTTTATAAAAGATTACTTAACTGACAGAAAATATTATATACAAATTGCTGATTCATTTATCATTTCGACGACTTGATAGAGGTGTCCCACCGGGGAGTCTGTTGGGCCCTGTTCTTTTCTGTGTATATACAATAGGTTTATCAAGGTTCTCGAGGCATATGGTTTTCGTGTAAAGTTTTTTGCTGATGACTATATGACAACACTAAATGGTATTCTTTTAGGTGCACAAGAGTAGATGGATTACAAACAATTAAAGTTAAACTATTTGAGGAATATTGTATATATTAAAAAATATATAAATGAAAGTTCTCCAATAAAATTAGTGATAAATTGTGTAATTAGTAGAATTAATTATTGTAATTCAATTTATTGCAATTTACCTAAGACTCAGCTTAGAAAATTGCAAAATTTGTTAAATGGAGCCGCAAGGTTAATTAAGGGAATTTCACCTCGTGAACGAATTACACCTGTCCTAATTGAGCCTTACTGGCTTCCTATCAGTGCTTCAATTAAATATAAAATTTGCGTCTTAACCCATCAAGTGCTCCTCACTCGATGTCCATCGTATTTGATGGAGTCTCTTTATGTTGTCCAGCCATCAGAGAGTGGGATCAGTACTCGTCGAGTTACTACAGGTCTCACACTGGCGGAACCTATATTACTACTAAATACTGGATTCAGAAGGTTTAGATCGGCTGCTCCAAGATTTTATAACAGCCTCCCACTTAACATCCGAAAACTAGAAAACATGGCAACATTCAAGAACAAGCTGAAGACCTTTTTGTTCTCTGACCTGTTATGATCGGGATGATTTAATCATCCCGGAGCTTGATGTAAATTAACCTGAGGGTCCTATAGAACGCCTTCGACGGAATGGGACCAGTTAAACAACGACTACAAGTAGCACGTAAGTAAGTACCTCTCTTACTGAATTGCTGGACTACATACACAGTTTTATTTCCTAGAAGTGTGGACTAGACTCGTCCGTTGGACGAGCCTCCGTCGTCGAGTTCCTAACTCTCCACCCCTAGCGCGGAGCTACCTAACAGCTGTGTGTGTATGATTTACTTACGTATTCCAATAGTTTTATCTCTATTACAGGATTCGCTAGTCACAGATCTGTGTTACAATCCTTTGATCAAAATCTGTATTTGCCCAGATGCTTTGTAGTCTCCCGTCTTCTGATAAATCTATCCCAAGACACGAATTGTTTGTTTATGCGTTTCCTCTTATTGACTCAAGTGTCTTGGCCTTTTTTCCTTTTGCCGCGTTCTTACTTTGTGTGTTACTGCACGCACCTGCAACGGTCGCTTGCCTCCTCACAATTTTCATATATATTTTCATTCTCTTATTTTCTATACTAATTCATATATAAAGAGTAGTATATACATTCTCATCTCCTAAATCTCATATATTTTTATATTTATGGAGTTTGCTAGGATTTAATAACACCACTGCGCGTCCATTTTGCGGAGTTTCTTGATAGCCCTATTGAATCATAAAACTTGGTGTTAGTAGCCTACCTATTACATAAACCAAGCACCAAAGCCTTTCCACTTTCTTTTCTAGCGCCGTTCATAAGCCCGCTTCCTTACCAAAGTTAATTAATTATACGTTCCACCCATATTTCGGACCCCTGGTTTCCAAATTGAACGAAGAGTTAACTGCGCTTATCAATAAAACAATTCATATCTAGATTTAAGGATTGTTCTGACCAGTAGTTATTTAAAATGGTCTTTGTTCATACCCAAAGCACCAATCGCATATACTGAGCGCTCTAATCATATTTATTAATTATGTTATGTACTCGTGATGCATCATATGTTGCGTCCACTACCAGAAATCTAGGCATGGTCAATCAGCATTTATGGAAGAAGAGCCTTACAGCTCAGACCTTACTTAATATGTCCCCAAACTCTGCCAGTGGAGACAACTACCATTTTTGGAAAACCGTAGTAGATCTGAATAAATTTCCATTAATGATCATACATCTTCTATTCAAATGAATATTATCTATGTATTAAAAATTGTTTTCTGTTTCACAGTTATGCTGATGATGAGGCTCGACCTCGAAACGTTGATAGAATAATTGAAGTGAATTTCTTCACATCAATCTGTCTTGGTCTTATTCTTCTTGTGCAACTTCGAATTATAAGAAACTATTCTAATGAATATATATATATATATATATATATATATATATATATATATATATATATATATATATATATATATATATATATATATATATAAATATATATATATATATATATATATATATATATATATATATATATATATATATATATGGAATACCTGTACACCAGGGAATATAATGTTAAAAAGGAGGCACAACTAAGCTTGAAAAGTATATTTTCCTAAACTTTCAGACTTAAACAAATATCTTTCCTCAGACATGTTTACAGTTCGACGTTGAGGGAAGAATAATCTGAACGCAAGAACATGAGTCATGATATAAGTTATGACAGAGGCATGACTGTGGTGAGCCACAGAGATCGGGAAGTGAGAGAGGAAAATGATACGGGAACAAGTCAGGATGGTATAGATCTTGTCACAGGTCGGTGGCTCGACCCTGATGCGATGTATAGTGTGCATTTTATTGTGGTATTGGCTTGGAGGACCAAAGGAGTCGGTAGAAAGCATGCAGCGTGAATTAAAGAAACGCGAAATTTATGGTGCTGTTATCTTATGTGTAGATGGGTGATAGTTGTGGGAGGTCGTGGGCTACTGGGTATCTCGGTTCGAGGTGTGTTGTCTCCCGTGTACATTTATGTATCTGTGTTCTCTTGCAAGTTTCCCTAACTGTAGTGTTGCATGGCTATGCGTGCATACGTTCATTGATGTGAGTTTGTTGTTCTCGTGTAGTGTAGACATGTTTGTAAATGGAGGAGAGCGACATGGGCGTTTCTGCGCAGAGTTCTCTATTCTTTGTGCTTTTCTCTGCCACGTGTGACTCACAGCTATGAGTGTAATTGGTGAGTACGTAAGAAGTGGTGGTCTGTTAAATGTCTTGTAAAGGTGCGCGATTGTTTTTGGTCTCTAACTGGAGACAATAATGGTCTCGTTGTGAGCGTAGGACAAGGTGCATGCGTGTCTGTACTATTCTGGAGGCCGTGGATGTCATTTGTATACATAACGTATAGTGTATGTGCCAGGATGCCTTACATGGGTAAGCCGGCGCATGGTGTGAATGGTTATGATGTTGTGTTATACCTTCGGGAACCCCCGTAAGAGGCACGTTGATATGTTTCTTTGGCCGCCTTGTTGACGGGACTTAGCGCCCCACCCATTTAAGCTTAGCCTCTTCTCCTTCTTTCTGAGACACTGTTTTCTTACTCTGCTTCTTTACTTTCCCAACAGCTTCTTCCACATCTTTCTTTGGTCGTTCTCTAAATTCGCGGGGTAGATTCCCAACAGCTCCTTCTCACCTATCATCTCGAATTGGTGCAGGTGGGTGGGGTGGGGGTTGGGGGACGCTTCTTACACTCTAAGCTCCAGTTTAGGGTGGTAAGTTTTAACAACCTGCCTCACCCCAACCCTCATCTTCCTTGCATACCCTCTCATTTTTGGCAGACTATTAATTTTACGCGCAGCTTAAAGTGGAGCCGCCATGCTAATGGCCTACTTGGCCACCGCGTGGGAGGAGTAGCCTGTAATGGCGGCGGCTGGCTTCGACGGCATACTATTTACTCCTCGCAGAGTGAGCTTTGCGCGGAATGATTAGCGTTTGCATCCCGTAATAATAATACGTTCCCCATGCCAATTGATGAAGATTCCATAGACTCCCCCTTTACTTCCCCTCTACCATCGTCCGAGCCAGTCTCGGTCAGCCCTAGAGCAGAAAAGGAGGTCTTCCCCCCCATCCTTGTTAATTCTCAGGCGCCCATCGAAACCTTTTTTTACCGGAGATGAGGCTTACTCTTCTCCTAGGCCTACGGGTGCGGTGGACACTCCTTCACCCGATTGTGCCCCTTTGAGAGTTAAGACTTCAATTTCAGAGAAGGATCTTGCTGAGCCCGGTCCATCCAACCTAAGATCTCCTTCCGGCGGAGGAGAGAAGCGGTTTCATTCCCCATCCTCCTCTTCTAAAACGAAACGAAACAGAAAAAGACTCAGGTGTCCTCTCCCTACGCGGGAGCCCCGGAGACGGATAGGTCCCTTGCCGTTTTAGTAAGTGACCAAGCTCAGATTGGCACGTTCCGCCCCGCTGCTTACCGGGGTGGGAAGTCTCAGGCAAAGAAAAAAAATGCCACCCCTCAAAGCGGAGCCTCGATTACGTCGGGGACCTTCATTCAGATACTACCAGGAATTTTCGATACCTCTGGCTTCAAACGCTTTCTGGTAATTCGCTCCAGTGAATGCAACATTTTAGCCAAGGGCAACATGTTCCATCAAAGAATAGCACTAGCTAGTATGGTTGGTAGACATCCGATGGTGACCTAATTCTTGGACAAGAGCCTTCTGGCAAATGCGTCTGATCCCTCCGATGCCACCACGGTTAGAGCTCTTGGGACAATTGATGGCACGCCAGCGAGTATGACGCCGCACTCTACTATGACCCTCGCCTCCGAAGCTACCCCATCTGCCTAAAGCTTCGCAACGAAACGAGGAAAAGACTCGCATGGCATGCCCAACCACCTCCGATAAGTCCTCGAAGGCGACAGCGCGTTAAACGCATTGTCCTGCCAACAGAGCCCGCAGTTCTGCCACCGGCAAGCGTAATGGCCATTTCTGTACGAGTTATTTCTTTGAAGAGGTCCCCCGAAACTCCTCAGAACTAAGCCTGGATAGCATATTCGGGGCAACTGGGAGGAGTTGCGGAGGCTCTTATGCTCCCTACTTCTCTTAGCTATTTTTTAGAAGTAGCAGTGCATCTACACCTCAATAAAAAGTATAATGTCATTTCGTCTTACATTCCGCCCTCAATTGACTTCTACGCGTAGTATTTTAACCGTGTTGTGGCACGTTTGCCAAGGCTCTTTCTCCTGCTCGGAGATTTTACCAGTAGAGACCTTCTCTCGGAAAACTACTCGATCAACAAGCTGGAGATAGGTGTCTTAAATGTGGAAGAGTATATGCATCACTGCCCGAGAACCGCTTAATTTTCTTACCTTGATCTATCTTTGTGCTTTCCGGCTGCATGGACTTATTCTAGGTGGGGAGTAGTCGAAGACCTTCATGGTAGTGATCACACTTTTCCATTTAGGTATTATTTTCTCGACCGCTGCCGCCTGAGACCCCCCTCCCCCCGGTGGTGCTTGGCACGAGCGCGGTGGTGCACATATCAGAATATGACTGAATTTTCTCTCTCAGCGGAAGAGTTTAGGTCGGTTGATTAGGCCGTTGAGTTCGTCTCCGGCAACATCATCAACGTGAGTCTGATTAATATACCTAGAACGGTGGCCGTTTCGCACGCCGGCCGCTTCCGTGGTGAGTGGAGTGTGAGACAGCATTTAAACAGAAGCGTTATGCCAACATGCGCTCTATGCGGCGCCAGAAAGATTTTACAGTCGGTGAATTTCGCATTTAGAGCTAGATTTCGTTATGATTTGAAGCACGCATGCCGCTCTTCGTGGCGGGCAAACTTGTCTTGACTTAAAGGGTAGATTCCTCTCGCAGGAGTCCTCTCCCGTTCTCCAAGAGAAGATCACAATCTAGGACCTGCATCCGTGGTGTAGACATTGACCACCGCTTTCTCCGAATTCTCTAGCCTGTATGCTGCTTCCCAAGCATTCAATGCGTTCCTGATGTTGCGGAAGGCCACTAACTGGACTTTACCGCCAGAGGCGGAAAACCCCTGAATGGCGGGTTTACATTCGATGAGTTGCTTTCCGCTCTTGCCTCGTACACGGACACCATCCCTGGTCCGGATGATCTCACATATACCATGCTTCGACACATGGATGAGTAAGACATGGACTCTCTTTTAAATTTGTTCAAAAGAAAGTGGGTAGAGGGTAATCTCCCAGATTTCTCATGAATGGTTATTGTACTCGCCTTTTGCAAACCGGGGAGAGATCATTGTCTCTAATATCATGCGTTGGCTAGTTGATGGATTATTGGTAAATGTTAGACTAGCCGTTTTCGGGAGAGCTGAGGCCATATTTCTACCAAACAGTGATGCTTCCGCAAGTTCAACTTCACGTCGGATTGTTTGCTCGGAATCGAAAATATCGTATGCGAGGCCTTCCTTCGTAGATAGCACTATGCCACGTTTTTTCGATCTGGAGAAGACTTATAATGCAGCATGGCGATAAGGTATAATGAAGAATCCTTACACGATGCGGGCGAACGGAAACCTTCAAATATTTATTTCTGAGTTTTCGAGAGATTGCTGATTCCGAGGACTGCTGAGGGCAGCTCTCTTGGGTCCAAAAGAGAAGGAAGAGGGTATCCCACAGGGAAGTGTCCTTAATGTCACAATCTTTGACTTAGCATCAATGGTATCCTCTCGGTGTTTCCGTAAAGTGTTCTCGCTTTAAACTACGTGGAAGAATTTTCGATCTCTTTTGGTGCGGCCAAGATGACATCTCTGGAGGCTGGAATTTAACAGGCATTGGACAGCGTCTCTCAGTCTGCCGAAGATCACAGACTTCGGTTTTCCTTAGCCAATACTAAGGCGGTGCACTTCTACCGCCATCCACGGCTCTACTCCAACCAGGAATTGCTTCTAAATGGGGTATGCCTGGAAGTGGGAATTCAGGCTGTTTCTTTGGCCTTGTTTTGACCGCTGTCTCGCCTGAGAAACTCATATTCTCAGCCTTAGGGTCTCTTGTACCTGCGCCACGGACATTCTTTGTTCCTTCATGTTCAACCCCGGGAGTGCTGATAGGGATACTGCCTTACTTTTCTATAGACCCTTTGTTCGTTCGAAACTTGACTAGTAATGAGAGTTTTATGCATCTGCAGCCGACCGGATATTGTGGAAGGTGGACTCGATTTACCACCCAGGGCTTCACTGGGCCACCGGTGCTTTATGCACGTCCCCCAATGAAAACGTATTTCTCGATGCTAAGGAGATACTACTCGCTCTGCGCCGTCCAGCCTGTAGTAGGTTGAAGCCCGGAGCCCCACTAATTCTCTAACAGATTTCACTGGATCCGCAGCCTATCTTGGCGTTCCTTGGAGATCTCAGTATATCTCTCGGGCCGGTCGTGCCCCTGGTTCTGCCCAGGACCGCAACCTGGGGGGTAATACGTTTGACTATTTATCGCCTCGCCTCTTCTCCCAAAGCTTCTAATGCGTCGGAAGTATTGGGTTCGGCCCTTATGGAGCACACTTCGTGTCACGCTGGAACCTTGCCAGTTTATATGAATGGCTCCAAGTCCCAAGAAAGGGTCGGGTTCCATGCCGTATCCCCCCTGTTTGAAGTCAGCAGTGCTCTGCCCAGCGCCGCGTCAGTCTTTATGGCCAAGCTGTTTGCAATACACCGCTCAGTACGCGAGATAACTTATCATACCTAGTCGGAGACCAGATTATGATCTATAGCGACTAATAAATCCCCCTGAGAGCACTTTAGGGATTGGAAACTCCACATCCCCTGGATCGTGGTATCCGTGACGCCACGGTTTTGGCGAGCCGAGTGGATGTCAAGATTATCTTCTGCTAGGTTCATGGTCATGTAGGAATTGCGGGAAATGAGCGCGCCGATGAGGGTGCCAAAGAGTCCGCGAGGAGTGGGCGAACAAACGAGCGTGTCGCTCTTCTTCACCCGGATTTCATAGCAGAAATACGGTCTGCCCTCCCGATGGCTTGGTAAAGAAGATGGTATACCGTCGAGGGGAACTTACAGATTTATGCCATGCTACCATGACTGTTTTCATGGCCTTCCCCCTAAGGCTGCGACGGCTTCAGCTTGCTTTCTAAAGTTGAAAGAAAAAATATAGTCTGCAGGTTAGTGGGAGAGAATCCTACTAGGGCATAGAGGTAGCTCTGTGTTGTTTGTTACTTTCTAACGGAGTCTATCGTGTCACTCTTTCTCCAAACTGCCTATCTATTCATAGTAGCATCCCTAATTCGGAAATCATTTAAAATTGGTCTGGCTGGCAAAAGAGGCAAGGTATAGGAAAAATGAGTTAGAAATAGTTCGAGGATAACAAAAGAATCAATTATACATAGACAGATAATTTAGGTCATAATAATAATATATATAAAACATGGGATAGTTTATATAAAAGAGGCATCTTTAGGTAAATTTGGAACCCATCTTGGTGAGTCGACTGACTTCCATGGAATAATATTTGTACATGCACAACTGACGGAGCACCAGCAATGTTTAGCCGTCGATCAGGGTATAGAGGATCTACTTGATCGTAGATGCGAAGCAGACCTTGAAGGCGGCCTAGCCGAACCTTACCAGGCAGTTGGTGGGCTTGTTGATGACCGGATCGACCGGGAAAGTATTTTCGTGAGAAATAGGAGAATTCGATTTCTATGACTGTTCAAGTCTCGTTGATAAGGCGACGAAAGCAGTTCAGACGTTGTTCTCTCATAATGTCGGTGAGCAGAGGCCTTTCCACACCTCAAGTTCTTGCTGCCCGCTTCCTTGGTGGCCCTGGACACTGTAACCACTGAGATGATGTTCTTCGCGATTGCATTCATTTCGAACATGGGGGCCTTTTCGAAGTCCTTTCTCAATTCGAAACTGTTGACAACTTGAGGTCTGCCTGAACGAGGTCGATCTTTGAAGTCTTCCCTGATCTTGAGCACCTATGCGACTCTGTAGACGGTCATCCTGCTGATGTCGAGTCTTTTGGCAATATCGGACCTGTTATGTCCCGCGCGCAGAAGAGCAAAATCTCGATTATTTTCACTTCCATCTCGACACAAATCTTCACAATGGAAAAAGACGCTTTAATGAAACGTGCTGGAAAAGTGGCACTCTAAGTATGTTTGACAGAACTATTTCTATCACACCCGTATAAATCTCTATCTATCTATTTATCTATCTATTTCTCTGCTCTCTCTCTCTCTCTTTATATATATATATATATATATATATATAAATATATATATATATATATATATATATATATATATATATATATATATATATATATATATATATATATATATTTGTGTGTGTGCATTATTTTGATGTTCTTAATAAAGTGCTTAATTAGCTACACTTTAAAAGCGATAACCATCGCGGGCATCTTAGTCACAAGTTGCTCTTAAAGTGGTGATGTTATGGAAAGAGAATATATCTGAAAAAAGTTTGATTTCTTGATTAGTCTGAAGAGGAAACTACTCGGTGCTCGGAGGAACGTCGAAGGGCAACTCTCTGAAACGTGCCTAACCTCATGGTAGATATCCTTACAGGCTTTGGGCCAGGAGAGCCCGAAGTACTTGAGAGGTTAGCTGCAACCTGGTTATCCATCAGCCTTTATTCGGAAATAGAATGATAGGGAGAGTTGTGCGTTCAATCAGTCCCAATCACCGCATTTAGGATCTTCTTGAGGCATCTTCCACACCTTCTCCTTCTCCTAAATTTACCACTCAGGACACTCCTATACTCCTCCTTTAACCCATTCCCTCATTAGTTTTCGCTTCTTATTTTGGAAAATAATGAAAATGGAACTTAACAGAGCGACATTTGGACTTGGATTAATTCACCACTTGGCAGACTCAACAAACCTCCTGAAAAAAACATGCCTTCGTTGGTTGTTGCTTCTTACAAAATAATAAAATTGAGCCTACAAACTCCTCCTACAAACCATTGTTGGGTGGAATGACTTAAATATAAGTACCACATGGCCGTCTTTTTAGATCGGTGCCAGAAACGACGTTACATGGATTTCTTATGCCAAGGTGTTAAACGCGGGAGTGACGCCAACTTTACATCGTTAAATAGAGATGATTCATCAATATTACCATGACTTCTGTAATTTAGAAAATAAAACAAGGTTAGTTCAGTCACCAACTTTGAAATAGACAGTAATGACGCTCTTTTAGGGATAGTTTTATTAAATGAATGAGACTAGTTTTGAAACTTTTCTGCTTCTATCGACAACCTTCGAAAATAATAAGAAGAGTCTATAAAAATTCCCTTAAATCCTGGGATTTGGGAAATATGCAGAGAATAGAATTTCTGAAAGAGTAAAAATGGAAAAATAACAATAATTTATATACCAAAGTGGAAGTTTGGATTTGATCAGAGAAAGTTGCTTCCAAAGCGAATTAAATGACAAACAATATAAAAATATTAATAATGACGAAAATTGAAGAAGGAATTCAAACAATACACTTTCTGTCAATCAATACATCTATTGAATACAACAGTTAATAAGAAGTAATTTTATCCACATATCCGGGTGTCTGTAAAATTCCCGGTAATTCTTAAATTGCCATAAACCCAATTCTTCCAATTAGATATTACACTTCTTCTTCTTATTTCTTATAAATTTTTTTAAAAGTGAATTTGGTTGGAGAACAATTTTCGCAGGTCAAATCGAACATTTCATTAAGGTCAATAAAGTATTATTATTCATCTTTTTTTGTTTCTATAATGTTATTTCAGAACTCAAAGTCCCGAGTATTTAAAGAGCGTTCGTATGGAATCTTGTCTCATTGTTTCAAGAGTAATGATGGAAGCAGGATATTTCCTAAATTAATCTTGCACATTCCTCATAAGATGCAACAGAAAAATAGAGAAAATGAGACAAATTTATCGTATAAATGGTGGAATACACACCAGAGCGTACGAGACGCTTGAGTGTAAATGTGAATGCATATGATAAATTTTGGAATTGATGTATGAATCTATTTCGATGGAAGCTTAGTAAAAGAAATCATAAAAATAAAAAAAAATACAAGTTTTGGTTATTTAATCTTGAAATGAAAATAACCTTGTTGACGTTGTATCAAACGCGACTCGTTTTATGACTGGATTCGAAATTGTGTTTTTCTCCTGGACGTAAATTAGCTTTGTGAGATTCTGTGCAAAAGTTCTGATGCAATTTACGGTATCGACTCAGGCAATAAGTCTGAGATCCCTACTGACTGTGAGATCCATAAAGACACTGAAACATTGTAAACCAACAATGGTCTTGCTCTTAGCTGAGCAATGAGTTGCCATCATCAACCTGGATCTTGATGGCCTGGGGGACGCGCTTCCTCCACACCAATCAAGTTACTCTTGACTGTATCCAATACAGCCAATGCTTGGATAACGACTGCATATCATCACTGCGATATTGCAGTAAACAAAGTTCTTATTGTATTGGAATCGAATGATGCAAACTTTGAAAGTGTTGTAACTTTGGTGCAGCATCATAAAATGGATTTTCTGAAAGATAGTGAATGTGCGAACCTAACTTAGACAGTAAAAATGTTAATTTTGAAATAACTTTAATTTTAAGAAGAGAATACGGCTATTAATTATATTTATATATAGTAAAGCAATGTTCCGCAGGAAAAATGAAAAGGAGAGAATGAACTGAATAAAGTTCGAAAGTACTTGAGAGCACGTTTTCATTTTTCCGCGAGACATTGCATTCTTTGCGAACCTCACGTGCTACTTTGTGAGTTATTCACTTAATATATATATATATATATATATATATATATATATATATATATATATATATATATATATATATATATATATATATATATATAAATGTTACAGAGAAACAGGAGAAGAAAGATCTTACAGGAGATGCCCCGACAAAAGCCATGAGAAAAAAACCCACCTCGCTCCGGCAAGAACTCGCTCGAGCCGTTGAGCGAAAGGGAACAATAAGTCAAAAAGACCCATTTTTCCAAATAAACTTTTTCGTTTGCATCTCAAAAGATCACCGCCCTCAATGAAACCGTACCTGAGGATGTTGCTTTTTTCCTCTGCGTTTTACACGGAGTCATATCCTCTAAGATCTTTCTTCTCCTATTTCTGTGTAACCTTTCACACACTTTATTTATCAGGCAGCATACGTATAAACGTGGTAGATGCTTGATAATTTGCACGCCAACCACAACTGGCCAATAGTTTAGGTGATACAAAGAGAAGGATGCGTTCACCCTGTATATATATATATACACTCATGGAGTAAAGTTTTGAAACTACTAATTTTTTTCCATTTTGAAATAGCATCTTTGTTTGTATCATAGTTTTATGGTGCAATTGAGAAAGGTTTAGAGCCCCAAACCATTTTATTAACAAATGCCGTCAATTGATGCACTACTCTTAACAGTCTATCCGTAAGGTTCTTCTTGGTGAGATGAGCATCTTCGTAGCCCTTCGCGACTTGACACCTTGGTCGAAATGTCTCATCCCTCACTGTCGACGATGACGCATTCACACGCGCTTTATCTTCTAATACTGAGAAAGTGTAGCACTGAAGACAACACGATACCAGGAGGCGATCTTGGCCTTCAGTTGAAGCGCTTTGGCGTCCAGAAAACTTCTTCACAGGAGTTTAACCAGTGTTTTTAAAGTCTTTGATGATCATAAAGATGGTAGCCCTTGATATATTACTTTTAGCAATTATGTCCTCACATTTAAGGCTACTTTGGTGCGAAGTAACTATGTTTACACGCCTTTATTAAAGAACCATTTCTGGAAGCGAAAAGATTCAGACATTTATTTTCAGAAAGAAATATTAATAAAGATCATATAATTACGCAATACCATCTATTTAAACCATATTTTCATCATTTTACCCTTTTAATCGAATAGCAAAGCTCCAGGGACTTAAAGTTATTCCCTAGAGGAAAAGAACTAGAGCGCGCTTATTCAGTGATTGAATCCATTTTTAAAATTTTTGAAAATGTTTTTGTTTGCTTAGTGGACAAGTAACCTTTCATGTTTTTGAGTTTAGGTTTATTGGGAACTTTTATTTACAGGACTGTTTTTTGTATGTTTCGAGCTTTTATCAAAGTTCTTTCTAAGATTTCAGATAAAAATAAATATAATTATCGAATGATTTAGAATGAAAAAACATACAAATCGTGAAGTTCAAAAAATGTATTAAAATTAGGGCTTTGGCGCTTTTTTACTATCATTTCGTATATGAAACAAATTTAGATGAAAAAAGAGATCTGACGAAGGTTTTTCTATATATCAAACCGGGTGAAATAACTTTAAAAAAAAGGTTTCAGGGTGTTAAAATAAAGAGTCTATAAAGGGGATTAGAAAAAGCGATTTAGAATAGCAAATAGGCCGTAGGTAACACGCCGAAGGAGTGACTGTGGAACCAAGTTCTTTCTGTAAGAAAGAATAAGAAGTTTGGCTTGTTCTTCTTCTTATTGAAATGTTCACTTTTTAATAAACCTGCAATAATTTAAATATTACAATAACAAGAGGAGCCGCTTCGCTACTCCTCATTACAGGAGGAGCTTGCGCTTTTCATGCAGACCATCGGTCTGTGGCCTACGGCCTATCAGTTCTGGCAACGGGATTTTGGCCTAGAAATACTTAAAGGTTTCCAGTAAATATCATCATCATCATCATCACTAACTCTATATTTTAGGAACAGGATTTTTGGAAAAAGGTGAAAAAAATAGTAAATATTTTTTATTTTTAGTTAAAGAATGACTTCGTATTAAAATTAAAAATCTATTTTAGATGCAACTTCGATAAAACTTTCGAATATACGATAAAATAATTAAAGGTACCATGCCTAAATTTGAATCAATTTTCCGAACTTCACGAATTGTTTTGTTTTTTGTTCTTAAAAATTTCAAATCATTGGATTTTTTTTCTGAACATCACCATTTTGTTTTTTCAAAAACCAAATGAATTCCAAAACTATTTTGGAAGAAAAGGGAGAGAATTTTGATCGCTTACAAAAATAATATTGGATAAGTTTGGATCAATATTTAGAGAAAAAAAATATCCTTCTAAAAAAAAGCTTTCAAATGAACAACGATTCAAAATATGGAGTTAGGGAGGAAACATTTTGAAAATAAAAGTTATTATATAATATTTGGGATTTATTTTTAGAACGGGATTTTTTGCAGTGTTCTAAAATCCAAATATTATTATTATTATAATTTGTAAAGTTCATAAAATTTATAAAAATTTAACCATGGCTGCGTTTTATTTTATTTCTTTGTATATTCGAAATTTTTATCGAAGTTGTTTCTAAAATAGATTTTAAGTTTTAATCTTTATCAGGAGGAAATAAAGGATGTTGCATAAAGGGCGCCGAATTTGAAAGGTGAATAATTAAAATGAATTATTATAAACTTGGTTATAATCTGCATATTTCTAATGAGTTTCGTCTGCCGTTTAGATATAGAACACAATGACGGCCAAATGGACACCAGCACTGAGTATGCATACATTTATGCGCCCTTGAAATTTCCGCTAACTCACTCAGAGATGTGTGGCTCGATGCATCCAATCACACGCCTGATTTCAGCCTTGGGTTCAGGAATTGTGCGTGGTTTGTTGTCGTGTACCTGTGATTTCACATACCCCCATAAGAGAAAATCACGAGGGGTAAGATCTCAGGAACTTGGTGGCCGTTCCTGGTCGTTATGCAAGGATAGCACTTGTTGCGGAAAATTTTGTCGAGTAATGCAAGCGTTTGGCGCGAATTGGGGAAGGTCGCTCCATCCTGCCGAAACCAGAGGATGGCAATCTCTGTATCTTTCAAGTTCGGCCATAACCGAGTGGATATCATGTATCGGTAACGTTCTCCATTAATGGTAACTGCATTTCCACCATTATTTTCAAAGAAGAAGGGTCCAAGCACTTTACCTGACCCCAAACCACACCACACAGCCGCTTTTAATGGATGCATTTCACGCTCGTGCACTATTCGGGGATTTTCATTTCCCGCAAATCCGTCAGTTCTCTTAATTGACAAATCTACTCCAGCGGAAGTGGGCCTCGTCGCTGAAGATGATTTTCTTTGCAAAATTTTCGTCGGCTTCAAGTCTCTCCAAAACCCAATCAGCAAATTGCTTCCGCCTCCTGTGGTCAGGTGACTGAATATGCTGCGTAAGTTGAATTTCGTTCGCATAGATATGGAGATTTTTATGTTGAGTTGTATGTTATGAAGTAGTCGGGATTTCCAACTGCTGCGAACGTCGGTGAAACCATTTTAGCGGACTCGGAGTGACACTGTCTCTCACAACAGCAATTTGTTGCTTTGTCCGACAGGAACGATACTACCTAGGCGATTTGGCCGTTGCAACTGA
Source organism: Ceratothoa steindachneri (assembly GCA_963969495.1). Taxonomy (NCBI): domain Eukaryota; kingdom Metazoa; phylum Arthropoda; class Malacostraca; order Isopoda; family Cymothoidae; genus Ceratothoa; species Ceratothoa steindachneri. The sequence goes on along the minus strand of OZ018317.1, from coordinate 23,702,525 downwards.
ATCATTTGTTTTAACCTTCGTCATGAGTCTGCGAACCGTAGATTCGTTGGGTGCTTCATTTCTCCACAAAATGGCAAAAAGTGTTCGAACTCTTTGTGTCGTAACTTCTCCGTTTTCTTAAAATGTCTTCATGATGAGAACGCGTTGCTCAATTGTAAACTGCTCCATGACGCACCGCACAGAAGTGTTCTGAAAACCCCCTAAAAACTATTAATAGGAGGGAAGAGAAATAACAAACATGATAAAAGCATGACTTCGAACTTCAAAACACAAAAGTTTTGCCCAATTCAAATTTGGTGCCTTTTATGGAACACCTTTAGCTATTGGCACCTAAAAACGAGTAGAGCTAACTGAGGAGTGGAGAAGCCGCTCCTTTTGTCCCTAACAATATATTTTAAGAACGGGAATTTGGGGAGCGGTTAAATAGAAAGTAATTTAGGAGGATAAGAAGAAGAATAAGAAGAGAATGAAGGTGAGGATGAGGAGAAAAGAATAAGAGGAAGAGAATAAAGAAGTGAAAAAAGAGAAGAGAACGAGTAGAAAGGAGAAATTTAAGCAAAGATTGAGGATTAGCAGAAGAAGAAGAATAACGGAAAGAGTAAGAGAACAAGAAGAGACATAAAAATAAGGAGACGAAGAAGAGAAGTAGAGGAGAAGGAGGAGAAGGAGGGGAGAAGCATAGAAGAAATAGGAGGAAGATAAGAACAGATTGAAGAGCAGGAGAAATAAAGAAAAATAGAAGGATAAGAATAAGAAAAAGGAGGAGTTGAGAAGGAAAAGAAGACAGAAGGAAGAGAAGAAAAAGAAGAGAAAAAGAGAAGAAAAGATCGAAAAGGAGAGGAGAAGATGGAGAGAAGGAGGAGAATAATAATAATAATAATAATAATAATAATAATAATAATAAGAAGAAGAAGATAAAAATAATAAATGTTAAAAAAGATAAACCAAAGAATTGAGGAATTCCTGATTGATAAAAGAAAGAAGCTGAAGAAATAAATTCAGAATGAATGAATTTAGGTACGGTGTGGATTAATAATTAACAAATGAAGAATTTATTATATTTAAGGGTGTTTTTTCTTTCTTTTTACTCTAACGGGGGTTCAAGGGGCATTTAAACAAATGTTGAAAAAAACTTAATTGAAAGTGGTTGAAAAGCGATTTCAAAGGCCAAAGAGGCTTGAGGCCTACAGCCCAAAGATCCTTTTGTAGCCCAGCGAAACGCAAGGTCTTCCTGCAGGGTAGTGGTGAAACCATGGCTTGCCTGCTAATAATTTAGTCTTGGTCATTTTAGCCTCGTGCAAATGTAGTCGCTGGCTACTCTACATCTGATTATGGTGGTCGTGTCCGTTTGACGAATTTTTTTGGGTGGGGTTTGGAATAAAACTGTATCTTTTCGGCCGATTGTAACGAAATTTGAAACCATATGTTCTTTTAAATTCTCTTTCGAAAGATATAATTCGCAAAGTTCTCCTAAGGTTAGCCCTGGAATTATATTGTTTTGGCAATAACATCCTAACTATTCTGCCGATTCGAAAGAAATTTAAAACCCTTATTTTGTTTTACATTTTCTTTTAAATGATATAATTGCCAAAGTCCTCACAATATTAACCCGGGGATTATTTTGTTTTGGCAATAACGTCATAACTATTCGGCCGATTCTAACGAAGTTTGAACCCCTTATGTTGTTTTACATTCTCTTTCGAATGATAGAATTGCCAAAGTCCTCCCCAAGGTTAGCCCTGGAGGAATTGAAAGTTTTGAAGGTCGATAAGTCATAAATCAAGATAATTGTGAGCACGCAACTTTTTGGTCAGTAGACCTTGTTTAAAATCGATGCTTATTTTCTAGACCTAATGACAAGAAAAAACTATTTTGGAAATTCTTTTGAAATACAGAAATAACGATCATTACGACTCTTTTTTTTCTCCATCTAAATTTGCTCTAAGAATTTCCTTCTGATTCATTGGTTTTTAGGTGCCATTAATTATTTCTTCATGATAAAGATTAAAATTGAAAATCTATCTCAGAAATAACTTCTTTGAAACCTTCAAATATACGAAAAAACACACAAAAAATAAACTTGCATAAATTTTAATCAATTTTCTGAACTTTACCATTTGTTTGTTTTTTTAAAAAATTTTTTAAATCTTTTCAATATTTATTTTATAACGTTTAAAGACATCTTTCACCCTTTTTGGGACCCTCCAGGTGCGTACAAGATAGTGGGAGATTGAAAAGAGGTGCAAAGAAGACCACAGAGAGAGTATCAGTTTCTCTTAGGGTATTGGGGTCGGGAGGGCATGCTACTCTTCCTCCAGCTTTCAGTTGTGGTAGAGGCATTACCCCTGTTACACTATATTATTTTTTTTTTATCTTCACTCTTTTGGTTTTAAAATTCTAAAGTTAAAATAAATTCAGGATAAATTAATGTCGAAGGTTTTGGCAATCAGAACATTTTTCGATATCCCCAAATTTACCCTTGGTCAATTTGTAGATGGAAACTTTATTTCAAAAAGGGGAAAAAAAGCCAGAAAAATTTCCGAGTTAAAATTCACTGTAATGGATTATTCCCATCACGTAAATTTGGAAAAAATATATATATCAGTCACAAAACCTTTGACTATCACGTATATATATATATATATATATATATATATATATATATATATATATATATACTCATCAACCAATAGGAAAAAAAGAAAGATGAGATGATATATAAGCGATTTCGCAAGGATCATATATAGATTAAGAAAGCAGAATAGATATGGCAAATGCACTGAAATAATATATATTTTTTAATCCATTAAAGAATTAAGTTATAAAGTGTAGCTCGAACTTATGCCATTGAGTGCTCTTCGAATTTCAGGCCACCTCACTGACCATTTAATGTGTCCCGTGTTACTGTGGTCGCAAGAACGGGAATTCAAACCTCGGAGAGTTTCAGGGTTTATTTGTCCGATACGTCTTTCGACCGAAACGGTCATATTTGGGTACAAGAATAAAAGTTAATGAAATGAAATGAAAGGAAAGATGGAAGGTAAGAGACAATGAAAGTTTTTCAGAGCCCCAGGAACCTAATGGACTCCAATAGGAGCGTCGAGCAGGCCTTGGGTCAGAGAGGGAGAGGATGAGTAGAGAGTAGAGATACCAAAGCTGGAAATATAGGAGTTGATTTAACATTTGACCTGGACGTTCTGTGGACTACAGCTTTACGTTGGTTCCGAACCAGGGTGTATCTAAATTTCTTGCCTATTTATTATTTATTTTAATGCCTCTGTTCCAGGTATACAGTATTCAGGGCATAAGTAGTGAAATATAGCAGAAAAAGTGGAGGGAGAAGTGAAAGGAAGTAGTAGGTTTGCAAATAAATCCTAGACTTGAATGTAGTTAGTTTACTGAGTTGTTCTCTGGTAACAACATATACTTCGTTGTTATTTCATGTGTTTATATTGATATTTTTAGGCGTTGAAACCATTGTTTTAAGTCTTTCTATTGCTCGTTTAGTTTTCTCCTATTTATTTTTCCCTAGTTTATTTGTGTAACAATTTAGTGCATTGTACATATCTAGATAGCTGTTAAAATTCGGTAAGTTGACTTAAGCGTTTTTAGTCTTTTCATGTGTTAATTTCTTCCTCTTGCTGATAAATATTTGATAAATAGGTAGGAAAGAAGTGGTGTGAACTCCTATCCTTCTTCTATGCTACACATCAGATTCAGGTTACTCCAATGTACTCTTGGAAAGGAAAATATTTCTCGGCGAAGCCTGAAGTGAAACCTTTTGAGTATGATTTCAACAGCATCTCTGCCTCATTCTCAGTTAGTCACTGTTTACAGCGGGCATTTTTGAAAGGAAGCAAAATTTGATAGAGACCGCATCATATGCTTACAGCCTCATCTGAAGGGCTGTTGACAAGTGATCGATCATGGGAAGAAACACCGTGACCCTAAAATTCTTCCTCACTGAAACAGCTATTAATAACTTCAGAATTACCATCATTTCGACTGAGCTTCACACTTCTTTGTTTATTTCTTTGGGTATCTTCTTTGTAGAGCGGCCCATTTTCAAGACCAATTTTGATATTCCTTTTCTCATCCAATTCCTCAAAAGCATCTCTTAATCTAGCAACATAATTATTCACTCACCTTAAGTGCTTCACGGCTTCGTTCAGATCCATATTTGTGCTCTGCAACTTTATGCTTGTTTGGTGAAACCTTTTGATGGTGACAGGCCAAAACACCAGTAAAATGCAATTTTACAAAGTATTCAACTTGGATAAAATACCCCATGCTTATTGTAGTTTTTTGGCTTTTTCGCCCTCCAGGTTTTCTGGAAATGGATTTAATACAAACCTTATTTTTTCTTATCCACAGTTTAGTCCCTTTGAAGCATCTCAGTGGGCAACCCATCGAGTGTCACTCAGGCGTTTAAACACATGCAGGACTCCAACGGCATTGACTAATAGTTCACACTGATGCCCTAAAAAAGCAGTAGACGTTCTCTACCAATTCAAAGAACTTTAAGGCAGCAGAAATGTTGTCAATGTTGAGGGAATGTGCAAAGCGATGAATTTAGTCCGCAAGAGGATTTTTTTCCCGAATTCTTGCTTGCAGTCCAGAGTATTTGCCACTCATGCTTGACGCACTATAATATGATTGGCATCTACAGTCACCTAACTTAATCTGATGTTTTGCAAAAAAAGTTCAAATGCTATGTTCGAGCTGTGTAACACCGTGAACCTCCATCCCAATAAAGTGCCCAAACCTTGCAACAGGCTAACTGTCAAGGACATATTGTAAAATGCAACACAGCTTCTCAAAGTGACTTAAGTCAGAAGTGGAGTCGACAAAGATTGAATAATACTTAGCTGTCTTGATTTCCTCACTAATAATGTTCAATACCTTTTTTCCTACAAGAGCTATGAGTTGGTCCCATGTAGTAGAAGACAGGGAAGAAACTGACCCATTCCACTTGTTGCCATACTTTTCCAAGTGAGCAGCTAAAAAGGAATCAAACTGGGAAAGCAATTCCAGTGTGACCAAGAAGATGCCATTGTTGTGTGACCCAATCACCTGGTCAGTACCTCGAAAGGCCTGACCCCTTTCAACTATGAATTTGATTTCAGCAACTAATCTTTCCAGCACAGCTTTAGCATAAACGCGCTCGGCTTGGCACTGCTCTATCAAAAGTTAATTCACAGTGCCAGATGCTTTTGCTCTTCGGTACAAGGTCATAGTAGCATCCTTTTAGGCTTTACTGCTCTCATAAGCCACCGTTCGCTGTGTGGCTTTTTTCCAGTCGCAAAAGCAAGTTTAACAGAAAACAGTTTGCATTGGACGCAAAATGCTTTGCTTCTACTGGTAGAATAACAGAGAAAGCTTCTCTCTTTTTCTTTCCATTTTAACAGAGAATAGTTAAACATGGACTTTAAAAATACCTTCTTTATTTTTTCATCTATTTGAATGGCGTTAACAATGCTTGCAGTTTCATTGAGGCAGTCACCGCTTCCTTTACTGCGCCAGTAATTACGTATCTTCTCTCTTAAGTTTTGCCACAAACCAATACCACACTCAGGAGTAATGTCTGCAAATGAAAACAAACCCTGAGTTAATGGGAAAGTTGGAATGGATTTTGGTTGAGTCGACCTGGTTGAATTGAGCTATTTTAGTTCTAATGATTGGAAATCATCCCTGAACGAGCTTGGATTGGTAGTCTCAGTACTCAAACTAGCTAATGGTTGGTTTTCGTGGTCAATGGTGCTGCCTACCTCCGGGGGTGATTCGACAGCAGAGCCTACTAAGGCTGCAGAGCTGATGTCACATCCACCTGCACGGAGACCAACTTGAAGCTGAGTCTGCAGTCCTTTTCTTTCACTTCACAGTTTCTCTTCTTTTCTTTTCTCTTCGGTTATTCAGACCCGTGTTTTACAAGGAGTAACAAGGAGTAACAAGGAAAGTAAGTACCCTAGGAGACCTTACGGTCCATTCAAAGAGGGTACCTTTGGACTAGCAATTGAGCGGGCACATGGCTGCTCAATTGTTTTGCGTCCATAAACGGCCACTTTTCAAGACTTTGTCTAGTCTTGACTTGAACTGGTCAACAGATTCACTGTTGACAACTTCCACTGGAAGTGCGTTCCACTTACCGCAGATACTGTAGGTGAAAAAGTTTCCACACAGATTGCGGTTGTAACGCTTCAGTTCAAGTTTGAAGCCGTGATTGCGCGTTCTGTTCTCACTCAGTGTGAAAATATCCCGGTAGTCAACATTGTCGAACCCTCGAAGTATTTTGAAGACTTCGATGAGCTGACCACGCAGTCTACGGGTTTCCAGTGAGAACAGATCTAACTCCCTTAGTCTATCCTCATAACTTTTATGTCGGATAGAGGGAATCAGCTTGGTTGCCCTGGCTTGTACGCGTTCCAATCTCGCGATGTCCTTTCGCAATGAAGGACTCCAAAATTGTACGGCATACTCCAGGTGCGGCCGAACTAGGGAGTTGTACAGACAAAGTACTATCTCCCTGTTACGGTATCCAAACTGGCGCTTTATGTAGCCTAACATCCTTTGGGCTTTCTTCTCTGCCTCAATGCACTGTTTCGAGAACTTGAGGTCGCTAGTGACAGTAACACCCAAGTCCTTCTCAGTGTCACTCGATTCGAGAGCAGTGCCCTTAAGGATATAATGAGATTGGGGATTTCTGTGGCCGATATGCATTACTTTGCACTTGTTCACGTTGAACGGCATTTGCCACGTGTCCGACCACTCCCCAATCTTCCCAAGGTCTTCCTGCAGGCGGGCAGTATTTCCATCCTTTGCAACGTTCATACCAAGCTTGGTATCGTCTGCAAATTTGGAAATCTTGGCAACCATGTCACCGTCCATGTCGTTGACGTAGATGATGAATAGTAGTGGTCCCAGGATAGAACCTTGAGGCACTCCGCTAGTAACGGGCACCCACTCAGAAGCCTGTCCATTCACCACCACCCGTTGCCCGTCTGCCACTTAGCCAGTTCTCGATCCAGCCGGCTACTTTTCCGTCTATGCCCAGCGCTTGCACTTTCCGGAGAAGGCGGCGGTGTGGTACCTTATCAAAGGCTTTCTGAAAGTCTAGGTAGACCACATCCACCGCCTTGTCCCGATCGTGCTCACTGAAAACGAAGTGGAAGAATTCCACAAGGTTCGTCAGGCATGACCGTTGCCTTCGGAAGCCGTGCTGGGAACTCCTCAGTAGCAGGTTTGACTCTAAATACGACGTCACTTTGTCCACCATGATGCTTTCCATGAGTTTACCGACTATCGAAGTCAGACTGATAGGTCGGTAGTTCGACGGTTGGTTACGGTCTCCTTTCTTGAAGATAGGAGTCACCTCCGCCTCACGCCAGTCTCTAGGAACGCATCCGGTCCGGATTGACATGTTAAAGATAGCGCACAGATGTCGTGATACTTCATCGCACACTTCCTTCAACACTTTAGGTAGAAACCCGTCCGGTCCAGGGGACTTATTCGTCTTTAGGTCAGCGATCTTTTTCTTTATTTCTCCTTCGGTGAAGTCCATTGCCTCCAGCTTTTCCCCCGAGTAGGAATCCGTCGGCTGGGGAATAGGACCACACTCTTCAGTAAACACTGAAGAGAAGTAGTCGTTGAGGAGGTTAGCATTTTCTGCATCTGAATGCTTTAATGTCCCCTCCTCATTCTTCAAAGGGCCAATCGTTCGACGGATTGGTTTACGGCTGTTCACATATCCAAAAAACTCCTTGGGATTCCCTTTACAGAGTCTCGCCACTCGGAGTTCCTCAGACCGCTTAGCCGCCCTTATGCTGGACTTCACTCTCCTGGCTAGCCTCCGGTATTCGTCAAAGTCACCCGAGATCTTCGATTGCCGGTACACATTTCTCTTCTCCCTAAGCAGTTGGCCGATTTCTCGATTAAACCACTTAGGTTGAACAGAAGACAGACGGGGGCATTTCAGAGGGATGAAACGCGATTGAAGACTCATGAATGTGGTTTTGAAACTATTCCACGAGTCTTCAACGGCATCGCACACTTCTAGCCTCACGTCAGTCAGTCCAGCTCGAAGGCTTGCAAAGTCTGCTCTTCTCAAGTCAAGTTTCTTTAATTGACTGGCAACAGACCTTACCTTCGGGATCTTGACGCTAAATCTAACTAGCTGGTGATCACTGCCACCGAGCTCTTCGCCTACAGAGATATCCTCAACGATATCATCCTCAGAGGTGAAGACCAAGTCGAGGATATTGTCTCCTCTCGTCGGTTCTCTGACCCATTGAGTGAGGAACTCGTTGTTGGCGAACTCCAGGAGTAGCGCGCTCTCGCCACAGGCTGCTCTGGTTTCCCAGTCAACTTGTCTGTTGAAATCGCCCATAACGATGCACACTCTGCCTTGAACCAGCTCACCCAGCAGCTGGTACAGTTCCCTGTCCTTCTCAACAGGTTGGGAAGGGGGTCTGTAAAGCAGCAGGGTCCTGTATTTGGCAGGACCGATCTCTAGGTCAACGCCTAGGAGCTCGTGGTCGGATATAACGTTGGAGTTCGTAGATTTGATTGTATCCTTGACATACAACATTACACCGCCACCCTCTCTGTCTGGCCTATCTTTGTGAAACCCCAGACATTCATCTGCAAGAGAAATAAATCATATAATTATAGATGAAATAAAATAAATGAAATATATAGTAGGGAGGCAAGAGAGAGAATTAGAGAGAGATGGAGATAGAAAAGGAGACAGACAGAGAGAGGGAGAGAGATGGAAGAGAGGTATGACAGGGATAGTGACCAGCAAGGCAGTTGATCATTTCGTTCCTTTTTCGGGGTCTAAATGAATAAAACGATGAAATGAATCGAATAAATAGCAGATAGGTAAGGGAGAGAAAACGAGAGTGGAAGAGAGAGAGAGAGAGAGAGAGAGAGAGAGAGAGAGAGAGAGAGAGAGAGAGTGAGAGTGAGAGTGAGCGAGCATGAGAGAGAAGTGTGGTATCTAGGCATAGAAACAGTACCAATTTACAACGTTTATTTGTTGTCTTTTCCACCAACACCAGCCCTAGATTATCTTTAAATGGTTTGAATTGTGATCATTTGCGTTCACCGTATCCATTGTGCTAACATTTAACCCTAGTCAGTCTTGGGGATGATAATACTGAAAAGTTTACAACAAATTTACCAATGCAAATTTACATATTTTTAATTAACGCAGGTTAATGCAATTACAGGGTATTATTTTAATCTTACAGTTACTTACATTATATAAAATAGAGTAGCATCGACGTTTCTGTACAGTATAGTGTGTGATACTGTAATTTAGGCAGTCATGCACTTTTCACATGAATCAGTAACATTAATTTTTTTGGAGAAAATGCAATAAGTTGCTGGCTGTTGAGCTGCCAGTAAATTACTGTAAACACCAAAGTAAATATTTTACAGTGTAGAGATGTAATGTAGTCTATCCCATGAAAGGTGCTTCATTGAAGGTAACAAGGAGTAACGAGGAAAGTAAGTACCCTAAGAGACCTTACGGTCCATTCAAAGAAGGTACCTTTGGACTAGCAATCGAGCAGGCACATGGCTGCTCAATTGTTTTGCGTCCCTGAACGGCCGCTTTTCAAGAATTTGTCTAGTCTTGACTTGAGCTGGTCAACAGATTCACTGTTGACAACTACCACTGGAAGTGCGTTCCACTTACCGCAGATACTGTAAGTGAAAAAATTTCCACACAGATTGCGGTTGTAACGCTTCAGTTCAAGTTTGAAGCCGTGATTGCGCGTTATGTTCTCACTCAGTGTGAAAATATCCCGGTAGTCAACATTGTCGAACCCTCGAAGTATTTTGAAAACTTCGATGAGTTGACCACGCAGTCTACGGGTTTCCAGCGAGAACAGATCTAATTCCCTTAGTCTATCCTCATAACTTTTATGTCGGATAGAGGGAATCAGTTTGGTTGCCCTAGCTTGTACGCGTTCCAACCTTGCAATATCCTTTCGAAACGAAGGACTCCAAAATTGTAAGGCATACTCCAGGTGCGGCCGAACGAGGGAGTTGTACAGACAAAGTACTATCTCCTTTTTACGGTATCCAAACTGGTGCCTCATGTAGCCTAACATCCTTTGGGCTTTCTTCTCTGCCTCGATGCACTGTTTCGAGAACTTGAGGTCGCTAGTAATAGTTACACCCAAGTCCCTCTCAGTGTCACTCGATTCAAGAGCAGTGCCCTTAAGGATATACTAAGATTGAGGGTTTCTGTGGCCAATATGCATCACTTTGCATTTCCCCACGTTAAAAGGCATTTGCCTCGTGTCCGACCACTCCTTAATCTTCCCAAGATCTTCCTGCAGGCGGGCACTATTTCCATCCTTTGCAACGTTCATACTAAGCTTGGTATCGTCGGCAAATTGGGAAATCTTGGCAACCATGTCACCGTCCATGTCGTTGACGTAGATGATGAATAGTAGTGGTCACAGGACAGAACCTTAAGGCTTTCTGCTAGTAACGGGCACCCACTTAGAAGCCTGTATATTCATCACCGCCCGTTGCCGTCTGCCACTTAGCCAGTTCTCTATCCAGACGGCTACTTTTCCGTCTATGCCCAGCGCTCGCACTTTCCGGAGAAGGCGGTGGTGGGGTACCTTATCAAAGGCTTTCTGAAAATCTAAGTACACCACATCCCCCGCATTGTCCCGATCGTGCTCACAGAACACGAAGTGGAAGAATCCACAAGGTTCGTCAGGTATGACCGTTGCCTTTCGAAGCCGTGCTGGGAACTCCTCAGTAGCAGGTTTGACTCTAGATACGACGTCATTTTGTCAACCATTATGCTTTCCATGAGTTTACCGACTATCGAAGTCAGACTGATAGGTCGGTAGTTTGACGGTTCGCTTCGGTCTCCTTTCTTGAAGATAAGAGTCACCTCCGCTTCACGCCAGTCTCTAGGAACGCATTTGATTCGGATTGACATGTTGAAGATTGCGCTCAGGTGTCGTGACACTTGATCGCGCACTTCTTTTAATACTTTAGATAAAAACCAATCCGGGCCAGGTGACTTATTCGTCATTAGGTCACTGATCTTTTTTTCTATTTCCCCTTCGGTGAAGTCCATATCCTCCAGGTTTTCCCCCGAGTAGGAATCCATTGGCTGGGGGATGGGACCACACTCTTTAGTAAACACTTAAGAGAGGTAGTCGTTGAGGAGTTTAGCATTTTCTGCATCTGAATGCTTTAATGCCCCCTCCTCATTTCTCAAAGGGCCAATCGTTCGACGGATTGGCTTACAGCTGTTCACATATCCAAGAAACTCCTTGGGATTCTCTTTACAGAGTCTCGCCACTCGGAGTTCCTCAGACCGCTTAGTTGCCCTTATGCTGGACTTCACTCTCCTGGCTAGCCTCCAGTACTCGTCAAAAGCACCCGAGATCTTTGATTGCCGGTATACAGTTGTTTTCTTCCTAAGCAGTTGGCCGATTTCTCGATTTAACCACTTTGGTTGAACAGAAGACCGACGGGGACATTTCAGAGGGATGAAACGCGATTGAAGACTCATAACCTTATTTTTGAAACTGTTCCAAGAGTCTTCAACAACATCGCACACTTCTAGCCTCGCGTCAGTCAGTCCAGCACGAAGACCTGCAAAGTCTGCTCATTTCAAATCGAGTTTCCTCGATTTACTAGTTGCAGGCCCTGCCTTCGGGACTTTGACCTCAAATCTGATTAGTCGGTGGTCACTGCCACCGAGCTCTTCGCCAAAAGAGAGGTGCTCAACGATGTTATCCTCAGAGGTGAAAACCAAGTCGAGGATATTGTTTCTTCTCTTTGGCTCTCTCACATATTGAGTGAGGAACTCGTTGTTCGCGAACTCCAGGAGTAGTGCGTTCTTGCCACAGGGTTCTCTCGTTTCCCAGTCAACTTGTGTGTTGAAATCATCCATGACGATACACACTCTGTCTTCGACAAGTTCTTCTAGTAGCTGGTACAGATCTCTGTCCTTTTCAACGAGTTGGGCAGAAGGTCTATAAAGCACCAGGGTCCTATATTTGGCAGGACCTATCTCTAGGTCAACACCTAGTAGTCTATGGTCGGATACGATGTTGAAATCCGTCGAGTTGAGAGTATCCTTGACATACAACATCACACCGCCACCCTCTCTGTCTGGCCTATCTTTCGGGAAGAGCTGGTAACCGGGAAGCGTGAATTCACCTTCAAAATCTCGGCTTGAGTTTTTTATCCACGACTCCATTATGGCCACCATCTCAGGTTCCTCTGTTACTACGAGGCCACGGAGCTCAAGAAACTTATTCCTGATTGACCTCGCATTGAACAGAAGAACTTTGAGGGAGTCCCCTAGTGTAGGACTCCCTATACTTTTCCGTTTCCTGGCTTCTTTGTTTTCGTGGTCACACCCTTTTTGACGACCTTCGAGAAGGTCGTTCCAGGAGTGACACGGGCATGCTGGCGCACGTCCTCTTTCGCTCTGTTTCGAACGCTCCTTTGGATGCGTTCCACGACATCTTGAATTAGGTTGGCGAGAAAGGCCTTCCCTTTAAAGGAGAGATGTACCCCGTCCCTTTGGTAGAGGTCGTCTCTACCGATAAAGGTACGATAGGGATGCACGAAGAAGACTCCTTCTGCCGTGCAGAGATCCGCCAACCTTCTGTTCACTGCGACGTTTCTTTCTTGAGCAGTTCGGGATGGACCTCTTCTCGGAAGCATCCCAACCACCACACGTTTGCGGGTTTTTTGCCCTATGTCATCCACGGTTCCCATCACGGTTTGGATGGTATTACCACTGAAGCCAACCTTACCCCCTCTTAGGTAGAGGTCGTTGCCGCTCACCATCAGAGCAACAACTGAATTCTCAGAAATCTGAGCTTTCTCTGCCTCTACTCTGATTTTGTGGTTACCCCGTCCTGACAGGCAGCTTACCTTCACGCTGGCTCGGAGGCAGGCCACTAGCAGCAGCTGCAGATCCCGTGTTTGCGAGTCACCAATGAGTTACAAGGAGTTACAAGGAAAGAAGGTACCCTAGGAGACCTTACGGTCCATTCAAAGAGGGTACCTTGGGACTAGCAATCGAGCGGGCACATGGCTGCTCAATTGTTTTGCGTCCATAAACGGCCACTTTTCAAGACTTTGTCTAGTCTTGACTTGAACTGGTCAACAGATTCACTGTTGACAACTTCCACTGGAAGTGCGTTCCACTTACCGCAGATACTGTAGGTAAAAAAGGTTCCACACAGATTGCGGTTGTAACGCTTCAGTTCAGGTTTGAAGCCGTGATTGCGCGTTCTGTTCTCACTCAGTGTGAAAATATCCTGGTAGTCAACATTGTCGAACCCTGGAAGTATTTTGAAAACTTCGATGAGCTGACCACGCAGTCTACGGGTTTCCAACGAGAACAGATCTAATTCCCTTAGTCTATCCTCATAACTTTTATGTCGGATAGAGGGAATGAGTTTGGTTGCCCTGGCTTGTACGCGTTCCAACCTTGCGATGTCCTTTCGAAACGAAGGACTCCAAAATTGTACGGCATACTCCAGGTGCGGCCGAACTAGGGAGTTGTACAGACAAAGTACTATCTCCCTGTTACGGTATCCAAACTGGCGCTTTATGTAGCCTAACATCCTTTGGGCTTTCTTCTCTGCCTCAATGCACTGTTTCGAGAACTTGAGGTCGCTAGTGACAGTAACACCCAAGTCCTTCTCAGTGTCACTCGATTCGAGAGCAGTGCCCTTAAGGATATAATGAGATTGGGGATTTCTGTGGCCGATATGCATTACTTTGCACTTGTTCACGTTGAACGGCATTTGCCACGTGTCCGACCACTCCCCAATCTTCCCAAGGTCTTCCTGCAGGCGGGCAGTATTTCCATCCTTTGCAACGTTCATACCAAGCTTGGTATCGTCTGCAAATTTGGAAATCTTGGCAACCATGTCACCGTCCATGTCGTTGACGTAGATGATGAATAGTAGTGGTCCCAGGATAGAACCTTGAGGCACTCCGCTAGTAACGGGCACCCACTCAGAAGCCTGTCCATTCACCACCACCCGTTGCCCGTCTGCCACTTAGCCAGTTCTCGATCCAGCCGGCTACTTTTCCGTCTATGCCCAGCGCTTGCACTTTCCGGAGAAGGCGGCGGTGTGGTACCTTATCAAAGGCTTTCTGAAAGTCTAAGTAAACCACATCCACCGCCTTGTCCCGATCGTGCTCACTGAACACGAAGTGGAAGAATTCCACAAGGTTCGTCAGGCATGACCGTTGCCTTCGGAAGCCGTGCTGGGAACTCCTCAGTAGCAGGTTTGACTCTAAATACGACGTTATTTTCTCCACCATCATGCTTTCCATGAGTTTACCGACTATCGAAGTCAGACTGATAGGTCGGTAGTTTGACGGATGGCTGGAGGATCCTTTCTTGAAGATCGGAGTCACCTCCGCCTCACGCCAGTCTCTAGGAACGCATCCGGTCCGGATTGACATATTAAAGATAGCGCACAGATGTCGTGATACTTCATCGCACACTTCCTTCAACACCTTGGGTAGAAACCCGTCCGGTCCAGGGGACTTATTCGTCTTTAGGTCAGCGATCTTTTTCTTTATTTCTCCTTCGGTGAAGTCCATTGCCTCCAGCTTTTCCCCCGAGTAGGAATCCGTGGGCTGGGGGATGGGACCGCACTCTTTAGTAAACACTGAGGAGAAGTAGTCATTGAGAAGGTTAGTATTTTCTGCATCTGACTGAGTTAATGCACCCTCCTCGTCCACTAGGGGCCCAATCCTACGATGGATTGGTTTACGGCTATTTACATAGCCGAAGAACTCCTTGGGATTCTCCTTGCAGAGTCTCGCTACTCGGAGTTCCTCAGTACGCTTAGCCGCCCTTATGCTGGACTTCACTTTCCTGGCTAGCCTCCGGTACTCGTCAAAGGCACCCGAGATCTTCGATCGCCGGTACGCATTTCTCTTCTCCCTAAGCAGTTGGCCGATTTCTCGATTAAACCACTTTGGTTGAACAGAAGACCGACGGAGGCATTTTAGAGGGATGCAACTTGATTGAAGACTCATGAATTTATTTTTGAAATTGTTCCACGAATCCTCAACCTCTTCGCATACCGCTAGCCTTACATCAGTCAGCCCAGCACGAAGGCGTGCAAAGTCTGCTCTTCTCAAGTCAAGTTTCCTTGATTGACTGGCAACAGACCTTACCTTCGGGATCTTGACCTTCAGGCACTTGGTCTCTGAAGACGGGGTCTTCCCTTGTGGAAGAGGCCTCCCCTTTTCCTCTTTACTCTCCATATTCTTATCTTTCTTTTCTTCTTGTTTATCTGTTTTTCTTCTATTTTTGGTTCTACTTTTGCTTCAACTTTATTCTTTTCCTTTTTTTTCTTCGTTTCTCCTTTCTTCTTTTTCTCTTTTTCTCTCGCCTCAGCTAGCTTAGCCTCAGATGATGCCGGAATGTCCGCTTGGGTATCAGAGTTAATTCTGAGGCTCCAATTAAACAATACTCGGATTTTCGTATTCTTTGATTTGATATTTTTTTTATTAGAGAAGTTTAGGGAACCAATATTGAATTATTATAACCCCTAGGCAAAGGCTTCGTCACTCCCCCCTGCGGAGGTAGCTTAGGCTTCGCTACTAAGATTAAAATTTAAAATCTAAAAAAAGGCAGCTATGGTTAAATTTTTAGAAATTTTCTGAACTTCGCCAATTATATTAATTTTATAAAGGAACTCTAAACTAAATTTCACCCCTTTCAAAATATCACGTTGTGATTTTTTTAAAACCCAAAGAATTACAAATGGTGAAGTTCAGAAAATTTATTTTTATATATCTTCTTCTATAACTATATTTTAGCAACGTGATATGCTGAAAGGGGGAATATTTAGTAAAGAGTTCCTTTTTAAAATTATTATAATTGCCGAAGTTCGGAAAATTTCTAAAAATTTAACCATGGCTTCTTTTTTTTAGATTTTAAATTTTAATCTTAGTAGCGAAAGCGCAAGCTCCTCTCCGTAGGAGGGGAGGGGCGAAGCCATTGCTTGGTCTTTATATAATGGCATAATATCTTTAGATTATTATAATATTCCATAAATACAGGATCTGACAATGATCTAATAAGGGTGAAAATACGTAAGTATACTTCACACAGTGAACGAAGAGGGTCTCAGCTGTCGACAAATCGCCTGGAAGATCTAGAAATCAAATTTTCGTGTTGCAGAAGTGTTGAAGGTGCGCAAAGAAAGAAGGAACATCCGGCATCGACCTTTTTCTGAACGACCCAGGGTCAGTACGCAACGTGACGACAGGTATCAGAGTCCCTTAAGCATTCTAGTTCGAAAGAAACCGCAGTGCAGCTGCAACATGAATAAATCGAAAGCAGCCATGTAAATGCATCCATCAAAATACTCCGTCGCAGACTGCTTGCAAAAGGCTTTACGTTATGTAAAGACCACCAAAGCCACTGATCAACCTTCAACAGAAGTGACGTTGACTGGCTTAGGAACGTCTCACCGTAACTGGACCATGCACCTGTGTAGACGTGTTTATTTTCCGACGAGTCCACGTTACAGTTGCTCTTGACCCTAGGCAACGTTAGAGTCAATAGCAGGCAAGGGGACCAGTGGGATACAGAGAGCATAGTGCCAACAGTAAATCATAGTGGGCGATCTGGAATGGCAAGGGGAGGTATGTCAAGTTCAAAAATCAATTTTTTCATAGTTTCTAATGGTACCATTAATTTAGAGAAGTACCAAGCTGTCCTTAGAAATTACACGCTGCCCTCAGTCCTATATCACTCCAGAAATGCCCAGAATGTGATTTTTTAACAGAAACCATAAAGTGGTTTCGGGCAACATCATGGTAATCGACTGTCAACCTCAGTCTTCGGATATGAATCCACTGTAAAACCTATGACAAGACCTGAAAGAGACCATAAAACGTCATAAACCAGCTTCCAATTGGCAAATGAAGGTAAAGCCCACTGAAGAGGGCCCTTCCCCCCCATCCCCCTTCCCCCACAGATGTCGCATACGCGTGGAGAGCTTCTCTCGAAGAATTAATGCGCTCATCATTGCCAAGAGACTCTCGACACGCCGCTGATTTTCATGTTTCTAGTCGCGGGCGACTCTACATCTCACTATCTCGGTCGGTAGGTCGGTCCCCGTTTTGCTTTTTTTTGTTTTTGTTATAACACTGTAACTATTTGGTCGATTCTAACAAAATTGAAAGCCTTATGTTGTTTTATATTCTCTTTCGAATGATATAATTGCCAAAGTCTTGTAAAGGTTTTCATGGGAATTATTCGGGGGGAGCAATAACATCATAACTATTCTGCCCATTCTAACTATATTTGAAACCCTTATGTTGTTTTACATTCTCGTTGGAATAAGATAATTGACAAGGTCCTCCCAAGATTAGCCCGGGAATTATCTTGTTTCGGCAATCACATTATAACAATTCAACCAATTCTAACGAGGTTTTAAACCTTTATTTTGTTTTACATTCTCTACTGAATGGTATAATTGCCAAATTCCTCAAGAGGTTAGACGGGGAATTAGTTTGCAGTAACATCAAAACTATTCGGCCGATTCTAACGAAATATGAACCCCTTATGTTTTTTTACAGTTTCTTTCTAATGATAGAATTGTCAAGGTCCTCCCAAGGTTAGTCCAGTAATTATTGAAAGTTTTGAAGGTCGTGCGGTCATAAATCAGAATAAGTGAGAGCACGCGACTTTTGGGTCAGCAGACCCTGTTGTTATAATTTCCACTGACCTTCTCCGTTTATCTGTTATATGATGCTAATGTTTGCATTTTGTTCATTTCTCTTGATTTTTTGGAGGATATATAAGTTATTAGTATTTATTCATGCTTATTTCATCGATTGATTCATATTTATCTAATTTCCTAAAATTTCCGAAGCGTCCGAAAACCTTGGCCAAGGTTGTAGAGTTTTGTTGATATATTATTGGCTCTCCCAGAGGAAAATTCCCGAAATTGCTATTCTCAAAAGCTCTTAGATAATCCAAATTCGTAGTTTAAATCGACTTATACTTTTAGAAATTAGAAATAGCGTTTGAAGTTTAATTAGAGGTTGATGTTTACTTTGACAAACAAAAATAATAAGTAATTGTCGTTCTGAACTCACCGATGAAAGTTGATCGAACACTTACCTAAAAAAACAAAAATCATATAAACTAAACTTAAAGGCGAAAGTCTTGAAAAGCGAGGTACACTTTAGAGTGAAGTTGGGTGGTTAGTTAAGCAGTTTGCAAGTTTGTTGACTTTAGAAAGGTAAGTGAAAGAGGGCCAAAGCAAGGAGGGGCCTTTGTCTGTTCAAACTAAGATTATGAAAGCGTTCTTGTCACCTGGGCCTCTGCTAATGTTCTGATTTTGAATAAATAACAGGTTTTTTGGCATACAAACATTATATTTTTATCAAATGGATTATCCATGTTATTAATGATTCGGTATTAATAGTTTTGAGCGATCTCGCATTTTGCGTCCGCTTTCTGAGCTTCCCTATAATCATAATTCTTCGCTTAAGTCGTCATCATCAGTTTCCCTTAAGTCGTCATCATTAGTTTCCCTTTAGTCATCATCAGTTTACTATTACACAGGGACGAAATAGGAGTCTTTTAAATTACCACAGAAAATAAATTTCCTCTCCAAGTTTTAGGAGAGGAATTCACTTTGACGTTCTCCTTTTAGCTGCTCCTTCACTCGAAAGGACGCAACGACTCATTGGCAGAGTTAAGTACAAAAGAAGCTTATCCAACTTCAATCACAATTTTAATCTGTCTTACACACTCAATCCTCACCATCCCCTCCATAAGAAAGTAATGCTTCAATATAATCAGATTAATATTAAATTAACACACAAGACCAGGGCAAGAACGTCCTTCTTGTAAACTGTTACACCTGGTAATTGGAAGAGTAGCACTCCCTGTGCCCAGAGCTTCAAGCAGTCTCAAACTATTTTGAGTCTACCTGGGCTACATTTGTTTTAGAAATTTTTATTTAACTCTCTTTGCGCCACACATTCATACCCTACCTTCAACTTCTTAAAACAAACAAGTACTTATCAATTATTCTCAGAATTCCATTAACTTCCCTTCCGTCTTTACCGAATATGGGGAAATTTGGAACTTCTCAATTTAACTTTCAACACTTCCACTCTCGAGGGCGATGATACAGTAAATTCTTGTTTCTATTTAATCGATGACATTTCCAAATTTAATTTTATGTTTCATTTCGATTCCATCTGAAATTGATTGGATAAAGAAATAATTAACTTCACAGTCGTCATCCGGTGGCGGCCAAGGAAGATACAGCCGTTGATACGGGAATAGGAGAGTGAAGTGGCCCTAAATCCGCCCCTTGAGGAACGGCCCTATTTCTTTCTATACTCCAAATCCTTTAATCCCTTGTGTTATGCATAATTTATTTTTCTCTTTAATATTATTGGGTTTTTCATTCATTATGAAATAATGAACGAAGAAATACAGGGCTAAAATGCCAATCCAATTTGTGGGTAAGCCTATAGGGGTGACTAGTTTATAGGGAGGGGGGCAGGTTGGCCTCGGTATTATGGCGCTCCTGAAAGTCACCCATTTATAGTAGTGGCGTGTGTGTGTGATGGAGTCTGGCTGAGAGTGAAGTGACATGTACCGAGGGTTTGTAGGTAGTAGTCCCAAAGTTTCTCACGGAAAATACGCGTTTAGGCTGGGTTCCAGAGGGTGCCTCTGTAAACATGGGTTAACGAAATGGACTTCGTAAAGACAGCGGTGATGTGTAGGTTTTAACTTAGCTCGAGCCTACCAAAATGGGATCAAACAGAAACGTTCGAGTCCTACAGGGGTATGTGTAAGTTTTCCGTTAAGGCCATATAGCTGAGTCTAAAGGCGACAGGATTCAAGGGGGGAGGAACGGATTCGTGACGTTAATAATAGTAATAGGCTGCTGACAGAAGACTTGAGTCATTCTTCCTCTCTATTTTGGTCCTCCTCCTCTGTGTGTTTAATGTGTCCTGTTTCCAAGTGGCATGACCTATTTCACTTGACCTAAAAGAGGGGCGGAGCCAAATATCAGGAATGTTCGTTGGTTCCTTCGTTGGGTGGAGCTATAAGAGTTATGTGCAAGGAATAAACCTAGATATTTTTCCACGTTTTAGGCCTATCCCGTATCAGAGAGATTGCGTGCCTTTCACAGTTCTTCGGAAATTTTAACCGGTCAAGGCACACATTAACCTTTATTTGTTCAACTTGTCTCTGTTATCTATCATGGAGAACTTTTCGTCTGGCAGCTGTTTCCTAGCGTGCGTATGTTTGTGTGTGCCTGGGTGAGAAAATGTGGCGATCCTCTTTTCGCTATTCATATTTTCTTAATAAATATATAATTGTGATATATTATTTCTCTCTAACTTTCATTGGTTCACTATCTATTACATGGCATATAACTTCATTAATTCATGCGTGTACCCATTTTCAAGGTTTCATAGATTCACCGGGCGACCATTTGCCGGGTTTCCTCGCAGGGCCTACCAATCATGCAATTTGGGTGCCACATGCCTACTTTCCTTGCAATTCAAGTACTACAAAAGACTTCCCCGCGAGTTACAAGGAGTTACAAGGAAAGAAAGTACCCTAGGAGACCTTACCGTCCATTCAAAGAGGGTACCTTTGGACTAGCAATCAAGCAGGCACATGGCTGCTCAACTGTTTTGCGTCCCTGAACGGCCACTTTTTAAGACTTTGTCTAGTTTTGACTTGAACTGGTTAACAGATTCACTGTTGACAACTTCCACTAGAAGTGCGTTCCACTTACCGCAGATACTGTAAGTGAAAAAATTTCCACACAGATTGCGGTTGTAACGCTTCAGTTCAAGTTTGAAGCCGTGATTGCGCGTTCTGTTTTCACTCAGTGTGAAAATATACCTTTAGTCAACATTGTCGAACCCTGGAAGTATTTTGAAAACTTCGATGAGCTGACCACGAAGTCTACGGGTTTCCAGCGAGAACAGATCTAATTCCCTTAGTCTATCCTCATAACTTTTATGTCGGATAGAGGGAATCAGCTTGGTTGCCCTGGCTTGTACGCGTTCCAACCTTGTTATATCCTTTCGAAACGAAGGACTTCAAAATTGTACGGCATACTCCAGGTGCGGCCGAACGAGGGAGTTGCACAGACAAAGTACTATCTCCTTGTTACGGTATCCAAACTGGCGCATATTGTATCCTAACATCCTTTGGGCTTTCTTCTCTGCCTCTAAGCACTGTTTCGAGATCTTGAGGTCGCTAATAATAGTTACACCCAAGTCCTTCTCAGTTTCACTCGATTCAAGAGCAGTGCCCTTAAGGATATACTGAGATTGGGGGTTTCTGTGGCCGATATGCATTACTTTGAATTTCCCAACGTTAAAAGGCATTTGCCACGTTTCCGACCACACCCCAATCTTGCCAAGATCTTCCTGCAGGCGGGCAGTGTTTCCATCCTTTGCAACGTTCATACCAAGCTTGGTATCGTCGGCAAATTTGGCAATCTTGGCAACCATGTCACCGTTCATGTCGTTGACGTACATGATGAATAGTAGTGGTGCCAGGACAGAACCTTGAGGCACCCCGCTAGTAACGGGCACCCACTCAGAAGCCTGTCCATTCACCACCACCCGTTGCCGTGTGCCACTTAGCCAGTTCTCGATCCAGACGGCTACTTTTCCGTCTATGCCCAGCGCTCGCAGCTTCTGGATGAGGCGGCGGTGTGGTACCTTATCAAAGGCTTTTTGAAAGTCTAAGTACACCACATCCACCACCTTGTCCCGATCGTGCTCACTGAACACGAAGTGGAAGAATTCCACAAGGTTCATTAGGCATGACCGTTGCCTTCGGAAGCCATGCTGGGAACTCCTCAGTAGCAGGTTTGACTCTAAATACGACGTCATCTTGTCCAACATCATGCTTTCCATGAGTTTACCGACTATCAAAGTCAGACTGATAGGTCAGGGGTTTGACGGTTGGCTACGGTCTCCTTTCTTGAAGATAGGAATCACCTCCGCTTCACGCTAGTCTCGAAAAACGCATTCGGTCCGGATTGACATGTTGAAGATTGCGCTCAGGTGTCGTGACACTTCATTGCGCACTTCTTTCAACACTTTAGGTAGAAACCCATCCAGGCCAGGTGACTTATTCGTTATTAGGTCACTGATCTTCTTTTTTATTTCCCCTTCGGTGAAGTCCATATCTTCCAGCTTTTCCTCAGAGGAGGAATCCATTGGCTGGGGGATGGGACCACACTCTTCAGTAAACACTGAAGAGAAGTAGTCGTTGAGGAGGTTAGCCTTTTTTTGCATCTGAATGCATTAATGCCCCCTCCTCATTTCTTAAAGGGCCAATCGATCGACGGATTGGTTTACGGCTGTTCACATACCCAAAAAACTCCTTGGGATTCCCTTTACAGAGTCTCGCCACCCGGAGTTTCTCAGACCGCTTAGCCGCCCTTATGCTGGACTTCACTCTTCTGGCTAGCCTCCGGTATTCGTCAAAGTCGCCTGAGCTCTTCGATTGCCGGTACACAGTTCTCTTCTCCCTAAGCTGTTGGCCGATTTCTCGATTAAACCACTTTGGTTGAACAGAAGACCGACGGGGACATTTCAGAGGGATGAAACGTGATTGAAGACTCATGAACTTATTTTTGAAACTGTTCCACGAGTCTTCAACAACATCGCACACTTCTAGCCTCGCGTCAGTCAGTCCAGCACGAGGACCTGCAAAGTCTGCTCATTTCAAATCGAGTTTCCTCGATTTAATAGTTGCAGGCCCTGCCTTCGGGACTTTGACCTCAAATCTAATTGGAATGTTTTACTCTCACCATCCCTTCCGGAATAGCATCAGCGCCCCTGATTACCATCGCTTCCAACAGCGCCTCTGTCTTTACCACGTAGTGTTTTAGCACGGTTGGACCACGGCCCTGAACGAAGCCAGAAAACAGTCTGCCATCAAGAGCGGCATTGTCATTTCCGAGAGGTCCCTCCCCCGCCCGCTTACCGCCTCCCGATGCCCACTGGTTGCCTCGAAGAGGCCGTGGGGGATGCACTACAAACCGGCCTCGCCAGGGCCCGCGCTTCCCTGCAAGACGTACGTAATGGCCTTACGTGGCAGGAGTAAATCCGTGTCGCAAGAGCTCGACATCGTATCAGTCTTGATGACCGCGCCCGCTCCGACACCTCCGAGAAGTTCCGTTCCCAAACCCCTGCCAGCCTTCGTTACTGCCCCACGCCGTCTCACTCCTTAGACTCGCCCTCATCCAGTTTCCGGGTCTCGGCCAGTGACTCCGATGATCTTTTCTTCTCCCCAGGACCGCGGGACGAGCTCTTTGGTTTCGGTGGATCCTCCCCATCGGTCACAATCTCCGACGCTGCCACCGACGATCCTCCCACTCCTCCTCCAGTCCCACGGGATTACCTCTGCACCGACCCACCTCCACTCCTCCCACAGGTGGTTGACCTCTCATCCGACGATGTGATTATCATCATGGATCTCTCCTCACCCATGGCCCTCGACCCCCCTCCCAGACAACTAGGCCTTCGCACTTTTTTCGAGGAAACCTTCGTTTCCCTAGCACGTCTCGCTGACGACTATATCCTGAGGGACTTCTTCGACGAGGCAGCTGGATAACTGGGTGCCCTTACCATTGATAACCCGCCCCACCTGGAGACTTCGAACTCATAACGGCCATTCCCATGTCCGGCCTGTCCATCCCCACGGAAATTAATATCCCGCCTCCCTCAATCTCCTCAGGTCCCAGGCCGCCTCCACCCACCCTTCCGACCAGGGTGATGTCCTCCAGGATATCATGAGCGACCCTGGATATCGTCGCACCAAGAGGCAACCGAGACGACCAGAACAACCGCGACCCAGACAACGAAAACGCGGACAATGGAGGACAGAGGGCGAACAACAAAAGGTTTGGGTCAGCCTGGGAATGGACCCTCTCGAGCAAACCTAGCAGTCCCTCGACCCTCACGCCCGCCTCGACATCCTTCCGCCTAAGCCATTTGACTCCGAGCCACGCTCCTTCCTCCCCCTAAAAGCCAAGACTGCTGAAGCCATCAAGATCTTCATGAAAAAAGGGTATCGGCACTGGCAAACTTCCTCTGGCAGGATAGCCCCCCTTGTCAAGCAGCTCCTGGACAATTGGATCGTTGAGGAAGCACCCATCACGGGGTCCCACAGAATCTTCGGTGTCCCAAAACCCAACGGATCCGCCCGCCTGGTGTAATGCATGTCGGCCGCCTCGCATGCCTTTGACCCGTCCTCCTTCCCATCCCCTCCGTTCCCAAATTCCTTGCTCAGTCCCCGGAGGGCTTCTACGCCATCCAGCTCGACCTCAGGGATGGCTTCTACCACATTCGCCTGTACCCTTTGGCCCGCCAGAGCTTTGGGTTCATAGTAGGTGGACGTTGTTTCCGCTTCAAGTGCCTCCCTATGGGATTCTCTGGGGCCCCGTTTCTGATGCAAATGACGCTTTCCACCGTCGTCAACGGCTGAGCGAAGACTGCTGGCGTCGTCGCTCACACTTATCTGGATGACGTCATGGCAGTGTGAAGCAAAACGGGACTCAGGCGGTTCCTCACTCTCGCTCACGTCAGCTTAGTCCGGCTCAACCTCAAAAAATGTATCCTGGCAACCACAAATTCCTTGACCTGCCTGGGCATTGAGATTGACCAACGCAGCTACGAGACCAGGATCACCCAGCAGCTGCGGGAAAAGACGACCAACGCCCTTGAGTATGTCGCCGCCCACTAGGTCCCCTGCAAGTACTGGCTGCGCCTTGTGGGCCTGCAGAACTTTGTGGCTCCTGTCCTCCATCTTCCCTTCGTCTGGGTCTAGCTTTGCTACAGTCAGATTACCAAACCCCTGCCCCGGGATCTTCTGTTGCCTAGCATCCTTTATTCATTGGAGATGGACCCGCTGAAAGCTGCCACGCCCTTCGCACCTTCGCATAACCGTCGACGCCTCACTATGAGGCATGGGCCTCATCGCCGGCTCCTCCCAGCTTGCCTATGACTGTGGAGATTGTGACCTTGGGATCTTCGGTCGCGAATCCCTCGCTCTCCTCGTTTTTCCCAAGGCTCAAGTATATTCTGACAATATTCCGGCGATCAGGAAGGCTTTCCTGGGGGAAGACTTTCAGTGGCCTTCTTGAGTTCCTTTTTCCTGACTCCATCATCAATTTTACCACGCAAGAGCTCGCGTCATATCACCTACATCAGAAGCAGTCGCAATCCGGCAGATGTCGCTTCGCGGACCTTTGCAGGAAATCTTCATTGGCTATCGGAGCATCTTCCTCAACAGTGTCTATATAAGAAGCTGTCCGCACCGCGAAGCGCCATTCGTCGTTTAGAGCTCGTCTCTGACTCTTCATCTACCCGTCCACCTCGCCCTTCTCTCCCTCCCACCCTCCTTGTTTTTCCTCCATTGTTCCTCCTTCTGACCAGTGATAAGGCTAGTCCTTGTAACTCTGACCCGGATTTAAGTTCCGGCCTCCGTTTATCAGCGTTTAGGCCAAAGCCAGACTCATCTCTTTACTTGTAATAAAAGGAAGGGTCCTCCTTCCCAGTGTGCATCCTAAATGGTAGCCAGTTGCCTGCGAACCTTCGTGCAAGATGGTTGTTGCAGGGTTGATGTTGCATTCTCTCACCCTTATACGTTTAATATTATCTTGTGTAGCGGTATGGTGCTGTGTAGCAACTTTGCTCCCATTTCCTAGCTTGTGTGCACTGTTCAGTGCTAGTCGATGAAAGGACTCTGTTGGGTGAGGGTACGGTCAGTTGTTGCTCCCGATCTCTGTTTAAGTGTTCTGTTTAAGTTTGATCCAAGTTGTGCGTTTCCCTGCCAACCGATACACTTGCTAAATATCGGCAGCATTAAATTGTATTTCGTGAATTCGTTTCAATACTAAATCAATCTATTTCTCTTCACAGGTATATTATACTATTGTATTTTCATTTTATAGCTAGTATCAAGATAGTTATAATTAGTCACCAATGGCTTGAGGCGATAGTGTTACTCGTAGTAAAGATATATACTTTCTCTTAGATTTCATAGGCAAGGAATTCTATGTTAGTAGGCTACCATACAATCGTGATGCTTTGGGTGTGTTTCTTAGGCGTCATGTTGAATAAAAAGAGACAATACGCAAATCTGCCACAAAAACTATCAAAGATCTTATTTCCTTTTGGGTAGAAAAGGCACGAATTCCAGTATGGCCCGAACATCATGCTATAAAGCAACTTGAGAACCTTTTTCAAACTTGGAAAGATCTGAAACGTCTTAGAAACAGACGAACTCCAGCGCAGATAAAGAAAGAAGAAACATTTGTGGATAATTTGGATGACCTCTTTGACATATCTCATGCTAACGCGCTAGATATGATGGTTCTTCAAGGAGACAGGACGGCGTGGAACTCTGGGATCTGTGGATAAGACCCTGTCGGCAAAGGAAGAGCGAATTATGCAGAAAAGGAAAGCTGAAGACATGCGTAAGAAAAGGAGTAGAGAGAAATGCGCAGCATAAACTTCTAAAGGAGTTATTCTTACATCTTATAGCAGCAGTGAACAGGGAAACAGTAGTAAAGGCAACATATCTGAATTATCTGATAAAGCGAAAGAACCTCACCCAAAGCGTTCTAGAGCTAAACAGAACATAGTTACAACTTCTCTTACAGCTGCACTTGATCGTATTGGCGTATTAGATAGAAAAAAACACAATTGTTCTGAATGAAACTGCTATTAGCGATCAACAAAACAACTATAGCTCGTTCAAGACAGAAGGTAAGAGCTGAATTTGTTCGACACATTCAAAAAGAGTTTCATGCAAATGAACCACTCACAGTTCACTGGGATGGAAAGCTTTTGCAAGATCGGCCATCGAAAGAAGATATGGATCGTCTTCCCATTCTGTTATCTGGACCGATTATTAATAAACTTCTTGGTGTTCCCAAGCTAACTTGTGGAACTCGTGGAGCACAAACCCATGCTATATTTGATGCCTTACAAAAACTGGGAGTATCTGAAGCAGTGGCAGCAATGAGCTTTGACACAACTACTGCAAACACAGGATGTCGAAGTGGTGCCTTTATTTTATTGGAACAGATGCTTGGCAGGGATTTGCTGCATCTTGCTTGCCGTTATCATATCATGGAACTTGTTATAGCAGCAGCTTTGAAATCCACCATAGGAGGAAGCTCTGGTCCTGAAGTTTTGCTTTTCAAGCGATTTCAAGCCCGATGGGTATCTTTTGATTCTACATCTTCTGAGTTATGAGTTTCAGAAGTTAGTGTCAGTGCAGTGATTCCAGATGATGTTCAACAACAAACACTGAAGTTTGCAACTAATCAATTGCAGAAGATACAACTTCATGATGAATACCTTGAGCTTCTGGAGGTTTCAATTTTGTTTCTTGGAGATGTTCCACCTCGTGGTGTAAAATTCAAGGCCCCAGGACTGGTGCATCATGCATGTTGGATGAGTAAACTCCTATATTCTTTCAAAATTTATATGTTTCAGAAACAGTTCAAACTCACAGCTAAGGAGGAGAAGGGTCTCAAGGAGCTTTGCATTTTTGGAATACTAGTATGTATATATTGAGGCATGGTTTACTGTCCAAGTTACACAAGAAGCTCCTTGACGTGATTTGCATTTAACAAAGTCTCTGCTTCAACTACCCAATGCAACCGTCTCCAAAGCTACATCAAACAAACTGCCACAGCCTTTCTGGTATTTTTTCTAGGACCTAGTGGCCTTCAGTTTCTTTGATGATGCTGTTCTTCCTAAAGGAAAGCAGCGCATGGTTGGCAAGCTTCAGGATGAAGACGATGAGGAGGAACCTCTGAAAGTACCTCAGTATCAGGCTCCTTTCCTAAAGGATAAGCACCTGGAAGATTTCGTTACTCCGAAGACAATGAAATTCTTCAATAAGCTTCGACTGGATACCAGCTTTCTAAATGAAGATTTACGTGTTTGGGATAGAATAGAGGGTTTCCAATCCGCTCAGGCAATCGAAAAGAGAATAAAAGTATAAATGATAATGCAAAACGTGGAGTTGCACTTATGCAGTTGTATAACCGACTCTTGACGAATGATGAAGAACAACTGCAATTCCTATTGAAAGTAGTCTCTGAGCATCGATGCCTCTACCCAGATGTTCGTAAAGGAACCCTCATTCAACCCAGGCAAAAATGAGCAGAGTAGCATTTGTAACACCCCTGCCTTTAGCAGCTAATATCAATTTGGGTGGGACCTGGAGCTGAATGACAAAAATCCCTTTTTTTAAAGCAATATAATAATGTGATATAGAGATGAGAACTTGCACCCCTCTGGACTAGTCACCTCTAAATATTAATCAAAATGTAACAAATTTATACAGCAGTGTTTCTGAGAGAAGTGGATTTAATTTATAAGCTATAATAAAAAATAATTTTGATATTTACCCCCAAATAAGGGCCACCCTAATATATATATATATATATATATATATATATATATATATATATATATATATATATATAATCGATGGGGTTGCTGCTAGTCAGACGAATCTTTAATTTCACCAAGAATGAGAGTACATAGAATGTGGAGAAATTCATTTTCATTTATTGGGGATAAACAACGTTTCGAGCTGTTCGCTCATCTTCGGGTTCTATGATATAAAGGAATACATAATTTACAATGAATTATAATATTAAAATAATTGTCTACAAATTAGAATATTAAGAGTGTTGACAAATATCTACAAAAAGTGAGACTTTTTACTAATAATTCAAAACCTAAGAAAGTACATAATTTATAATGAGTTAGGATATTAAAAATCCTAGAGGAATACAAGGAAGAACCATCAAAACACTAACCATCGTTGGTCTGACTCCAGAGAGAAGTGAGTAGAGGGGATTGAAGTAGACATAGGTAAGATTGTATTGGTAGTAGAGTTATGTCCTTAGTAGGGGAGCAGCGGACGAGTCACAATTAAGACTAGGGGCACAGGATTTAATATAAAGGGACTCTAGTATTCTTAAGCTTTGCTCATTGTTATCTTGATCTATTATTGTAAAATTATCTAAAGTTATATCCACGTTGTATTTGATTGCATGTGCTCTGATAGAGGATGGTTCTTTACGATGAAGTGGTTTTCCAGTACGGGTGCTGATGCCCATGTGTGAGGAGAACCTTGCTCTCAGGGGGCGAATCGTGCTGCCTATGTATCTTTCTTGGAGACACCGGGGACAAGTGAATTCGTCAACAACACAACTGCGCATCCCTAGAGGAGGTTTGTCCTTTTGACTGAACCAACTACAAATATTGAGTTTCTTAATAAATACTAATTTGAAATTTGCAT
This sequence comes from Ceratothoa steindachneri, assembly GCA_963969495.1. NCBI lineage: Eukaryota > Metazoa > Arthropoda > Malacostraca > Isopoda > Cymothoidae > Ceratothoa > Ceratothoa steindachneri. Next base: position 23,673,142 of record OZ018317.1, on the reverse strand, counting down.
GGTAAAAATGTCGATTAAATAATTTAGAAAAATTTCTTCTGAATTCTCTATTAAGGGGACCCATTTTGGGAAGAATAAAATATTTTGAGTCTTTAGGAACATCGAAGGAAGGATTGGGAGGTAAATATTGGAAATTTACAAATTTACAAATAAGGGTATTTACTACTAACAGGAGATAGCAATTATTCTTCAAATAGGATCTCAGGAATTCAAATTCTTTATGCATTAGAGAGAATGAAGATGACAGGTGAAAGCCACGACAGATGAGTGCCCTGATGGAGCTCAGTTTGTATGATAAGTCGCAAAAGCTATATAAATTTGTACCTATATTATTGAACGTAGGTTTTCTATATATGGATGTTGTTAAGCTTTGATATGATTTTTTAATTAAAAGGTGTAAAAATGGGAGAAAATTTTCTTTTTCAGTTTCCATAGTGTATTTTATGTTAGGATGAAAGAATTGAGATAATTAAAAAACTGGTACGCCTGGTCCTGGCTATCAAATACTGCACAGCAGTCGTCTACAAATATTATGTAGAATAATGGCTTGAGTTACGAAGGGCAAGCTTGAAATGGGCGAACTCATTGCTACACCATCTGTCTGTTGATAAATTTTCCCATCGAACGAAAATAAACCCTCTTCAAACACCATTTGTAAAAATTGTTTGAATTAGGCTCTTGTAAAGTTGTGGAAAGTGTTGCAATTCTGAAATGCAGATTCTAAAAAAATATCTATGGTTTGGTTAACTGGTATGTTTGTGAATAACGAGGACACATCGTAGCTTACGAGAAATTTGGATGCGTCAAACTTTTGTCTGAGAATTTCTTGAGCAAAGGAATAACTATTTGGTCAAATATAATACATGCTATACGAGTGCAACGTCCCGCCGGAAAAAATGAAAAGGTTCTTCCGATACAGTAGTGTAGTCCCTGTAACTGCTGCGAAAGCCGAAAACCCTCTCATTAGGTAGGAAGCGAATGCGTAAGAGGATAACCGGAAGTGCCATCAGCCAGCCTTGCTGACGGGCCATTATAGAGCATTTCCGCCATCCCGTCCGAGGAGGGGCGGTTCGCCGTTGTGTGGAGACGATGGAAACCAATTTCTGGAACTATCCGGATTCGAACGGGCTCCTCTGTCGGTCATTAAGTATCGTATGTAGTAATGACATCAATACTGGAGCGCTTTCCGATAATCAAAGGTTGTATTTCGTTCTGATGAAGTTCTGCTTCCGGGAATCGGAAGTGATGCATCGTGAACATTAAACATGCAAAGGGCGTCTTACGAAAGAGAAAAGGCAGGATTAAATCTTTCAAACACACTTCACGATTAATTGCAAATAAGGAAAATATACGAAAGAGCGGAGATTGATGCAGAGTTACGGGCTGACAGAGATGAATACAAATAAATCGTTATAATCATTATTAAATTCGTTGACATCGGTGGCTGACACCAGTGAGATACATGCACCGAATTTAAACCATAAAAGGTGGGGAATGGAACAAATATGCGAGGTCGTTCTCTGCTTTATGAGCTGTGATTAAGTGAATTAATTGGAGCACATAAATTCGGCACATAGACAAATTACCATTAAATAAAAATCATCGGGATTGAAATAAAATGAATATAGCGTATAATCAATGAAAGTAAAGTGAGCCGTAAGCTCTGCAAATGCGTTAATTAGTTTGTCTAAGGAAAATACTATAATAAATTGCGACTAAAAAATAGATGGAGAAATTATAGCGCATAAAAATTGCAATATTTGGTTGGTATAAGAGCGCTAATAATAATAATATTTATTGATTCTGTAATTATTATTATAAGAAACTTTATATCAGGAAGAAGGTTATATAGATCACATGAAGCTAAGAGATGGGAATTACTGGCTGGAAAAGAAAGATTCAGAACGCTTGCGCCTTTATTTGTCTCGCCTAAATCAAGGAAGGAAGAACAGATGTAAGTATTATACATCTTAAATAGTAGATAAAAATGCATATAAATGGTGAAGGGCAAACACACCTGGATTCATATTGAGATTCAAGAGAGGTGATGTGCAGACAAATCCAAGAATGTTTCTAGATACATAATTACTGGAATGCGGGAGTAATTTGGCACAGTGCCAGTTAATCACACGATTAGTTAAGGATGTAGGCATACATAAAGCACTTCGTTCACTGCAACGGCACCCATTGGATGGATAATGTTTTATTCGTACACTGAGTGGTCGAAGAGCGGATACAAAGTGGAATCATATTTAATTGAAGGAAATTTTATAGATATTTTTTGCTAAAAAATAATTAATACTAAGAGAATTGTATCAAGGAAAACGAATATACCAAAGCCAAATTCAAAGTATATCGATAGATTGAAGAAAGCGATTTTTCAAAGAAGTCCAGAGAGTCCAGAGCGAAGACACGATAGAAATTGTTATCCATGGCTATGACAAACTTCGTAATAAAGGCGAAAGCCATCGAAATGTTATTTTTTTCTTGTGGGTAATTCACAGATTTGCCTCGGCTTCGGTTTGAACATATTTGGGCTATCTTACTTCTAAGGTCATAAACTAAATGGTTTTGTCCATTTGTTTGCTATTTGAAGATGATTTTTTTATACAAGCATAGACGACATATAAACTGAAAGTATAGTAACCTACTGATAAAAATGACCTCGCAACTAAACAATCCAACTTGAAGGCTACAAATGAGGTTTACAAATTTAAATGCCCTCATGAGGACTGCATGTTTCATTCCAAAAACCACTAAATTGGTATGACTACTACTCCTCTTAGCCGAGGTTTAACCATTCATCTTCAAGTAAGTGTAATCAAGTTACACTAAAGTGTACAACAGAACAGCCAGGTCACGAAAAATATTAGTCTACAACATTACCATTCTTAGAAGGAACTCGATTTTTGCCTCACTAAAATCCTTGAGGCTCTTCTGATCTAATAGACGACTCTTAACCTAAATATCCATCGCAGCAACCCCTTCGAGTTCTCCAGCTCTCACTAAAAGTGATGGTTACCTTTGAATTCTACCTATACAACCACCTAATAACTACATAAGCTTCATTACTATAGGTATAAGGAGGGTGGATTGGCCTAAATTATACGTCCGAGCGGGACTACCCCAAAGAGGCTGCTTAACATCAACCCTGTACTCAATGTATGTTGCAGATGCCCCAGTCCTGTGCACCCCAACTTCCTTAACTTACAATTCGGCGATGTTATCACAGAGATCATGGAATGTGAACATAAACACGCGACTAATTAAGCTTGAATGACCGCCATGGAAGTAAATAACATCAATGAATATAAAGCTAACTGGAATATCAAGACAAAAGTCTAAAAATAGTACCTTCAGGGAGAAAGAAGATATTTGATGTATGGAGGAGGGATAAACGGTATCCCTACGCCACAATTTTCAATGTACTCGCTCTGAAAAACACTTCAAATCGACACAGAAACAACGTCCAAGCTAGAATTGCTAAAGCATCCCAGACAATCCGAACTCTATATAGGTTCAGAAACCCCCGAGGGACAAAAAAAAAAGGAAAATATAGATGGCACTGGTCAAGGCAACTTTGGACTACCCTGTCCCAACGGTGATTTGTCCCCAAGGAAAGGATGCGAAACTGGTATTGACGGCAAGCTGTATAACTTTAACGAAAATAGACCTGAACGGGAAAAGACCTACGGAGATTACGTAAAAAATAAGTTTAGTGTGACGAAATGCAGATGTAATGGTAGACGGACACAAACGCAAAAAAATAAAGCCTGAATTGTTGGAACGCCCAAAATGACTCAAAGCACAAGGGTTGATAAAATTAAGAGATCATACTCATGTGTTTAAAATAGTGTTTGAGAATACCGAGATAGCCTCTAAAGCACTAGAAAAAGGATTGCTGGAATTGAATATGTTGATCCCTCTTCTCCAATAAACATTCAGAAAGATGTCTTAGTCAATATTCAGATGTACTTCAATTTCTATGCAATTAAAGACCACAGCTTAGTAAACTGCCAGAAAAAAGGACTTACAATATGTTCTGAATGTGGCACCGAAGGACACAGCTTCTACAATTGAAAGAAACAAAGAAGAAAGCTCGGATTCATCGGAAGATGAAGAGAAGATAGTGCACGAAAAATGCAAAAAAGGAAGAAATTTAAGACAAGAAGAAGCCCCGACCCAAGAGAGAGAGAGAGAGAGAGAGAGAGAGAGAGAGAGAGAGAGAGAGAAAGAAAAAGCGAGAGAAAGAAAGGGAAAGGGAGATAGATAGGTAGATAAAGGGAATAATGTTTTCTTTGGATCGAACCAAGATTACAGAGGCCGCGAGCAACCACTTTGTTCGCAATTAAAGCCACCCTTTGACTACTCGACTACGCAGAAGAATAAAAATTCTCTCGAATAGACAATATTTTAAGGCATGTTTCGCTTGGCCGAACGGAATGAATAAAAGAGAGGGAAATTAATTGGGAATTCAAAGGAAAAACAGGAAATAGAGCTAAACTCGCGACGAATATACAATATACTCATGTGTTTGTTAGAAACATGAGAAACTCTCCCAAAACATCGGATCAAATATAATTGTCCTTTTTCTGTTAAAGTCCGCAGATGACACTCATTTCTGGTCCAAGTCGGCTCAAATGATCTGAGGACTGTAACGATTCAAAATATGAAGCCGGTTCGGTTTTTACCTAACCTTCAAAGTCCATAAGTCTCATTTGGTGGCATCCTTTCCACCCAAAAAGCACTTCAGATTTCTTATAAACGGCATCCTTCGTGATAAACATAGACCTTATCGCACGTCATCCTACGACAAAAAAAAATCATTCATTCCCTGACAGAGCTTCCACCTTGAAAGTTTGGGGGGAATTGTATATGTCAGGGCAGCTCTTTATGCCCCCGCCGCTCGATACTTGCTCGGGGAATAGATATGCATAGAGTCCGGTATTTTGTTTCTTTATTTTTTTCATTTTCTTTTCAGGTCAATCTAACTCCAATCATTGCCTGTAGCCAGTGACCGCTGGCAAACACGTTATGGCGACATCTGCCCATTCACGCCACGTGAGCCAAATTTATAACCAGTGAGTGAGAGGCTCTTATGTTCTCTACACCCTATATTAATAGGGGTTTTTAGCTTCACACCTCCGGAAACGTTGTCACTAAACAAGAGATTCAACTTAGTCTCCGTGACTTTAAATTTAGCCTGATTTTGTACTTTCTGCTCTCCTCAGGGAAATTTGGTCATAAAATCGTTTCCAGTTCGCGGCAGTCTCGTTCAAACTAATTATTTTCTGAGGCAGTGTTTCAGGAAACTCCTGGGCAGCTACGACTTCATCACTTGCCACTTCGCCACTTATCTTAACATTAGTAAAGTTTGCCCTTGCTTTAAACCTATTTAACGATTTAGGCCTATCAGTTAACCTTTTTTCCACTGCACCCTTTCAATTTCTGGGTTTCAAGTTATAAAAATACTTTTAGCTTTTTCTTGGAAAATTGTTTTACCTAACGATACACTGCGCTGATGCGGCTCATCCAGCCAAGCATACACAAGTTTTTCCATTATTTCAAGCACTTTTCCACGTTTTTTGTTATTAATGTTAAATGCATTGGCATAAGAACTTGTAACGTGTCGCATAATATTACTTTTGCTCTTTAAAATGGCGCCTACTGTGAAGCATTTCATGTTAAATAAACGGGCGATATCCGCTTTTCTCTCAACACTCTATACTTCATCCATTATTATAAATTTTGTTTCCAATGGGCATGGTGTAAGACAGAAAGGGGTGAAATTAATCAAAAATAAATGTCTAAATTATTTGAGTGCTCCCAAACACACTTTGGAATAGAGTTAAGTAATGAATGTACTTTCTTTTTCAACTAAGCTCACGCGTTACGGTACAGAAGTCAGTGGTGGACTTTGGAACTTGGAACTTTAATGCCAAGTTCAAGTTCCTTATAAAATGTTCATAAATTGAATGTTAGTAATTCAGAGACTCAGTGTGCAAGTGTTTAAAATTATATGTATGAAAAAATAGCATACATAGATACCTACAGTACCAATTTACTATCAGGGGCATTTTTAAACCAATTCCAAACCATAGAATTCCCCAATAGTGTTATGAACTCTTTGCCCGCAACCTGGTCATTACTTTGTAATTAGATCCTTCTAAAACTCCAAAGATTTTTATATACATGAATATAAACAAAATATCAACATTGTGAACGAATAATATTTGCGTGTACAGATTTTTAAATTGATGTGTATAAACAAAACATCAACATTGTGAACGAATAAAGACGTGCAAAGATTTTTAGTCTTGGGCGACTCTACATCTCAGTATGTCGCTCGGTCCCTGTTTTGCTTTTTTTTATTGTTTTGGCAATAACATCATCAATTTTTTGCTGATTCTAACTAAATTTGGAAGCTTTATGTTGTTTTACATTCTATTTTGAATGCTATAATTGCCAAGGTCCCCTCAAGGTTAGCACGGGAATTATTTTGTCACGGTGATAACAGTGTAACTATTCGGTCGATTCTAACGCAATTCGAAACCTTTATTTTGCTTTACATCCTCTTTTGAATTATATAATGATTGCCAAGGTACTCCCGAGGTTACCCCTGGAATTTTGGGCAATAACATCACAACTATGAGGCCACTTCTAACGAAATTTAAAACCCTTATGTTGTTTTACATTCTCTTTCGAATGATATAATTGCCAAGGTCCTCCCAAGGTTAGTCCGGGAATTATTGAAAATTTTGAAGGCCGTGAGGTCATAAATTAGAATAAGTGAGAGCACGCGTCTTCGATCAGCAGACCTTGTTTTAATAAAAATTACACATTTAGGATAACCACTGAATTGAAAATTATTTTATTTAATTGAAAGTAGGAATCCAATTCAACTTAAGAAGCACCTTCAGATATTTTTTAGGATCAAAAAATATTTAGCTTATTAGTTACATATGCTGGGACTGAGGAGGCATCAAACTCTTTTGGACCCGGCCAACATCAGCAATAAAGGCAGATCCACCCTAAAGAGGTAGCAAGAACAAATTGTCCCATCGTCAAATGAGAAGAAATGCCACACTCCTGAAGAAGACCATATTGAATGATTCTTTGCTTTTCGCACAGGCACAAATTCAATTTATCCATGCAGAGTCACTCATTCGCCATTTTCATATATTAGCGTTCATTTTCCCTTCCTTCACTCATGCACACATTCATTTTCACTACAGGCAGGCACCGGAAGGTTTGAATCTTCATCTTTCGTATTCACCTAGTGCGAGTAATCCCCAATGTTATTTGAGAAACAATTATTCCGTTATTAAAACACCTATTATACTCTCTCTTTTGCTTCATAAAAAGATGTGAAAAGGTAGTGAATTACTACAGATCCTAAGCGAAAAATTGCTACCACTGCCTGAAACATTCTACACTCATGGTCATAAGTATTGAGACTACTATATATGTCGTACAATAGGCTCTCGACGATATACATATATAACTATTCGTTGAGGGAATTATTCTAATATTTCGAGTGCGTGGTAATCTGATTGACCGAGGTTAGTCCAAAAGGGGATGGGGACCTAGAGAGGCTTATTTATCTTCAATATGGTTAAGAAGTGGAACGGATCACAAGGATAAATAATATGGCTATCATTAATAAAATAGAGTTTTATTAATTAAACTATCAACAATACACAAATTTTTTTTTTACATAAGCGGAGAATGAAAAGGGTCGTGGGAATATCTGACTAATCCGAGGATTAAGATTTGGAGAGATTTAAAAAGGTAAACAAATAAAAATTAAAGGGGGGGGAATGGTTTGCTAAACCATTTAAAGCACAGGGTTGCGTTGACAAAAGGTTAAGTGATTAAAGATAATGTTCAGCTTACGTAACTACAAAGTTGTTGTGCAGAGGAAGACGATGCGAAGGAATCTTTGGTCCACTGGCGATTTCCAGCAGAAGGGTGCTTCGGAGGGTTGTCCTTAACGAAGGGGAAGGACTGTCTTCGAAGAGTGAGAGCGAAGTGGGGCTCGGAAGTACGAGCGATCTTTGTGACAGCAAATCGGAGATGATCTAGATGAACAATGGAGATTATTGTTGAAACAAGCGTTCTCTTGAAGAACGTTAAAAGGGTGGAATTAAATTATCCGGACGTGATGTTTTGGGAACGAGAACCGTTTCTTGACGAACGGGCTTGAAGTACAATGGCTGTTCTAACGTTGTTTTCTTTCTTTGCGTCTCGAAGGGCACAAACCTTGGCACTCAAGGGATATTGTCCTCTTCTGGAAAATAAGAGGGTTCTCGAGGTAGAAAGTTCCTAGGTACACAAGGGAGACATGTTTGGCTTGATGCCTCGCGAAGATAATCTGGATCTAATCTAATTGGGAAAAGCTATGGTATAAATACCCGGAGCCATCTCCATGGCGTAGGGGATAGTTGAGTGGGGGACTTCGGGAGAATGTCCCGGTGCGCCTGGGAAAATACCTTATCTGCCCATAAGCCTAACTCAATCTGGCGAGATCGACGTATGGAGGCGAAACGGGGGAGTGAACCTCCTTGATTAAACATTTGATATGGTGGGCGATAACGCGCTCTGCTTCCTCTCGCAGATGGACGTGGGTAGCAAGTGTTTCTAATATGTGATAGCGGCTGAATTTAAGCGGCCTCAGACCGTTCTATCACAATATTTTTTCCTTAAAGAAAATTAATAGAAACAAATAAAAGGTTGCATTTTATTTTACTAGATTTGAATAATAATTTGAAGGCAAAATATAAAAAAGTTTAAAGCCCAAACCTCTTTTATTAATAAATACAATCAATTGATACTGGCTTCAATTCGTTTTGACATGCTGGAGACCAAATTTATGATCATAGATTGACTGACATTGCTACATTTTTGTTCAATTAGGCCCCATATCTCCTTACAATTGGATGGCTTCTCTTTATCAACCGCCAGTTTGATTATAGACAAACAAATTCTCTATTGGGTTATAATTTGGCTAATTCCAGGGCCAAGGTCCCAAGGGTTCGATGTTATTTTCAGCAAAGAACTTTGGTTTTGCTTTTGCTTTGTGATAGCGTGCGCCATCATGCTGAAAAATACAGTTATCCTCCCCAAATTGGTCCTGAACTGTTGGAGCAAGGGGATGATGAAGCACGTTTTGGTACCATTTTGAATTCATTGCAGCCTTCATGGGCACAATTGTTAGCCTCCAGAGAGAACCGGATGCTTCACCTTGTTACGATATAAAACTCGTAAAAGCGTTTCCCCTTTTCTCATCCTAACGAGGGATCTTCCAGAAGCCCCAAGCAAGCGGAAGGGAGCTTTTTCAGCAAATATCACTTTCACACACTATTCACCAGTCCATTCTTCCTATTTTCCAAAAGAGTTGCGCCTATCCGTAAAGTAATTCTAGATGTGATGAGGTTTCTTCAATCCCTTTTCAACTTGAGATCTTCGTCGATATGTCTCCGCCTCACTTTGCTCGCTGAAGCGTTCTTTTTAAAATCAGTAATACCACTAAAGATGGTGGTACGTGATGTAATAACCTTAGAAACTATTTACGTTGATTTCAGGTAAATTTGGTGCAGATAAAAAATGGTTGTGCGCATTTCTGTGGCAAGAACTAATGCTGGAATTGGAAAAAAAAAAATTTAAATATTAAGAAATAGTTGTAATTACACATCATTCATTTAACCCATATTTGCCATTATTTCACCCATTTGATTGAACAGGAACGCTCCAGGGACTGAAAATCTCTTCCTACATATCAGGACCAGAGCGCAATTCTGGATTTAACAAAGGAATGCACTTTTTTTTCTTATTATTTTTGAAATTATGACTTTTTAATAAACCTGCAATAATTTAAATGTTATAATAAATATTATTAACATGTAAATTGAAAAAAAAATCATACATATATATTAGTCTCAAAAGTGAATGTACTCTGGCACTCCAAAACCAAGCTCTCCAAATAGCCTGTATCTTTGCGACCACGGACAGATTCTCTGATCGCAATGGATTCACTCATTTACTCAATCTATCCACCATAGTTAAAAGGACGCAATTTTGAAAAGAGAATCTGTAGTTACATTGGGGGATGTTAACTGCCTATCCATTGTTAATTTTAGAGAGTGCCTGCGTCCTATCAGCGTTAATTGTTGCAAGGAATAATTGTTGTCATGGAATACAGGTAGGAACAAATTAATGGGTATTCCTCCATTTGGATGGTTATAAAAAGTGATTTTTTAAAGTGGAAGTTGGGCTCTATTCTAAGAATATACCATCACATCCAGACGGTTTCAATTTGTTCTACAAAGCATTTGAACTAATTGCATTAACCCCTGGTAAAGATTCTTTAACCGTAGTTTCCTAGTCAGAGGCTAGGATTGAAAGAAATGATATTTACTAGTTTGCGTTGTACCTCATAATATTATTTTAGAGCGTGGCAGCTTAATTGATCACTCACCAAGGCCTTGTAATTTATTTCCTAAAAAGAGTTGTGAAAGAGTACCCTTTAGTCGCCTGACGCAGGGTCTTAAATGGACATTTGGTTCCTCATAAGGAAGTAAATAAGAATGGATTCCCAACATCTGGCTCAGAGAAAGTTTCATTTAGCGTATCGTAATGTAAATAGCTTAGCCCACTTGCGCTTAAAATCTGGAGGTATGTAAAGAGTTCGTCTTGAACTGCTGTGATGAGTGACTGAGAATGTGAACTAGAATTCTGTAGTTAGTTTCGACCATTGCACGTTTTAAATAAACTTGATTCTAAAATATAAATGCTTGAGAATTATTGGCAATCGATTTAATGTCGGGGTCTTAAGAGACAGGCAAAGTGCCTTGTGATCAATATCGCGTAACTTTGGGCGATCAGAAATTTTGCGAGGTATATGTGGCTAATTGCTCGCTTAAAAAGAATAAGAAATCAATGGAACCCAATTCAAATTTTATACATATTCCAATTCCCATATCATTCCATCTACTACATTCCCTCTTAAAGAAGGTAATGTATGGTGGTGCTTTTCATGATCGCAGCAGTTTGCACTTGGAGAACATGACTACGGAGACACTCTATCTTCATTGCCTTTTTGTTAAGATAGCTAAAGATACCTAGAATTATGGTCCTCATTTTCGTATCTTGACCCTAGAAGTTAAATATACCAAGAAATTCAAGCAATGACTTGAAATTGCCTATAATAAGGAGGATATGACCTATGCAGCTAACAGATGCTTTAGAAATTCGGGTAGTCCTACAGCAAAATAGGATTTATTTGGACTAATCTTTAAGCCATATAAGACTTCTCCAATTTTGTTTAAAATAACAAATAAGATCATCAGCATGAGAATACGAATAAATATAAAATATTATCTAAAAAGAAATAGAAAAAAAGGAAAGCCATGGAATTCTTTATTTGAAAAAATCACTAATGTTTTAATGATCATCGTAGGTCAATGTGCATGTGATGGAACTCAAAGAGACCAAACGAAGTAATTAAGGCTGTTTGGGCCACCTTTGATTCTTATATGAGAATTTGATAAAATGCCCGACTGAGGCTGCACTGAGAGACGCGAATTCAGAAATCGGGGGATAGAATACCATTCAGAACTAATAACCATATTTAATGCAGTCAAGTCACAAACTCTGTTGTAAGCCTCGTCTTTCTTAGTAACACCATCCAAAGATAAGACACAGGGCGAAAGAGTTGTGTGGGAAAATATATCTCATAACATAACAATATGATATAAATTTAAGATATTTATAAATAATTGTTACTGTAAATAAGTGGTTCTTTTTAACACCTTGATAATTGTGGATTGTAATTCACTTCTTTTCATTTGTTACCGTTCCCCAATCGCATTTTTTTAGCTATGTAAATTATGTCGAAGAAAAAATCTCCCTCGACTCAATTGTTCACTTAAATTCAGACTGTGCCGTTAACTCTAATATCGCTCTCGATGTAAAGACTGTTGTTTCTATTAGAATTATTCCCTTTGTCCATATTCCATTGACTTCATAAGTGTCTACCGGTAAAGGCAATTATTCCATTATCTTCAGATTGATTGCCTGTTCGGCAAATATTAAATCTAAATATACCAAAGATCCTTTGGATGTAAGTAGTTTAAATTGGTTATTAGTAATGGTTACTTTCTTTTAATTTATATCTCAATAACGCTGCTATCTATAGCTTTAGAACATTAATCTGTTCGCTTGGTGGGTTCAATAAGGTGTTTAACTACTCTAAGATAACTGTACACTTCGTGCCCAAGACCCGAGAAGCAATGTTGCTCACTAAGGTATGTGGTGGTCATAGAGCAGCAGACTCCTTTTTTATTAAAAACATCTATTCTTTAACCAAGGAGGCGGCTCTCAATGTAGACAGATTTAAAACCGTTTTAAAATCCGTAAAATATGACTTCCAAAAAGAATTGCTCAGAGATAATAAAGTTGTCGAAGGTTGGAATAACGAGGATACTATTCCATAGGAACTCGTAGACACTGTGAGGTGATAGAGAGTTTAGATTAGCTATAGCAAAGGCTGAAGATTGCTCAAATCTATAAGCTCACAAGTTGAAAGCAGGTTATCTCTGACGTCCTTCAGTAGAGTAATTTTTATGGCCTTTATTATAATACTATTCATATACTTGAAATCTAAAATGGCCCAAAGGTCACATACCTGGTTGGCCAACTAAAGGTAGCAGCACTTCGAATATTAGATGGCTTTACAAGATTTGGGGACCAGTATCTTGAAGTTTACGAGTTATTGAAAAGGACACGAAGACAAAAGGTTAATTGTACAATCTCATGTCCATGATATCCTTGACTTAAAGGAACCCCAAAATAACTCGCACTCACTTGGAGAGTTCTGCGCTGCTTCTGAATGCCACTTACGTAGCCACTTACGTAGCCACTTACGTAGCACACATTGGACGGTGCTAGACTGATTCAGAGAATTTGTCTTTTGGAACTTTTCCATTTTTATTTGGCCTTTCTCTAGGAAAGCTGATGACTTATTTGAAAATCAGACAAAAGAGTTCTTTCTCCCCTAATAGGCCCATATTTCTCCTGGAGACTGTCGCCACTCTTTTGATTTAATAGTTGTATTCCCTTCTCTAAAATGTTACCGAACTCCTCCAGTTCTCAATAGATAGTACTCTGTGTATTTGGTTACTTAAATTGAGGTTAGCTGCGCAACAATATGGTCACAATGAAGAACCCCGCGCTCCTTACAGTCAACAGCTTTCCTAGAGAAATGCCAAAAAAATGGAAAAGTTCCAAAAGACAAATTCTTTAAATTAGTCTAGCACCCTCCAATGCAATTGGAAACATAAGGTGTATGATTGTTTGAATAACTCAAAACCCGAAGAAAAACATAAATGTGCTAAGTTTCTTAGGTTATTCACTGTTTACATGAAATAATCGTCATAATTTTTGCCTGTGTTTCTCTCATAGTAAACCCAAAGGTCTAAATAAGAATGTTTTCACTTCAAATTTCAATGTAGGAGTAGCGTTACCCGTTGCACAGATTGAGGTCGCAGGTTCGCAATAAAACACGAAGGCGAAAGCACTTTTAGATCAAGGCTCCCAGATAACCTTTATCAGCACCGAATTGGTTGAAGTATTGTGCTTGCCTGTGAGTAGTCGGTTTTGGTGACAGGGGAGTACATGAATTATATAACGAAGTGCCATTTAAAGTTAATACCGACTATAAACCTATTGTTATTAAAACACTTGTGGTTGAAAATTTATTAAAGCCTATCTATATGACAGGATTAAAAAAAGGTAAAGGATAGGCTTGCAGCGTAAATCTAAAATGGGCCGATCCGTCCACGAGTGTAACCATTAATGATATTTCTATCTTAATAATGTCTGACTCCTATTTTAAGTTCATGAGGGGTATTAGTGAGGAAAATGGAATTACGTATCTCAAATCTACAGTTGGTAACATGCCCTCGGGTGTCTTATCTTTTGAAAAAACTCTTCAAACAATTTTATGTTAAATGGAGTAGCAGTACATAGGGCAACCGTGGATGAATTATATGAGCTAGGAGACAGAAAGTTTATATCGCCTAAGGATGATATTATTACTATATATGAAATGGATTTCATAGATTTAATCTCTCAGCTCATGGCATGTTAAGATTCAAAAGTTCTATGCTGATTTTAAATCAACGGCCGATTTCCCTGACGGAAGGTTTTGGTTAGGCCTACCATTTACAAAAAAAGCATCCTAATTTAGGCGATAATTACGTAATTGCTAAAACGAGGGTAGTGTTTTGATTGTTGAACAAGTAAAACGAGTTTGAACGAGTTTAAATCCGGGGCTTCTCTTCATAATAATCTATTCCACATTTTAATTATGTTTAGGTAGGATTCATTTGCCTGCCTGACCGATAAATAGAAAGCTCGTTTTATTATGGTGAAAATGTTCTATGGATTAAATACCCCTCTTGTTACTTATCAGTATAAGGTCGTGTGGTTGTTAGTCTATCGGTAATCATTTTTTGTTGAACGCCTCACTTCTTGAGTTAATTGAAGAAAGGAGGCAGTTAATTCGTAGTTGCCTGTAGGTCGACAGTTTGCTTTGTTCTTTCCCTACAGCGAAAAGTATAGCTCAATTTTCTAAGTCATCAACGGAACTTCTGAGACCGGCAGGCTTTAACCTTAGAAACAGGTGCTCCAATTCATCCGACATTAATATTCCTTTTAAGAAGCATAAATAATTATTGGATACAGAGCTTAAGTTTCTTAGTCTGGGTTGGAATACTCGGATTGATGAGCTCTATTACTCCAATCCGTGCATACAATTTGAGGCCAAAACCAAAGGCAGGTGATAAGGTGTAAAGCATCCATTAGGACACCTACTCCCAGCAATGATACTACCACGCTTCTTTATGGAGAGTTTGTTTCAAAAGAGATTAGAATGGAACCCGGTTTTTTGACAGGAGAGCCATTCACAATGGAAACTGTTAACATCCCAACATAAACGAATGCCTGAATATATCATTTCCTAGACATGTTTAACCCTCGAGTAACCTCGAGCTACATTGTTTTGCTAACTTCAGCCTTACTATAAATTAGTGGTTTATTTTACCACCTTTGATAAATGCGTATTGTAATTCCCTTCTTTTCATTTGTAACGGTTGGCAATCGTATTTGTTTAGCTATGTAGATTATGTGGGCGGAAAATTGTCCGTAGATTCTATTGTTCACTTGCATTCAGACCGTGTGGTTAACTGTAATATCACTTTCGCTGTGAATGCTCTGTTTTTTCGACTTTGCTTCTCTGAAATTTCTTCTTTAGTGAGCCGAGAAAATATCCAACAAGGGAATCAAGGTAAATAAATTGGTTTTTGGTAGGAAATGGTTGACCTAAGCACTTTGCAAGGATAAATGAACAGTGGGACCCCTCCTTTATTCTGGAGATGCTAATGAAAACAAAGAAGAGGAGTCCGGTTGCAGTTTCTAACGGAGTGGCAGGGATTCGAACCTCGCACTGCCTAAAAAAGAACGTGAAAGAGTGACTAGCGAGTCTCAAAGGTTAAAACCCGCAAAGAATAACGCATCTTCGAGCTTGGCTCTTAAATTTGGAATAAAACGAGCACTGGTAGCAGCTAGAAGAGCGCCCCGGGGCGGCGCTGGTGGTAGAGCCGGAAGACAGAGAGAAATGGGAATGTGTGCAAGAACGACGAACTTGCTCAAGTGAAAAGTCTTCGCTACTCTCTTTCTGAGAAAGGACTTTGAAGAGGAGACGAGACCGTCAATTTGCGACTGAAGCCAAGTCGCTAATCGTTTGGTCAGGCTGTGTGTGACCTTTGATGGAGCTTCTTCATAGAAATTGTCAAGGCAAAGGAGATGATAAATTTCTTTGGGTTCAGCCCCACAGAGGTATGGGGCTCCTGCCGATGAGGCGGCCAAATATAGTGAGTTGTAGTTCTAAAAAAGTTACACTACCCTTGATTATATTTGGATCTGTTTTTAGGACTTCTCTTCCTGGTGGCACTAGAGATCAAAACTATCCCGTAGCTCAGAGAGTTATTAAACAAAAACAACCCGAAGGAAGCTTGGAACTCGTCTTTGATTGTGGTTTCGCGTAAATTATAGATGATAAAAATGGTCTTATAAAAATGTTCTTTTCCGCAGGTTTCAATCGTGATTGAGTCTCAGTAATAAGTCAGGGTAACATGTAAAACGACCAGCACGCAACCACTCTTAACGATAATTTCATCAAGTAATTTAAATCTGGTTCGGAAGTAAAGTTTATAATGGTAAGTTTCAAACTTATGAGACAAATGAAAACGTGAAATAAGAATATTTATAACACAAAAAATATATTTTACATCCTCGTCCACGCAAGAACACAAAAAACACCAAGGATCAATACAATTTTGTTAATATTTAGGAGTAATCCTGGTTTTAAATTGGATGAGATTTTTCCCTACTTTGCTCAGGTGTTGAGGTGTCATTTCATGTGATGTGAAGGAGGAGGTGAAAGAACAATATCTAAGCCAGGTTTTTTTCTAATAAAACATGTAAAAGAAACTTATTTTTTGAGCGCTGGGATAAAAAAAGACCCATTATGTCCAAATATAATTGAAAACTAGCGATATAGCTAGATATGAATAAAGAGAAATAGATAGACAAAGAGAGATATATATATATAGAGAGAGAGATATATAGAGATAGAGATACGTAGATATAGATAGATAGATATATTGATTTAGGTAAATATAGATAGATAAATTTAGGTAAATATTGATAGATAGAATTAGATAAATATAGATAAATAGATATAGATTGATAGATAGGTAAGCTATTTACGAATTTGACTCAAGTGTGAGACAGCCTGTTTTTGTAGATCTTGGAGATCTTCATTGCAGGATTGTCCTGTAATGTTCCATTTTTGCCTCCTAGAGCGTTGCACCCAGGAAAACGTTGCAATTAGGGGTCGCAACCGATAATAAATACCGGTAATTTATCGATTAATGAAATTTAATTACCGTGTATTTACCGATACCTTTTTATCGATAATTTGATGTAACTTTATGATTATTTAAGTTTACGCTCAATAAACATTTTTTTTCGTATTTACTAAAGAAATTAATTGTAAATTGTGATAGAAAACGTTTTAGTTTAAAAGACGACGAATTAGAACTATGTTTAGTTGTGCTGTGTACTATGTGTTGTTCTATGAGAATACGAGTGCTATGTATGGATTGACGTAGTAAATCACTGGTAATATATTTCTTACTCATTGTAGTATGTGTCGATAATAATAATTATCTTCTAAAACGCTGCCGAATTCGTAAACTTCACAACATTACGTTGTTACATTAATGTACTGGTTGATTCTAACTAGGCTAACCATAATAAATACTAACGCCGCCACGTATTTTCGATTGTTTTTAATGTGTAGGCTCCAGATATTTACATCACGTAAACTTTAACTAGGGTTTTTTTGTCCTATTTGCATTTCATGAGGTGCACAATTTTAAACAGTAGGCCTAACCCTTGATGTGGTAGCCTAGGCCTATTCTACATCCTTTTTTCTTTAAAATGAACACTGCGCCCAAGCAGAAAATATCGCATATGAAACTTCTTAAATCCTATAGGAAATAATACGTTCCTAAGGTAGGCCCCTATTTGATTTTTTATAGTTTCCGATTACATAAGGCCTATTTTTCCCAATTCTTGGGGGAAATTCTTTTTGGAAACTAGGAAATGGTGGAGAACTTCAGAAGGATGCATGGTAAAAGTGAAAGTGACATTTAGAGAACTGAGGAGATACACTGCTGGTGAATTAAAAGCAGAAGTAAGAAACTGGGACACAGAGAAATGGAGGGAAGAGGTTGCAAGTAAAGGTGATGGCTTGTTTGTAAAATAAAATAAAGAATAAGGATATATAAATAAGTTTGAATGGGCAACTTTTGTCTTGTCCTTGGATCGGAAGGATATATAAATAAGTCTGACTGGGCACTGCATGATTGTATTGGCCCTGGACAGAGGGGAATATGGTACGGGGCCAATTTAAAGGTGATGGGTATTTGTAAAGTGTAGTACTGGACTACGGGTATGAGGGTATGTAAATAAATTTGAGTGGGCAATGTATGCATTGTCCCTGGATTAAAGAAGGTGGCGTTGTAAAGGTTTTATTTTACCTTCGACTTTCAACTGAACTGAACTGATCCGAACGTTATTTTGGGGCGGGGCAAATCCACTAGTAGCGCTGTGATGGGTTGCAACTTGCCAGTACGCAATTTAATTGTCAAATTATCGTCGAACGGTTCCTCTCGCAAAATTTGCATTATTCTCTGTTATCATTTGCCTAATTTTGTGTTCATATACCCAATTTTATTAAAACAGATTTTATATAGCCCCCATGCCCAGAAAATCAAATGTTTGGAGCTATTTTGCGAAATATAGTGATGGAGCTAGGTGTAACACATGTGATAAAACACTGAAATGTGCTGGTTGTTCAACATCAGGATTAGAATTTCACATAAAAAAATGTCCACCATATAGACTTAAATGAAGAGGAAGAAGCTGGAGCAAAAAGACAGAAAACTCTTACCTTCTTTATAGGGAAGTTGTCTATGGTGGAAGAAGTCTCAAAAATGGCTAGCGTTGATGGTTTTAGTTTTCATCGCTTTGCAAATAGCGCCTCCGTACAAGAATCTTTTAAAAAACGAAAGTACGAATATGATATTCCTCCACCTACTTGCCTAAATACTGCCCAAAATATGGTTATTTTATTTTATGAGGAAAAGAAACGTGAATTAGTTAAATTATTCAAAGAGAAAATGTATAAATAGCAACGGTTTTCTCTCACTCTAGATGAATATACATCTATCCAAAATAAAAGATTCATGAACATAAATGTTCATGCTGAAAATGAGCATTGGTCTTTAGGAATGCTATTAATCACAGGATCATTAAATAGTGCCATATGTGAGAAGATGGTCAATGCCAGATTAAAGGAATTCAATCTCGACATTAATGAACACATCACGGCTTCTACAACCCGACAGTGCTTCCCTCAAGGTCAAATTTGGCCGAGAAATATCACCAGATGAGCAACGGTGTTTGGCGCACGGAATTTACCTTGTTGTAGTGGATGTTCTTTTTAATAAAAAGGCCATTGATTAAGAAAAAAATAAAATAGGACAAGAGACTTCAAAATATGATATACATGAAGACTGTACAGAACACTATATTCATTCATTTGCTCTTACGAATTATTATTTGGGTTTGATCAAGAAAGTACGAAAAGTTTGCAAAATGTTTAGAAAATCTCCGTTAAAGAATAACATTCTTCAAGGAATCGTGAAATCAGAACACGGAAATGAACTACAATTCCTTCTTGATGTCAAAACTCGCTGGAACAGTTTGCTTGATATGTGCGAAAGGTTTTATAAAATGAAATCATGCATCATACAAGCTTTAGAAATCTGCTGCAATGAAGAATTTTTTGAAAAAAATTGGAATATACTCGAGAACCTTTGTCACACTTTAAAATCAGTTGTAATAGTATTAAGTTCTTTATGCTTTGAAGATGCTAACCTATTGAAAGCTGACAAATCGATGATTCTCCTTCTTAGCAAGTTGGCAAAGCAAGATTCATTGTCTCGTCAAATGCATCTTTCTCTCAAACAACAGAAGAAAAGTTGATAATACTGTTACCCTTTTGCGATATCTTAATGATCCTGAAGCTGAACCTTACATACTTTTAAGATGCTTTCTCCAGGCTCCTTAAAGAAATAGGGTACATCGGTATATACAAGGCTGTTTCATGAACTTGATCAAGAACCTCACACCGGTATGGGCGGTCGGACACCCCGGAAACTCCGGATCAGAGTAACGTAAATGAATACGACGACGACGAGGAGGAAGAAGATTTCAGAAAAAGTCTCCATCAAGAGGTGAATAAATTGGAATCAGAAGGTTCCGAATTCTTAGTTAAGTCCTTTATTTTTAATGTAGAAAGTGAATTCGCATTATACAAAACACTGAAAAACGAGAACCGCAAATCTAGATCGATTATATGATGCATTGAAGACCATGAAGCCTACAAGCGGCGAAGCCGAACGAGCGCTTTCTTCAGCAGGATTTTCCATAACAAAGATTCGATCCAGTCTCTCCCCTGCCACTATTAATGGCTTATGTTTCTTGAAATGTTACTTCTTAAATAAACATAATAAGCAAAACTAAACATCACTGCCATATTCATAATTTCAAAAGATATCATTTAAATTTTTTACTTAAGTTTTTGTAATTTTGCTTTTTACATAAGGATAAAATTAA
This sequence comes from Ceratothoa steindachneri, assembly GCA_963969495.1. Classification (NCBI taxonomy): domain Eukaryota; kingdom Metazoa; phylum Arthropoda; class Malacostraca; order Isopoda; family Cymothoidae; genus Ceratothoa; species Ceratothoa steindachneri. The sequence continues at coordinate 23,652,832 of OZ018317.1, read as the reverse complement.
CATCTTATGTTTTTGAAAAGTTATGCTTCCAATATATTTTTTTAATAAGAATGAAAAAGAAAAGTAAATAATATCTTATGTTTTCGAAATATATATTTTTTTAAATGAGGAGAATATTAATGTCTTATGCCCTACCTTCTAAATAAAGATAAAACACTTTTATTGGTTATAAAACCTCATAATGGCAAAGAATCTCATTAAAACGTCTTATATACTCGTAAATGTGATTGGAAAAATTTCTAATAGAGTTAATTTAACTAGAAATTTATCGTGAATTTCCCGGTAATCCAAATATTTAAGAATTTAAATATTTTGAAAAGTTGATGTGTGGAAGAAGCGTGGGCGAAATTATCTGTCATGGGAGGTCAATTTTGGAATTTCTCGGATTAAAAACAACTCAATTCTGAGTTGTAATTTATCTCAGCCAATTGTTATTGGTCTTAGAGAAAGTAATACTCGAGTAAAGTAGTTGCTAAAGTTTCCCATTCAACGACTCTTTATTATACAAACTAATTTACAATTTTTATAGACTGTTTTTACGAGTTTAATCTACTTAATTGATCAAGATATATATTCTTGGTAGAGGACCTTCATTTCATCATGTTTTATTAAGAATTCATCGACCCTAATTGCCCACAACACTAAATAATCTCAAGATTCAAACTCTAGATAATTAATAAGTCTTCACAATTGAGCATAAAATAAGAAATAGAAGGAAAAATATCTTCCTTTAAGAAGCATCAGCACCTTTCCTATCGTATTGCTCCGGAGGAAAATTATTTTGCACTCATCCCTTTTGTCCGTAGATGAAAGCAAGAAAATTTGAAGCTTTGCGTAAAGAAGATAGGGATTGAATGGAGACGTTGCTTAGGTCTATATTTACCCCAATTTTCAATAATATTTGAGGAGGGAATTTATTTTCAACTGATTCAATCTAACTTGCGGTCATAAAATTGATCTGTTAACTTACAGCATGAGTTCTATGTGGCTTCTCTTTTTCCACTCGTTAGGCGAAGACCAATATCCGTCACCTGCACGGTTCTAACTGGAAAGTTTTATGAGAGTGATTTCTCTTTACGTGTTTTACTTCAAAATCAAGTTTTCGAAGTTTACGTTGGTAGTCACTTTAAAGGAATTTTTATTAGATTCTCTCTCTTCTCCTCCGTTTTTAAGACAGTGGGTTAAAGTTGCCCCCCCTCCTATTTTCGTAGACCTTTTTGTAATTCATAACGACTCACAGAGCTTACTGAGTGCTCATGATTACTTTGAAACTTTGCCTCCCTTTGTTCAAGTATCAGTGACACCACTGCTACTGCGTATAGGGTGGATGTCATAATTACCTTTTACCGGGCTTAAAGATATTTAGGAAGTGTTTGAAAACTGAGGGTCAGGCTGCCTGCATAGATTGAGCAACTGGCCCGGTGTTTTCTCCTACCCACACTGACTATATGGAAGGGATTAGTGCAGCCCCCGAGATGCAAGGCAAAGAAGATGACAGATGGCGCAGGGGAGTAGGAACCTAAAGGCCAATAGCATCGCGACTGTTTCTGTAGACCTCACCCCAATACGAGGACGGTGCTAAGTCAATTTTCGTTGCCTCCGAATTGGAAACAGCCTCCGAATTGGAAACACTCGCGGAACGCCATTTAATCAGATGTATTGCTCTCCTGAACCTTTCTGCCATGATTAATTGGTCCTCCTGACGAATCTCGGAGTGTGGGGAACTTTAAGAGCAGTACCTGTCCCAATACTATGAGAGGTTGGGGAGCTCCTGTCTCTCAAGAATCCTCAGGTGGGACTCTTGCGCCCCGGATTACGTAATGAATGAATTTTGGGATGAGCCTGGGGGAGTGGGGAGGGCATTCCCTGTAGTATTTAATTAAGTGTCTTTAAGATCTGGTCCTTGAGGGATGCAGGCCTTTCTTCGGCCCCTGAGCCTGCCTCAGAGACATAAGTTGTTGCTCTTGTATATTTTTCATTTATTTACTGACCTCTCTCAAAGATAGCTATTTTTGTATTACCAGATGTTTTGCATCGCTGGCGCCCGCCAAAAGAGGTGGTAAATTAATTAAACAAAAATTATGATGAAGAAGACGTAGACTTTCATTTACAATGAGCTTTTTTCTTTGATTCCTAGAAACAGCTTAATGTCTACTTTGGTTAGAGTACATTAATCCATGCTCACATGAATTAAACCACGTTTAAATGATTTAAAACCCATCTAAATCATTTAAGCCATATCCATATAATTTAAGCCATATTCATCTTAATATAAGGGCTACGGCCTAGTCCAGGGAAGCCATTATTTATGTCTAAAAGGGATTAAGAATATATGTAAAATAAATGACTGAGTGCCTGTTTGAGCACAGATATTGATACAGGGACTAATTGTTATTCTAAGAATTTAAGGCCAAGGAAAAGAGTAATTTCCGGATTCAATTTTATACACATTGAAGGAAAGTTGAAAAAATTCCAAACACAAATACGTGATAATAATTCAATCATAGTCGACAGACTCTCCAAATCGCCATTGGCCCAAGTTCTTCCGGGGGATGGGGAAAGAGACAATTTAAAAGAGTAAGGGATTTTCATGGAAGGGCCAGACTATATATTTATATATACGGAGGTACTTTAGGGGGGGGGGGAAGGGCCAAAGTGAGGTGAAGACCGATAGTGAAAGAGGAAATTGTTAGGAGTCCCGTGGGGATAGTTTACTATTACTTCGCTGGGTACTTTTAAACAAATATTTCTGAGTGCCACTTGGCCAAAGATTAACAGTTAGCTGGTACGCGTTAAGGATGCAAAATAAAAACAATGACGAAAATATAACTTTACTAACAACAAAAGCATATATATATATATTTACATATAAATTGGGTTTCAATGGAATGGTCGCCCAGACGAAGTTAAAGGTCCCCACGAGATACGGGTAGGTTAATTAAGGGATTAAAGAGGTCGGATACAGTTGGCAAACTTCATAACGAAACTAGTCTCGTAAATAAATTCTTTGCTCTTATACAGTGGTTTCACTATCATATATCATAACTCGCTATTGAGTTGTTTCATATATATATATATATATATATATATATATATATATATATATATATGGAAAGAACAAAGAGAGGAAGAAGGAATGGATGCAAATATTGTTTGCGTGGTTTGGATTTCACACTAAAAAGTAGGTCCACTAAATGGTCTATTTTCATTCTATCATTTTATCCACATGCAGAAATGTATTTCAACTGAGATTAACTTTACTCCTCAACCTATTTTTGCTCATTTCAGCCACTTTTACTCCGCTCCCTGCCACACTCTTCCTTCCGCTTTCTTCTTTCAGGTACGTGTGCGTTCACCTTCTTCCACGTATTTTCCTCGAATTTAAAGTAAAATAGCAACGAAGCCGTGGAACGCAGAAGGTTTGTCAGAAGAGATCAGCAAATAAAGTGGTGAAACGAGAGAAGTGAAAAATGTGTAGAAAATACACTTGCTCCATGAAGTATTCCTCCCCTTAGCTGATCCTATATCTTTGGCTAAGGTCCACTTACCGTTTATTGCAGGATAATGAAATTTGAGAGCAGAGAGAAAAATGTTTCGGTAGAAAAAACTTCAACGAGTGTGAGATAAAAAAGGACATAACAGTTTTACGAAAATCTCCAATCCCACCAAAATCATATCCTCTCCAATTTGAGAACAAATAGTCAATACCATAAACTTTTTGCTGTTTAAAGATACTTTGCAAAAGATTATTTTTATTTTTGATTTTTCACTAGGCTCAAACAAACTTGGGCTAGAATTTTGCCCCACTCGCCTTTGCAATTAGTTTCCAATTATGGACGAGGACCTTCATTTCGTGCCCTAAATTTGATATCGGTTTGAGACTTTGCGACTGTAGTGGCCATTCTGAAACCTCATTTTAGCTTCCTTCAACAAGGAAGAAACAAATCTCAATGTGGAGTTGTCGTGTTCAAGGACTCATCTTTTTTCTTTGCTAAGTTTGTGAACATTACTGTTCAGATAATCTTCAAGAATATTGTTGTAGCAATCTTTGTCAATCTTTCCGTTGAGTCGATGACATGTATTAACGACTGTTGCACAGAAATTGTTGCACAAAATATTAAATCCACATCCAAGTTTTACTATAGAATTCCAGCTTCACCACTTTTTCGTCAAGCATACTTGACATCATTTGTGCTGAACAATTTATCTTCGTTTCATCTGAGCATACAGAGCACATGGGTCCAAAAATCGAATTTCTTCGCCAATTTATCGTTGGCAGACTTCAGACTCGCGTCCTTACATGTGTGTTTTATGTAACATATTGGACATGTTGTCCAAAAATCATATCGACCCCTTTATCTCTCAACTAATCGCTCATCTCTATTCGCGCTCATTTTGTATCTAGCTCTTTCTTGTAGTAGTTTTAATATATTTAAGGATCCTCCGAACAGTACAATTGGAATTTTCCGAGACACGAAGGACATTTGCACTTGTCCACAATTACTTCAACTTTCTTATTACTGACTTCGCTGTAGATTTAGGGATATTTAGTTGCTCAAAAATCTTCTTGTACCTAATCATAGATCAGATTTCGTAATTATTCTCGAGTTGATGCTGGAAGACAGTTCACTACCTTTTTGCCCTATTGATTGCTTTAGATGGCGAAGGGAGGGTTGCAAGAACGTTCTAGATTATTCATGATAGTCATATTTAGAAATTGGTCCCATAGAGAGTTCGGGTAACTAGGGAAGTGTCATAATTAATTAAATCATATGAATTAAACATATAGATGTGAAAATTATATCAATGGATATTTTTGATTGCGAATTTTCACAAAGTGTTTTATTACTCATTTAATTTCTATAAAACATGTTGAAACTTTGTGTGTATTTACCTGAGGCGAAGCGCCAGGTCAAGGCGTCGTTTTTTGTTCAAAATGAATAAAGTTCAATTATACCCCATTTATAGACATGAAATGACTTATATTACCATGGGACATATGGGTATTATCCCTGTAGATTTTAAATCTGCAAATGGTTTGCCGCTGGGTGGCGCCATCTTGTGGCAGAAGCCTCATTTAACCATTCAAAGGCACTGGTAAATGATTTAAACCATGGAAAACTATCAATGCAATAACCATTTATCATCTTATCACAAAACGCCGCAGGTCATTGAGGGCAATTTCCCTCTTGTTAATATATTTATCTCAGTACCTCCGAATTTCGTCTCCCTGCAATAAAAGTTTCATGAACTATGTCAAAACATTTTGGTATCATTAGGCTGGGGTATGAATACTTTGTGGAGCAAGGGTATATCTATAGCCGCTGATCATCTTACACGCATTGGGGCCCAGAGGAGAAACTGAAAGTATTAGGGCTTGTGGGGCACAAGGGCCACCAGATTTCATCTGATATCACCTTGCAGGGCCTACAACGAGTAGCTTGAAAACACCATGGCTTTAATATTCTCACTCTCATGCACGATGGAATCAATAGAGGTGTTAATAATCACCTCCTAACTACAAAAAAACAAAGAATTCTCTTTATTGTAACTGAGAGAATTGAATTGGAGTCCCTGGCGTTGGTCTAAGGGGTTTTTAAACATGCTAGGATGGACTCATCAATAGCTGCCAACGAAGTGAACATTAACCGAGACGACATTAAATTACGCCAAAGGCTCTGCAATCACTCTGGAATGAATAAGTGAGGTTGTTCACAAGTCCCTAGTACTAGAGATTACCTGATTCTGTTAATATATTTAGCCCAACTACAACAACTATGCTCTCTTAATTATCAAGTAGAACAAAAACTGTTCGTGAGCCGCTACCTTGATGCAAGCCTAGTACAAGCAGGAACTACAAATCGAAGGAATATTGGCAAACAAGATAAGCTACTATTTTTATCCTGACTTATCTCGTTGCTTTTTACATTAGTAGAGAAAATGAAATTCTTTTTAGAAAGAGTTAAAACAGGGAGGACATCTTCATGGAAATGTTCTTTTAAGATATTCGTAAAGTAATAAAGTTAGGGTAAGTGATAATGTGTGAAAAATACCAAACTAGAATAATAAAGAGAAAAACTGGAGCAGTCACCCCTGGCGCGGCGATTTCTCTCCGGCGCTTGCTTCCTTTCCACAAGGATGAGAGGTCGCCATAAAAGACCCAGGATCATTTGAACAAATATTTGCGAGAAACGCACAAAAAACAAAAGCCAACAATAATTTTAGGACCTTTTGCGAACCCTTTTCGCGGGGTCGGATCGAATAAATCATGGGTTCAACGGTCTTATGGCTTCAGCTCAATAGTCAGTGGAAATAGGCCGCTTTTGTTCGTAAGCAAATAGAATTTATGACTTCTCTCTCGATTATTTGGGGAAAAAAAGCTAAGGAGAGCCGGCACGTTCCCCTAAACGCAGTTTTGCCGCCTCGACAAAAAGATCAGATTAGACAATCTGTGAAAGATGATAGAGTCCATTTCTCCGACCTATTTTCACAGTTGGCGGCGCCTCCACACAGCGCTAGATGTACGTGCGTGCTTCATACCACATAAAGAGGCTTGGATACATTTACATACACACACACGCACGGCGCGCATTTTAGACATACATCCATAAATTTTAGAGGAAGATACAAGGCTGACTTTGCGCACCTGTGCTTTCTTCAAGACCCTGTTTCATCTAGGGTTGAAATCCCTTTCCTTTCTTCCCATAACACTATTGTTTTAAATTGATTTGGGGGCTTAGATTTTGTAAGAATTGTCATCACGTATTTGTTTTCAATACCGTATTTTTCCAATTATAATAAACCTCTACCAATGAGAATTGCATTCTTATTCGTATCTATGAGTTTCCAAACCTTTTTGTTCCTAACTCTTCCTGGAAATCTGAAGCTCTTTTCTTTGTATCGATTCTCTAAGGCACCAAAAACTTGGAGCTAAGAAAGATCGAGAGGTGTACTGCAGGAAAGCCAGGTTGAGTAAATATGTAAGCAAATTTCACAAATTTGAGTAGATGGTTCCTATCATTAACAACCTTGTTAGAAAACTGAGAGAGGAAGATACACTCCGTCTTGCTCTTCACTAGGGAGAGAGAGAGACAAGAGAAACCTGGGCGACCCTTTTGGCTGCGCTAATGGGGGTGCGAAAATATGAGACGCCGTGATGACCTTAAATACCCTCATCACATGAAGCTACGACAAGTTTGAGAGCCAAGAATGTCCCATCTGAAGTCGGGGCAAAGTTCTCCTCACCGACTTAGGAACTTTCCCACGCTCGTGCTAAAAGGTCGAGATTATTCTCGTCTGCCGATGCGTCTGACCCTTAAATTCTCCCCTTCAGAAGGAGGGAAGGAAACCAATCAGCCTCTATAAATCTTCGGGCGCCAGAGTTGAAAGTCAGTATCCGCCGCCCGCCCTGCCCTGTCTGTATCCGGTGTCTGCACTTCCCCGTTCGTACCCTCTAATCGCGTCCCGTTGACCTCTGCACAATTCTCGCAGAATCCCTCAATCACGTGAGTCTACCTCGACCCGTTTTCCAGGCTCCTCGAACGCAGCGCGCTCAATCTCGATTCGTATTACTCGAAAGCAATGACAATAGCCATTGTCAATAGACTATTGTTTGAACTTTGCACCAGGCAAGGATTACTTCCTCGGACCAAATCTTCGAGGAAACGACAACGCACAACTCTTCTGTGCAAGTGCTCTCTCTCTCTATCTATGCACCCCACCCCACCCAGTGTAATGCCTTCATCATCGGCTTAGTATACGCTCAAGGTCATAAGAGCGTCCCTTGGTCAATATTGTTCATTTGTTTGCACGGTCACCGTCTTCACCAATGCCCCCCTCCCTCCTTTTAGCCGCTGAGACCCGTGTACATCTAATGTGTGTATAGCTCGGTTCAAAACTCCTTTTAATCTCCTAAAATAATATTAATTTGCATATTAGTAAAGTTATTTTATACCCATTTTTCTGTTATCCCAGAGGTTGGTGGTCCGATTCGGAAGTCCGATTATCCGATTAATCAGACTCTCATTTACGAATCGGATAATCAAATCGGACTAAACCCCGCCAAACGAATCGGATAATCGCTATCGGACTGCCGAAAATTTAAAGCGATTTGCGATTAATCCAGGTCGACGTCGTCTTTGTCTTTTCGCAATAGCAGTTTCTTAATAATTTTTCTATATTTTTCTCAAGTAAATATTTTTTTCGTTTAATTCTATTCTATTCACACTTTCGTATTTTCTCTATAATATAATGCGTAAAATATCATGATAAATTATTAAATCATATATAATAAAAAGGTTATATTTTACAAGTATAAAGTAGGTATAATGCGTGTTTCGTTTTGATTTTTCGTACCTGTCTCATATCGGCTAAGTGACGCGCCGCACCAATCTCTTCCCGCTCGAGTTCCGTGATGCTTGGGATACACTATTCCTCAAGTATAACACGCCGCTGCCGAGCTCCGCCTCGATCGAGCGCGTGTTCAGCTATGGGTCGGACATCTTCAGGCCTAAGAGGGCGGCCCTATCTGCACCGAACTTCTAGGCCCTCGTCTTTATGAAGGGCAACCTCCACCTCCTCAAGAAGGCCCGCGAGGTGAAAGAGGAAGACGAGGACTAAGCTGGCGGGTTTAGAGTAGACTAGAGTGGAAAACTTTAAATATTAAGAGGTATTTATGGAACAAAGTTGTTAGTTAACCCTATCTTTTTCTTCTGTTTATATTATAAATGTACCACGCACTCATAAACGCAGAAAGGGTTAAAATGACCCTTTTCTACGACAAACCTTACAAGACTCGATGGTTGGTATCATGGCCATTTATAATCCTGTAGGCGCATATGGGATTTTTCGCAATGTTTCCTTCTCTGATTGCAGCCATGCCCACGTAATTTGGGGATCCATTTTAAGAGAAGAAACCCAATAGACGATTTAAAAAAGCTGGGATTACTCTTATATGTACATATAAATTGTTTTGTTTTGATTAATTATAGTTCATTTTCCTTAGTTTATCATCTCAACCGTTATCAAAGATTAGGTTTTGAAATTGATGTCTTTCACTTTAACAATTTTGTATTAAATTTAATTTCGTATTTAATTTCAACTTGACTGTGTGTTGCTATTGAATTATATATGTAATGCATGGGTTAGTCAAAAGACACCATGTACAGCTATTGTTCTAACATACCATAAGCTGCAGTACTGCATTATATGTTTGCTAGAGCTCATAGAAACCTAATCCGGTTTTGGTAAACCGTAGTTTGGGGATGATTCAGAAAAAACATTCAGGCAGGTTTTTCATACAAGTTTGGTGTTTTTGAAATCCTGTTGACTTTTTCACACCTGATTATACAGAAACAAAATTTCTAATATTTGTTTTTATTCATTTTCGAGATTTAAATTTTTAGTAGGACCACAATTTGTTTGCACAAGACAACCTTTTCTACAATTAAGATAATTACGCTGACAAGTATTGATTACATAACGTAGACAGAGAGTACTCATTATAAGTCACAACACTATTGGATAGAAAAGAGAAATATTGTGAAGTAATATTCTTCTAAACGAAGCCTTCCCCTCCGTCACCCCTTTCTATAAACTTAACTAATAAACCATACCATATATGATCAACATTATATGGTACATAGTGGAGAAAGAAGGAAATGGGTTAGATCTTCTAAAGATTATGAACCAATGTTGAAAAGGACGAACGCTTAACTTTAAGCCGAATCATAAAGCTTTGAAGGGAAGAGGGAGTTATTAGAAGCTCCAAGAGGAGAGATTTGGCACAATTGGCTATTGACTCAAATAAATGATAAACCTGAGCTTCTAATATATAAAACTGTGGTATCGCAAATTACGTAAATGAACAATGTGGTTCTCGATTGTACACGAATAAAGATGCACAAAACCACACAGAGGTGCACATACATCTTCCCCACACAGAGGCGCATATAAATTAGTTCCTACGGACAGGAGAATTGGCCTTCCCATTACATAGGCACACTTTTTTCTTCTCCACACAAACATGCCGCATTCACCCTTTCCATTCACAAAACCCCATTAACCTTCTCAATTAATTCTTGCCATGAATTTGTTCATAATGCTTTCGAGGTTTGTTCTTATAGGACTCGTATATAAGATTCTTCCAAGAATTCTTCTTTATTATTCACTTTTTATATCTACATAAGAGACGCATCGATTTTGGTTTAAAGGGGCAACAAATTCCGAACACGCCCCCTCCAAAATTAGTTTAAAAATGGGTGCGTGGGAGAAAGATCCTGAGATAGAGATATAAGGTGAGATAGAGAGAGGAGGTTGGGTTAGCAAAAGAAGCAATGAAAAATAAAACTTCTGACAGCCTTATTGAAATTTAAGAGCATAAAGAACTCGAAGTAGAATGGTTTTGTGTGCGTATGGAAAATAAAGAGAGCTTAAGTTATCACTCTTCATATATTGAAAAGTTTAGCCAAGAAATCTCATCAGAGAGAGGTCTTTGAATCTTAACTAGAGCCCCAACAATAGAATGCGCTAGTCGCTACTTAGAGATGCAGGCATTGTCTTGACCCATAAATGGAGTCAGGGGAGAAAGCTGATTTAAGCTAGATGCATCTATCCAAATTTACATTGGCTTCTTTAATTTCGACTCAACCGTTCTAAGCCAGATTCGTCGTTATGCTTCAGCTTGAACAACCTTAATGAGGTTTTGTAACTTACTTTTCAGGGTTTTCTAGTTTGATTTAGCAGGAGAATTACGATACCATTTGCGAATATCCTGGGATTACAACTGACAGAGCCTCTTCTAGAGGTAAGATATCTGCAGCAGCAGCTTAATTAAAGAGTTTAGTGGAGATAGTTATTGTAAAAATCGGGAGTGAAAGTTCTTTTAGTTTGCAATAATTTTGCCGGCTCTAATTTCTGAGGGTTCGGTGTGGTTGAGAAGAGGTATTCAAAGACTCGGTAGGTCTGTTTCTACTAGGGTCAAGAAATGGATCAGCTGTGTCCATTAACCAAGAAGATATGTAGACGAAAGCCAATTTGAACTTAATTTTAGTCAATCTTATGCGCTGGAGCTAAAATGAGTGAATCCAATGTTTGTGCCATCCTAGAAGGGTGACATTTAGGGTGTTGAATCAACCTCCCTTACCTCTCCGATTGGAAGAATTCCGATTGGAGACTTAGATAATCTCTTTTTACGCCCATTCTAGTCCTCTTAGACCTCTCCTCTGCTTTCGGCACCATTGACCACACTGTCCTTCTTGATCGTCTTCACACTTTATTTGGTCTCGCGGGCATTGCACTAGAATAGTTACGCTTATACCTCTCCTCTCGCACTCAGTCGGTCGCTATCGATAACCTCTCCTCCGAGCCCACGCCCCTTCATTTTGAGGTGCCTCAGGGCTCAGCCCTTGGTCCCCTTCTCTTTCGCATCTACTTCCTTACCCTGGGCTCGCTTCTTCCTGATTTAGGCCTCTCCTTCCACTTCTATGCTGATGACACTCAGATATACCTTTCATCATCCCCTGTGTCTTCTCAATCAATTACAAGTTCCTTTCAGCCTTTACCTCCATAAATAAATTGCTGTCTGCCAACCTTCTCAGACTTAACCACGATAAAACAGAAGTTCTCCTTATTGCTACCGCTTCGTGTGGAGAAATCTAAAGCTCTTTTTCCCTTCCTTAACCTTGGGGAAACCAATGTCGCCTTCTCTGATACCGTCAGTAATCTTGGTGTTATTTTTGAAAAGCAACTCTCGTTTAGACTGCACATCCATCGTATCTGTATGGATTCTCTCGGTTTCCTCCGCAACTTCTCACGTGTTCAAAGTCATTTTGATCGACGAAGCCTTGAGACTACTATTCATGCCTTCGTCACCTCACGCTTAGACTACTGCAATTCTTTTCTAGTGAATCTCCCTTCTTCATCCCTTCGAACCCCTACTAGTCCAAAACTATGCTGCCCGGCTCCTCCTTCGCCGCCCCCAGTTCTCTTCTTTGATGCCTCTGTTACACGAGCTACACTGGTTACCTATTTGCTTCCATACCCACTATAAAATTCCTCTCATCACCCACAAGGCCGTAAACCTCGAGGCTCTACCTTATCTCTCGTCTGCCCTCTCCCGTCGTCAAACTCCTCGGGTACTCCGGTCCAACCTCGCTCCCATCCTGAACACTCCTCGCTCTGTCCTCTGCTCCATGGGTGACCGTTCCTTCTAACTTTGTGCTCCTAGACTCTGCAATGCTCTTCCTGCCGAAGTCTGATCCTTTCCCTCTCTTGCTACTTTTAAACGTCTCCTGAAGACTCATCTCTTCACAATTGCCTTTCTCCTATGTAAATTTTCTCTACATTCGCTACACAACCAGCGCTCTATGAGAGCTAACAGCCCTGAAGGGCGCATTAAAAATACCTATTATTATTATTTTGTTCTACTTTAACCTTTGATAAGATTGCGCTCACTTGTTTTTCCATCCATAAATTGCAGTTTAACAGTTAAAACGTTGTTCTACGATGTTTCCTTTAAAGTCGTGATTCCCAACGTGGGACATGCGTAGGAAGTGCACCCTTCGGATTACTATACCAACAAACTGTGGGGCAATTCGAGAATGAGTTATTAACAGTGAATTGAGTGTGTGTGCGTGTTAATACATACGGTGCATAAACAGTATGCATACATAAAAATATTTGTGTGTATGCCTATACATGTGTAATTGGTACACATGTATTTCCCCTCTCCTCACACTCGCGCGTCTCGGTCGACCAAAGAGAGGGCGTGACACATGTCGCTGGATGAGCCAAGGATTCCTCGGCCAATCAGCGTGTGTTAGCATTCACTTTGCTTCTCAGTGTGTTTACGTTTAGCCGTGTGTCCACCCTAATTCCCTGTTGCTCTGAATTTTTTAATAATAATATGTGACTTAGGTGTCACTTAACTTGATATATTACAATTTGGCAAACCAAAGAAAAGGAATATATCATTATTTTTATTTCTTTATATATCAATCGAACTCTGCAATTATTAAAATTAGCAGTATCTTGCATTTATACCACGCACGCCAAAACGATGGACTGATTCTATAAGAGTTCGTTTACGTTGACATCTATATTCTTTATTTAGAGATTATTGATTTGAAAGGCCGTCTTCAAGGGCGAGGACTGTACTCAGGTGGGGGGTCTTCTTCAAGAGCGAGGACTGTACTAGGGGTGTCTTCTTCAACGGCGAGGACTGTACTCAGGTGGGGGGTCTTCTTCAAGAGCAAGGACTGTACTAGGGGGGTCTTCTTCAATGGCGAGGATAGTTGGGGGGGTTTCTCTGACGAGAATAAGTTAAACTTGAACAAGATAACTTAAAGTTTGGTTTGATAACCAGGGACTAGCTCGAGGATGAGCTGCTTCTTAGTCCCCTTGGTAGCCTGGCCTCTCTTGGGACTTCGTAGCATCGTTCACTCTTGGATTCTACCCCTTTTTTTCCCAAGTGTTTGGTATATACCTCGTCACCCTACTGTGGTTTGGGTAGGAGGGGGGTGGCTTGTGGGTGGGCCGCAGGAGGGTTCTTACTCCAACGGTTTTTCCCAGCCAGTCTTACTTCTGGTCTAGCTGGCCTTTCGAGCTTGAGAGAAACGCGTCTCCAATTTCGTACTTAAGGTGAAATTGAATACACACTCATAGGGGAGATCTTGCGGTTTAAATCGTTCCTGCTTTTCATAGGTACGAGAGGCGAGGGACTGTGGTTACGAGATTGACACAAGGCACCTGGCCCAGCTGTTTTGCGGTCAACGTCCCGTGTCTCAACTGCGAGAGAAGGGAGAGAGCCGTTTTCCCTACAGTAAGTTATTAAACAGATATTTCTTTAAAAGCTGAATATGTTCAATAAACTATTTCAAGGATCAAATAAAACTCCTTTAAATGCAAATACGAAGATATTTGGCTTCGTTACATTTATTGAGGTATGTCAAAAATATATTCCTCCCAAAATTTTGGACCAGTTTCATTGAAAAAAAAATGTGAGGTGACTGGTACTGACGTACCCTTCATTGTGGACATCTGGAAATATTGACCTCTGTTATAAAAGGAATATTTTCTGATTTGAAACATATCCATTTTCCAACATGGGTGATGCAGCCAATGCTATTGGATATATCTGATGTTTTGATGCAGTACCAAGAAGAACTCTCGGAAATGCAAAATGATGAGTCAGTTAAAACTGTATTCAATATAAAAGGAGTGATGTCATGGCATTGTGATGAGACTGAAGCTAAAGACCCACATTCGACCAACTTTGCATGAAAATTGCTGTTACCCTTCCTATCTTCATTTTTAGCTGAGTGTGGCTTTAGTGCTGTAAATGATTTGTTATTGATGATAATAAATCTACTGGATATCACTAAAGGAGGAGACTTGACACTTAGCTGACTAAATTGGTGCCTAATATAAAATCTCTCTCTGTAAGAGACATGACGCACAAGAATCTCACAAACAGACATTTTGAGGCGAGCTCAAATTCTATTGTACATTAAAAGTATTTCAGTAATTAAAATTATCAAAATATCACAGAATAAGCTTTAATTCAAATATTTTATATTTATGCATATATTTCTTATTTATTTTTCTCTTTTATGGGTGCCATGTTCTTTGGAAGCTTCTTTAGAGACCAAGTTAATGGCCTCTTAACCTTCCTTAAAGATCACAGGGGGAAGGGGGATCAGGATTTTAGAAATGCCTAGGTGGGGTATGGCCCCAAATCGGTTGGGAACCACTGCTTTAAAGAAATGAATATGTGGGTGTTTACTCAGAAAATTCGGAAAGGTCTAGCAGTGCTGCACCAGTAGGCATACGCCTATCATAAGAAAATGCGTAAAGTTTTCCCTCGAATCCGAGGGAATCTAAATATTTTGCGGTTAATCTCTAAATTGGATACCCATGTGAATACGGCTGCCGAAGGCCAAAACACAAATGAGGTTTCAAGTTGGGCACGGAATGGTGGGTGTTGTTGCTGGAACAAGTACAAACACAAGTCGACGACGTCGGCCTCGTGCAGCAGCATATCGTCATTTCCGATCATCCTTCATCTCAGTGGCAACTTTCTTGCTTGAAATTAGCCTCACTATCCTGTCAATTGCCTTCTCCTTATCTTGAGTAATTTCGCTTTATCTTTGAATATTTTTTTTGTACGTCCCAGATTACGACTGCCATGTTTAGGCTGGCCATAGTATAGCTGCGCAGCCATTACAAGATGGATGCGAAGATCACAGGTCAATATATCGCGGGCTCATTTAAGACCTAGACATCTTGGTTTTCTGGAACCTTGCATTGATCTCCTTGCCAAGCGATCCGTCACTAAAGATGGTGGTTTCAGGTACTTGAATCTCCCTACCCTCTTCAGGTCAGTTTCGTAATCAGAGATGCGTGGCTAAGTGTATGTGGATGTTCGAAGCAGACTGAAGGATAAATTTTCCCTTTTTAAGGCTAATTTTCAGACTGAGCATATTTTAAGTTGTTGTGACCTCGTCAAATCTATATACTCTGAAGGTGTTTCTCCTGATGGGCAAAGAGGGCTCAGTCCTCTGAAAACTGTTTCAGTAGTAAGCCTCCTGAAAAGTACCTTGACTTTGCTGCGTCTCGTCATGTCAAACAACAATCCATTCATGCGATACCTTACGTAAATAATCGGGCCAAGATCCATGATAGCATGCTTAGAAACATTAGGGAAAAAAGGTGATAAATACCACAATAGCAAGACGGTATTCCTGCCTTCCTGGTTAGAGGAAACTAAATAAGCGTTTTGGAATATTCATTACAGTTGCAGGATCTCAACCCTGAGATCACACCAAAAGAACAACCATAAAGTTGAGAAAATTTGGAAAGAAAATCATGCCAAAATTCCAGTCTAATTTCTTTGAACTATGAAAGGGGGGAGGGGTTAGTGGTGTGTGGCTGTTGAATTGTTTCAGGTCTACCCGTCGAGTTTGCTCTGACTCTAATGGTTTTCACGGAGATTCTGCTTCTAGGCTTGGTTCCAGAAGTTGCCTTGGTTACCTCAAGGTTAAAGTAAAATGACTCGAAAGGAAAGCGACGATAAGTAGGCTTTTATTTTGGTTAGGGTCTACCTTATTCGGAGTAAGCGAAATAGATCTAGCGGTACGCGGCCGTATGTAAATTTTACTAATATTGGGTAGCTGAGGCTAAAACGACAGGACTTAGTGACGAGGAACGGACTCCTGACGCTAATAATAATAAATGGACTTAGTTGAATGCCTTAAGTTGCGTCTAACTGACCATAATGTTTTCGTTCGTTTATGTATAGTTCCTTTGCTTAAGTGGGAGTGACTTCTTTTCCTCCATCTCTAGGCGCAGGGTGGAGCTAATGATCAGAAGTATATTTGTTAGCCTCTTGGTTGACTACTAAGCGGAGTTACCAGAGGTGTGTGCGTTCCTGAAGTAGCTGTACACATTTTCAGACCAGGCTGGCAAACCCTAGCAATAGGTACGACAGTTCATTTTTTGGTTCACAGTCTCATGACAACTCAATCGATCAAAGCATATATGTATCAAAATTCCTTTGCTCGGCTCCGCTTGTTATCTAGCATTGGCATCTTTTCGCCTCGCAGCTGCTCCTTTGCGTGTGTAAGTATGGATTTGAGGGTTTCCTAGATCCACCGAGCAACCATTTGTGGGGGTTCCTCACTGGGCCTAAATATCCTACAATCTGGGTCCACAAGCCTACCTTCCTTGCAATTTGGGTCCACAAGCCTACCTTCCTTGCAATTTGGGTCCACAGAACCTAGTCAAAAACAGAAATAATCGTTTGGGTAGTGTCATTGAGCAAAAGGGTTCTCATTTTGACTATTAATTATCAAAGTCTATAGAACATGAGTATTTTTATGCTCATTATCTTAAATTGTTTAATCTTTTCTTCATTTCTCTATCAATTATTTGAAGTTTGTATATCTATCTATTTATACATTCATCTCAATTCCTCAAATGTCCTTCCTGTATATGAATACTTTCTCGACAAAGTGTCTATAGCTGCCGATCTTCCTTCTGTCATTGGCGACTGGATTGCATGTAACTACTCAATTTGATCCTGTATGGCACCCTACTGCTCAATAGCGAATTGGTGTTACAATTTCTTCCTTTAAATATCACTACAATACACCAGGGATCTTTCTCTCGAGTTATTATACGAAGGTTTAATTAGAAGGAACCAGAACTCAACCCACGTGCTCTCTCACGCTCAACAGCGTTTCCCTCGCAAATCAGATTGCAGCACTGGTGAATATTGCATAAATTGATCTGTGTGTAAGAGGTTAACTGCGTTTTTGGTTTTGACCCCGGATTTTGTGCTCAGTACATTTGCGCGGTTTACAAATATTAACAGCTTGAGACTTGCGAGTTGGGTCTGAGTTCTTACATTTGAGTACCTGTTATCTATGATCAACGTTGTTGCCGAGGATTACCGAAACGACCTCTCGGCCAGGTCTCAGACTCTGCGAGCTTAGTTGTTGAACACTTTTGTCATCCTTAACTTTTACACCCTTTCTGTCCTGTTGTTCCTTACTCCATTCTTCCGCACCTGATTTAAAATTCCCTCATTGGTTACACCATTTCCATTTAGTTTGTTAAAAACCTATTCCAAAGAATTAATTTAGTTTATCCTCCCTTCCCAATAATTGGAGGTCCATAAAGTTCCATTTTGTAATCGTTGACGTAACCTTTTTTAGTCTACCTTTCTTTTTCTGTCACTCTTTTCTCAACCTTACTGGCCTCACTCACTTATGTCCAATCTATACAAACAATCCTTGGATTACAGCACTTTCCCTCCCTATCCCCGTTGGATTCCACTGGTAGATTATTCTATCGTAGGGTAAATCTTGATTATTCAAAATCACTTTATTTCCAGGTAGTAGAAAAACTACCCCGGCCATACCTTAGTATTCAATCAAGACTTGAGACATACAGGCAGCGCCCCCATAAACATGCAACCCCCAACTGGATTACAAATGCAGAGTGCACAACCACGCTGAGGCTGACATCTGTACGATTATGTGCTTTCCAACCCCAACACTCGCAGGTTGCTCTCGGATCCACAATGTCTTCAAGAGGATCTGGGTTTTTAGATTTTCCACACATTTATACTTTCTTTTTCGTCATCACTTTGCAAATTTCTCCTACTAACTTTCTGTCCATTTCCTCGTCGGATTACTCTTCCAAATTTGAGACAAAACAAATGCCTGATTCCTTTAATGTACAGATTAATTCTGAATCGAGATTAATGCAAAATCATTACAGATCACCCATTAACCCCAAATGACCAATGAATGACACTATTTTATTAAACACTTCTACTTATTCTGAAAATATTTTCAAATTAATTCAAAATTTAAAGATTTAAAGGATTAATCCCACTGGTACTCGATGTGTCTGGAACTAAAGCCTGGACATAACATAAAATCATTGACTATTTAACCGATGTGAAAATAAAGAGGAATCTCATCATGAATGTGTGAAAAGCCGTTCACATAATGAATTTAGATAAGTGAAAGTGCGTTAAAAATAACTCTGTAGAGGAATCCGCTAAAATAGTAGTATTTCCCCACTTCCTAAGATATTACTTCGGGAAAGAAAGCGAGCCTCCCCCCCCCCCCTCCTCTGACCCTACGCTTTTTGGACTTGCCGCCAGGTCACTGAGAAATTCACACCCTCCCAAGGATTACCCACAGATTCAGTTAGACGACGCTTCCCCGAAAGGAGTTCGATTCAACAACGCTCTCTCTCGAGAAGTGTTTAGTGACGGTAGCAGGCCACGGAAGAGCTGGACATCATACGCGTATCTTCGGGTCAGGGAGAAGAGTCTCTTAAGGTGACGTCAGCCTTTCTCAACCCCTTTCGGATCAAGGATTGGAGAAGCCGTCCTCCGAAGTTCTTTTGGTGACCTCTTGAGGACTAGAGGCCCAATAGCTCGCTCAATCCGAGTTTGGATAAGTCTTCTTCCCCCCCCCCCCGTCCTTTCGAAGTTCACCCGGTGACCTTTTGAGGACTAGAAGCTCGATAGCTTGCTCGATCCGAGTTTGGAGAAGTCACCTCTCCACCCTTCGAAGTTGGCCCGGTGACCTCTTGAGGACCAGAGACCTGCATATCACTCGGTCCAAATTTGAAGAAAGTAGTACCACCCTCTCGGGTTCACAGATACACCCGTGAGTAATCAAGGTTACCAAGACCTTCCCCCAAGTTCGCCCCGCTTTACTCTCGAGGTTCAAAGAAACTAAATCGCTCACTATCCTAAATCTCCCATTATAACCATGGTTATCCAATTAGTATTCTGAACCTAATTTCGTCTTATTCATGTGCCTATATATATATATATATATATATATATATATATATATATATATATATATATATATCCATATTTATTGTTTACCTTTAATTTAGTGTGCATTAAAATCTATTTTTGTCGTTGTATTTGGAATATTCTTTGGTCACGCAGCTGCAGCTAACTATTCAAATCGCACTCTTGAGAACAATAACATTTGTTACCTTGCTTAGCCTACCTTAGAGCCCGCGTGCGTATATTCCTGTACACTTGGCTCGCTTCTTTCTCTCCCAAAGTAATATCTTAGGAGGAGGAAAAATACTACTATTTTAGCAGATCCCTCTACAAACTCTAAAAGCAAAAAGATCAGTGCTTATGATACAACATAGAGTGTGCAACTCTTATGATAGTGACGTAGCTGTGCCCTCGTTTAGGTAGCATAGTCCATTACTAAAGTTGCATTACATAGATTCGTGATTGCAGAGGCTGGTGAGCAAAGAGAGAAAGGGAGTCGAGGAAGGGCGCGCAGTTGCCATGACAGTTGGAGATGTTTTGCTCTACTGCCCCGACACACTGAGATGCCTTCTCAGAGAGAACGTTGCCCTGAGTCTCGGAGTCGTGTCTCCTGCCTCCGGAAATAGAACCTCTATTCTGCAATGAAATTCCTCCCCTAGCGGAATCTTTTCTAATAATTCAGGAATTTCTTCCGATTTAGGTTATTTTTCTGAATCTATCTCTCCTTTGTTTCACTCTTTACACCTTGGGTCCTTATGAATGAGTGAGAACAAAGAACTGTATCCAACGTCTCATTAAAGATCCTTATGGGACTAATACTGTTTGATATGTCGAAAAGCATTGGTAATGTTTGGGTGAAGACCATATCTAAAGTTACAAGTGACAAGAGCGCTGTAAAATTGACTAATGATGAGGTTGGAACAAAGTTTAAAACCAATATCGATAAACTTGTTGACAATTTACTTTTAAAGTAACAAATAAGTTTTGAAATTGTAGAATGTTAAGTTCTAAACAGAGGATACCGAAACTAAGACTCTTATTGTCACATGGTGCGATCATCTTTGAGGAAAGTTATAAATATGTGAAATTTTTAAAGTAGTCTGTGGATGCTTGTACAAAAAGCTAAGAAGGTAATCCGATTAAAGTAAAGAGATTTTATTTATGTTTTTTCCATTTTTCGTCTCTATTTCTTGATTATGCTGGAAAGAGCTTAGCTTCGAATCACCAAAATGGTAAGGGATTTAAACACCATTTATTTCATGAGAGACTTAAGGAATTAATATTACAGTTCATATAAACAAGATGAATAAAAGCAGAAATAATATAAGTTTCTGAAACTTTGAAAGGCTTCGTTCCTATCAAATTGCAGGACTTCTCTTTACTAAAAACTAATCAATGATGGAAAAGAAATAAAGCCAAATTAAAGGCACCAAAATTCGAAACAAACCACGAAAAAAATTACACAGAAAGTCTTGATCTCCTGTAATGGTCTTCCCACATATATTTTTAACTACCACTTTATGAACATTTTAAAACCGGTTAGTTCATGTTTAATATTATGAAATAGTCCAGTAGACGGCTATTAATAGTATTAGAAGCCTCAAGGACTAGTGCGGAAGATGAAACATTAACTAACGGGGTTTGCAACAATTTTACTCATTATTCAATATTTTTCAGTTCTTGTTATCTAGACCTACTTGCGTTTAAATTTGGTATGTTGGAAACTCTTATTTCGGAAACTACCTTTGAAATGTTCTGTCTCTGAAATTAGTTTCCTAAAGTAGGTTCTCCATATTTATATTTTAAACCCAATCCTCAATATATTTTCTTCGCCCATAATTCTTATAATCATATATAATCTAGCCCTAGATTAAAAGCCAAGCTGTTATTGCGTACTATTCAACAATGATTCCTGGAGCGACCACCAATTAAAGGGCCTAGAGATAAAGTCGGTGATTTGCCTTAATAAATATTTATTATTAATCTGTGAATTAAAGAGGCTTAATATAAAGTCATCCCAGATGTAATGCGGCATTTTTTTTAATGTTATCATTATTTTATGGCTAGACATCAAACGACTCTGAAGTTCTTTAGATTTAAATAAGTATTTTATTAATTTAATAATTAATATAATTTCAACCAGATTCTCTCACTAGTCTCCCTCTTTCTACTAACTTTGGACTACTATGTTTGTAAAAATATTCTGATATTGATTAGAAAAAGTTCCTTGAGGTTGTTTCGACCTCTTCTGTCGTTGATATTTTCATTTCCTTCAGGTGTTTTGCTAAATTCATAAAAAGATAATAATCTAATGTGACTAAGTGGGGTGAGTGTAGTGAATGACTCATTAGTCCTCTTTTTCAAATTGTTATGTTTTTGTATGACATCTCTTGCGATATGAAGTCAAGCGTTGGCTTGAAGAAAGAGCCCTCTTCTTCTATTAAATAATGCTGGACCTTTTCTCCAAGTACCACATGTAGAGACTCCAACAGAACAAGGTGATAATCTTTGGTAATAATCTGATTTGGGTTAAGAAGTTCAAATTGGATTATTTTATTGTTAAGTAGAGGAGTCCCATGTTTTAGCTGGAATATTGGTTTTTCCCAGGACGAATCGGGTGTGTCGAAATGAATGCCTCGGGTTAGGCTTCGAGGAAAGTAGACTAGGCTTATATAAAAACAAACCTGCTTTCGATTATTTTTATCCATGAAATAATGATAAGCATGAAATAAATATCACATTACTACTGGGATGATCTTATACATTGTCTGTTTTTCACAAACAGTTGATTGTGTTTGGAGTTTGGTCGGAACGCTATTGGATAACTACATGTTTGTTCATGTAAATATATGTGCATGTGCTACCAAATATCCTTTGATTTATGTAATAAATGGTTAATAATTTACAAAACATCTCTACACGAGTTATTCACTTTGCATGTAATTTCCTTTTCCTGACAAATGCACGCGTTTGTTTTAGTTAATCTAAGTTTATATACATCTAAAATACTACTATTACTATCACTAATACGAGGAAGAATAAGAATCAAAAGAAGACCCGCTATAGTTTCTATCCCCAAATAAAGATACATAACAATAATAAAAAATTCAGTCTTTTTCTCTTTTTTTTCCCTCATGTTCTTTGTTGTCGGTTCTTAAAAGATTCGAATCTTGAACACAGTATTTTATAGGTGAATATTTTACCTAATTTTCTAAGTTTATAAATTTGAGCTCCTATGTTGGGTTTTGTACATGTGTTCATGAACATGTAATCTTAGCGTACATATTCATACAAAAAATATTTAGCATACATTTTCAGGAAAATGAAATGTTTTGCGTACATGTTTATGAAAACGAAATCCTTTTTGTTCGTATGTTCATGAAAATGGGATCTTTTACCTACTCCTTCATGGAAATTATATCTTCTGAATACAGATTCAGGAACATGAAATCTTTTGTTCCAGAGTAAATACGAGTAAACCATTTTCACGGAGTGAGTGGAATGTAAATATTATGAACAACGGTGAAAGATTTATCTTCCTCTACTCTTTCACATATTTTTATATCCTCACACACAGCATTGTATAGAAACAATCACAAAAATTGAATGGGAATACAAATGGAAAATAATACACATCGAAAAAGGAAAAATGGAATTCCAAGCAACTTTTTCTGAATGAAGTATTAATGAATATAAGAGAAATTACTTGTTATGAGAGGCTTTTTTGACCTGCGCGTAATCTTCATGTACACTTAAATACGAACACATACCGACCTATGTTAACACACATCGATTTATTAACTAATATTCACACGCGTTTACACTGAAATGAGTATTCCAACCTATCTTCAAGAGATGTCTCACTTTTTGCTGTTTATCCTACTCTCTCTTTTTTATCTATGTGCTCTATTTCCTCCCTTCTTCCCAGGGAATCAAAATACCTCGAAAATAAATTAAATAAAAACAATGGTCCAAAAATAAAGGGCACAAAAATAATTCTCGAAAAGTGTAAAAAGAGGAGGAGGGAATTAAAATAAAACTTCAAGTGGCTCACCGTTTCTATCGCCCCACTTTGAATGAGAAAGAGGAAGAGAGAGAGAGAGAGAGAGAGAGAAAGAGAGAGAGAGAGAGAGAGAGAGAGAGAGAGAGAGAAAGAGAGAGAGAGAGAGAAAGAGAGAGAGAGAGAGAGAGAGAGAAAAACAGGTTTCCTTTGCTCTCTTGGAGACGCAAAACGCGGAAGAGACCCATATTATATTTGCATTAAGAAAACAAGACTTTTTTTTCTCTCTAATTTTCAGAGAATTTGAAGGTCATAAAATTCGATCCCAAGCGCGAGGCTCCAGTGTTTGCCTGATTCACGCTTCTTCCACAACTCTCTAGCTCCCATATCTGTCTGTATTCTTTCCTTCTTCTCTTCCTAACTTGTTTATGTGCTTTAAACATCTACCTCCCACCCATTTGTCTCTCTGACCCATTGTCTATATTTGTGTGTATCTTTATACTTGACTGTCTATATGACCAATGACAATTTAATTTTCTACCTTATCTCCCCTGTCCGTTGTCCCTTGTCCCTCATCCCTTATCACTTATCCCCTATCACTTCTCAATTCTCACTTATCACTTCACACTTTACACTGCACAGCTCACAGATCACACTTCTCTTTTCTCATTTTTTTCAATCTTTGGTCCTGGACACGAAACAAACTTTTGATATGTCCTGGCCGAGGTTTAGTACGCGGTCGTTCTGCTTGTTGATGACCGACTCGACTGTGAAGGTTCTTTCATCAGAAAAAACGAGAACTCGATTGCCATGACTCTGCAAGTCGTTAAGAAGGCAACGACAACGCTCCCGACTTTGTTCTCGCTTATGGTCGGTAAGCAGAGATCGTTCCACGCACATCAAGCGCTTGCCGCCCTCCCCTTTGAAGTCCCTGGACACCGTAGCCACCGAGATGTGCAAAATATGACTTTCTGATCGACAATTATAAGGGAATGATAGAAGAATCAAGGCTTTCTCTCTTAATGATCCAAGCAGCGGAGGGAGCAGATGTGATCTTCTCCTGGGAGCCATTACCAACAATAACAAAATGAGAGAGCCTAAATAATCTGAGACAATTCAATTTTGACAACCTCGATATGGGTACCATTAGTTTGATAATGAGGGCGTTCCTATGTTAGATTTCCTAAGTGACGTCGCTCGTTGGTTAAGTGGCTAAAATCACTGACTTCGGAAATCAATTCGACTTCATTCAGCTGATACTCAATCGATTCAAGTACTCGCACTTTAGTTTACTTGTAAATTGGTAGCTTCTATAGTTAGACCTAATCAGAGTCCAAACCTAGAGGATAACTACACTAAATCTACTACATAGTCTCAGAAGGATCCTATTCTGAATCAATCTGGAACACAACCACACGATTAAATAACAATATTGACTTCATAATTGTTACAGAGGAATCTCTCGTTGTTTTAGGGATGGAGGACATCGACAGATCAAGAAGCGACTTGTTTCGAGAAAATTGTACACAAACTTTATGGAACCACATTTATTTGTATCAAGCTCTCCAAGCAGTCACCAACGAGGGCACGCCACCCAAAAATAAAGAGACAAAAACAATTATAGACTAATTTAAAATTGAAATCGAAATAATGTGAAGAAAATAAAAAGTGATTTGATACAACAGAAATGAAGCAGGCTAAGGTGCCAAGCCCTGTTGGTACCTGCCTTCCGCATGGACTCAGGTGTGCCGTCAACCCTTCCGAAGTCATAAGGTGTGGAAGACTCTCGCCTCCTTTAGGAATTCTAGGACGTCACAACCTGACCTACAAGAGCCAGCTCCTATGGTCAGGGACAAGCGGTAGCGACCCAGGTCATCACGGTACTGGTACAGGTACCGGACACCAAGCTTCCTAAGGCGATGAAATTGCAGTAAAATGCGGGGTACAGTCTTCGCAGAAAAGTTCAGAGTAGAAATATATTAGATGGTACTGCGTCCCGCGAGTGTATACGATTCAGAGACGACATTTAATGAATGACTTCAAGGCATGGAGGAGGGGTGGGGGTGGGGAGTTCCAGGAAAAAGTAGAGGCGCATTTGGACGCAACCTTAAATTCCGAGCACCGTCTCTCTTCTTCTTTGTTATGCAGCTGTCTTGATTCTACCTTTCAGTCTTGGTGGACCTTTCGGAATAATCTGTCTGCCTGCCTTCCTCCCCGCCCGCCTGCCCACCTACCTACCTAACTACCTACCTAACTACTTACCTACCTAACTACCTACCTCACTACCTACCTACCTATATATATATATATATATATTGCAATGTACTTTCAGATTTGATGGGTCCTGGATGCTGGTACATTTTTCTCTCTCTTAATTTAAAATAATTTTATATTTTAGGTTTCGATGGACTTAATGTTTTTTCGCCTGGTTTAGTTCTGTACCTTTTCCTCTTTTTTTACTTCTTTTCTCTTTCTTCCTCCTTCACCAAACACTTATATTCAGGCTGAACTTCCCTTTCTGTAAATAATTCAGGATATAGGTAAGGCAATAAGTGAAAGTGATACAGTCTTTTATTAAATTAACTCCTTCATTTTGTTCTAAAGAATCATTTTCCATTTGCCAAAAGCTCAGCTTAGGCGCACCGTCACCACTTGGACTTGGACTCAAAAAGTTGGGGAAAATGAGAGAGAGAGAGAGTAAAGTGGTGAAAGTGGGTGAGGTTAAAGAATAGAGGTTGTGTGTGAGACAGAATGAAAGGGTTATCTCTCTTTTCTTTTTGTATTTGGTGGGGTTTAAATTAAAACTGTTAATTTAGTTAGGCTAGATTTTACCTACTTGGCATTCAAGCTTTTATTTGGGGTGGGATTTTTGTTCCCGCTTTGTGCTTTTGAGAAAGTTTTTTAAGTGAGTTTCAGCTTTTGATTTTACCTCGAAAAATTTGATAAATTTGGTCTTCTTAGTGTTGATATGTGATTAATACCAAAGAAACCTGAACATTGCACTAGTCATTTGTTGTATTTTGTTGACTTTGGCATGTGTACTTTAGAGTCACGTCGCTGTCTATTAAAGCCTTGCTGCTTTTAAAAGGTCTTTTTTGTCGGGCGACTTCGATGTCCAAGTGTGTACGAGAGAACTTGAGGGACAAGAGGGTGCCAATGGCTTGCCAGATCCTCCTTGCTCTCTCGGGGAGCGCCATGTTGTTCGGAGATAATCCAACCGAGACGGGAAGCTCCCTCTGTCTTTTGTGTTTAATTCTTTGGGTATTTGTGATGATAAACACCGCTTTGTTCTGGATTCTTTGTAGTTGCCCATTATGGGTCTGGGCGCTCGCGTTCAGTTGTACGGGGAGAAGGGGGCGTACAAGAGTCTCGAATGAATGCAGGTATTGAATATCCTGAGTTTATTTGAGAGATTTAAGGTACGAAACTTATAGAATTCTCTCCAATCTCTCTCCAGATTCGCGACTGATCTTGAGCCCCTAGAGCCGTCCCTTCTGTGCAGTAAGGGATTCTCTCCCTGTTAACCCGTATATCGTTGAAGGTCTTGGGGGCATTGGTTGATATCTTCCATCTCATTTCGTAGGAGTTGGGGGCATTGGTTGATATCTTCCATCTCATTTCGTAGGAGTTGATGTTGTTAGTTATCTCCCTAGCCGTGTTTCTCGCCATGAATTGCTTGTGAACATAAGTGGCGCTACAAATTTGCCATATATTTCGTCAGCGAAATGAACGTATAACAAATCCTCGGAAAGTGGTTGTGGTAGGTCTCGTGTATAAATGTTGTATAAAAGGGGACTGAAACAGCCCCCTTGAAGGACCCCTGCTCGAGTTCGAATTTGGGGCTCCTATGTTTTCTGATTTGTATTTATGCTCTCCTCTCCATTATGTAGTCGCACAAAATCCTCACAAGAATAGGGTTGAGGCCTACTTGAAGGATCTTTAATTGTAGGCCTCTCTTCCAAACCTAGCCAAAAGTTTTTTTGACATCGCGGAGCACCAGATCGGCATCTTTTTTATCTGCCTGGATCTTAGCAAGCATTTCTGTGATAACGGTTAGTGCCATATCGATCCCTCTTTTTTCGCCTGAAGACGTTTTGCTGCTCGTTATTCAAGTTGGGCTTCATCCAGAAAAGTGTTCACCCTGTTATCCAATATCTTCTCGAAGAACTTGCCGGCAAACTCTAAGAGAGTTATTGGGCGATAGCTGGCAGGGCAGTCCGAGGGCTTTCCCGCTTTTGTGATGAAAATCATCTTGGCCACTTTTCACTGGTCGTGGAAATAGACCGTGTTTAGAGCGGCATTCATGATGTTTAGTAGGCTCTTCTAAAGGTTAGACGAGGCCTGGATATAATTTTCGCGGGTTAGTCCCGTATAACCTGGGGCTCTTTGACGAAAGGATTTTAGACTAACGGAGAGTTCTAGGGCAGTGATTTTGCTGCCATAGTCCTCCATTAATCTTTCCGGCGACACGCAATGATGAGGAGAGGTTATATGTATTTGTGTGTTTAGTTGTTGTATAACATCTTCTTAAAATTCGAAGTCGTAGTTATCATTTTCTTCTGCGGAAATTTTAAAGATTAAAGACCAGAAAATTCTAAAGTTTTCTTCGATCTCTTCTGTCTCTGTCAATGTTGTGTTGGTATGTTTGATCGTGTAATTTTTGCGTGGGGGTTTTCCTTTTGGATGTTTTACTGTATGCCAGAAAGTGTGAGAGTCCTTTTCTATGTCAAGCCTCCCTATAAGTCTGTCCCATAGTATTGTTTGTTGGTCCATGATTAGCATCCGTAGTTCGTCTCTTATTTCTCTTAGTCTTCTGTAGGCATTTTGGTTGGGGACTATCAACGCTACTACATTAAACAAGTCTCTATATTCTTGGGCCAGGGCTCTCATGGGAGGAGTCATACAACGGGTCAGCAAATCCCCCGCTTGTTCCTTTTATGGAAAATGCAAGGATAAAGTTGTGGTTGAAGACCACCTGCAGAGAGGTTCATTCTCTTTAGAGTGTGTCTTCTGATTTCTTTGTTATTTTGTCTGGCAATGGGTTTTATTCATAGTTTTTCGTATTTTCAGCTTTTTTTTTTCCTCTTGTTTTCCTCAAGGCTTATTGGGATTTTAAAAGACTATTTCATTGTCTGCTTTTGTTTTCATTTACATATATATATATATATATATATATATATATATATATATATATGTTCTCGTTTGTTTTTGTGTTTTATGTTTGGATTTTGTGTTTCTTCGTTTTTATTGCCTTTTATATTTAGGCGTTTTTATTCATCGTGGCATTTTGTTCTTCTCTTTTGGCTTCTTAATGTAAATAGTCCTTAGTTAACTAACTACTAAATGGTATTTATGGATTTGTTTATTGTATATTTAATTCTCTCGAACATCGTTGCTATGTTCACTCTGGTGATGATACACTATAGAGGCACTCTTTTGTGACCTATTTTTTTTATCTTTTCAGGCAATTTATTTTCCATCTTTTATTTCCTGTCATAATCCTTCGTCCATCCCATCTTTTGTAGAGATGTAAATCGTCTTAAATCAACATAAATCTCAGTAAATAGTTTAGATGAGTGAAGTTTTTGATACTAGAAAACTAATCTAACCTGCCATCAATCAATGTAAATTGCTTTAAAATCAAAGCCACGAGAAAACGTTAATAGCTGTAAACAAACATAAAGCGACACAAATTGTGGTCACCAAATTCCCTATCATAAATATCCATAAAACAAGATAAAACATCGTAAATTGCCTTAAATCAACAGAAATAAGCTAAATTGTGTAAATAAAAAAAAAAAAGCAACACGTAGTTAATCGACAAAAGGCGATGCCAATTAAGTAATCATAAATCAATTCTTATTTCATTTCTATTTCCGATTAATAACCGGGTTTATTTAAACAATAGTTTCTCTTCTTTCTCCATAGCCCAACCATCTATACAGTGCCAAGCAACACTTGGATTGGCCACTACCCCAGTCCAAGATCAAGTTATGACCGAGAACGTTTCTATAGTGACTCTCTGACCACAGCATCCAAGTTCGCCGGTGAGTTTATGGTTGAGAGATCTCAATGGAGGTCATCCTCAAGCGCTGGTGCAAGGGTGAACAAAGGCCTCGAATACTTATCTTGCGACATCCAGGAGCACATCCTTAAGTGCCGCTGCCCCTGTGATCATATGAGCTATGGGAATTTCTCGGTAAGTGCCATCAATTTGACCTTTTCGGGGGCCTTACTCTCCCACACCGAGTTCCACCCTACCAAGAATATTCGTTTCTTTTCCATGCCCCGCATCGCTGCATTTATTGCGTATTTCCTCACTATCTTTTGCGTTTTCCACACATTCACACGCATATGTAAACACATTCATACACGTACCTAGCTTACAGGGGTTGACCCATCCAAGTAGGAAAACTAACCACTGCCAATAGCATAATAGAGGAATTAATAGACCAATTATTAATGAAAAACAAAAATATAACTGAGTGAATGGATAGAAATGGATAACAAATATAAAAAATAGACGCGTTGTACATAATAAGACAACCGGGCTGAGAGACGTGACATTAAATCGACAGATAGAGATTGATGAACAAAAACAATGAGCTTTGGTTAGAAAGAAAAACCCATCTATTTTTGTTATGATTAATATTCATGATTGTATTCCGTGGCCAACCGATTGCTCTTTATTGTGATCTTGAGGGAGAATTGAGGCGAGGAAAGCGCTTGCGCAAAGAGCCGATTAAAAGAATCGAAGTCATCTGGCGTCAAAGGAGATCTGTTCCAGTCCGCACGAGATTGTCGGGAGCCAAGAAAATATTTCTTCATCTTTTTTATTCTTCTTCCAATCTTTTTTCTTTTCAATTTCTTTTTCTTTTTGCTCTTCTTTATTTTCCCTGACCTTTTCTTCTCCTTTTCTTCTTCCAATCTCTTTTCTTTTCAATTTCCTTTTCTTTTTGCTCTTCTTTATTTTCCCTGACCTTTTCTTCTCCTTTTCTTCTTCCAATCTCTTTTCTTTTCAATTTCCTTTTCTTTTTGCTCTTCTTTATTTTCCCTGACCTTTTCTTCTCCTTTTCTTCTTCCAATCTCTTTTCTTTTCAATTTCCTTTTCTTTTTGCTCTTCTTTATTTTCCCTGACCTTTTCTTCTCCTTTTCTTCTTCCAATCTCTTTTCTTTTCAATTTCCTTTTCTTTTTGCTCTTCTTTATTTTCCCTGACCTTTTCTTCTCCTTTTCTTCTTCCAATCTCTTTTCTTTTCAATTTCCTTTTCTTTTTGCTCTTCTTTATTTTCCCTGACCTTTTCTTCTCCTTTTCTTCTTCCAATCTCTTTTATTTTCAATTTCCTTTTCTTTTTGCTCTTCTTTATTTTCCCTGACCTTTTCTTCTCCTTTTCTTCTTCCAATCTCTTTTCTTTTCAATTTCCTTTTCTTTTTGCTCTTCTTTATTTTCCCTGACCTTTTCTTCTCCTTTTCTTGCTTGTTTTCCATGTCTTTTCTCTTCTTTTCTATTCCTCGTCTTTTCTTAAATTCACCTTCTTACTATGAACAAGAAAACAATCAAGGGTATTTCAACTAAAATTGTCTTTAAAACAGATTTGTAAACAATATGGTGAAGTTAAGAGAACTGATAATAAGTACAAGGTAAACAACACACTTTGGAGATTGATAGAACGCGTAATTCTTTTGATCCTGTAATGGAGACACGAGATTATTCTTGTAAATCAGCTTGAAAAGAACAAACGAGTTTACAGAGATTAAACCATCATGAAATCATTTCAAGGGGGTCCGTGGGTTGAGGAAAGGAGAACAACGTTTTAAACTCTTTGGAAAAGTTCAAAGTCCAGATCTCTCTCCCTCTTCCCCTTGGCTCTTTGGTCCATACGAGTGATATTGTTGATCGGTTCGATACCACATGGGAATTTTGTGAATGAGATAGGCAAAATGGTAGCCAGTAGAAATTCTCTTAAATGGTCGACCAAAAGGCTTCGCGGCCAGTTTAAAAGCTCCAAAAGTACCGAAATGGTCTTGGCTGCGATGACTGAAACCGGCAAGTGAAAGTCGCACACAGTAAGCGACCTTCACCTCACATGACCTCGAAGCCCCCTTAAGTTGGAGTGAACAGTCATCTTTCGGGGACTGCGCCAGGTAATAAGAGCTAAGTTTTTTGAGGAAACGAATATTGTGGTAATTCCTTGTTTGGTAATTGCGGTCGAATAATCATAAGTGCGTTCTATAATATTTTTTTCAGAGATTGCATCTCAAAGGTATCCTTTCGCAACTTGAGGTATTTATTGATAATAAGCCAAAACTAACCCAAACCTCTGAGGGAATGCTTTCCTAAAGAGGTTCCTATATTCTTGAGGTTAGAGAAATAGAAACGTGCTCAAGGTTCCTGGGCTCTTGCGGCCCATGCGAGTGTATGCGCACGCACCTCTCCTAATTCTACCACTTGCAATGTTGTAAATCAATGAAGAGGATGAGTTGAGCGCGCGTGTAATGTACATAGGTCACCTGGAGGCTCAGGCGCTTTATGAGGTCCCCCATTTTAGCAACTAGGGTTATGCAGCTTCTAGGACTTTTACACATACATTAATTTCACCACTTTCTTTACACTATTTTTTATAAAGACTCTTAGACTTTGTTCTTAAAGTGAACAATGTTTAATGGTAAAATAAGAAAAATTATTGGTGACGGGGTGGATGTTAAGTGAAATGCCTCTCCTGTTCAAGTAAAAGGGTGCCTCCATGCCCCAGCCACTCCTTTCTCTATTTATCAAGGTCAAGGGGATTTATCACAGAATTTTCAATTTTAGTTGCGGCTTGGGATATCCAAAATTCAATAGAGCACTTTCAAACTAAACTTCAACATTTTTCGCTCAGTGCAGACACATAGTGTCCACAAGGTTTATCCGATCAATAACATTTACTCCTAAACACCAACTAATTATACTTCAGTGGTAGAGAGATGATCGAATTCATTTTCGTAATTCGCAATAAATTTTCCCCATCTCCCCACCATTTTTATGGTGCGTCTGCAAATAATTAATGAACGTGGGTTGCGGCGGAAATCCAAGCATCCCAAACAGCGTGGATTTCTTCCGGAGAGGAAATCTTCACCACCACTGAAATCAGGAGAAAGGGACCAAATCACACGGTGATGGGTTTTGGTTGATATGGGAAATATGCCTTAGTCGACATATAAGAATATCTGGGTTTATTGTCCCTACAAAATTTTGTATATAATCCTGTTGGAATATTAGTACTTAAAATAATTAGTGGTATATAGCAAATGAAAAATCGTATCATTTGTACACCCAGTGTTTAGGTGCGCGTATTTAAATCCATTATTAGATTATTTCAATGGTTGGTAAACCTTAGTTTATAATATTTTAAATATGGTACAATAACCCAGCAACTTAGGAATTCTAATAAATATCTTGTATTCTCGTGTAGCCACGTATGCCAGCCAGGAAGAGCGCAGGGTGGTGGTGGGGGGGGGGAGGCTTCGAAACGTACTGGAAATTCCCGGAGGGTGAAATCATTCGCGTGGCCCTTACAGCACATACAAGCCTACCGCTTCTGGCTGAGGGCCGTTTCACACTCAGTCGAGCACCAAGGAAGCGAACGGCCAAGACTCCTCAAGTCCTGTTATCGCGCCATCAAGCGTTAAAGGGCTTTGTTTAGAAAAGTTCCAAAGACTCTCTTCTTATACTGCAGGAATTAACCGAGTTTAATCCAGAAACTTAATCTATTTTCCAGGAAACGTCAGTTAATCCAGGAGACTTTCGTTCCTATTTCATTCCTGAGTGAAAAATTCTATTTTCATTACGGTTCACAGAAATGCATGTTTTCTAGAATGACGTCCCATTTAGAAACCATCGTCTCAACCAATTCTCAAGAATAGGCACAAAACTGTAGATTTTGAAAATTTAAACTTTGAAGAAGCCTTTTTTTGCATCTCGCAAAAGGTTTTAATAAGAACAATGGAATAAGACGGAATACAATAAAATGAATCCAAAACTGATTTCCATGTCGTTTACAGCGAACACCCAGGAATCCGGTGCGTTTCAGCTATGTATAAGGGACTATGAGCGTCCACAGAAGACTGCAACAGACGTAGGTGAGTCAACTCAGCGTCTCCCTATAAGTATTTTCGAGGTATACCTGTATAGACCAGCTCGGCGCTCAGAGTCGTACACAAGTACGGGCAGACAACTGGCCACAGGCCGATTGAGTTATGTCGGGGTGATAAATAAAGAGTGCGAATTACGGTTGATCGGGTTTAGATTATTGGCTTGCCAAGTTGCAGTTCCAAAAATATATAAAGTCAATACCCAAAAATATAATTTTAATATATATATATATATACATATAACAAAAAGGGGGCAATTTATATCTATATACAAAAGGGGGAACAAATTACTTATGGTGGGTAAATAAATTATGTGAAGATTGACGAGGTAATTTGGGGATGACCATACACGATCGCTTTACCTTCAAGCTCGGGCGAATTGGATGCGGGGTGGAAGACAACGGCACACGTCTCCAAGAAGATACTTCGGGGAATCCTCCCTCAGAGGACTTGAAGAGGGAGGAAGATTACTTCCTGTTGAAGAATGAGATTTTCTCTGCTCCAGACACGTAATCTCATCTCGAAACGATTCTGCTGATTAGCAGGGAGACTCACTCTCGAAAGGCGGGAATCTTGAAGGTGTGGTGAAGATGAGATGGCCGCGCACAACTCTTCGGGAAGAAGGGGGCTCGATAGCTTTCCTCTGAACAGGGGCCAAAGCTTACCGAAGATATAGATCTACTGACAAGATATTCGACGACATAGACGACGAGTTACGGGGGTCACGGGAAACAGACGTCAGTCTGGACAAAGAGGATGGCGGGCTTTCAATCTCCTCGAGAGATGGTGAGCTTTGAGTTAATACGCTGGTGGCTGCTCTGCTAGACGCCTCAGGGCCTTGCGATCCCCAAGGGATTATTAGCGCCAGTCTAAGCAAATACAATTCATGATAACGCGTCGTTCCAGACGATCAAACCTGCCTCGCGATTTGGGGGTAGAGCTAATATGGCCGCGCACGGCGTTATCGCAGGGGATGACGAACGATTGGTGTCTGACCGCAAACACAGCTGGTAAGGTTGATTAAGTGAGTGACGGATTCTTCCTCGATTTTTTAAAATTCTCACGCTGGCTCACGTGGTCTTGGAATAATAGAGGGGCATTTCCAAGGGTTTCCTCTCACGATGGTCCTTCGAGGACATTCCCTCACAAGTATGGGCCCTCTATCTCCATCAGTGTATGTTTATGTTATGTATATACAATGTATAGGCCTATACATACACACCATAGATTTTAACTTCCGAATTATTATTAGGCTATTTTTCTAATAAAACTTTATATAATTACCCATTAATGGTTGTAAAAATTCTGATTAAGAATAAAAAAAGAGGAATTAGCGACAAATTTGCTTTAAATCAGTTTCCTCTCAAACCTCTTGCCCCTTCGTCTCAGCCCAGGATATAGGTAGGGGACGCGGCAAAAAAAGAAACTAAATTTTAAAAAGGGATGTAAGTGGTGGAATCAACGAAGATATTTTCATTAAAAAAACGAAACAAACATAAAGTTGAGAATCAAGGAGACGGAACCAGTAAATAATGTATATAGCGGAAAATAAAACAGGCACAATGTTACACGGAGTTAATGAAAAATACTGCAATAAAAATCCTCTCAAACTTTAATTGTTGAAGCTGGAAGAACGTTTTATTAACCTATACGAACAAATTCCTACAAAGAGCTCATGAATCTTAAAGTACGATATTCAATCCTTCTTTCGACTGAACTGAAACAGTTTTTTATCCGTTGTGGTAGAAGGAATTCGCAGGGGAATTTTAAGTATGCGATCGACTGGGCCTGAAAACTGCAAGAAATTTAACGAAAAAAAATGAACAAACATAAAATAATTTCATGATATAAATAAAAGTTGACATGGGAATATTCCAAGCCAGAGAGTTTAACTCTCATGAACCTAATCTTGTTCTTGTAATTACAAAATGGGAAGTTTTAATTTCGTGTGACCATAGAACAGTGCATATATGTCACTCCTCCTTACAAGACGAAACAATAATAGCAGAGATTGGGCCTGACTTACTTTTAAATTGCAAGGATATTGCCTTGATACAAATCACTCATCCACCACCATTTTAACTGCAGGCGCAATTTCACTCTTGCTGCATTCACTGGAACATGGCAATATTATGAGAGCGCGGGGGATAACGACATCACAGCCAGAATGCTGCACGACAGTACAAAGAGAGACAATTAAACTGTCACTCGAAAAGCGGCAATTACGCAGCCACTCTTTGAAAATTTTGTATGTTTCACTTCTTCTTCTTCTTTCTTCCTTATTATAAACTACTAATCGGAATGGTTGATAGCGAAAAAAAGGCGTCAAATTAGCTTAAATTGGTAAAGAATAGCTTCAACACGGTCATAGCTCAAAAGCACCTCTCAATTATAAAAGCACACAAGCGTCAAATAATCTACGTTGCCGAGAAAGGAAAAGCAGCCGAGTTATTTTGGCTGACCCTGAGTCCATCTTAGGATCTTTTAGGATCTTTTTTGTATTGCTTTAGGAAAGACATGAAGAGTTGGAGAAGGGCAGTAAATTAGTGTCTACTTAAAGCGAGAAAAAGAGAAGAAGAAAAAACACAAGGTAAATGAGAAGTAAAAGATGATGGTGATACAATAAATAGAAAGACAGCAAGGAATCAAAATTGTTCAGCTTAAATTCAACAGTAAAAATAAAGCTCTTTTGCCTTTTCATTAATTGCAACGAATTAACCATTTTTTGAAGTCCTTTTACCCCAAACTTCCTCTGGGTCTCATTTGTGGCGACTCCAAAGCAAAGCAACAAAATCCCATAAAATTATGGTGCAGCCTCAGCAAATTGCACTTGCAGAGTATAACCATTAAACAGAACGGTTGTTGGAAGTGCCGCATGAGAGAGAGGGGAGAGAGAGACGAGAAAGAGATAGAGGAACAGAGAGAGAGAGAAGAAAAAAAGGAAGAGAAAGGAAGAGAGAGGTAGGGCAAGAAGTACCTGCTCTTTCGCTCTTTTGAGCAGAATGAAAGAGCAATTTCTATTAACTCTTTTCTCTTTTTCCTTTCAATATTTTTAAACTTTGATGACAGAAAATTTTACCCTCCAAAGAAATTTTAACACACACCTATCCGCGCCCTAAAATTGCACGTGCTAATGTGAAACTGCATATCTTTATAATAATATACATAATTGTACACATACGAAAAGTTCACACCTTCAACACTATCGATGAACTCACACTCACAGAATTTGGTAGAAACAAAAAGCAAATTTGGGGTAAAATCAACGAGAATCAAAACTCCGACAGGAAATTCTGCCTTGAAATTCATTGTTTTCATTGCTGGTGATGGATGGAGTACAGAGGAGGGAGAAGGCGAGGGGGGCGAAATAAGGGAGTGGTACTCGAGGGCAGATGACACATAAACTTTATTATTATCGGCCTCATTATTAGTATTGTGATTAGGATGAGTAGTCATATTATAGTTAGCAACCTGGTCTTTGGATATATGACAGCATAAAAGAATATCCTTCATTTATTAACAAAAGCGGTGAAGTTAAGGGAATGGAAATTGTTTGGGGGATAAAAAGCCTGAGGAGGGAACTACTCAGGGTACTTGAGAGGCTAGAGAGTGGGGTTCCTTATTCTCGTCAGCATACCCTTGTTAAGTTGTTGCCCTTTCTAGGTAAGCAAAAATGAGAAATGGGGCCCAGTTCCTAAAGGCACGTTCCTTAGTCCGTTAGTTCCCTATATTTAATCGCTTCAGTCAACCCCCCCGCCCCGATATGTACCTACTCCGTCCTGCTGAGAACTTAGGATCTGCGTAGCCTCAGGCCCCTGCATTAGGGACTCGGTCTGGATAATCATTGTCTCTTTGTGATCGTCATCACTTTTTTTGTATTATTTTCATCTTCTGTCTGTTCTCCTCCGTTTTCAAGCATGAAAGAAGCCGAGCACCTGTTCCGCTCAAGAGCCAGAAGCAGTGTAAGAGGTGATGGCGGACCACATTCATTCCTTCAACTATTGTACTCTGTAGCTAATAAATAAACATAGTTATAATATAATGTGGAATCGTAGAGTAAGTTTATTCTTAGGTGGTTATTTATGGTGCAATGGACAATATAATAAGTCCTTCAGAGCTTAACAACAAACAACGGCATGAATGCTACATTAAACACACGAAAGGAAAAGAAACAGCAAAATGTAATAGGGATTGGACGGTTCAGCCGATACCTGTACAAAGTTGCAAAAGTGAAATAAAAGAACTAAAAGAGATGGAAGAAACCCAGTAATAGATGGATTCGTGGCTCGGAATCCACGATAAAATCAGTAGATCCACACAATCGAGTTGTTCATTCTATCAAATTTTTCCGCTATTATACGAAGCTCTAAAAAAGGATTAACTTCCAGTCTCTTACTCCCTTTCTCACTTCATTTTTTGTTACTCCTTCTCTTTGGGGGCCACTCTCCACCCACCTTCCCTCGAGTAAAAAAGGGAGCCTGTCCAGGCAAAGAATCTTTGCCTCCTACTATACAAATATGAGCCTCAGGCGAACCCAGAACGCGACTTCTGTTGAATGGTCATCGGTACTAATTCGTGAACCTAATTTGCTTTTCTCGCAATTTATTTTTGAAAATAGTTTCCCAAGCATGATAATATATTTTGTACGAGAGGGAAGAACCATATTATGTTTTCCTTGTTTGAAATATAAGTAGAATAGTAGTGCTCTTTGGCGAAGTACGGAAGTGGCACTCGCAGTATTTCGCATTTTGTTAATAGGTTTCATTCAAACTCGGCATTTCTCGTGGATTTAACATTTGCATATAAAATGCTGGAATTTGTAGCTTCAGGAAGAATTCAGCTGAAATCGACTATGCGGAGCTTCGTACTCGTCTTGGAGACGAACAGCGACGCGCTTTAATTAGAATATTCTTCATCTTCTACATTATGGAATATTGAAATTTAGTTCAATTTAAGGGAAGAATCCAGAATTGTAATTACTATTAACATAAAAAGTGCATTCAAATGATTGACCCGGCGGCCTAGGTTACGAACACCTGCGGTAAGGAAGGAAAAGTGTTGTTTAGCTCCTTAAAAAGCTCATCTTTAAGAATCTCTACATGGGAATTGTGGCTTTAAATAACAATAAATCACCGTTATACTGGAACACTGTATATTCCCCTTAAATAGATCGTGATATGTGATACTTCTTTTGTACTTTTGTTATCTTTATAGCGTGGATCCTGAAATATGCTGTCATGAGGGCTGAAATATGCTTTAATATAAACCTTGTCACAAGATGAGTGAGGTTAAGCCACACTCTGTGCGGTTAGTTGTCATACACTGTCTAGACCACTGGTTCTGATCCCACACTAAACTGTAGGTTCTTAATGAGTCAAGTGTCAGAAGACGAGGGCATATCGGTGCCCCCCAAAATATCATTTTAAGGAAAAATTAAAGGAACTTTTGTTTTAAAGGTAAAATAATTATCTAGGATAGATAAAAAATCTATATAAACAAAATAATAACAAATTTCAGAGTTAATTAAAAAGTATTCTTTTTCTTTAGATTTAATTTAGAAGTGGATTTTTCCAGTAACTCTTATGACAAATCCTCGTCGTAAAATCGTCTCTCGAAACGTTGCGAAATCATTGATATCATAGATAGACGTTTGCGATCCTCTGCTCGTTCATTTATTACTTTTAAAATCAAAACTTACGTTCCAAAGATCCACTAATAATATTTAGAAATTAATAAAATATCTTAAGTAAATTCAGCGTATATTTTATTTTATTTTATCAGTGCATTTATGCTTTTTTCTTGCCAATCACTGGTCGAAAGTGGAGTTAATTTGCTTGTGATTGTAAATGAGAAATTGGTATCCGAAACGGTCTAAAGTGTCATCCTAGAATCCCAGGAAAGAAGAATGGCAAAAAATAGTCCCATTGTGAAATTTGGTCCAGCGTTGCGCACCTTTAGTAAATGGAATGAATGAGAACATTTTTCTTGGTCAATTTACGATTTGCGATGTGGTAAACGGGACCAAGAAAGAAAGATAGAGGATGAGAACAAGAGGGCTCTGGATGGATAATCTAATAAATCCGACAGAGACAGGAGAACGAGCACACGGACCCCATAACATTTGAAGTAATTAAACTTTATTGTTGTCAGAAAATTGAATTAAGCGTGCAGGAGCATTCGGAAGGGCAATATAAGTAGTGATGGTTACCTTACGTGTGACCGAGGACTGGAAACATGATTTTCAAGATTGTCATTATAGTTTTAAGTGAGGAAAGGGACAACATAAACAATTTCGTCCAATTATCTACGTAGTTTACTGCCTAAAATAAAATTTTCTTTAATTTACTGCGAATTTCATGTCGATCTTTTGTCGATCGTTTAAGTATATTTTTAAATTTCTCCTCAAATGTGTCAAATTCACTTCAACTACAGTTGAAGAGCACCCCAATAATCGACCACTTTGTAAAACAATCTTGGTCACGTTCAAATTCAATTAAAGGATTTCTTGTCCATTAATTCTTCGTTCGATTTTCTACTCTAAAGTTGATAGTTCTAATTGTGTTACTCGTTCATTCCTAATTCATATTTCTAAGACTATAAGAATCATCTTCGTTGCTCTAGTATATAACTATTTTGATTATTTCAATATCTCCAACCATGCATATTGTTCCTAAGTGACACCCTGTATTCCTATACTGGTAGCATTAGTGACTTATAGGACACAAATCCGCAAATTTGGTTTATCTTTTAGCATTTTTCGACGCATGGCCTATGGCTTCTCAGCATAGATGTCTCATCTCTATTGTCAGCTAAACTTCAATTTTACAGCTTTATTATAAGAAATCACAAATGGTTTCAATTGAAGATAAGCCTACTAAAAACAAGAACGGACGTTCCTGCAAAATCGCCAATTGACTAGGGCGGAAATCCAACGGCATAACTTCTTGCCTTTGCGCTTTTAGAGATGAAAACGGAGCCAAATCGAGAAGAGATGTATGTATCTTGTGCTGGATTTCGAGTCTGTAATGCCTTGTTACGGCCGAACCTGACGTTAAATACGGGCGGACAATGTGATTGAAATCGCCTCCGGCCACGGAGGGGATTCTCCGAAGGTAAACACATGGCTGCGGGAGGGGTGGGGGAAGTTGGATGGACGTCTTAAAGCCAGGAATTTGTGTTAACTGATGACTTCCCTCACTCACGCATTCTTTTAGATGGTAGGCAGGATGCAAGATTGCCTCAAGGCTAGAGGAGAAAGCTCCATAAGTAAATACAGGTGCGTTCCGAAGCCTCTTCGTGTGGCTTTCAGGCCCGTTCTCTCGTCCTTTGACATTGTGTGTGATAGCCTGGTCGGTTTTTAAGGTCCAGGTGCAGCTTCCTTGGCTCAATTCTTTCACATCTCCTCCCTTCCGAAAGATGAGGCTTTTCACCTTTGGGGAATAGGGGCATAAAACAAAAAAACAAGATGTTAGACTGGAAAAAAGCGCGTTCCAAATTTTCGGTCTCGAGAGTACAATTATTGGGAAATACCTAACCTGTGTCGATGCAGATTTACATACTTCCTTAAAGCGCATGACTAATCCGAGGATACAATGAATTTAATTGAACCGCTACAAAAAAAAGAAGGAAAATATTACCTACAAGTTAATCTCGAAGGGAGGCTCACTCGCCCACTTCATTAGTTTCCCAAATTATACATGAAAGGAAAAATAAATGACATAAATATATGGTCTAGAGTAACGTAATAGAACATATAAGTAAATAGATAGGATCGTACAAGTATAAACGTAGAAGTATTTACAGAAGTTTATTAGTG
Organism: Ceratothoa steindachneri; assembly: GCA_963969495.1. Classification (NCBI taxonomy): domain Eukaryota; kingdom Metazoa; phylum Arthropoda; class Malacostraca; order Isopoda; family Cymothoidae; genus Ceratothoa; species Ceratothoa steindachneri. The sequence continues at coordinate 23,611,566 of OZ018317.1, read as the reverse complement.
CTATAAAGGTATACAGTACAACGACCTAAAAAAAATTAAAAGGGTGTCTTCTTCTTGCCGACATGCCATAAACATATATATATATATATATATATATATATATATATATATATACACGAGGGGCGGTCAATAAGTTTTGCAATTCAGATAAAAGAAAAGGAGATATGAAGAAAAGTTTTTTATTATTTTTCAATATAAATACACTTGACTTCAATGCATTTGCGCCACTTGTCCCTGAGGCTTCGAATTCCCGACAACAAGAAATCTCCCGACTGCTGTTCAATCTACTCCTGGACGGGGAGCTGGACATCTTCCTTGTCCCCAAACCGGCGTCCATGCAGTGCAACCTTGAGCTGGCGGAATAAAAAGTAGTCGCTAGTGGCCAGATCTGGACTGTATGGGGGATGGTTGAGGTTCTCGAATCCGCACTCGCGCAGGGCACCTTGTGAAACTCTGGCCTTGTGGAAAGGGGCATTCTCGTGGAGGAGCAGGACACCCCGTGTCAACATGCCGCGCCACTTCTGACGGATGCACTTCTTCAACCCAGCCAGTTCCTCGGCGTAATATTGGCCTATGATGGTCCTTCCACGAGGTGCATAGTCCACCATCAAAACTCCCTCAGAATCCCAGAAGATGGTGGCCATGATCTTCCCGGCTGAGGGTTGGATCCGGAACTTGATGGGGGTCGTAGAGCCCCTGTGCTTCCAGGCCATGCTTTTGAGCATGGTCTCGGGATCCCAGTGATGGACCCATTTTTCATCACCTGTCACTATGCGTGACTCGAATCACGCCGGGTCTTGGTTGTACAGGAGCAGCAGCTCCTCCGAACTTTGACGACGTTGAAGTCGATCATGGGGTGTGAGGTTTCTAGGGACCCAACGGGCAGAGACCTTGGTCATAGCCAAATTGTCGTGGATGATGTTGATAACACTTTCATGTGATATTACAAGTTCTCGCTCGATTTCTTCGACCTTCACCTGTCGATTTTTGAGGATCATCCTCTCCACACGGGCCACATTGGCCTCGTTGCTCACGTCTAACGGGCGTACGGGACAAGGGTCATTTTCAAGGGACTCACGACCATGGTGGAACTCCCTATTCCAGCGAGCAATGGTTGCATAGGACAAGGCGGTGTCGGTGTACCCTGCTCTATGCGTTCCTGGATCTCCTTTGCATTCTTGGCTTCCTTGTCCAAAATTTTATCACTGCGTGTTGCTTAACCTTCTCCATTAATGAAAAATTTGTGACTGACGATCTGCGATCAGCTACTGCTTCTTAAATAGACGAGGCAGGAGCGTGCGACTGCAGGTCCTGACTTGTCATAACTTGTCTTGACACCCCCACAAAAAGCCATCCCCCTTGTTCTGTTTTGCTCTACCGATTCGCAAAACTTATTGCCTGCCCCTCGTATATATATATATATATATATATATATATATATATACGGAATCAACAAGGACACAAAAGGAAGACATTGTTCCTCTTTTATGATTAACTCGGTTTAGGACCCACGGGGTTTTGGATGAGGCTGCAGGCTAGTCAATTTTCCGACCCTTCTATATACATAATCTTATATTAATACTCCTGTAGGAGTAATCTCCAACGCATGATTCTTCCGTTGCTGTCCTTAACACCACGTAAATATGCAAGAGTTCGGTGATCCGTCTCAATCACGAACTCCTTTCCTACAAGTTATAATTTGAATTACTGCACACCCCATATAATGGCAAGAGCTTCTCGTTCTATTACAGCATAGTTCTTTTCGCGTGCAAGGAGTTTGCGACTCCGTCTGCTACCGGGTGACATTTACCATCGTTTCCATATTCCAATAGGACACAGCCAATGCCCTCGTTGCTCGCATCAGTCCGGATTCCGAAAGGCTTACTGGGATTAGGTAACCTAAGAATGGGACACACGCCAATTTACCTTTTAGTTGGTGGAAGTGAAAAGTAGTTTTCGGAATCCAAATAATGCAATTGGGAGATTTCTTTTGCAAGAGGTTGTATAACGGGGCGGAGAACGACGCAAAATTGGCAACGAACCGCCGTTAAAATAAAGCAGATCCCATGAAAGATCCTAACCGCTTCTTATTAGGGGGGAGAGGCATGTCCACGAGGGCTCGGATTTCGTTTTCTTGGGTGGTTATAACGATGTCGTGCTCAACCGGCGTGGCACATCAAGGGACTTTAGAAATCACATCCCGGAAATGAATTAGAGGCTGCTGAAGCTGACTTTTCTCACCCGGTGTCAGCCGGGTGTCCGTGGGGTTGTTGGTTTCCTTAGCCGAGTCTTCTTCTATGGTCACACGGGAGAAGGGCTCAGAAATTATGGTTCCCTTCCGAAGAGAAGCGAGTTTAATGCATCCGTTTGCCGTGGTCTTCTGGCAAATGTCGCACGATCTGCAGTATTTTGAGATGAAATCTGCAGCACCAGGTAAAAAAAACTTGAAAATTCTTTGTGCTCTTTAATTATGGCTAAAATAGCAATAAAACAAACTGTCGTGCGCAGTTTTTAGAACCAGTGGGATGTAGGAGAGGGGAAAGCATAATGCGTGAGACTCATTGTCATTTTCTTCCGAGCAAGCACGGTTAAACTGGCCTTCCTTCTCGATGTAAAAAATAGTTTTATTGCCAAGGAAGGATTTTTCCTACAGTAAAAGAAGGGACTCACACGCCTTCACTCATAACTCCGCTAAATTATGAGAGGTAGGGGGCTTGAGGAGAGCGGGCCTCTTAGTTTCTTTTCTGGATTGGGCTCCTGTTATGATGGGTTGAGCCACGGGGTTGAAGGAAACCTGGGGGCACTGTCTTACTATGGCGGAACAGAATTTTATAGGAGCTAACACCACTTCAGCCCAACTGGTGAAATATTGGCATTCCAGATAACAATTTACTATGGAAAAGCGGTTTTCACGTCAAAGGTAGTCATTGACTACCGCAAACTTTTCGTGTTTCGGGGCTACTGAGGAAAGCAGTCCGTCGAAACCACTATACAGGAACATCCTGTATCTCGAACGAGGGTGGAGACTCGGCGGCCATTTACTGCTTCGGTCTCGAACTTCAGACTTCCAGGAGAATTTTTATCAAAAGGGAAATTGACGTGATGTCCGGAGGATTTGGGATCAGAGAGAGAAGCAGGAAAATCAGCTTGCGACGATGGTGGCGCAGGGGCGGCGCTCACTTGGTGTACCTAATTGACAAAAGCACTACGGAGTTGGGAGTTCTGGGAGCAGTTAGGACGTAAATGGCCTTCTACACTGCAGGTGAAACATACAATGGACGTCTTGAGGAATGATGACGCAAGGAAATTGTACGCAAATGGTTTTATATCCCGAGATTCTGACGGGGAGAAATTTTAGAGTTTTGAGCGGCTAGTCACCTTAACGAATTTACTGGGGTTGCGTGGAGTTAATCTTTGGTTGTTACTTTTAGCCTTAGGGGGACAATGGGGGAGTCTTCTTATTTTCCGTCGTAACAATTATGGCTCGCCGCATAAACATCAGCCCCTTCCATGCACTCTTTAAAGGTGTAGCATCTACGATCCTTCACGAATGAACGAATTTCTGAAGGGAGCGAAGCCAAGAACTGGCGCTTCAGGACAAAGTCGACTAGGGAATCATAGTCATGGGCAATTTTAGATGAGTCTAACCAGAAGTTCAATGCCTTTTGGAGGGTGTAACCAAACTGACAAAAAGTTTGGTGTAGCTGGATTCCAGCGTGACGAACCTCGGAGCGATAAAAATCCGTGGTCATGTTATACGCTGCCAGAAGCTCGAATTTCAAGAAACAATAATCTATCATAGCTTCAGACGGGAGGGAAATAAATATGGCTCGGAGTTATGAACTAAGTAAGGGGTGGAGCTTGGCGACAACGTTGGCCTCGATGTTCCAGTTATTCACTTAAAAAAATTTTTGAAGTGAAATAAGTAGGATACGAAATCCTCGCCCTCTTTAAAAACAGAGAGTTTCACCGATGTTGACTGGTGAATTTCAGCGCGAGAATTGATAGAGAGGGTTTCGACCCTTGCTCGACTTAGTTCAAGCTCATGTTGGCGTATTTCTCTCATTTCTTCACTCTCTCGTTCTCTATATTAGTCACTCACTTGTTGTTCTCTTCTTTCTTCTCTCTCTTGTTCTTCTTGTTATCTCGCTCTTTTTCTGCTCTTTCGTTCCTTTCCTCTTCCAGAATATGCGATAAGAGATCCTTGCCTGTTAAGCCAAGGAACTCACCTTGGAGCTTAAAAGGATCAAAAGACGACATATTGTGTGTGATACCGGAATTAACGCACCAAAAAATATCAAATTAACAGCAAGAAATTTCAAGAGGTCTATCTTAGTACGCGTTCTGAAAAGACAATGCCTTAAAACAAAAATAATTATTGCGAGAGCCTTGCCTTGTTAATTGAAACCCCCCAAAATAAATGCACACAATACTAATCAGCCTTCACAATTCCGCTGAGGAATAAGATTGAGACACACAGTCTCACAAAAAATGAACCGAGAAAAATGTACGATGTCAAAAACGACATACACAAAGAGAAATATATGAAAAGATTATTTATACTGCGAATTTAAACATCCAGAATGTTCAGTTTTTTAGCAAATACAAAAAAAGTACTTTTAAAAGACCTCTTAAAAAAGATCCTTAAAAAAACACTCAGCTAAACGTGACACTAGTTTAATAATATAGATGGACATATATATATATATATATATATATATATATATATATATATATATATATATATATATATATATATATATATATATATATCTAGTCAGGGGGGATTAGATTAGCCGAGTGGTGAGCGATAGAGCGAAAGGACGCCCAAGAGACCTGACCTCAGCTGGGTTACCAGATGATGGAATAAGATAATGAGTGGTAATAAATGGAGATACTGTTCTAGGAGTGCGCAGAAAATAACAAATTCTTGGATATTCCTAATTCATTTTATTTGTATAAATATATATATATATATTTTTGGTGTTATTAAATATTATTTAGCTATTTCTTTTTTAAATAACCTAGAACAGCATTCAGCCATAGCTAGTAATTAACAGACAATCTGCACTCCGTTAATTACTAGCTATCGCCGAATGCTGTTCTAGCTTATTTAGAAGAGAAGTAGCTAAATAATATTTAATAACACCAAAAATATATATATTTACACAAGTAAAATGAATTGGGAATATCCAGGAATTTCGGGGCTCGATAGTGGGGCAAAAGGGACAAACTAATATGCTTAAGGCAGGTAAATGACCAAACTCGGATTGAGTCTTTAAAAGGCTGCGCTGAGCCAACTACAAATAAACAATTAGGGAGATGACCGGATTAAGGAATCCGCACGCGTCGACGTCTTTCAGAAGTTAAAGCTTGGACGGTGAAGGGACGTAGATCAGTTCGAGGAGAAGAATTGCAGAAGGTTGAGATTTACCTCGGAATACCTTGACTAGGAAGTACTTGCGCTGGTGAACCAGAACGGCCGTTCCTGGGAAATCGCCAATTGACTAGGGCGGAATTCCGACCGGAGAACCTCTTGCTTTTGCGCTCGCGGAGACTAAAGCGGAGCCAAATCGAGAAGAGATGCATCTCGTGCTGGATTGCGAGCCTGTATTGCCTTGTTCCGGCCGAACCTGACGTTAACTACGGGAGGATGATGTGAGTTAAATCGCCTCCGGCCTCGGAGGGGATTCTCCCAAGGTAAACACATAGCTGTGGGGCACGTCTTCCAGCCAGGAATTTATGGCAACTGATGACTTCCCTCACTCTCGCATCCTTCCAGATGGTAGGCGGTAGGTAAAATTACCTCAGAGCTTTGGGGAAAACCTTCATAAGTAAAGACAGCTGCGTTTCAAGCCTCTTCGCGTCTCTTTCAGGTCCGTTCTCTCCTCCTTTGACCTTTGGTGTGATAGCCACGTTGGTTTTTAAGGATCCCTATAGGGCTTCCTTGACTCAATTCTTTTACAATCATAGGACGTACTAGAATTTGAAATGAAGGCAAAAGAAATCAATTATGTAACATAAAAATATGTATTACTACTATTGATTTCTGAATCCTGTATCGATTACATCCAAATATCACGAAAGGCTGACAGCATTTTAGCAACTAAATCATCTATTTACCAAGAGTGTTTTGTCGAACCACTACGAATTTGAGGTCCATTAAATAATCTTAATTTGATGTTCTCACAAGACAAAATTGGAAGGGAAGAAACTGTGCTGAAAGCATTCCCTATAATTTTCAAGGCCTTCACAAACTGCATCATCAAACTAAGTTTGAGATGGAGTTGGGGAATAAATGAGTTTCGACGAACGATCAAGTTATTCACAATTCTTAGCATACCTGCTTCCAGAGTTTTACGGGTGGGCCATTTATTTTGGGTCTAGCCAGTGTTTTACTCCAGCCCAAATGTCGCACTTCCAGAGTTAACATCGAAAAATAGCGAAAACTTTCAGTTGTCCAAGGAGGAGGTTAACCATTTTAGGTCCACGCGAATGATCTAGTTATTATCTTGATATTTTAGTAAGTTAATGATCGTTTTTATGTAGTCATGGGTTTCTCATCATAAATGCACCGAAGCACCAACTGGGAGGGCACCAAATACATTCGCATTATTCAAGAGAGCATACTTGAGGCTGCGATTAGCACTATCCAAAAAACAATCTCCACTATGTAGGTCTATGTAAGACAACACCTCAATTATGACACACAGTCCAAGAAGACCACTTGATGTCTTGATCACCAAGGCGAACGTCAAAATAGGCATAATAGGCCTATCGCACAAACCTTGTAATATAACAAACAAGAGCTTAACAACCACATATGTAAAATAATGCATTAGAATCATATATGCATTCATATCTACTAGAAGAAGGTATCAGTAGATGTGAAAAAAAACATAAATTAAGTTAATTTGAGAAAAATCGTAAATTTTAAATAGCATGAAACATGAGCATATATACAAAAGCCAATTTGAATGAGCGTTGAAAAAAGTAATCAGAATCAATTGAAAATCACATGCAACAGAAAATTAGTCCAAATTATTCCTTTGCGTTTTCAATCCATATATATGTAAAAAAGCATTGTGATGGACACATTTTGTCATGTAGAGATTCTATCATATAGCCCTTTCCTACTCTTACACAGTAATTGTACACACCACCCATTCTATAATGAATTCTTAAAAAATTCCCCGCCAATATGTTCCGTCTTGCAACCTCCATTCCTGGCATAATACTCCAACCCTAAATAATCTAACCTTTAGTACAGTGATACACTATATTTAGGCAATCCTGTAAATAAGGGTGCAATTTAATTCTCACACCAGCTCATTCATCTCTGACCACAATCTGCGATAAATCTTGCAAGGTCGGCACTTCTGGCACTTTCGAGAAGCATTTATATTTGTAAGTCTGGCACTGTGGAAAATACGTTTTATAGTAGAAGAAACATTTACTTAAAAAAATAAGTTTTGGTCGTTTCTTTGACATCTTTGAGTGATTAGGAGTCTCCTGACGAAGCTACTAAGGGCACATTTTTGGTTACTTGAAGTGAAAATTTTTAAACATTCACATTTAGAAATGTAAACGACCACATGTCTCACTAGTGTTTAAAATTTAATATAATCAGTTTTATATGACTAAAATGGAAATACCTGGTTAAAAACCTGACCCTAGAAGTGATTAAGGACTTGCTAACAAACCAAATTTGTTATAATTCTCTTTTAGGATTTTATGCGCTAAAGGAACCAATAGTTTACTTAATTAAAACTATGCAGCAGCTTTTTAAAAGATTTTACAGGCGATGTATTATGAAAATTATATTACAGGCGAAAAGAAAATTTGCTCTTCAATCTGTAATTTCCTAACTTGATATCCAGGGGGAGGGGGGGGGGGGGGGGGTATCCGATTCTATGGTTTTGTTTCTGTTTTTTCCTGATCTCATCGAGGGAAAAAAATACGCGAAGATGAAAAGAGAAAGCAAAAACACGGAAGACAAACAAACAAGTACAAACGACAAACGTCAGAAGAAGAAACAAGCAAAGAAAAAGATGAAAAGGACAAAGAATGGACCGCATTTAGAAGGACAAGCAAATTATGGGAAGGAAAACACATTTCTTGGAAAACACAGGCAAGGAAATCGACATGAAAATCAACACGACCAGGCACAACATATTTCCAAATGAATGAGAGATCAAGAAACGCTTTGATGGAATTGATTGGTATTTCCAAGTGAAGAACCACCTGGGAAACGCGATCTCGACACTACTGAAACAGCACTCCACAAATAACTACTGCAAATACCCAAAACACGAAGCATTAAAATAAAAACAAAAAAAATCAGAAAACTACAAAAAGCACCACGCCCCATCGAGGACAAAAACATGTGCAGCGAAAAGTATTTAGAAAATGACAAACGTAGGCAACATCAGATAAAATTAGTCAACAGATAATGAAGAATTAAAAAACAAGAAGACAAGAAGCGCTGGGCTATTCCTCCTTACGGGAAGAACTTTCGTTTTTTATGCGGATCTTCGGTATTTGTCCCTCGCCCTATCCGGCTCTAGGCAAAGGGATTTTAGTCTAAAAGAAAGTTTCCGGTGAATATCTCCTAATAATTTATGCTGGTTTTATTTCAGATCCATTCTTATTTTCTAGGCATAAAGGCAAGAAAAAACCTTTTGGTTATAAAGTTCAGGATTTGATTTTTACTTATCTTTGTCCTTTTTCTTTTGATCCTGTTTTAATCAATTTTCATTTTGTATTTATCTTTCATATTTTTTTCTTTTGTTTTTGAACATTTTTGAGCCATTAATTCCCTTTTTTTCTCATTTTTGTTTAATCGATATCTCTTTATTCTGTAACGAACTCCCTTCGATGACAAAAATTCCACTATTATTTGTGAGTCTTTTCTTTTTTCCTGGTTTATTAAATCCCCCCAACTTTTTTTTACACTATACAATCTCATTAGCAATATTTTTTATATATTTTCATGTTTTAATCACCTCTTATTTACATAAAACAATATCTGTTTTCAATTATCTTTCTTAAAATTCAGTAACAATATCTTTTCGTATAATTTCATCCTTTCCAATCACGTCTTCATTTGTTAAAAAAAACTATTGCCATTTAATTCATTTTCTTTCAACGAGTACATTGTCATTTATACTCTAATCTGTTATTTTTGTTTTGATATTTTTTAATTCATTCTATTTATTCACAAAATATGCAACACGCCTCAAGCGAGTGACAGATTCTTTTGGTTTTTGTATTCGTAATGACATTTTCTTTTATACAGAACTCAAGATACGTCAAATCTATTGCGAATGTCAAAGTGTTGTTTCCACTTGACTATTTATTTAGGAGTATATTTTTTTTTCCATATAAATATTGGTCAAAACTTATTCAATACTATTTTTGTAAACTAGGAATTTATTTTAAAAAATAATATTAAACATAAACTTAGTTTTGTTTATAAAAAATGGTAGTCGAGGGACAGGATGAATTCTTTGTTATTAAATTTGCTAAAAATTCTTGCCTTAATTTTAACCATCTATGAAAATCTTTCTGATCCTCTTCGTTTTAAGCCCCTTTCTTTAAAACCCTCCCGAACATCAATAATGATTTTAAATTTACAAAGTTTCATTATGTAAAAAATTTATAAAACGCAACTACAACAAACGGTACTTTAATTATAATTTAAGGGATCGTGCTAATGATTGAAAAGGAAAATTGATTTCAGAAAGAAAGTTGATAAAACGTTCGAATATAGGAAAACATATACGAAAATGAACATCTATGCCTTAATTTTAATAAATTTTCTTATTATAATTTTGAACTTTACAATTTGAAATTCCGTTTTGTTTTAAAATATACCCAAGTTAAAATTTAATCTTATAGATATGTCATAAAATTGTACTGTTGTTGTTTTAAGGAAGCAGTCTGCCCCTATTGATTATGCAATACAACAATACTTCAATATTGGCTGAGTGGACTTTTTAATTACTTTAAGGTTGAGAGAGTGTCACAGCGTTTAATCCGTTTTAAGGAAAGAGCATAATTGTATTTGTTGTTTTAAGAAAGAGCCGTCTCAAACACGTAAGGATTTAGTGAAACGCCCAGGAATTATCCAACAATAAATATATATTTTAAATTTATCAATTAACTATAAAAAAACAGATTATATTCACCTAATAAGTTTAACGAGGACAAACATACTTGAAACTGGGCCTATTACAGAATCTATTTATGACCAAATAAAAAAATAGGCTCCACGTAAACATACCAATTGCCGATTAGGTATTTTATAGTGACCCTTTTAGATTAGCATCCAACTCCACTTTAAGCTTCACTCGTCTCCCGGTAAAGATTACGAGGTTCACTAACAATTGTTTCTACTTCAGTCAATTTGAGAACCGTAATAAACTCATACTAAAGCAATACGAATATAAATGGTCATTCTAACTTACATGAAAGAAAGGATCAGGGGTTACCGGAGTCACTAGATGGCTTTTCTCGCGCTTCGGTGTGTTAGAGCGGCCGATGGTAGATTTTCCTCGAGTTTGGATGGAGGTAAGGGAATCCGATGTATAATTCTTCAGTTTTAAGTTCGCAATTTGAGAGTCACTCGAGGGTGACTGGTTCTTCTATTATCTTACTTGCGAAATTCCTATTTGGCAATAGGAATATTGATTCTGCTAAGCTTCTTACTAAGGTGTGCAGCATACTTCAGGCTGGCACCGAAATAATCCTTCTTCTTTTGCTGTCGAAATCCCTGGTTTGACACTAGGAATAGTAATCCATTCAGACTTCTTCTAAGTCTGTAAAGGCTAGATCTGTCTGGTACCGCTACAAAACGTGACCTTTTTTCATGTTAATTCGACACTGGGTGAAGGATCGATCTTCTCGAACTGATCCTTTATCGTCTCTCTTCGAATAATCTTATTCTCTTGCTGCCGAAATTCCTGGTAGGGCACTAGGAATGGTAATCCAGTCAGACTTCTTCTAAGTCTGTAAAGGATAGTTTGGTCTGGTACCGATACAAAACGTGACTTTTTTCTATGTTAATTCGACACTGGGTGAAGGATCGATCTTCTCACACTGATCCCTTATCGCCTCTCCTCGAATTAATCCTTCTTCTCTTCCTTCAGGGGGCTTATTTATAGGCTGGCGACCGCCCCATCTAAGGGGGAAGGGGCGAAGCCGCAGCAGGAAAGAGCGAGGGGTGAGGCCGCAGAGGGGAGAGCGAGGGGTGAGGAAGGTGGCACCTCGATGCCCAAGTCGGCTTTTTAATTAGAGACACCACCAACTGTCCCCATACTTGGTGTTCCTTTTGACTGGCACCGCTTTTTGGCGATTTAAGCCTCGGGATCTCATAGGTAATTGGATCCTTTGAGCGCTGCTTAAGAGCCTTTGGTGGTCACCTTAGCACAATGGCTCGCTCTGACTACCTATGCGGCGGGGAGATCAAACAGGGTAGGGAGTTAGACTGTTATTCGCCAGATAACGTCGTCACAACTCTCTTCATGTGGCTCAATTCTCTTGTTTTCTCCGCAGGGGAGGGGGGGGGACTTTAATGTATACGTCCGCCTGGCCCTCCGGGAGTCTTAATGTTATAATTCCTCTACAAGATATAGCACTCTCAAAACTTTTGTCCTGGACTACATCCATATCCTCAAAATTGTAACACCTCAAACTAAAAGTTTCAACTCTTAAGAAAATATGGAAAATAATAACGGCAAAGATACAGCACGACAAATAGAAAGCAGCCGTATTTTTAAATAGGTTATTCAATCTAAAAAGTAGAAGAAAAGACAAACAAAAACAACATAAAACACTACACATCAAGAGATTAGACAGTCTCCTGGCGTCTAATCTTTGTACTTACCTCACCACTTGTGCTTAATAGATATTTGACATATGTACACAGCGCACGTACATCCAGTACATCTACTTCGGAATTCCTCTTATCCCTTAGATCGTAAATCCCCCTTCCGCGCCCCTTCTGGCAGCCAAGTGTCTTGGATTTTAGAATCACTGATTTACAATATAAAAATACCCTTTCCCCCCTAACCCACCCAAGTTGAACATGACCCTGAACTCGTAATTAAAATGGTCTGGAACGGAATGAACAAAATCAATTCTTGAAAAATGTTATGGGTACCGCTTTAGCGTGTGTCCTACCAGTATTTGTCTGATGCCTTTGCATATGTCTGCATTTGGGTAAACAGGAAAAATTAGATTAAGCATTTTAAAATAAAGAAAGTATTAGATTTTTAAAATCTTACTTAAAAATGATGTTTAAACCAAAATGCTTTTGCTTAATAATTAATATAATTTACACTAGTTTCAACTACTAGTCTCTACCAGTTACATCCTGACCTTTCAATAGCATATTGGAAAAAATCGTTTGACTTGATTATAAAAAGTTTTGTAAGGTTGTTTCGAAATCTTCTGTACTTACAATCTTCATTCTCTTCAGGTTATTTGCTAAACTCCTAATAGATAGAAATCTGATGGAACTAAGTTTGGTGAGTATTGATGAAGACTCATTGGTTCCTAATTGAAATTGTTAAGTTTTCTATGGTATCTCGTGCGATATGAAGTCACGCGTTGTATTGATAAAAGTGCACTGTTTTTATATGATTCTATGCTGCCCCTTTTTCTTCAGGTGGTGTAGGTTAACGGTCCAACTCAGCATAGTAAACATCTTTGGTGATATTGTGATTTGGGTTAAGAAGTTCCAAACGGATTATTTCATTTATATCCCATCAAACGGATAAGAGAATCTTCCGTGGATGAAGCCTCAGTTTCGCCTTTTTCACCAGGACCAATCAATTGGCTAGAATATTTAATATTATATTACAAAACCAACTTTTTGTCTCTTGCAATAATTCTACAAAAAATGGTTCACCTTTTAGTTGAGGAAGGAGAGATGGACAAATAGTGATTTTTTTGTCGCGTGTATCTGTTACAGGTCTTGAGAACTCCATTGTGAAATCTTGCCTTGCTCCTTTAAATGACAAAGCACAGTGGAATGAGTTGAATGTTTTTAAAGTCAATTTCTGACAGTTACAAATGATTTTTTTTCTTTTGCTATTTTTAAATGTGCTTGATCATAATCCACCGGTTGCCCTAAACGAGGGTCATCTTTGAGACTAACGTTTCCCGAGCAAAGATTCTGAAGCCATCTTTAGAACTGGCTCACACTAATTGATTCTTCACCGTATACTTGATACAAACCTTCTGCCGTATTCTTGCCAATGTTGACTTTTCTATAATCTCAAAGCATTAATAATAATAATACAAAATTAATAGCAAGAAAATGACGACGATGGCATGTCAAAATATAAGCTTCAGGTTAGGTAAGGCATACGAGTATCTAGACTTGCGATTACTTCCATCAATATAATAATGACAAACATGAAAGAAATCTCTCATTACCTATAGAATAACCTTATAAAAGGGGCAAACTCTATGGATTATGAGATAGAAGGAGTGTAAATATCCTGACAGAAACCCGTTTTTCCTATACGACAGATTCTTTTCTTGTCGATTAAATTTATCCAAAGCAGGATTTTGACCAAAGTGGATACCTATAAGGGTGGCAGAACTAGAACAGAACCACAGATTATAAACAGTGTGGGTACCTGTTAGCTCGACGGAATAGATAGTACTTAAGCTCTCCCCAAATGATCCCAAGCGGCTTTAGTGACGCGATTCATGAAAGCGCTAGTGGCGTTGCTCTAAATCAATACAGAGACCAGCATTTGAGTTTCTCCTCCCGCATATCTTGCCGCTTCTCCAGCATCAAATGAACAGAAATCAAGAGCGAATTAACTCACAAAGTTCTACAGTTTCACCAGTAAAGGTTGATGAACAGAGATGGACAAAAATAACAGAACAGACTAATGATGGGTGAGTTTGTAATTGACAGGCCCTAAAGGGGGTGGTAGGTTGGAGATATTTTGTAATCGGGTTGAAGCATAAAAACTTCCCACCTTTTGGGATTATGATAATTTAAAAAAACAACAACAGGAAGAATAGCCATAAATTCATCAAGGGCATATTGGAAAAAGGCAAGTAAACCCAGATTGGGGAACGCTGGCTTGAGAAGACTCATATCCCAAATGTGTTCTTTCTGTGAGTGCAATAGATAATGGGCGGGGATTTCGCGTACCCCTTACAGTCATGTTGGTAGTTGCTTTAGTTTGCGCCGAAACTACCTCGTGAGAAAGTGTTGATCATTTTTGGCAACATATACGATAACAACCCATAGAAAAATAAATATTCCTGAACAAATATTCCTTCTCTGCGACATGAATCCAAGTTCGAGATTTGAGTTTGTTTGAGGGTGTCCTCCAAGTAAGTTCGCATTTGGTCTTACAAGCAAGTTGATGAAAGTATATTTAATTTTAAACTTGATCGAAGAGAACACTTATGAATCCTATCCACAGAGGTGAATGGATCACAACGACGAAGGCGGGGTGATTTGATCGACAGTATGGATAATGTGAATAATAAGAATAATATGAGTCTGTGCTTAATGTCCGATCTTTATATATGTGTGGAGAAGGTGGGCGTGAGCAATTGGGTTTCTGGGGAGAAAATTTGTCTGAAGTGAATGTTTGTTGATGGGTGTTTGATAAAGAGAGAGAGAGAGCAGAGATTCTCTATCAAAGAAATTTTATAAATAGTTGGTGAGTAAAGGAATTTTATCGGAGTCATTCTAGCACGTTGGTGTTAATAAAAAATGAAACGAAATGGTTAAATGACATTCTTGTGGGAACGGATGTTCTTGTGACCTAGAAGGAAGATGAGGTGAACAAGGCGAAATTCATGGTCGCTCCGATCGGAAAGACTGTGGGAAAGACCATGTACATAGAGTGTGTGTAATTTTATATATATATATATATATATATATGGATATGAGAAACTCACAAAGTAGTGCGTTAGCAGAGCAATAAATGCAAAGAATCTTAAGGAATGAACTGAACAAGTTTGAAAGTACTTGGAATCCGCCTTTCAAAAGTTAATACACATGAAGAAAACTTGAAAAGGCTAACAATACATTATTTTGAAAGGTGACCGTAGAAGTCTAAATACCGCGTACATTAGTGTCCGCAGAAATACTCCGACACAAGCTGCGTGTCTCTCCACTATTCCAAATTCGCCTTTCGCCTTGAATTCCCTCCGCCCTTTTCGCGCCTTTGAGACAACCAAATTCGCGGCCGGTCGCACAGGAAAATGTCTGCCTCGAAGGACACCTGCTAGCCGACGAAGGTTCGAGTTTTTTTGCGCCATCGTAAACGCGACGTCGGGCGAGGACAGCTCGGATGGCCCCAAGGTGTGAAAGATTTACTCTGTCTGGCAGCAGATGACAAGGTCCTTCACGCAGCGATACGTATTTGATGACAATTCGGTGCTCTCTCCCGACTTTTTCCCGTGAGTGAAATAAAAGGGAAACTTCTCCTTGGAGTCAAGCAGAAGACCCTGGACCTACGTCGAGTGTGTGGAGCTCGTTCCACAAAGGAAACAGTTTGCCCGTGGTAAGAAAGAAACTTCGGGGAATTTGTGTGTTGTCGTCACGGTACTTGTAGGTGCCAAACTTCTCGCAGCCTCCCCATTCAGAGTCTGAGGTTACACAGGACCTCCCTCTGCAGATTACCCTAGACGTAGCTAGGTAATCGTTTTGGCTAACCACTCCAGGAGCTAAATAATCGAACACTCACTTCGAGGAAGAAGAAGTCCGATTTGAGCCACAGTTTGGCTCGCCTTCGTGATCCGGCATGGGATTATTATATCACCGGTCTAGGATTGCCTTCTTATTCGGTAACCTCGGACGGCCGGACTAAGTGCGATCATCGGCACCAGAAGAAGATCTTCACCGTCATTCTCAAAAAAACTTATGAACTCAAAGGTATCGTTAAAGTGAATTATCCCCTCCCATTACTTCACCAGTTTATTCGTTAACTAGAATTCTCATCCCGAGCCCATAACCTTGAGTATTAGAAGTGATTATTTCAGTGCTTAATTTAATAATATTATTCCAATTATTCTGTCGGGTGCCATTAAGACACAAGCATACTAGTGGGTAATTTTCAAGTATAATCCCCAAGACATTATGTAGACTTAGATATTCAGTGCAAAGATTAATTCTATTTACACCTATATACGATGTTGCATATTTCCAATTCATGTACATTAAAGATTATTTTTGTATCTGTGTGTTTAACTATTTTGGACGATCCTTTGGCAATTAATCAGCAATCCACTCGGCTTGAATCTCAATGTTACACAAGTTCACCCATGATTGGCTTTTACTCAGTGAGGACACACTCAGGGGATCATTATCTTAATTTTGATCAAAAGGAAAGCACCCGGGTTATTCTTATTCACCGGAAGTGGCTATGATAGTTGTATTGGCTACACTTCACCTCCGCTTCACCTTGGTGCAGTAATAAAATATATGTTCAGGAAGTGGGACTGGGATTACCCACTCACTAAACCTCGACAGTAACCAATTATAAAATATCAGTAAAATGTAATATAAGTTAAAATTTTAAATATGACTTGGCAACAGTTAAATTTGCTTTAAAACTGCCTCAAAAAATAGTTCATAAATTTAAGTTTATTTCAGAAATTAATTAAAAACTATATGAGAAATTGACCTGGCAATAGTCAAAGATAATAAATTTAAACTTTCTTTTTAATTTTGTAAACACTGTAATAGTTAAAAACATTCAATATAAAAACGGTTAACTTTGGTACTTACTAAATTGGATCCATTCTAGAGAGTATTTAAAGTATTTTTAGCGATATATATATATATACATATATATATATATCCCTAACTCTCGATTTTCAGAACGGGATTTTTTGAGAGGAAAGAAAAAAATAGTCAAAGTTTGGGGGGAATTAGTTTTGAGACATGTTTGCTTACTTTTGTCAGGGACAAAGGTAAGCACACTTAAATACTACTAACACTTAGTATCTAAATGTTAGATCACGAACTAAATCATCGAGTTCCGGTTGGTTGATGAGGTGTGTTTTCTTGTCATTTTCAAGATGTACCACATATGGTGTATCTTGAGATTCAGAATCGTCTGAGCTGTTCGTGTCATCGCTTGTTAGTTCAGAGGGTGTTTGTGGTGCAGGAATAGCACTTGAATGTCGAACTGGAAGAATAGCAGACAGAAGATCAGGATACATGTTAGATTTCTTGCTTTTTATGTTGCGGCCTGAGGTGAAGTTAAATAAAATCAGACTAAAATGGGTATTACTGGCTCTCATCACTTGCAAATATAGTGGAAGTACAACATAGTATGTATTTTTATCTTTTTAATTGATACATCTCTTGAAAATATATTAAAGACCAGGAAAGAAAATACACTGAATACCCACCTTTAAAATCTGTTAAGTAGAAGTACGTATTCGTTGGCTCCCTCCAGACCCATTGTACTCTAAACATGAGGCCAGGCCCTTTGCCTTTCACCCATGCAGAAAGGAAACTTGTAGACCTGAAACAACATAAGTGAGTTCCCCAGTGTTTGTCATCGTCACCCTCTTTACAATCCAAAATACAGATCATAAAGTTTTTAACTGATCCACATATATAACATAAGCTGCCTGGGGAATTTTTGCATTCTCTAGCCATTTTAGCTCTGTCTCCTGTAAATGAAAAACACTGTAGTATGTGGAAAATAATAACAATAGTAGCAGCAACAAATATTAAATGAAAAAGTAAAAATAGGAAGCAGTTATAGTAAGTTTCAAAATTATCAAGTGTTACGTAAGAGTTACCACAGATTTGGACCCATATAACTAAAAGAATATTGAGTATACTTTCATAAATTTCATACTTTAAGTTGACAAATACCTTAGGAACACCCCATTTATATCAAAATCCGTTTATAGGTTTTAGAGTGGTCGGTTTCGCTCCAATCCTGTTTCCATTAATCCCAATGAAACCATCAGTTTATTTACTGTAACTAAGATGCTAATGTACGAGAAACTGGAGGGTCGCAGAATGAGACGGAAGTTATATTCGTAATATACGCAAAAATATCCCTAGAACAGGTTATTCCCATTTGCGGGTTTTTTTCATTGTTGTACAGTTATACAAATCCAGGGGGATGGGGAGAGGTGGTCACCAGGACGACGGGGGGATAAGGGGGGTCACAGTAACGACTGGGGGTGGATGGAGTTGGTCATGAAGATGACGGGGGATAGAGGTTGTTACTATTACGACGAGGGGTAGAGGTGGTTACCATAACAACGGGGCTAGTGGTGTTACCATGAGGACGGCGGTAGAGGTAGTTATCATGACAAGGAGATAGAGGTTGTTACCCTTACGATGAGGGGTAGAGGTGGTTACCATAACTACGAGAGAAACGGTGTTACCATGACGACGGCGGTAGAGGTGGTTATCATGACGACGGGGGAAAGAGGTGATTATCATGACAAGAGGGCAGAGGTGGTTACAATGACAATAGGAGTAGTGGTGGTTACAATGACAACAGGAGTAGTGGTGGTTACAATGACAACGCAGCTATAGGGGATTACTATGAAGACAGGGGGGTGAAGGTAATTGCCATAAAGACAAGGGTAGTGGTGGTTACCATGGCGACTGGGGAAGTTCTGCCAAACTAAGAGAAAATAAATTTTAAAAATCCTATTCTTAAAATATAGTCATAGATAACAGAATCCTAGGAAAAAATTCAGAAATTCAGAAATTAAACATGAAAATTAAATGTAACATTGGTTTTTCTTTAATATAAATTTCTTACCTGAATTTGTAAGCGAACAAATAAAACGTTTGAAGGGAAATGAAAAATCCAAGTTTCCCAATGAAAATCAGCACTTGCCTCAGTTTAGTGCAATTTGACGCTTTTATTGCATGTGTTTTATAATTGGGAATAAATGGAAAAAAAATATGTGAGAAAATCTTTCCATTTTAGATAATTGTGAGCAAAAGTTTGTAATAATCGACGCTTGGGCCATTTAAATCTCAATTACCTAAATTGCTAAATCAAAGTTAAATTAGTTCAAACGAAGGGGAGAGAGGGAGAATGACAAACAGACAAATAAACACAGCCAGACACACCTAGAGGCAGATTTTCATAGACAGAACAGACAAGATAGTGAAGAACAGACATCTATACAAGTAGGAAGAAAGCCGACAGGCAAACGGAGATGATAAATGATATGAAATAAAACAAGAAAGAAGCCTGGAAAATGAAGACTGCAGAAGTGATACAGGGAATGTATTCTAATAAAATAAAGAAAAAGAAATATATATATATATATATATATATATATATATATATATATATATATATATATATATATGATAGTGAAACCACTGTATAGGAGCAAATAGTTTAACTTACGAGACTAGTTTCAGTATGTAGTTTATCATACCCTCTTCAGTCGTATACTGAGAATGCGATTATTACAAAAGTCTATAAATAGCGTACAGATCATAAAAAAAACACAAAGAAACACAAAACGGGGAAAAAAAGTCATTAATCAGGGGGTGTAAGTCTAAGCTCGTTGACTAAGCTGTTTACGATGAGGTTAAGGGAATGGGGGCTGCATTTCAATTGCCCATCTGACAAATTAAAATTGGGAATTTCTCCTATTAATATAGATTCTACTATTTTCTTTTACGGAAATCTTTACAATTATATATGATTCTGTGGTTGAAGTGGCTAATCATATTAGGAACTTCAACGACCAAATTGAATATTCAAAGGCACAAATCCTATATAATTGTAAAGATTTCCGTAAAAGTAAAATAGCAGAATCTATATTAATAGGAGAAATTCCCAATTTTAATTTGTCAGATGGACAATTGAAATACAGCCTCCATTCTCTTATTTTGCACGTGTCACTATTTTATTTTGTTAGTTTATTTGGTATAATTTCTTCTTTATAAAATTTTAATAAAATATATTAAATGCATGCCTTTATACACTAGGAAAATTCCATTTACCTAAGCAGTATATTTTTAAAATATTTCAAAAGGTAAATCTTTCTCTTATTTCTCGATCGTATATATATATATATATATATATATATATATATATATATATATATATATATATATATATATATATATATATATATATATATATATATATATATATATATTTCTGTGTGTTTGTGTGTGTTAAAGAGAAATATTTTTGTTTGTTTATCCAAAATACCTTTGGAGAAGTCATTATTAATTCCTAGTTGTATTTTTCGTTGAATTCTTGGGTTGAATATTTCTCCCAATTAGCTTTTACTCCTTATATCTTGACACCGACACATTTTCTACCTTTCATGTAACTCCCCATCTTTATTTAGGAGCTTTTCAGTTTTAACATTTTCCATATATTCGTGTTAATTACTTATTTGGTTCCATTGTGGCCCCAAAATCAAGAAATGGCAGTTTTAGTTTACTCTCAATACATACGTGAAGTTTAGGATGGATTCTTCCTCCATTTTCTCTTTTTGTTTTTGCGAAATGTGGAGGCTTCTTTTCTCTGCTTCTGCTAATATTACAAGCTTTAGTCGACCAACGGAGAAGTTAGTGAAAGTTAGCCCTAATCTCGATCCCATGGCAATAACTTGTTTCTCTTTCCAAACAGGGCGTGGAATGCGGCTTCGTCTGCGATGGTTTTGAGGATGTTTATCGGGGTTTGGGGGTTCAGCTTGGGAGCAGGTGTCGTTAGATGGTGATAAACTTCACCTTAGTTATATATATATATATATATATATATATATATATATATATATATATATATATATATATATATATATATATATGTATATATATATATATATATATATATATATATATATATATATATATATATATATATATATATTGTGGGCTCGATTGATAAGTTAGAAGGGAGGGTCTAAACATCCTTCAAGATGATATTATTCGATCGGGTGTCTTTGTTCATTGTTTTCTTCATCTCTGGCGTCACTGGTTTGTTGCAAGGTTCCCGAATTGTTTCTTCGAGTGTTCGGCTTCTTCAGACTCACTTGCTTGGCGTGGATGAAGAGCGTCCCCTAGTCGTGCCCGATTCAGTGGGAAGCTGGTTTCTCGTTGCTGTGGTAACCGCCACGCTTAGTGACGTTCATATGGTCTTCCAAAGAACTAATGGAAATCATTAAAAGCAATAAATTGATATCCTTTTACTATTCCTTCGGATCATGTAAAGATAAAAATAAAGATGGCACTTCTTTGCTAGGTCAAGATAAATATGACAGATCTTTACTTTTGTTACACTGAGCGACGTTTTTTCATGTCTTGCGCCTCTTTACGTTTCAGTCACCTTTTAATAGTTTGGAAAAATAGGTCAGTAAAGATAAACCCTCTTCAATATGACCGAGCAAAGATGAGCCATCTATTTATTGACCGAGTAAAGATTTATGTGTAAATTTGGGAAAACAAAGTCTAAACTAACCTAACCACACTTTTGTGGGTATTTATATTTCCTTTGACCTAATTCAGAGATAAATCTTAAGTTTGTCAATGGCTTATCTTTATTCATTTTAGAGAAAGATATATTTATTAACTCAATTTAGAGATAGTCTATCTTTACTAGGCATCACTGAGATGGTTCCTCCTAATTTGATCCCTTCCGGGAAATGGGGGAGGCTGCATAGACAGACGTAAGAGAAATAAAGGGAGTTTAAAGGAAACAGTGAGAAAATTGTCCTAAGTTTGTAGTAAGTTAATGTAATTATTGGAAATAAAAATGAAAACGAAAATAAATCGATTTTAAACGCTAAAAATAATTAAATGCACATTTGATAATTTAATTACTCCTAAGCATTTTTTAATAGAACTGTGCTGCAGGGGACTAAATGTTGCAATTACAGTAAGAGAGAAAAGAAACAATAAGAGAATCTTCCTTTCACAACTTGTTAAAAGGGAGGAAAAAAAAGTTTGCGCAAACAGGGACAGCTTTAATTAAGGACGAGAAAGTTCTGTCCCTCGTTTTCAGGACAATGCGGCAGTCAGTCTTGCTTCATCAAGGCTCTTTGCAGATAAGGGTAGTTAGCCACAAGAGGAAGGTGGAAAGAAACAGCTTTTAAGGGAAGATACCATATTGAAGTCACATCTACCATAAATTTAGCGGACGAAGGGATAAAATGGACAAAAATAACAACAAATAGAAGTCAGCATTAGATGAATAATGTGGTTTGGGGCAATTTCACCTGGTTGCTAGGCGTGAGCATCTCTTATGCTCAAATTATAACAAAAGCAAGAAGGAAATAATGCAATTGCTATGGCATTCCGACTAGAAATTGTTATTCCATTTATTGAGAGATTAACAACTTAACAAACCAAACAAAACGAGGCCGAAACCTTCAAATCTTTCAGGATATTCTGATCCACTCTGTGATGGGACGAACTATTTTGTTCACCCAGCAGCAAATGATTCTAAATGAAGATTCTAAATGAAGATGAATTTAGTGGAAGAGAATCGGAGAACAGAATGTGGCAAATTCAATGTAAGCATTTTTATAAATCAGTCACATCATATCAGCCGCTAAATAGATTTTCAATTATAAAAATAATATTAAATTGGATTTTAATCCAAAGAAAATTGAAGGGATCTTCCAGTCTTTCGGAGATGCTTATTTATCCGTGTTTTGTGCACTGACTTAGGTGCTAAGGATTTCAATATTTGGAATAAATCTCTTCAAAATATTAAAGTATTTTTTTAGGAATATTTTACGTATCTCTAAGGGCTACGGTCGAGCAGAAGAGAAACACCGCCGCCAACTATAACTCAGTTAAGCAACATCGAGTATGATTAGACGCCAGATGGAGTAACATTTCGTGTCGATTTCCCAGTGACTGCCACATGCTGTAGGGGACAGTCGTTTGGATGTAGGTTGAACTGTAGGTTTCTATTGAATAATAAAAGACCTATAAATAACACTCTCATAAATGCCAATGCATGGGAATAAGTTTCGCATAAAGCTAAATAAATGAAACAATTCTCACTTTTCTGAGTCTTTATTTCTCTCGGGAGACATATGGACATACCTATTTACGCCACAATCTCGGATGCCAAAAGAGAATAACTCTCTTTGTTCAAATCAACCTAATAAATAACATAATAGATCAAGATGATGAGGGTAGGTCACTAATTTCCTGGTGAATGTCCTTTTTCTTCGATATCGGTGTCGCATTTCTCTATAATTTGCTCAGACAATTTCTTCTTCGCGTGATTTTGTTGAATACTGGAACGCATAAATGATTTTCTATATCTTTGATTTCCATCGATATGAATTACGGGCAATTTATTGAGCTCAATTCTTTTTTATGTCTCTATTTATTTATTTATTTTGCAACGAACTCTACCTTGAACACCCAGTGTTCACAGAAACCATTCATACAGCCCTTCACAGACGAATAAGAGAAATATGTAACTATAAAGCAATTAAGCGGGAAAATCATGAGTTTATATTTATTTGTATGAAAACAGCGCTACCAGGCACTGAACCATTGAATGAAGTATAAACGACCACGAAATTACTTTAAGGGAGGTTCAAAAAAATTGAAATTAATTTTTGAAAGCCTTCAAAATAATTCTAACACTCTTTTGTGCTCTTTGCCAGAGAATAAGTCTACCACTGGTCGCTTTCAAGAGCAAGTATTTGCGGAACCATCTTTTCCAACCATCACCATCCATCGTGACGAGTCCATCGTGACTTCCATATTTCAGATTTTGAATTCTAAATTCAAAATATCATCTTTTATAAAGTTTGGTTTGGGCTGAAATTCCTCAAACCACAATTTGACAACAATACAATCCCGAATTTGATAAAGGGGCATAATCCAAAGAAAATATTGCATAATTTTTCAAATTTCCAAACAAAGACACTCGCCTAAAATTGATGTTGTCCTCTTTTTATTCTCGGAATTAATGATCGGGAGCCAAATTGAGACGTTTTCGAAAACTTAATATTCGATCAATGATTACATTAGGCAACAAAAATAAATCTTTTGTCTGGTGCCTGGAATATTTCAAAGAATTCTTAAGTGATTTTGCTTCTGCTAAATTCGAAAATAACCAGTTTTTCTCTGTCAGATCGATTTTCTGACTTTCCTCATCTCCATTTTGGCTCTATTAGATGCTTAAAATGTGCATAAAAATAATTCCTACAGTGCGCATGAGTTGATATTAGTGATTTTTAGTGGAATTAAACCAGACTGTTTCTTTAACGAAGTATTTTAAATAATATGAAGCAATAAAGAGAGCATAACACATAAACAAACCATGCAGAAATAAAAAATTTAAATTGAAGATGCTCCTTAACAAAGATTTTGGGCATAAAATTCAAGGAATACATTTACGCATATTTGCGCACCGTGAATATTGAGCAACAGCAGAAGCTCATTTTAAACACTAGCAATAGTCTGCCATCATCACCACATACTAAAATAATTGGTACCGAGTTTCAAACTCCTTGATGTGCTGATGGAATCGTTCGCCTTGCTCGTCGCTAACATCTCTGAGATTTTCCTGAAAACGATCAAGATGACTAAAAAGAAAACGCATTTTGATGCTCATATTTGCGACAACATCACGGAAAGTTAATATCAAGTTGGTAACAAAGTCTTTATGGTTTTCACTTTTGTGTTTCCCAAGGATATTTTGTACTACATCTAGAAAGGCTCGCCAAGCTGTTGCTTCGTTTTCGCTCATCGTTTTCACAAAATTTGTGTCCTGCAAGAGCTTACGGATCTGTGATCCATCAAAAATCCCTGTTTTAAGTTTTTCAATCCTCAAGCCTGGAAATACACTTCAGTATACGAGTACTTGAACTACTCCCCATTCTTGTCAAGAGCTTTGACGAACTACGTGATCAATCCAAGTATGATGTGGAAATGGGTAAAAATGATTTCTCGATCAACTAAAGGTTCTTTCAATTTATGACAGCTCTACATGGAGTCATATTTGTTCGAGGCGACCAGTCTTTGTTAACATAGTGGTTTACTCGGTCTCTACTGTCCCACATGCTAAGAAAGTATGGGCATTTGGTATAATCAGATTGATTTCCATGCGAAAATTCACCATCTATAAGGCACTGCCAATGACCCATTTATGATCATGATACAGTAACCTTTCTACAGCCAGTTTAATTACTTCCTATTTTTCCCTCAGAGTTGATGAGTGGCCGAGTGGGACAGAGCAATACAAACTTCCGTTGTGTAACGATGCACATTTTAAACTACGCTTAGAACTGTTTATGAAAAGACGCCATTCCTCTCGTTTGTATTCCTGAATGCCGAGTTTATCAAGAAGCCAACTGACATCTCTACAATTAACCAGTCCCTCCACTTGTGAAAGGAACAGTTTTGAGGATATTTTTGTGAGGTTTAGGTCACGAACTAGATCCTTCAGCTCTACCTGGGAGAATTGCTAAGTTAAAGCCTCAAATAAAAAGTCTTGATCTTTAGTGTCAGCTTAAGGTGATGAAGCTTCTTCGGCTGAGAACAAAGTTATCTGAGACAATACACTGAAGATAGGAACAGGAAGCTCTACATTGTGTGCAACCGACTAGATAGCAGAGGCAAGGTTAGGATAGACAAGCGTTTGTAGTTTTTTCAGTTAATAACCTTCAAATTTAGGGAACAAAAATAGCAGTCGTTGACAGAATTATTGTGCTCTCCTCATAACATTAGTAAAGCAAACCTTGTCCCTTTAGTTCACTGTCGCAAATGTTATGTACGTTGTTTGCAGACATAATTCGGTGCCTAATATTTATCTTGGTCTCCCAGCTTGACCTAAAAATATACACTCTTTCAACAAAATCAGTGTTGATTTTTTTCGATTTTCAGGTAATATGTATTCCCCACAAACATAATAAAACACACTCGGATAATTAATGAAACACCTTCTTGAATATGACATCTTGTTCATTTTTCCTTTCTTAGTTCACCACAACATCTAAAAAATCGGAAAAAAGGAAAAGAAATTAGAATTAGGATAAAGTAAAGAACCCAGTGTAGTGAACTACACACATACATAGTAACTAACTTATAACCCATTATACATATGGACTCACATATATACATATGGACATTGACTCACACACAGACGTATAAACATATGGACTTTGACTCAAACCTAATAAAAATGGTCACTAACTTAAAAACTAGACCTGATCGGTCAAAATGAAGGTTAGTTTTCGATTCGGAAAACCGATTTCGTATAGGAAGGATTTGAATTTCCTAACCCCCCCTAAACCTTGTAAACAGGTGTTATCCGACCTAAATAATTTACAGCTTCGTTAATAAATAATTGCTTCACAAACCCTTCATTACTATTATTACCATTACTATTATTATTTGGAGTCATAATAGTAATATAACCACGATTACCAGTAAATGATAATATTTTCTTAATTACAATAATTATTATATTGTAATAGAAATGGGGCAATTCCATCCTCCGTAGTTTTATTTGCGTGTCAAGACATCACGAAACAAAGGAAGGGAAGACCAACGAGGGCACCTAAGCCAAATGTTTTTCCAAGCAATTCGTGAAGGAATGTGGTGTCGTTAGTGGATGTGAAATCATGTGTCAAGTGTGGGTCAGTCACGACCAAAGATATGGTCACACCAAAACCACCCTCTTCCCCCATCGCTGGCATCTGTCTCGCCAAAATGGGCCGCCTACTACGACGCGCAGCAAGCACCATGTCAATGCTACTATTAGAGCACCACCGGGAGAAAAAAATGGGACAGTAGTAGTAGTATCCTAACAGAGTAATGTAAGGTAGTACTCTTTTGGGGCCATGTAATCTATTATAATATTTTATAATATAATCCCGCAAGGAAATTGAAAAACCGAAGTAAAGTAATCTAATGCTCAACTCCGCATTCTATCCTGCTGCAGCTAACATATCAAGGATCGCGTGTCCTCCTGGCCCCAATGCCAACAGGTTTCTCTTCAGGCATATATCTCCCACACATTTTCCATTCCTCTCTCTTTCGCCACTTCTCCACAGATCTTTCCTTTCAAACTTTCTGGTTAAGATTCCCTCGTTGGTTGTCGCTTCTAAATCTTAAGCAACAATAACTAGAATCACAAGGCCTATTTACAGGGGCATAAAGGCCCCGACAACCACGTTACATAGTGGGATGGGATTCCCCTTCAGGTACGAGAAAGGGGTCTCGGCAATGGCCCTCCTGGTCCCGCCCCGAGTAGTATTTTAGGTGAAGGGACGAGTGCACACCATTTCAGCCTCCTATGAGTGTATCCAGATACGTACACACGCACATGGACTCGCACTCAAATCTCCTTACCCCCACTATCCCCCACAATACTTTGGTAAAAGTCCTTTTTACGAAGGAATTAGAGTCTACACACCTACACACACACACATACATTGGGTTAGGTTATGAGTAAATGGTGCCCCTCACTTCACCCCTGACATTGGTCACTACCAGCCTTGGTCACTTGCAGGTCCTCCTCCCCCACAATAGTTTAGTTAGTGACATTTTTTGAAGGAATTAGAGTCTGCTGAATAAAATAGACACAAAACAAGCCACATGAGTTTGAAAAGTAACTCTGTACTCTGAATAGATTGACGATAATAATTTTATTCATTTTTATTAAGTTTTTATGAATATAACATCATTCTAGAACACTAGACATAGGCTTTCTAAATAATACAAACTTTTTTGTTAACAAACAACGCGATCCAATGCGAACCAGGTCGATGACTGCTGTCCAGATTAATTATATAAGCTGCTGGCAGTTTTAAAGGTTGACATAATTGAGTGTCTCTCGCTTTGTAGTTTAATCTCGATACAATAGTTCTTCTATTTCTATTGCATTCGTTTTATTAAGAATAAACTAATACGTTTCTATACTTATCTATCTCAATAAGAGACTGAAACTCTGCATAATAACGAGAGAAACCGGGTTTATTAATGAAGATCTAAACTGTAACTGTATTGACAATGTACCCTGTTGTATAGGATTGGAGCATTCTCCAAGAAAAATAGTACTCTTGTCCTGATTTAGGTTGATACAAAAAATATTTTTACAATTATAAATTGTTTATACGTAAGTCCAATACTCTACCCACCTCCTATACAGCCTATACCGTTATATAATGAGTATAAAGCCCTAGACGCAACTGGATCTGTATCGTCCGAATAGTCGAATTCAAATGTTCTTTCAACTTCATTCCCATTTGTATAGATAGGTTTAAATTCAAAAGGAGATGCATCAAAACAACGAGAAAATGCAGAATGATCAACCATTCCTATAACCATGCGTGTAGGTACTCGCCCCATGAAGATATTATCCACACTCCTTATTAAATTCGACTCACAATTATAAAATTTCGCATGCAAACTTGTGTGATAGGATCCTTAGCGTTTGATATAAGCAACCTATTTTCCATCTCTAGATAAGCTGATGCTGAAAGACGGACTTTTCTAATGTAAAGAAAACTCTCTAGTAATTCTATTTTAGCTTCTAAACCAGTCTTGCTTCTAAATAGTGTAAATGAATGTGGTGCTCTGTATAACTTTATCTTTATTTAGACTCCATTAATTAACAGCTTATGTTGCGAGAAGAAATCGGCGTGTAGTTTTCCATAAACATCAATTAGTTTTTTTCTGAAATCTGCTATATTTCTTTTCTATACTTTCTTTCCTAGAGTAATACCTTGCAGTGAAGAGACAAGTAGATTTTTCTTCTTCAGTATAGTTCAACAGGCTCTCTAAATATGCACGATAGGGGTAATTATTTCCAATCAAATTTACAGATGTTTAATGTAAATAAATATCAACATTGCTGAACAAAGTGTGAAGAATATTATTTTCAGGAAAAACATTCTCTTCATCTAGTAGTTGGCTTCCGTTTGACTTCACATTTCTTGCTTTAATATAAAGATAAACCTCACTAGGGTCTACCAGATACATAATATTCAACGGGTGTAAGGTAGGAAGAGCTATTGCTAAGCGGAGAGTAAGACTGATAATTGCTTTCAACGATGGAAGTTTGGGTTGGTGGAACAGTAAACAAATCGAGTTCTGTCTTCAAATAGATATCACTTGTTGGGTGAAAAGCATTCATTTTACACGTATAAGATATAGAGCCGTTGATGTCTTTATAATAACATCTATGAAATGTCTGATGGTTTATATTATGAGAAAAAAACATACCCATTCTCTTCATCATCTATTTTCAACTTTCTTCTATTCTTCAACTTCTTATTCATCCATTCTCGCTTATTTATTACACCTATTTTTTATGATTTCCTCTCAATATCCCTCTCAGATTTTAAATTTCTTCAAATATACTGTCTAGTATCTTTAGTGATATTATTTTTTACCCTTCCCAGCTGGTCTCTCAGAGCTTACTTCGCACTCTTTTTATGCACAATATCCTGAACAATATCGACACCGGCTGAAATAGTCTTCTTTCCTAGATAACAAGCACTACTCTTTAGATATGGTGCTGCATTTCTGAATAGGGGAGAGAAGACGGACGCGTGGTCCATTCAACATTTTTAATTATTGTTTAATGTTTACTCCTAATGTATAGTTTTATCATCAAATAACAAACAAAGAATGTAAATTTTTCCCTTTCAGCCGTTCTTATATAAATATAAATTGATCTCAAGTCCCCAGAGCTTACATTCAGATAGTGTGGATTATCAAAAGTAATACTGAATGAACCATCAATTGAAAGGAAGATGAATAATTCTCATCAGCCTCGACTGTGTCCCGCCTACTAACTGATAGTCTACAAGGTTGATTAAATGTAACATGATCTCGGATAAGATATAAGAGCAGTAAAATCTATATTGAACGCTATACAATGATTTAATTTTGGGATATCATTTCTGATAGATCTTTTCATTATAGTGGAAAATTCTTTTGACAGATGAATTAATTGTTTTTTTTTCTTTTCACATTAAGCAATGAAACTGAAGTTAGCATTAATTTATAATCAGTAGACATTTTCCGTTGCAATCTGTCTGATTGAAACATTAAATCTTGAGATGATAATTTTTGTTTCATTTTCAGATTCATTTCCTCTATTAGTGCTTTTTCATTTTTGTAATATCCAGCGTCTATCCATATCTCATTATAATCATAGTCAATTTCTTTTATTTTTGTTACCTTTCCTCTTGCTAATATAGTATTTGATGCATATTTGTTTACTTCCACCATTTTCCGATAGATTGTGAATGCGTGTGTAGACTTAGTAACATTATAGATATTCCCTGTAAATTGAAACTCACAAAGACCTACTTCATACTGCCTGTGGTTTGTTATTATGGATTTGTGTAACTTGATTCTACAATCAGACATGGTATTTTAAGGGTAAACATCCAGGGAGGATGAGGAAGGAAGGGTGACATAAAAGCTCTCTGGCTCCATCTCTACACTGATATAAAACTCCCCACATCTCCCACCTTTATATAATTTTATGAATGTATTTGCTCAAGATTTTGGGGTAATATCACATGCCATCATATATGAGTTAAACGATTCTGGGTACCCTTGCCATTTTACTAAATATAGCTTGTTTTTTCCATGCCTTTTCGCTTTAATTATCCTCTCCACTAGATATTTCTTACGGGAGTCAAATTTTACTTTCTGTAGTTCTACTTCATAAACCCTACCTTCATATTATTCTCCATTTAAATCTCCAATATAATACAGGGATAATATATTTATAATTTTATATATCTTTTAGATTCCCTCACTCCAGCCTATTTCGTACCCTTTGTAAATTTACTGGAAACGCGTGAGATTCTAACATAATCACCATCCTTATATAGAAACCTCTTTTTTTTTACCTTCAGCTCTCTCCTTCGGTATAGCCACATCGTGTATAACTTTGAACGGTGTGTTCCGATCATTCTATGTCTAGAATTATTATAAGCCTTTGCAAAATCATCTAATATGTCGATGTATTTCCAAGTATTATTAAAAGTAAAGTATCTGAAAGTCTTTCTTTTATTGTTCTTTGTACACACTCTACAAGACTAGCTTTGTTTATTGAGTGAACATGATAAATGCTGATATTAAATTCTCCTCCATCATCAGAACATATATAACCTGAAATTCATCGGGATTCTACCATGAGATTTCTTACAGCATTTGACACTTCCTAGTACGTCTTCTACTTTGAAGAAATTAACCAGAGATATCTAGAATATACTTCAATTACAAAGAGTATGTAGCGTACACCATAGTTAAAACTTTCATATTTGCACATCACAGTTAAATCTAGTTGCCAAATCACGTAAGAGTCTTGCGCTTTTACGTGTTTGTTCTTGAATCTTTTTCGAACGGGTTTATGTAATGTATAGCTATCCAAACCTGAGAGAAAGCTTTCCACATCAAATCATTTTTACAGATTGATCTAGTCGATTTACCCCCACCAAAAGATGTTAGTAGACTCGGGGATGTATATAAGCGTAGCAATCGATGGTTTATTTCTAACTAAATATCTGACTAGTTTACACTCTTATATAACTATTCAATGAATAGACATCTTATCTTAAAATCCAATTTTATTTTACTTCTAGATTAAAATACATAATTTCAATTAGAATTTCATGGATGTTCGCAACCTTATTACTTTGTACACATTTTCTGATTCTCTGACTCAAAAGAGCTGGATTAAACGAATCGGGAAATCGGTATTTGATATGTAACGTGTAAAAATGATCAATGTTTATTTTTAATCCAACCTTATATTTTTTTAGTTAATATCAGAAGGTTTTTTATATGATCCAGTATTAGAATAAACATATTTGATAAAGGATTGTGCTCTGATAAAATACTATTTCTATCTTGGGTAAACTTAAACTTTCTTCTTGCAAGTCTTGATGACGCAAGCTGATGACACGCCACCCTCTGGACTTTCATGGTGAGACTGGTTTATAAATAGATATTGTATTAAATTTTCTCTACACGCAATGGTGACGTAGTCGTAAAGTTTCCTGAGGACAAACTCTTTCACAAGTTCGATACAGCTCCCCCTCTTTTGGAGAAAACAGTGGAACTCATCAAACGAGATATTTTTAATATACCTAACTTCTGTGCTGGTAGGTTGAAGTTTTCGCCATTCATCAAGTCCATCGTTGAATGTAAGATAACAGACATCAACCGCATTCTGTAAGTATTTCATTTGACAAAAGCTTTGAGGAAACTTTTCTTCAAGTTATAGAAAAGTGTTGACTACATATTCATTGTACAGCGCAGTATTAAATCGTGTAGGAATGAACTCTTCATCCTCTTTCCAGTAAATACCGAAATGTATACTTGGAAATAGACTGTTAGGGTTGGCCTTCACTACACATTTTAACTGCTTTACACTGTAGTTCTTCACCTAACGATCAACACAGGGAATATTTTCCTGGTTTAACCTGTGTATTAAGGCAAACACAAGCCAAAATTCATCCTCACTAAGGAATAGTTTATTGTTATAGCGGGTTCTTTCATAGGTATTTTCAAAGATCACTCTTAACATAACCGAATTTTGTTCTAGTAATCTTCAAATGGCTGAATATATTAATTATTTATTCTTGTTTTATAATTTGCTTTCCCTGGAATCGAGCCATAGCTTCTGACGCGTGAGTATTCGTGTAAATTTGGACAGACAGTGAGACAAAAGCCATTAGGATAGGGTTTTTCTGACTTGGTTTGAATTTTCAGGGGGTTTTTTGTATTACCGTAACAGTGGAGTTGCCACTTAGCCTTTTACAATTATTTCATTGGACCGTCTAGTTGCCATTTCCATCAGTGAAATTGATTAATAATTCAACCAGTTCCCTATTTTGTGTTGTTGGCGATAGTGAGAAATACGACGTGTGTTTGCGCAAAGCCTTGAGGTTGAAGTGGAAGAAGTTAATGCGTAAGTAATATTTTCTAATTCTTTCTGGCGTTGCGAATTTTTTATAATAGATTTCGAGTAGTATTGTAGGTGAAGGGTCGAGTGTACACAAACTCGGCCTCCTATGAGCATATCCAGATACGTACACACGCACATGGACTCACACTCAAGTCTAATTACCGCCCCCCCATACCCCCACAATACCCTGGTCAGTGACCTTATTTCGAAGTAATTAGAGTCTACACACACACATACATTGGTTACTACCAACCTTGGGCACATGCAGGTGTCCCCTCTCCCCCAATACGTTGGTCAGTGACCATTTTAGGAAGGAATTAGAGTCTACACACATACACACTGGAGCTTTCTAAGTCATGGATTTGTACTCAAGTCTCCTTACCCCCCTACCCCTCCCCTCCCCCATCCCCCCATCCCCTACCGCTAAGATTTTCCTAAGGATTCAACTTGACCTCCTATGAACATATCCACATACGTACAGTGGCAACACACACACATACCCGAAAACGTTTTTGAACTTTTAGGATTTTTCTTGTATTAACATAACCATGCAGTTGCCATTTAACCTTTTACAATTCTTTGATTTTTCCGTCTAGTTGTCATCTGTTTAACTCATTTTTCGTTAAACCTCTTTGGGTGTCACACGTTCTAAGGTGGATCATCCTAGAACGTGTATACTTTAATTCCTTCGAAAAAAGGTGACTGACCAAAGTATTGTGGGGGGGAGGGGGGTAAGGAGACTTGAGTGCCTGTGTACGCATCTGGATAAGCTCATAGGAAGCTGAGTTTGTGTGCACTCGACCCTTCACCTGCAATACTACTGCCCCGAACCCCATCAACGTTAAATGAAACCGCAAAAACCAGGAAGGGCCTAAATTAGTGCCAATGCCGCTCCATTAACGGTACCACAGCGCGGAGTTACCTTCAAATTAATAGGTTTATTCAATTTTTATGACCCTCGCGGTCAAGGGTAATTAAGAGTGGGGTCTACAAGCCCTCTGCCCACGCGTGACGAAGGGGGGAATCTAAATTTGGACTTACCGAAATAAAATAGAGCTGAAAATAACGAGGGAATTTTGGCCAGAGCGTTTATGGGTGATGTGTAAGGGAGCGGATTTGGGAGGGGCGAAGATATGTGGAATGTGCAGAGTTTGAGATTACTTATTGCGCACGATGTGTGTGGGAGCTATGTGAGGGTGGGTGGGGGCTTGAACCTGCATCCTCTTAAGGGAAGCATGTGAGGGGTGAGAAAATCAAAACGGAATTTGAAATACATTTTTGTTCTTAATTTTGAATACCAACGCTCTGTGGCACTAAAGCTTGAAGGAAGTGAAATAGAGTGGCATCAACCAACCTATTTTGGTGCCTCTTACCCTCCAGTGGAGGGGTTTTCAACCACTTTTCCACATGGACCCATTTCACGATGTGTAACAATGTCATTCCCTAATTTAACAGATATTGATAAATGAAATTTTTGTCTTTCATTTGATTTAATCTACAATTTCCATAAATTGTGGTTTACTGTATAATATTCAGATTCTGTAGAATTGCTTTTGATGAAAACTCAATATTCTAACAATTTAAGTCTAACAATAGTTAGGTCCAATTCCCTCACTCAATAAATTAGAATATCCTCCTGGTCAATCCCCATCCCCCTGTTTGTCTCGTTAGACGTTGTTTAAAATATGAAGAGTTTAGGATTTCGACATCCATACACATACTAGTATCAGATCTTTATTACGTTAAAATTTGTCCCTATAAATGCTTACAGATTGACATTAATAAAAAACAAATGCTTCTATAAATCAAAATTCACTGAGGTCGGTTAAAAATGTCAAACAGTAACAGAAAAGTTTAGGACGCAAATGTTGGATGTTTGTTGGTCGTGCCCTTTTCTTACTTGATGAGAATGAGTAACTTCTCAACATAGTCTGGAGGCTCAAACATCAATACTCGGGGAAGAAATATTTGTTTTCCTTGTTTCAGACTGTTTTGTTTAAAGAAACATGGAGCAAGAATATAATGTATATTGTTAAGGCTTTAACATTTTAGCTAATACATTCCTTTGCTCAAACTCCATGTTTTATATCATGATAAGAGTCTATTTTACCCGTCTATATTTTTCTATTGAATCAATTACAAAGCCACAAAATTTAAGGCACCATCTTCGGGGAGCTTTAACTTGACAAGCCCCAAATAGCATTTTTCTTATCCATCGTTACTCTCGCTGAAATTATCTATAAGATATCGTTATTTCTTGCGCAAATGAGAATATTTAAAATTTTAATTTTTAGCCCATTTTAAATTTCCTGTTGTGCCGATATGCTGTGAAATCTGTCTAGATTTTATGCTAAACAAACGATCAAATTTCCTTTCAAATATTAAAGAATTTTTACATACACCTTCCTTTATTTTTTTTGTTTAATAAATGGCATTTTTACATGAATGTTCTGAAGTTTGAAATTGGCCAATCCATGAAAAATATAATGTTTTAGTTTCACACTCTCACACAAATCATTTTATATTGTACATGTATACCAATATTTTAATCTATAAAGGTCAAATCCTCTTTCTATAAGCTTCAAGATAAAAGAAATATTTCGCCGTTATTTTCCATTTACAGATGACGGGCATTCTTCACATTTTCTATTCTGAGCTTCGAACAAAACGTCACGAACTTTAAGATAGAAAATGGTGCTTACATTATTAGTTTAAAAAATGAACCGAAATTCTCTGATCTTTCGCAACACCCCAAGTTTATAAACTTATCCATTCAGTGAACAGAGACTAAGACTAAGCTGAGGGATTTTTGTAACAAAATAAAGTTATTCTACATCGGGAATGGTTTGTCGTTGGATTGAATACCAATTCAGGTCTCCTTTTCCGGGGCTTTTATGTTGCTCGAGTGAGATGAGAACTGAGCTTCACGTTAATATGGATGCCTCCACTGAGAGGGGATTCAAAAAGTGAACGCAAATCGCAGGCAAGACTTTTACGCTAGAATCAAATGCTCGTCTGCCATTGTTGGAATTCTGTGCGATGCGATCGTTATCTCTGATGGTGATTTAAATTGCTGACCATAGAAAAATGATAATAGTAAAAGCTATTATTATTATAAGATTATAAGAGAATGGGGCCAGAAAAGACCCTAGGGTCCAGTTCTAGACTTGCTCATCATCAGAATATCCCTGTGCATTTAAAGTGGAAGTCCAAGCAATTTTTAAATATATTTATAGATTATGACTCGACAACGTTAATTGGCAAAGAATTCCAGAAGTTAATCAATATTATGCGTTAAGTAATTTTTTGGTCTATTTGTCTCAAATCTCCTCTTCTTCAATTTATACCCGTGACTTCTGGTTCGCTCGCACGCGTCTAACTCGAAGAAAGAATCCTCTTTCTCGTTATAAAAACCATGGAGTAGATTATAGACTTGATTGGTTCTCCCTTTAATCTTCTTGTCTGAAGTTACTCAAGATTTAGGTTATTAAACATATATGTAGAGATCCATGTACAAAATATTGCCCACAATCATATACTCTTTAAACTTAAGAATCACCTAGTGATTATATGTAAACGCTCTTTATTCATTTATCTCAGCAACCATTTTATTTATTGGTCTTAGTTTGTAACATCATTAATTTTGCCTTCCAATTGTCTTATCTTTTCCCCTGGAGTCTATGTCAGGTTCTCTTGATACACGATATCTGCTCTCTCTCTCTCTCTCTCTCTCTCTCTCTCTCTCTCTCTCTCTCTCTCTCTCTCTCTCTCTCTCTCTCTCTCTCTCTCCCTCTTTTTCTCTCTTCTCTACACAGATAAAGAGGAGACATTATGCTCATTGGATTAGGTCAACTATACTAAGGCGTTCAATCACATCACTTCATTTTACCAGAGTACTCAGGGACTCTGTGGCGCCCACATCGGCGCGCTAATTCCCCTTAATTTCAACGTGGCCAGGAAAACAGCAGAAGATAATCTCGACATCCGCCCGGCTACCGGCAACCGTGGCCTCGCGGATAGCGCGAATCAGGAGGTCTGGTTATTCCATTACCCCGAGAACACTCAGGGTGATTTGTCAGTCGTATAAAGATCACGATCAGTTCTGCAAAACTGGTACGACAAGTTATCTCCCGTATCGAGCGGTGTATTACAACCAGCTCGGTCCTGAAGATAGGCAGTGTCCCTGGTAGAGCCCCACTGACTTCAAACAGAAGTTATAAGGCGTTGAATTTAACTCACTCCTAGGATTTGGAGCCATCTTTGTACACTAGCACATTATCTCGTTGACTGGAAGTGTGCCCTAAAAAGGTCAAAAGCAATACCCCCTTAGCTGAGACGATTCGGGAGTCGACAAGTAGTGAAAAATAGTAGCGTCATGAGCCTAGCCAGAGGCACCACTAACAGAGAGCTACAGTGAGCTCTCGACCGAGTTTACTAACCCTAAATACGAATATCTCAGGGTATTACTGGCGTCTCTCGACGGTATAGGCGACATCGAAGTTTGCTGGGATGCACTGAGAGCCGGTGGCGACAGAGAGAGACGTTGGTTTCAGTGATGAACGAATGACATCTCGCCGGCATCGACAAGTAGGCTCTCAATTGCGGACGTGCTGATAGCACCATGGCTAAACAGAGACCAGTGTGTTAAATCAAGTCCACCTTCTGAACTAAATATTTGGCTGGGTACGCATGAAACTCCAATCTGCAGTCAAGCTTTGAGCGAACAAAAGATCATTTTAAAATTAAGAATGTAGCCTTATCAGCACCCCAATTGCTAAGCGTGATGGAACGAAGGATGTCTATAGTGCGAGTACAAGATACCATAAGGCTGCGAATTCTAGCCTCCCAAGTGAGGCGTTGATCAAAAACAAGACCAAGAGAATGATACAAATGTTGAGCACCATTAGGAAGAAGTTCGGGTTGGAGTCGACGCTCCAGAATCGGCATCTGAGCCTGCACCACAAGAGAGCGAAAGGTAATCTACGCAGAGTGTAGTGAAAGAATCGTTCGATAGCAGCTAAGTGATACACTTGATGCTTAAACCAAAGATTATGACACTTAGGACACTACGTTCGTGATGCCTTTTCCCTGCTCATTTGGGTCGCAGAGGAATTTCCCCATGTGTACGCAGTATGGATGATCTCTCAGAAATTTAGATATAAATTGGAGGCGTCCTCATGCTCTCATCGTGTGGTATCTTAGTTTTTCTCCAAATCGAAAAATACCGTATCATAAAGCTGTCTTATAAAAAAGCCCTCCCGGAGAGCATTTTCAACCCGGACCAAAGCATCCGACGTGGAGTGGAATTGAGGAAGCCGCATTTGTTCAGCGGAAGACAGGTGGCCTCCACTCTTCATGAAAAAATGATTATCTAACATTTATCAATTTCTCCATCAACTTGCATATGCAGGAGGTTATAGAATGTGAAGAAACCGGCCGGGGTTGAGTGATCTTTCCCGAGTTTGCAAAAAAGCAAGCCAGTAAACATTCGCCTGGAGTTTGGTAGGTTACCTTTGGTCCCGATTCAGTTGAACAGATCTAATATAAATGTCATGTTACACTTACCTAGCTATTGAAGCATGGCGAAAAGAAACATCATCCGGGCCAGGAGCGCTGTCTGTTCATGCAGCAAGGGAAGAACGAAGCTAACTCAAAGTGAAACTCTCATGCAAGGGTTCTCCACCTCTTGAGGAAATGTCCACTCAGCCGCCCTCAAAATATCAAGAGGTGCATTAAATGCTGGTGTAGCAGAAGCTGTGAAAGAGAATGTGGAGAATGCGGTTATTTAATATTCCCCCCCGTAGGCTGGGCGGGAAATTGTGGTCCTGTTCTCCTGAAGAATTTCAGGGTGTCCTGCCCAAACATGTCCCGAATTCTTTTACTTGCTTCCACACCTCTGCAAAATGGATTTTCGTGTTAAATGAAGACGCTTATGCCATTCAGAAAGGGCTGCGGGAGTGGTTCGTAACATTCGGAAGTGTAGCCAGCGGTCAACATAATTCTTCGACGGTGGAATCTTTGGGGCGGCGCTTATAACACATTTAGGCATATCGCTTTTGTCCTAGGCTATCTCACACTCGGCTAACTACCGATGAAGTGATTGGTGTGCAAAATGGTCAGTGGTTCTATGAATAGTACTTAGGCCCAAAGTTAAGAAGTTGCAAGAGAAGAAGTCAAAGGCCTCATCCATCAACCTAGCCCCTCCGATGTTTTCAGTCATTTCCTGTAATGCGGACCACTGCGCCCACTCCATGCACCACTGGGGCGGTTTTCCATTAAGCAGTGGCCTAGAAATTATATATGAATTAAAAAGAAACCACTACCATGAAGGTCATCAACCACTTCCCAACCAAAATCAGGGTATGAATCTGGAGAGCAATAGGATAGTTAGAGGCAGGAAAATGAATCATTTCTCTGTTAATGATATGTAAACTCATCCACATTTAGGACACCGATTTCCAGCTCTTCGATCAAGGCAGCAAGGATTTAACCCTTGGGATATATCGTATAGTCCGCATACGCCGGGCGTCTACCACTCAAATCACCGATCAGTAGAAAGGGCATCGGTAACTGTACCACGACGCGGTAGAAGTCTAACGCGTGGATGTATGATGAAGATGGAATCAATGCCGAAAATATAGTATATTGCCTGTCCAGGTGTAGCTGCACTACCACTGCCTGCAAGGAGGTATTTATAGCAAAATCAAGAACGGAATAATCTTACCAGGTGAAAAATAGCACATCTTTTTGCCCAGCACCCAACCCGTGTTGTTGGTGCGGCAAAAAACTTAGTGCCCTGGTGGGTGGGC
This sequence comes from Ceratothoa steindachneri, assembly GCA_963969495.1. Taxonomy (NCBI): domain Eukaryota; kingdom Metazoa; phylum Arthropoda; class Malacostraca; order Isopoda; family Cymothoidae; genus Ceratothoa; species Ceratothoa steindachneri. The sequence goes on along the minus strand of OZ018317.1, from coordinate 23,571,842 downwards.
AGGGGGCACGCGCAAATCTTTGTCTCCTGCAGAAAAATATTTAATGAGGAACGTAATGAGATGAGGCTCCATACCACGTTTCAGTTGCAGGATTCCACGGCAATTGGATTGAAGGAATAGACCCTCCAGGCCTAGGTTTGAGGAGTTGCGGTGGCCCTTTTCGAAGAAAAGACCTCCTTAGGAATGGCCGTACGCTTCACGGAGACAGAACTCCTGGCGCTGTTGGCCGAACAAAGCACTGAAACTTCTGTCGCCTTCGATGACTTAGCGGGAGAATTTGCGCCTATCTATGCAAATTTTTTCTACCTTCATCTAAAAAACCTTTGGTGAGCGGGGTGGCTTTTGAGCTCGGAGTCACTTTTTGGACTGTTACGCCTCTCTGACCCGCCCGGTCCAGCCATAGGTGGGGGAGTAGGAGGCGAAGCTCCTTAAGTGCTGTAGTCCTTTCGGGGAGAGCCTTCAAGGGGCAGATGTTTCCCCTGAGTCTAACGAATGGGGAGAGCCGTGCGTCCTTTTAGGTTAGCCGGAAACGTTCACGCTGTGTAAAAGGGGTGGAGTTTTTTTAGCCAAGGATGCGCACTAGGAGGGGGATATAGAACCCTCAGAAGATTACGAATGGCCTAAGAAGCGATTGTACTCATATGCCTGGAGGGGCCTAGATCAGACGGTATCATTTTTAAGTTTGAGGCATATGACGTCCCAGTCAGTGCTGTGAGCGCCAGAACCAAGTCATTAATAATGCGAAAAGAGAGAATTCCAGCAGCATGAACGTGCAGGATTTCCTTCTACAGGAAATACAAGCCATATGTCTGCGCTTAAGCAGGATGCAGCTCTTCGCAATTGACACGGCTTTAAACGATAAAGAATGATCATTTATGACGTTAGAGCAACTTACATATTCTTCGTATAGACGCGACTTTGCAAATCTACATGATCGTTTTTTATAGCTTAAACGGAAGCAGTTGTAACACATACACAGTATCGCATGAATGGTTTTATGCGGTAGCGATTTTAACCAGCACACACTGTCTCATGGAGCCTGTCTCGATCGAACGTTACGAAGAGTGCAAGGATGAGTCTCGAGGCCACTCCTTATTTTCTCATAACAAGTTCGACATTGACTTATCTCTAGTCAGCCAGCTCTTCTGTGATGTCATCTAAGTAAGACTCCTGAGTTTTCTCGCATAAATAAAGTGTTCGACGCATTCACCAGAATGCACTCTATCAGTCAAACTACCTAATGCTCTCTTTTGGTGAAGCAAGTGGTCTCTAGTCAACAGGCTCTCTTCTGTGGAGCGAATAACTAGGAAGCGTTCGAAACTAGTAGGCTCAAAAACGCCAGGAAGCCTCTGAATGAAGGGAACAAACGTATTCGAGTCTCCGAGGGCCGCATTTACGAATTTGGACTTTATATGAGCTTCTCCGGCAGAAGGCGCATCGCCTCATGACGTGCTGGTCTTGGCTTGGTCGCTTGCCGAAGCGGCAATGAACCTATCCGTCCCCTGATCAATTGGGGATAGAGATGAACCTCCTACACTTAAACTTCTTATCACTTTTTTTACTTTGGAAAGGAAGGAAGGGAATTTACCCTCTTCCATGGTGGTTCATGCTGATTGGGGAGGAACTTGCACACATATGGAATCAGGTTCTGTGTCTAGCACAGGACCAAGATTTGTATCCATGGAAAAACCCTCCCATCTGGGGCAAGGTCACTTGCGGGACCCTCTACATCTCAGGAGGCTCTTCCCACTTGCAATCCACCGCTAAAATGTCAGGTATCCCTACAAGGAAATCATAAGGCCAGTGGCCCGTCAGAAACGTCGCTAGGCCCAGGTATGCATCCTCCTGCGTTCTGAAGAGAAGAGGAGCCGGGATGGCGTCTCCAATTTACGTGACAAGCCTTGCAGCGACGAGGTGTCTTGGCAATACCCATGAAACGTCGCCGCATCTTACCCCTCTAAAGTAGTTGAGGTGGTACACCTGCTGCCATCGGAGAAGCCAAGAAGTAAGGCGGCATGTCATTTGCCTGGTCATGTTCTTAGTAGGTCCCTGAGAAAGCAAACGGGAGGGAAGGAGGGAGGGGGTACGCCCTTTTTTATCTTTAATTGTAGTTGAAGTATTCATTTAATTTTGGGCGGTTGTTTTTAGAAATAAAGAATTTGTTAGGACAAAATAAAAGCTCACTCTTTCCCTGAACATTCCGTTTAGCTGGTTTTCATAGGCGAAGGGGCCAGACACAAGAGAAAGGAACCAGGAGTCTGGTCTTCAGTAACCACTGCGGATGCCCATTGGTGCAGACAACGGACATGTTCTAAACAATACAGTCGGTGTGTAAGCGCGGGGGCTAGACTCTATGTAGATGTGTAACGGACATCACCGCTTTCGAGTTAACCTATGCTGATTGTGTAGGACGTATCTTAGTGGGTGGTTATTCCTTACCTCGTCCTTAATTGGTTCAAGCCCGATACCGCGGAGAAGACGCCGATTCTGGATTTCCACCTTTTACGGGTGCCAATATTTCGCTGCGATAACCAGGAAAGGGGTTAAATCACTGCCACTTCCAAAGATCAGGCTTCTCCATGACTAGTCACGAGCCCGCGTCCGAACCCAGAGACAGCATCTCTTTCTAGTCAGACCAAATCTTTCGTGGGATGGTCTTAGACAAATGAAGAATGGTTATTGGAAGGTGGAGAAGAGGCAAAGCTGGCCTGGAGGTGTCGCTGAGTCTTGTTAGCACGGCAGCCAGATGAACACACCTCCGTACCCCTCAGCGGGTTAATGGTATTATTACTGAAGGGAATAGGTTCCATACGCCTATAACTAGATACATTTTTTCTTAGGATCAGATCTTCATCGGATAGGGTTCTAATGTGCAGGTACAAACCAACATCAGTAATCTGAATTGCATGTTAACTCTCACCCTCCTTTATTAGTAGTACAGGGTAGACGCTAATAAAAATGAGATATAAATCCTTGAACTACTTTATCTGCTCAGAAATCCCTCCTTTTAATGAAATTAGCGCGCCATTTTCATTTGTAAACGAACTATAAAAAAAACACTTTATTTACCATAAAGAGAACATTATTTGAAAGTTAGTATAATAATGTTTATTGCTGAATTTAATTTCTAGACTTGGGAAATTTCAGTCTTTATACTTATTAACAAATTTGCCTCATAAATTCTCTGACGGAGATTTCCCTTTAAACAGACACATAAAAACATAAGAAAAGAAGGAGTCTGCATAAGGCTAATCAATAGCCTATTGGAGGCAGCACGTGTAGGTAAAATATGATATGATAACTTCTCTTCGTCCCTGAGGAAATTATGACTCAATTAGCTTTGGCGTTTCAGCCTTAAGGATGTAGATAGCTTCGAAGCTCTTTCGAGATACGTGTCAAGAATTGAGATATCTTCCCCCATCTCTCAGGGCATTATTGTTTAACTCAATAAACGCCATAATGAAATGTATCAACGCTCGTTTGTTTCTTTACTTTCGCGTGGGAATTTGTATAGAAATGTGTTTAAGTACTAATACATGGATGTAGCAGTTTAAATTAAGTAGAAGTAAATGTGTATTTTGACATTGTTGCTACACCACCATGCCTCTCTATTTAAGAGGAGGGAGTTGGCGTGTTTTAAATTATAATTGTAGATATGTAGGAGTATGAATGTTGAATTGTAACAGTGAAGGTGAACTATCTTCAATTTTAGATATCATTGTACTTCTGTGCAATCATCCTCGCTCTGACACAGACTCACGCACTTTACAAGGGCTTTCAGGTAATTCGATATAAATTCTACAGAGGAAAAGATAACAAGTTGTGTACCAGAAGAACCAATATATTCCCATGAGAATTTAGATACAAATTGAACGATATTTAGTTTCCAAAATCATTCTAATTAGTCACTATTTGCCTCCACGGCCTTCTCCAAGCGGGATCTCAACTGGTTGTCTGGCTTTCTTAAAGATCCTTTGTTAATGGGGGTAACATTACTCCCAGAATTGTGGCTCTTAGATATCCTAACGTTGTGTGAGCAACTTTGTAGACATCCTTCTCAACAACATCTCAATTAATCAATCATTTCTTGTGGCACCCACGGGGATGCATAGGGCCTCAATGAACTCACACGAAATAATTTAGGGGTTTCAGGCAGGGGAGATGAGCGGCCACAAGTAAAGGAACAAGTGGTGAAGGACGTTGTTAAAAAGCCAGACCTATGTCTTTCAGGCCTTGTGTGCGGGAAAGTGTCCTTCTGGAAAACTTAAGACCTTCCCAAAGATACTTGGTGCATTCGAGGCTTGAGCGCAATCGCCAACACCTGAATGTAAACGTCAGCATTGACCAAGAGACACTGGGGAAAGATATGAGGAGGCATAACATGGCCTTCACTGCTCCTCACGCCCATATAATCATCATAAAGGGTGTAACTTTAATATGTATGAGCGTCGGCATTTTTTCCTTATTCTGAGCCTCGTCCTACTGTCGTTTCTCTTTGTAAACGAGGTTCCTCGGGTAGTTAAACAAATCAACACTCTCCTTCCCGCTTCTCCCGGCGCAGAGAGCCGCGAGTAGGACGTGCCGTTTTTCGACTTCATTTGATATTCTCAGAAGAAATCGCGTATGATGCTGCCCAAATTAAAGCTCATCTCATATTAAGCGTTTTCTTGGTCAAGTAACCTACATTGGTGTGGCCATTTTCCCTTAAGAACATTTTCAACTTGGTATCGATTTAACTAAAACGCACTGTAGTTTATACGCGGTTAAATTCTAACCACATCGGTGATTTACTAGCTTAAAATGGTAAAATTAAAACGAAGAAAATCCCTTTATTTTGTAGAATCGTTACCAAGCCTCATTATGGGGTTTATCTTCTCCACTTCGACAACCAGCTACTACTTACTCTGCGTCGTATACATGTGTATCGGTGTACATGTGTATGTATCGGAGATAGAATTGCAAAAATACCATTTAGGACTACTAAAACACGTTGCTGTTTTTTTATACCACAATTGCGAGTTTATGGTTCATTCTTTCCTATTTCATTCTCGTCTCATTCATCGTTGCTCTATAAAACTCTAGACGGAGAACCGCTTTGTTGAAGCTTGAAAAACGATTGTTAGGATTGTGAATTCTTGATTTTTCCGCCAGGAAAATGAAAAGCTTCTCTGCAATTCCCTAGAATATTACTGATGGTGGGAGTTAGGATGAAATATTAGTGTTAATTTGTTTAAAGTGTTCCCTTTGTATATACATTTTACAGCCGCGAGGAGCTCTGGCTTCGTTGCAGAATAAGTTATGGGAGAGATGTGTTCCCCTCGCTCCCTGGCCCCCTTTCCCCCGTAAACTACTCTGTACTCTATAAATTCCACGCATTTACCTTGTCTATGTTTTATGTAAGAAATTTGCAAATTTATATCAATGGACATGTGATATAATGTAGAGTTGGACATCTATTCAAGAAAGGTCAAATTAATTTCCCCCATCTCCACTAAATATTTAAGCTAATTCTTGAACAACCTAATAACTACTAATATCCACTTATGGTCTCCAGTGGTGATTCCTTCAATAACTAAAAATCGCTTTTCAGATATCAATGTAAAACAAAACTTTAGAAAGAGAGAGCGACATTTTTAGTCGTGGGTGACTCTAAATATATCTCACTATGGCGGGGAGTTGGTCGGTTGGTCCCCGTTTTGCTTTATTCGGGGCGTAATCACATTGTAACTCTTAGGCCGATTCTAACGAAACATGAAACCCTTATGTTGTTTTAAATTTTCTTTCGAATGATATGATTGCTAAGGTCCTTCAAAGGTTAGCCATGAAATTATTCTGTGTTGGCAATAACATCATAACTATTTAGCCGATTATAACTAAATTTGAAACCCTAATGTTTATTTACATTCTCTTTTGAATGATATAATTGTAAAGGCTCTCCTAATGTTAGTCCGGGAACTATTGAAAGTTTCGAAGGTCGTAAGGTCATAAATGCGAATAAGTAAGAACACGTGACATTTGTTCAGCATACCTTGTTTTATTAACAAGTACAGGACTATTTTTGAAGCATCACGATTCATCATTTATCCCTACAAAGACTCCCAAAATATTATCTTAACACCTTTACTTAAAAAAATGGTAGGGAAAAAAGGAAGTAACGTCAAAAAAGAGAAAGGGAGATACACGCCAAAAAATGGACAAATATTTATGAGGAGGAGCTGGACACTGCTGTATCTTCTTAGCGTTTAAGAGATACCTATTTGGAAAGCGATAAGCGACATTAAAGTTTGAGTGAGAGAATGCATTTGTGTGGATTCGGCTACCTGTCGCTAAATTCAGTCATTCGTTGTTTATATAAATCCTGTGCACACTTTATCTCGATGTGAAATCAGTAACAACACTTATTTCACTTCTTATTTCAAATAGGTTCAGTTATTTATAGGGAGCCTCTCTCTGATTTCTACTAAATTAAAAAGACTATGAGTATTAATAATTTACTTATGAAAGGTGTCAACTACTAGTATAATAAGATGAATGTTGTTTCTTCGTTTATGGCAAAGTACGGGGCCATTTGTCATTTATATCCTCACATCTACAGTGTTTTGCTAATCTCACTAACTCTGCTGTCAATTTTCCATTTTTCCATCTGCAGATTTTGATTCGACTAAAAAGTTTATTCAGAATAAACAGTCAAATATTGTTTGATGAAGTGCTATAATTCCTTTTGTTGTCTTCAAGTTCTCTCAATCAAGTGTCGATTAAAAACAGAGCTGTATTCATTGTATATATATATATATATATATATATATATATATATATATATATATATATATATATATATATATATATATATAGAGAGAGAGAGAGAGAGAGAGAGAGAGAGAGAGAGGGAGAGTAACAACAACAAGGAAAGAAGGTACACTAGGAGACCTTACGGTCTATTCAAAGAGGGTACCTTGGAACTAGCAATCGAGCGGGCACAAGGCTGCTCAATTGTTTTGCGTCCCTAAACGGCTACTTTTCAAGACTTTGTCTAGTCTTGACTTGAACTGGTCAACAGATTCACTGTTGACAACTTCCACTGGAAGTGCGTTCCACATACCGCAGATACTGTAAGTGAAAAAATTTCCACACAGATTGCGGTTGTAACGCTTCAGTTCAAGTTTGAAGCCGTGATTGCGCGTTCTGTTCTCACTCGGTGTGAAAATATCCCGGTAGTCAACATTGTCGAACCCTCGAAGTATTTTGAAAACTTCGATGAGCTGACCACGCAGTCTACGGGTTTTCATCGAGAACAGATGTAATTCCCTTAGTCTATCCTCATAACTTTTATGTCGGATAGAGGGAATCAGCTTGGTTGACCTAGCTTGTACGCGTTCCAATCTCGCGATGTCCTTTCGCAATGAAGGACTCCAAAATTGTACGGCATACTCCAGGTGTGGTCGGACAAGTGAGTTGTACAGGCACAGTACAATCTCCTGGTTCCGATAACCAAACTGGCGCTTAATATAGCCTAGCATCCTTTGGGCCTTTTTCTCCGCCTCAATGCACTGTTTCGAGAACTTGAGGTCACTAGTGATTATTACACCCAAGTCCTTCTCAGTGTCGGTGGATTCAATTACAGTGCCTTTAAGGATATACTGAGATTGGGGGTTTCTGTGGCCGATATGCATCACTTTGCATTTCCCCACGTTAAAAGGCATTTGCCACGTGTCCGACCCCTCCCAAATCTTCCAAAGATCTTTCTGCAGGCGGGCAGTATTTTCATCCTTTGCAACGTTCATACCAAGCTTGGTATCGTCGGCAAATTTAAAAATCTTGGCAACCATGTCACCGTCCATGTCGTTGACGTAGATGATGAATAGTAGTGGTGCCAGGACAGAACCTTGAGGCACCCCGCTAGTAACAAGCACCCACTCAGAAGCCTGTCCATTTACCACCACCCGTTGCCGTCTGCCACTTAGCCAGTTCTCGATCCAGCCGGCTACTTTTCCGTCTATGCCAAGCGCTCACACTTTCCGGAGAAGGAGGCGGTGTGGTACCTCATCAAAGGCTTTCTCAAAGCCTAGGTAGACCACATCCACCGCCTTTTCCCGATCGTGCTCACTGAAAACGAAGTGGAAGAAATCTACAAGGTTTGTCAGGCATGACCGTTGCCTTCGGAAGCCATGCTGGGAACTCCTCAGTAGCAGGTTTGACTCTAAATACGACGTCACTTTGTCCACCATGATGCTTTCCATGAGTTTACCAACTATTGAAATCAGACTGATAGGTAGGTAGATCGACGGTTGGTTACGATCTCCTTTCTTGAAGATTGGAGTCACCTCCGCCTCACGCCAGTCTCTAGGAACGCATTTGGTCCGGATTGACATGTCGAAGATTGCGCTCAGGTGTCGTGACACTTGATCGCGCACTTCCTTTTACACTTTAGGTAGAAACCAGTCCGGGCCAGGTGACTTATTCGTCATTAGGTCATTGATCTTCTTTTTGATTTCAACTTCGGTGAAATCCATATCCCCCAGCTTTTCCCCTGAGTAGGAATCTGTCGGCTGGGGAATGGGACCACATTCTTCAGTAAACACTGAAGAGAAGTAGTCGTTGAGGAGGTTAGCATTTTCTGCATCTGAATGCTTTAATGTCCCCTCCTCGTTCCTCAAAGGGCCAATCGTTCGACGGATTGGTTAAAGGCTGTTTACATATCCAAAGAACTCCTTGGGATTCTCTTCACAGAGTCTCGCCACTCAGAGTTCCTCAGACCGCTTAGCCGCCCTTATGCTGGAATTCACTCTCCTGGCTAGCCTCCGGTATTCGTCAAAGTCACCCGAGATCTTCGATTGCCGGTACACAGTTCTCTTCTCCCTAAGCAGTTGGCCAATTTCTCGATTAAACCACTTAGGTTAAACAGAAGACAGACGGGGGCGATTCAGAGGAATGAAACGCGATTGAAGACTCATGAATGTGGTTTTGAAACTATTCCACGAGTCTACAACAGCATCGCACACTTCTACCCTCACCTCAGTCAGTCCAGCTCGAAGACTTGCAAAGTCTGCTCTTCTCAAGTCAAGTTTCTTTGATTGACTGGCAAAAGACCTTACCTTCGGGATCTTGACGCTGAATCTAACTAGCTTGTGATCACTGTCCCTGAGCTCTTTGCCTACAGAGAGATCCTCAACGATATCATCCTCAGAGGTGAAGACCAAGTCGAAGATATTGTCTTCTCTCGTCGGTTCTCTGACCTATTGAGTGAGGAACTCGTTGTTGGCGAACTCCAAGAGTAGCGCGCTCTCGCCACAGGCTTCTCTGGTTTCCCAGTCAACTTGGCTGTTGAAATTGCCCATAACGATGCACACTCTGCCTTGAACCAGCTCACCCAGCAGCTGCTACGGTTCCCTGTCCTTCTCAACGGGTTGGCAAGGGGGTCTGTACAGCAGCAGGGTTATTTTTCTGACAAGACCGATCTCTATGTCAACGCCTAGGAGCTCGTTGTCGGATATAACGTTGGAGTTCGTAGATTTGATTGTATCCTTGATATACAACATTACACCGCCGCCCTCTCTGTCTGGCCTATCTTTGTGGAAGAGTTGGTAGCCAGGAACCGTGAATTCGCCTTTAAAGTCTCGGTTTGAGGTTTTTATCCACGATTCTGTTATGGCTACCATTTCGGGTTCTTCCGTCGCTACGAGGCCACGGAGCTCAGGAAACTTGTTTCTGATTGACCTCGCATTGAACAGAAGAACTTTCAGGGAGTCCCCTAATGTAGGACTCCCTATACTCTTCCGTTACCTGGCTTCTTGTTTGTCGCGGTGGCACCATTTTTGACAACCTCCGAGAAGGTTGTTTGGGGAGTGACTCGGGCGTACTGGCGTACGTCCGCCTTACCAATGTGCCGGACGCTCCTTTGGGTGCGCTCCACGACATCCTGGATGAGGTTGGCTAGGAACGCCTTGCCCTTAAATGAGAGGTGCACCCCGTCCCTTTGGTAGAGGTCTTTTCTACCATAGAATACGGCGCACGGGTCCACAAAAAAGACACCCTCCGCCGTACAGAGGTCTGCAAGGCGCCTGTTTAGCGACATGTTCCTCAAGTGGGCAGTCCGGCTTGGACCCCACCTCGGGAGCATCCCCACCACGACGTGTCTGCGGGTTTTCAATCCACAGTCGTCGACAGCACCCATAACTGTCGTCATAATCTTACCTGTAGGGCCTACCCTACCTCCTCTGAGGTAGAGTTCGTTGCCACTTACCATAAGGGCAACGACTGAAGTCTCTGAAATCTGAGATTTCTCGGCCTCAGCTCTTATCTACTTATTCCCACAGCCTGGGATGCAGCTCACCTTAACGCTTGTGCGAAGGCGGGCCGCTAGCGGGGGCTCCAGACTCCGTGCTTGAGAATCACCAATAAGGGTGACTCTTGCGCATTTGTCTGCGGACGACTTAGTCTTTCCTTTCGGAGGCGACTTGCCGCTTTCCTCTTGTATCTCTAATTTTTTTTCTTCTTCTTCTTATTCTTCCTCTTATTCTTCTTCTTGACTTCTTTTGTTATCTCTTCGTTTGTCTCCCGTTTCTCTTCTTCAAAATGAACTCGTTAAGCCATTGCGTGAAATTTTCAATCGCTCATTAGAGGATGGCGTAGTTCCGTTGGATTTCAAGCGAGCAAACGCTACACCTATATTTAAGAAGGGGAATAGATTTGAAGCAACGAATTTTCGGCCTATTAGTCTAACTTCGGTAGTTGGGAAGCTTTTAGAATCTGTAATTAAAGATAGAATAGTGAGCCACCTCGAGGCAAATAAGCTGATTAACGATACCCAGCATGGATTTAGGCGTGCGAGATCGTGCTTGACTAACTTGCTCGAATTCTTCCACAAAATGATTTGCGTGTACGATGAAAGCAAAGCTGTAGACGTAATATATTTAGACTTTAAAAAGGCGTTCGACACCGTCCCCCACCAAAGGTTATTAATGAAAGTTAAAGCGATTGGGGTGACTGGTAAGATTTTAAACTGGATTAGAAATTGGCTGAAAGATCGCTCGCAGCGGGTAGTAATAAATGGGGAATGTTCAGATTGGGCCAGCGTTAGTAGTGGGGTACCGCAGGGCTCTGTTTTAGGCCCTTTATTGTTTTTAATTTATATTAACGATTTAGATAAAGGCATACTTAGTCGGATTTCGAAATTTGCGGACGACACGAAGCTGGGTAATCGTGCCTATGTAAGATCGGATGTCGATAAATTGCAGGGGGACCTAAACTCGATTGCCAATTGGGCGGACAAGTGGCAAATGGAATTTAATTTAAGCAAATGCAAGGTAATGCACTTGGGTTGCCATAATTTAAGAGTAGATTATACCATGAAAGGCCAAGTCCTCGACGCGGTTAAATTAGAAAAAGACTTGGGAGTATTAGTCTCAGACGATTTTAAATTCTCGAAGCAATGCGCGGATGCGTGTAAAAAAGCAAATCGCGTTTTGGGTTATATCGCGCGCAATTTCATCTTCAAATCTAAGGATGTAATTTTACCTTTATATAAATCCCTTGTGCGGCCACTTCTCGAATACGCTGTTCAATTTTGGGCTCCATATTTAATGAAAGATATTGCGCAATTAGAAAGAGTGCAGCGTAGGGCTACTAAATTAATTCCAGAGCTGAGGAATAGATCATACGAGGAAAGGCTCAGGGCTTTAGATTTGCCATCGCTAGAAAGCAGAAGATTACGTGGCCAGCTAATAGAAGTATTTAAAATACTAAAGGGTTTCTCAAACGTGGACTTTCGCAATCTGTTCGAACTGGATCATAGGGGAAATACTCGTCAGCACGGGTTAAAATTAGTGAACAAGCGTTTTAACACTAGTATAGCCCAAAACTATTTTACATTTAAAGTTACTCAAAATTGGAATCGGATGCCCACCCACGTAGTAGATAGCACTTCGGTTAATATGTTCAAAAATCGTCTCGACGTGCATTTGAATAGTTTAAATATAACGTAGTTGAGCACTGTGAATTTAAACGTCCTTGCAGAGAGAGAGTTTGGAGCGGAGGTTTAAGGATATGAAATTATGATGACTAAAAATGATGCCGGCGATTCTCTGCATGTGTAGCTTAGATGTCCCATTTCTTTTCCGCCTATCCTATAAGTAGTCTCTATCCCTAAATTAGCTTTTCACCACTAGCAGTCGAGTGGCTGCGGAAGATGAGAAGAAAAACTTTCTATCTCCCCCGACCCCTAGTTTGATTAGTTAAAATTGCACGATAATGTACACATGTAGATAAGTGTGTACAGTAGATAGTATTAAAAAAAAAAAAATAGCATGTTAGAGATACACTTGTAGATAAGGGTGTATCGTAGTTTTTGATTTAGTGTAGCGGACTAGCCTCGAGCGGACCTTAGGGTCTTTGCTGGTCCTAGATTCTGTAGTTCTGTAGTTCTGTTCCTCTGTTTCCAGTTTCTTTTCTTTCTACTTTCTCTTCTTCTCCTTTTACTTTCTCTTCTTCTCTTTCTACTTTCTCTTATTTATTTCTACTTTCTCTTCTTTCTTCTTTTTTTTCTTTTTTTTGGCTCGTTGAGGAAGCCCTTCAGCAGAAGAAATCGGCTGTTGGACGTCGGGAGCCTTCTCGCCTGAGCATCTGCATCTCTCTCTGTTTTTAAGAGTTGAACTTCCCTTTTAAGGAGGGAGTTCTCCTCTCTAAGTTGAGCGATGCTTTCGCCCAGGCGCTTCTAGAGTTCGCAGAAGTCGCAGACACTGACGCCATCTGTGAGTTCCTTGCAACTCCTGCCCCCGAAGTCTTCACCCTATCTGTAGACTTTGCATATTTTGCAGGTTAGCTTTCGAAACGGAGGACCATTCTTCTTCGCCATGTTACAAAAATCTCGGACCATGAGCATTAAAAAAGGGTTGTTTGGTTGTGATTTTCTCTCGCACTAATCACATCCGCCTATTTCCAGGAGGTTTTTGGTCCTTCGGCGAACAGAAACCCTTTGATCAAGCACACCAACCCTAAGGTCTCCCCTGGGCCGGACGTCCCCAATCGTGCCGCAGCTCCCAACTGAGCAGCACGAGAGCCCCAGTGAACTGGTTCTCTGATTTTTCGACAGGGGTGCTTTAGGTGTAACTGTCTTTCTACTAAGCCCTACTAATCAACTAAAAACGGCCAGACTTGAGGCAAATAGTAAAGCTAAGTGCCCACGACTTCATCCGAGATCTTTAGCTGATCTGGCAACCAGCAAGGCACAAAAGCTCTTTCTCCAAAGATCAGTTGAGCCTTTATTCACCAAGTAGTGGTCACAGGGAGCTGGTCAGGCAATTATACGTTAGGAGAAAGCTTCTAAGGGGTACCTAGCATTTCTCCATTAATCGTACCCCAAACGCCTAAGATCCCTTGAATCTCAGTCTCTTGTAACTTATGAGTGCTCTAAGGCGTTATTTAAAGAGGTTACAAAGCCTCTCTTCTCACGCGGCATAAGGGAGCTGGTGAGGCCCTTATTAATAAACAACTTATGTGTAATAGAGATGAAGGTTTGTTTTTTGTTATTGGATTTTTGTTTTGATTTTTTGACAGTTGAAGTGAGTTAGTGAAACTTAGTACTAACAGAATCAAAGAGATTGGTAAGGGGATGCAAGGAGACGCATCAAAGAAGTGGTAGAGAAGTTTGACAACCATTAGTCTGGATCCTACTACAGCTACCTTACTGGCATGGGTGACCCTACCGGACTAAAAGTCCCCCAGCTTAGCTAGCTTAACTCAGGCAGATCACGCAAGCTCTCTCACCGACGACAAGGTGGTTGTGTTGAGAGAGTAACAAGGAGTAACAAGGAAAGCAAGTACCCTAGGAGACCTTACGGTCCATTCAAAGAGGGTACCTTTGGACTATCAATCGAGCAGGCACATGACTGCTCAATTGTTTTGCGTCCCTAATTGGCCACTTTTCAAGACTTTGTCTAGTCTTGACTTGAACTGGTCAACAGATTCACTGTTGACAACTTCCACTGGAAGTGCGTTTCACTTACCGCAGATACTGTACGTGAAAAAATTTCCACACAGATTGCGGTTGTAACGCTTCAGTTCAAGTTTGAAGCCGTGATTGTGCGTTGTGTTCTTACTCAGTGTGAAAATATCCCGGTAGTCAACATTGTCGAACCCTCTAAGTATTTTGAAAACTTCGATGAGCTGACCACGCAGTCTACAGGTTTTCATCGAGAACAGATCTAATTCCCCTAGTCTATCCTCATAACTTTTATGTCGGATAGAGGGAATCAGTTTGGTTGCCCTAGCTTGTACGCGTTCCAACCTTGCGATGTCCTTTCGAAACGAAGGACTCCAAAATTGTACGGCATACTCCAGGTGTGGTCAAGCAAGTGAGTTGTACAGGCACAGTACAATCTCCTGGTTCCGATAACCAAACTGGCGCTTAATATAGCCTAGCATCCTTTGGGCCTTTTTCTCCGCCTCAATGCACTGTTTCGAGAACTTGAGGTCACTAGTGATTGTTACACCCAAGTCCTTCTCAATGTCGGTGGATTCAATAGCAGTGCCTTTAAGGATATACTGAGATTGGGGGTTTCTGTGGCCGATATGCATTACTTTGCATTTGTTCACGTTAAAAGGCATTTGCCACGTGTCCGACCACTCCCCAATCTTCACAAGATCTTCCTGCAGGTAGGCAGTATTTCCATCCTTTGCAACGTTCATACCAAGCTTGGTATCGTCCTCAAATTCGGAAATCTCCGCAACCATGTCACCGTCCATGTCGTTGACGTAGATGATGAATAGTAGTGGTGCCAGGACAGAACCTTGAGGCACCCCGCTAGTAACGGGCACCCACTCAGAAGCCTGTCCATTTACCACCACCCGTTGCCGTCTGCCACTTAGCCAGTTCTCGATCCAGCCGGCTACTTTTCCGTCTATGCCCAGCGCTTGCACTTTCCGGAGAAGGCGGCGGTGTGGTATAAAGGGTGTTCCATTAAGAAGGATCGAAGTAAGCAGTAAATAAAACAGTGTTATTGGTGAAAATTTGTTGATTTCAGTATTGGTTCATGTTATGTGAGTCATGGCAATTATGTGTGAAAAATAATATCGCTTAAATGTTCGCCAAGGCCTCGGCAGCGCACCTCCACTCGATGGTTAAAATATTTGAGGACGTCTCTGTATAGTTGCTTCTCGATCTCACCAATATGCCTTATTATCTCATCTTTCAGCTGTTGAATTGTTGGTGGTTTGTTGGCATAGGCCTTACTTTTGAGATGACCCCAAAGGAAGAAATCTAAAGGCGTCAAGTCACACGATCGTGGTGACCAATTGACCTCACTGTTCGAGAGATGATGTAACCTGGGAACTTCTTATTTAATAAAGCCATTGTTCCATTGGCCGTGTGGCATGTGGCGCCGTCCTGTTGAAACCACAAATCTTCGACATCCATAGAATTCAATTTAGGCCATAAAAAGTTGGTCATCATGGCACGGTATCGCTCGCCTGTCACCGTAACAGAATTCCCGGCATCATTTTCGAATAAATACGGCCCAATGATTCCGCTAGCAAAAAATGCACACCAAACAGTGACCTTTTGTGGATGCAGTGGCTTTTCAACAATATTCCTGGGATTTTCATCAGCCCAAATGCGACAATCCTACTCATTAATGAATCTACCAAGATGAAAATGGGCTTCATCACTAAAGATGATTTTTTGCGAAAAATCATCATCGGCTTGTCTTTGCTCGTGCAGCCAATTGACGAATGTACGGCGCTTCAAATGGTCAGCAGTCTTCAGTTCTTGTGTCGATTGAATTTTGTAAGCGTGTAGAGACAAATATTTTGTCAAAATTCGATGTAACGTTGTTGTGGAGAGGTTCAATTCCTGCGCGCGATGGATCTTTGGCCACATTCTCGCGCACTGCATCGATGTTTTCAGCTAAACGGCGTAAATAAGCACGCAATGGCGTTTTCATATCTCCCACCGGCCCCGTTTGTTTGAATTTACGAAAAATTTTCCAATTGCACTCTCGGTTGGTCAATTATGTTGACCAAAAAAATCGCGAAGTGTTCGAAATGCGTTTCTGTTTGAACGTCCATTTTCGTAATAGGCTTTGATAACTTTAATATTGAAATAAGAAGAAATAAATAGCAATATTGTATATTCCTCCAAGAATTTTTAAACTACAAAATTTTCGAGAGAATGTAACATCAACAAAGTGGTTTCATTGACTAAAGGCCGTTGTTTCCAAACACCGTCCGAACTGCAAGTATAATTTATGTCTGCAGCAGGACGAGATATGCTTGACCAAACTTCTGGATGATAATCTCGACCATACCTTTTATCCTAGTAAATTCCTGTGCTTATTTACATAAACGCATGAATTATGAAGTGAACAATAGTTGCAATGTGATCAATTTATTGAGCCATTCAGCTTGAAGGTAGCTTCATCGAACTACGCTATTTTCTTGGAAAACGTTACGTCTTCGGTTTCCAATGACTGAAATCATCCACAAAATACGAGTCTGTGATCAGGATAATTTTCACTCATGGCGTGTACCAAAGAGCATTCAAATCTACCTTTTCTAGTGTAACGACTTAAAAATCTGGCAAACACTGATTTGCTGAACCTGGCCTCAAGGGTACATTGCCTAAATGATTTCTCTAGTGAACAATTAAATCTTTGTAACATTAAATTGAACTTTCGTCTCTTGAACTTGGTTTACATAGTCCAGATCTTTGTTTTTAGACATTTTGAGCAGTATTTTCTGCCTCAAACATGCCACAGATGTTTGCGTTTGGCGAGACGTGACAGTAAATTTGTATCAAATTCCCGGATTCATTGCCGTTCAACTTCGGCCATATTCTCAAATTTGCAATATCATTTGAGAACACTTTTTCATTGCTCCAGTGTCAAATGCGTACGCAATATGTGTTCTTTTGTTGAACTTAATAAAATTGAATGTTGGAGACTTTGTATCGCAGAATAATTGGTGACTTGATAAGTTTCGATCACCGCTGGATCACCGCTGCTCGTCCTCCCTCGGCTTCTCTGGTTGATTTCCGCTTCGTTTTTGATGAGAAGCGCAGCCGAAAGAATCCGTCCCGGTGATTGTTTGATCTGTCGGAGCTAATATGTGCGGCTTCAATTATCCTCCTCTCTCTCTCTCTTCGCTAAGCCCTCGGGAATTATTTTAATCCCCCCGGAATTAGGCAAATGGCCGAATTCATCGACATGTTCTACCATGGAGTTTGATGTCCTATGCACTCTAATGTCCCTCTTTTGCTCGTTGACACTAGTCCTAATATCTCTACCTGATTCACCATAGTACTCCTTACTAATAATTATATCACGAATATATTCGTTAAATTACATTCTTTGAGGGTTTTTTTTCACGCGATGAATTGAAAGCCAATATTGTAATCTCCTATTCTCTTTCTAACATTGCATTGCTTAAGATTAGTTAATTGCATCCCCCTTATCTTTTTCAATAGTGGAGTAAGTTTTTTAAGCGGATATTGAAACTTACATCAAGATCAAAATGACCATCGCTAGTAAGGCTGCAAGAAAAAGAGGTCATTCATGGTAGGAAGAGATAGTACAGTTAGAGTTGTATTATTATGTCTGACCACCATTCAACGATCAGGGAACCCTTCGTGCTCAGGTGAGCCTTGGAGGCCCGCCAATTCAGCGTGAAGAGAGAGAGAGAAAAAGAGAGAAAGAGAGAATTTGAAAAACCCATCAGCAGATTTCGGAATGGAAGAGTGATGTTTGATGTGCGAACAGAGGAGCGAGCAAGAGACAGCGGTGTTACGATTGATTATCTGTGTGGTGAATTACTTGGCTAAAACCTTCTGCGCTTATGCCTCAGACTCAGTGCTCCGCCTGAGTGACGGCTGCCTCCTGTGAGCGCAGAAAATTTTGTGTTCGCTTTCAGCGAGAATGAAATCCGGTACCCGGCGGTGAAAGGATGGAAATCCGAGATGAGGAATGTGCAAAATGAAGAGACGATAGGGATAAAGAATGAATATAATTACCCTTCTCTCATTGCGTTAGAAGTTTAGGTAATATAAATTTATTCTTAAACTTATTGAGTGTAGTGAGTTGAACGTCATACTAAGGCAAGTTATTCCACGTCTGTGTTATTTTATAAGAAAATAAATTTTCTGCTATTTCACCATTAAATCCTTTGTTTTGGTATTTGATATTGTTATTTCTATAATGGCGCTCGGTTATCTAGCTCAAATATTGAGTCATGATTTATACTAGTAAACTCGTTTCGTATTTTAAAGACCAATTAGTCGACCGCATAGATTCGATCTTCAAGTCAAATTAAACTGAGATTTTTCTATTTGTCTTGGTACGATCTATTTCTAATTTCAGGAATGAATTTCGTCGCTCGATGTTGGACGCGTTCTTATATTAAAATATCATTTCGCTTATATGGAGACTAGAACAGCCCCACACTCGTCAAAAGTGGTCTTATAAGCGTCTTATAGAAGGGAAGGGAATAAATGCCCTTAATTTGAACGCCAAAAACGTCTACTAAATCTGCATGCGAGAACTCCATTTGGCCACTATGAAGCAGTGCATTGTTTGGAGATTTAAAAACCCCTCGATATTATACCCCTTTAATCCTTTTCCATTTTGCCGGTGTTGAAAATTTTACCGCCAACATAGTAATAATCTGTTCTTACATAATCATGATATATATGTTAGCTCTGTATTTACTCAGGTGAAAATAAAAACACTTTATTTCATTAAAACATGTTACATTTATGCCGGTTTATCCCTAGTATAGATGAAACATACTCTTAAATTCTCCCAACTTCCTTTGTCGAACACATATGTATTTTATGCTAATCCATGTGATAAAAATATGCGCTTGCTACAGATGAGTTTCTTTTAGCAGAGAATCGCGCCAGACTCTCTTCGTGTTCATTCTTTCTGAGTACGCCAACAGCTCCAATAATTCCCCTTCCATTCTGCCATTCACATGCTCTACAACCATCAACCTATTTCCATTGCCAATTTCCTCCACCATTCCTCCTACGTCATTCCAGAACATCCCTTTCTCAGCTTCACTTCTATCATTACAATGTCTATACGATACAACAACCTCATATTTCTCTAGCTCACACATTCATTACCTTATTCTACGCCTCACTCAAAATCACTGCTACACTCAATTTACTCCTACCACCGGAATACACACAAACTCCCCCCACAAACTCTTCATTTCTTTTCACGTTTGTTTCACATAATGCAATCATCTGCAATCCCCTTGTGGTAAGTACATGACTACTACTCAACTTTTTCTCCTATCACATATACCTCTCTACTTCCAAACACATTGCGGTGGATTAGCCTGTCTGACTCGATGGGATCCACCAAAACTCAGTCCATTACCGTTATTGCACTCGTGTGATAACACCCTGAATGACGGTATGGGTATTATTTCGGCCTCACATAAAGGCACGAAAACAAAGGAAAAATACGGCTTTTTATCTTTCAAAAGATGAAATTGGAAAAGAAAAGAGTCCAATGAGTTGCTTAAGAGAAAAAAAGAGTTGTAAAGCCAAGATGAGGTATTGTAAAAGAACTCAAAATATAAGAGAAGTTTAGCGATAGAGGGGTAGGTTTGAGGACGGCGTGAGAAACTGTTGTTTTAAAGGAGGTTCTAAATAGCCAATAAAGAAACCATAGACAAGAAATGTCATTACCAAAAATAAAAACAAGTCGGAAGCTTAATTAAGAGTCAAGCAAATATATTGGCTCAAATATGTGAATAGAAGAGGCAGCAAGCAAATTTTTGCTCTTCTCTAATTTTATCGAACTCATATGGCTGCCACCGTCTAGGGTAGAGCCACCGAAAAAAATTAATAATGAACTTTTAAACATAAGCTTTTATAAATAAGAAAATATAATAACAAACCTACATAAAAAGCAATTCAGATGAACGCCCACCTGCTGTAAGGGGGGAGGGTCTCACTCAAGGTTTAGAATTCGAAAGGACTTGGACATATTTAGCCTCCCTCGTCGAGATATGCATCGTAGAGATTAGCAGTGGAAGAAATAAGAGCTGCAGGCGAATGAAGAAGAAGCTCAACGAGCGAGTACAAGAGTGTCATACACTGTACAAAACGTAAAGCGAGTGACATCACTTCAGTGTTGAAAAGAAGGCTCTCTATAGGGAACGTACAGAAGGCACTATTCGCTAACTGTAGATCAAATTGACAGTGTGTAATA
Organism: Ceratothoa steindachneri; assembly: GCA_963969495.1. Lineage (NCBI taxonomy): Eukaryota > Metazoa > Arthropoda > Malacostraca > Isopoda > Cymothoidae > Ceratothoa > Ceratothoa steindachneri. Next base: position 23,551,632 of record OZ018317.1, on the reverse strand, counting down.
AATTTAGGGTGAATAAGAACAAATCTCGCTAACTCTAGATGAAATTGACAGTCTGTAATAAATTTTGAGGTGAATAAGAGCAAATCTCGCCCACGTAGTCAGGTTTTTATCAACAAAGGAACTTTAAAATAAAAACTTTCACCACCCAACGTGCTGAACTCTGCCGAGCTGAGAGAGAATCTGCATAGCGCGGCTCCAAGCCACCCTAAGTGGATAGAAATGTATCTCCCAATTGAGGCGCCATCAGTTCGACTCCACTATATCTAGTGAGGCTTATTTAAGAACAGTTCCGGTTTGGTGGTTGAAGTTGACCAGCCAAGGTAGACATCTGACGTGCGCTAAAATAGATCGAAAAGTCATCTGAGTAGAGGATCGCGAGAACATCGTCCAGTAACACCACATTAAATTCGATGATGTTCACAGCAAATAGAATTAGGCCGAGGAAACTGCCCGGCACGGCATTCAGCTCTTGTCTTAAGGGTTTGGATAGTGTTCCCTTCAACTGTTCGCAGAATTATTATTATCGTAAAATCAGAGATATTAAAATGGGAGCGAATTTCTTCGCTCCCAAAGAATCAAGGGTCTCCATAATACCATAGAGTCACGTGGTATTTTTCTCTAATGAGAGCCATAGGAAACCGCTTGTTGCGCAGAGCATGACAGGACTTACTCTCTCTTTCCCTAGCCTATACATACAAAATTTTGTTGACAGCTTGAGTGGGCATGACCTCTTCTGCCAACATATGTGAGTCGGAGTGTTTAGAAGAAGGAAGGTGTGATGAGCCAAAATTCACGCAGTTGGCTTTGCACAAAACAGGTTTAACAATCAAAGCTTTAGAACAGTTTAAGAAAAAAATTAGGGTTGATCCTTACTTGCATATCAGAAAGATATATTTGTGGGACTGCAACGGTAGCAGTGATAACAGCTCCACTGTAATGGCAAGGATGACTTCAGCGGGAGCGGAAGCAAAGGCAGCCAGAAGTTTAAAGCCTGCAGGCGTGAAAACGACCGGCAACCTCTGAATGAGGGGCGTCAAATCTGACGTTTCCTGGATAAGATCCTGTTTTCTCTGGTAAGGCCGTTTTATTTGCATTTTCAGAGTCCGTGCTCATCACTTCAGGTTTTAGGGAGCCCCACTACAAGTTTGTTGAGGCATCTGGTGAGCCTTTGCAACCACACCAAAGTGAAGCGACCTGGAACCACGTGAAGCGGTCAAAAAAAGAACGAACAATCTTTGGTCTAAAACCTGCAGCAGTCTTCCCTAGGAATAGCTCCCGAGTAGACCTTTAAGGAAATACCACCTGCTTTCCTTCAGTATTGGAGAATTCTCATTTTACTCACTGTTCTAGTTATGGGAGAGTTCACCCAAAAAGAAAATTGTAGAGGGAAAACCCCCTCAACCGGGATAAATAGTTATAAATCCTCTCAACCATCGCGCACAATAACTAATTTATTAAATCGATTGGCAAACACTAAATAATCGCCGTGATATACTAATCCGAAGCGGATGCATATAATGCTGGTTCGGCTGGCTTGGTATTACTAGGGGCCCCATTTCTCGCTCTATGGTCAAACGCTCATGGCGAACGACGCCTCCAAGACTTGGTTGGTACAAATAAGAGAAGAAAAGAGAGATGAGGAGAGTCGAAGGAAGGATCCATTCGTGTTAAAACCACCAGCACTAACCGGATCATATGGGAAGGGGATATATGGATAGAAACTGGTCTGCCACTAGCTTAAAATATTAGCCACCGGCCAAAAATCAGGTCAGAAAAGAAAAGTTTCGAAAGAATAGTATAACAATGGTATAAGGAAGATATCTACGAGGAATAAACCTGGATAGTATCAATTTAGTCTCAAACTATCGGGAGCAGAAGAGATGGAATAATGTGTCGCTCTCTTCGATGCCAGGTCTAACACAGTACATAGGCCACCCCCTTCTGAACCACTGGGGCGGGAACAGCATGCTGCTCCTCTAAGTGCAATGTGTAAGAGTCTCCCTGCTGCCCTCCCCCTTGCGGGACTCAACTTTTTATTATAAAGTTGTCTTTAAGGGAAAAATTCCATTCTTGCATTACGTGATTAGATCAATAAAGATATCAATCAGAAATAGATAGATTTAAATGGTGCAATTTTTCGTATAGGAAAATTACGATTTCACCCAAAAGAACTTTTGTAAATTGTCCGCATAAAAGCAGAATGAGAGGAAACTTAGTGCTATTATGGAATGAGTTTTTTTACCAAAATAAACTTCCCAACTTGAAGATGGGGGGGAAAAAAGGCAGCCTTTTTCGAATAAGGGGTAGCAGTAATGAAACTGATAGTGTATTGCATCAGTTATTGGGTCTTTTGGCTCGTTAAGATTCGGTAAGGATATGAAGGGGAAGCAATAAAAGATTTAATTTTTGAAAAGACATCAGATAATCTTTTATAGACAACGAAAAGTTAGGTATACAAATTTTTTTTTGTTTACACTCTGTCATAGAGGATAATGCGATTTTCAATAATAAATACCATTCTCATTCACACATGTATATATATATATATATATATATATATATATACATATTGTAAAAGAACAACCTCTGAATCCCCCCTCCCCCTATTTATTGGAGACCACGTGCGATGGTAACCTGCCATGGAAGACGTCATTTCTTGTTCGAACATTCACGAACTTTTGACTCCTGAGCGCATTGGGAAAATATTTTCCAATCCTGCGAACTCGTCCCAAGCCGCCCCCGCTTCCCCCGGGGACGAGGTGAGAAAGAGCCACTCTGTATCGCACCTCGCTGCTAAATGATGAATCAACTTCGCCTCCGAATTAAGATGTCTGGAGTTTGTGCCTCCTTTCTCCAAATTTCCCCTTCTCCCTCAGAAATGGGCATACAAATACTCGGGTCATTCTGTAGTTCGAAGAGTCCAGCGCGCACCTCAAGGCCGTCCTTATCGTCTCGTCCCGTGAGCGTTCTTCAGACAGCAGAGTTTCTCCGTGGTGATTATACCCTAGTCAATTGGTAGCTTCTCTGATCGGCAAGCCTTGAATTTGTGCAACAGTCTCCGTTCGTTTAAACGAACGGAAGAAAATCTCCATCTATTACCTTTGAGGAAAAAGAAGAATCCTATTTCAGTGGAATTACAAGAATTCTCACATTCCCCGTCGAACGTCATCTTTGAAGTTTGGCTATCCTCATCGGAAGGTTGGTTCGGATCGTGCCCCACCTGTCTCATCATTCAGATCGTGCCCCACTTGCCATTCGATTGTGCTCCACTTGCCTCAACCCTATAAGGGCCTTCCTCGAAATCATCGACCCGTAAGACTGGAACCTCCCTCCATTATTAGTATTCTCAAGTTCCGTCTTTTGATCTGAGCCTAGTAATATTAATCAATTAATTCTATTTGAGAATCCTTCCTCTTAATAATTATTAAGAGACTATTCTAATTTAAATAATTCCCTTTTGCTTATTATTATTCTTATTTTGATCTTTGTAAATAAAATTATATTTTTGTTGTTTCATCTTTATCACTAGAATGAGGGAGCGGTCATTTTGACCGCTTTTCAAGTTTATTTATTAAATATTAGCCGCATTTTTATTGCAATCACCTCAAGTTTCTTTACTTTTATTTTTTTATATTCAAAATGGCATTGTGAAAGTATAAAATTATTACAAGAGTCATGTAACGAGCGATAGAGTATACTACCTCGAAAGAGAGAGCGGTCAGATTGACCGCTGCATAATATAATCCTGTTTTAACGTGTTTATATCATCACAGGGAGTGTGCTACAGTTCATACCTCAGTGCACGCTTGTTCCAACATGTTCTGACAAGGTTTGTGTGTTTTCTATATAAACTCGCTGCAATTACACGATTGTGCAGTACACAATAAACTCTCGTTGGGTCAAGATGTCGTCCGATAGATGGGAGACTCGTTTGACAGGGGAACTACTTCGACAATTCTTGTTGCCACATCTTACGATAAATCGGCAGGAGAATCTTTTGACACTGATAAAGAAGAATACATTCTAGAACACAATTTTTCATCAAGTTTAGACGAAGAAAATAAAAACATTGCATCAACTACAGAGCAACATAAGTGTGATGTGATTATTTTATGATACTGTTGGAATGTCATTCGATTTACCGTTCAAAGTAATATGTAGCTATTTACATTATTATTTATATTATTATTATTTTTATTATTATTTTTATTGTCATTATTATGTTATTATATTTATATTATTATTATCGTATGTTGCGATGAGTATATTTTAATTTGATAAAAATATATCTTTTGTTACATATGTATTACTATAAATGACTAATGAATCTTTACGTCTTTATCTACAGATTAGGAGGAAATTCTTGATAGTAATACCACGGCGGATGAAGAAGTAGTAGAAGGAAATACATAAGATGAATCTTTTACATCTACTCATGACAAAAATCTAAAAGCTCCAGATGGGAACCAGTGGATTGAAATCCTTACTGAAGGCTCCAATAGTAGTGGAAGATACAGTGCACAGAATATTCTTACTGAAGTTTCCGGTCCTTCTGCATATGCCAAGAGATATCTTGTGTTAGGGACCATGATGAGTGCATTCTCCTTATTCATTGATGATTTCATAATTCGAGAGATAATAAGATGTACAGAAGCAGAAGCTCGCAGCAAATTCAATGATGAATCATGGATCGTAACTAAGGATGAAATATATCATATGCTGGCAATAGTCTAGCATATGATATGGTCAGAGGTTTGGGGGTCTCGTTTCTTCTCCATGACTATGTCAAGAGATAGATTCAAGCAACATCTTCGATTTTTACGTTTTGATTTGAGATCCACCAGAAGTCAACGAATTCAATCAGATATGTGAGGGAATCCCCACGGGGAAGAACTTTAGCAAAAAGGAACTCCCATGTGCAGCAGAAGGCCCAGCTAGGCCTAAAGTGGTAAGCCTACCCCCCCCCCCCCCTCCCTTCCTTCCACAAGCGGTAGCCTCGAATCTAGTCCCCCACGATTCACCTTTATGCGGGCTAAAATAGCTCTGCAAGAAGATTCGAGGCCCTTCGATATAGAGCTGTTTCCCGCTAACCCCCAACTCCGGGGAGAGCCTCGGACATAAATAACGCTCGACTTCCCGGAAGAGACACAGAGTTGAGAAGTCTTGCCAGAATCCAAAAGATTTTTCCCCATTGTTCCAAGTCAAGTGCTAGCAACAAAGCAAAGTGACAGCCAGGAGGTAATTCCACTGAACGATCGCCCCGAGGGATTTTACCCCGACTTCTTTCATCAACTCCTGTCGAAGCATTCCTCATTTCGGGTAGCCGAAATACTCTCCCCTGGACCGCAAGTTACCGCTTCCCCCCCCCCCTTGCTTTTGGAGAACCGTCATCACTCCAACCTCCCGCTCTGAAGTACGAGCGGCATCACCTCAAGTGCAGAAGACATCCGTAAGCCAACCCCTCTCCCCCTTTTAGTAACCCAATTGAGTTAATCTCCCCTCCCCGCATTTGAATAGTTTCCTCCGGAAATACCTTAAGTTCTAATTTCATAGCCTGATTTATAACTACAATTCCCCCTTTCATTTACTGATGTGATTTTGCCCGTTAATTCTCTAAGGTAATTTTACCCATCAATTCTCTCATTATTTTTGTGTAAATAAAATTATATTTTTGTAATGCCTCTTTAAATAACCTTGAGCTTTGCCATTGTCCATAATTTAACTGACCTCGTTGCACTCTCTCGCTACTCAGCCCATCTAAATTCGTGGTTTTCCGTCCCTTTTTTTCGGTTCGCTTTCAAGTTATTGGTCCCTCCCTGATAGATATAATATGGTATTGATATAATGTAACGTCATACCACGACAAGATAAATTTGCTCTTTTTTCTACTATATAGAACAGATTTATTGAAAATTGCCAATCATGTTACAGACCTGGAGCAGATATAAGTGTTAATGAACAGCTTTTCCCCACTAAGTCCAGAAGCCCCCCTCACCCAATTTATGGCAAACAAACCGGATAAATTTGGAATAAAATTCTGGCTTGCTCTGAATTGATTTCCTTATCTGGGCAAAACTTTTCATCGTCCCCAAAATCAAAGCTTATCGGAATATGTAGTGATGAAATTGGTAAGTCCTTTTCTAATTTAAGGTCAAAATATCACATGTGATCACTTTTTTACTTTGGTGAAGCTTGCTAACAGACATTGCAGACCAGAAAAACGAGGAACGTTGGAAGGATGAATCGAATTCGGCGCGAAATACCAACAAGCATCAAAACTAAGAAACAACCATAACACTCATCCATTATTTTGAAGAATTGTGACATGACACTCACCGTGTACCAAGGAAAACCTTCTAAGAGTGTACTGATTTTAAATACTATGCACATGACAGTGCATATTTACAGTGGTACAAAGAAGTTGCCAGAGTCTGTCACGTATTATAATAAAACAAAATATGGCGTTGACAATGTTGACCACATGGCCAGATTGTATACCACTAAAGTGGCTTCTCGGCGTTGGCCATTACAGGTCTTCTATAACTTTCTTGATTTTGCCGTGATTAATTCAGTTATAATATACCGTGAAGTGGTTGGAACTAAAATAAGTCGACGAGATTACATTCTAAAACTCATACGAGCTTTTAACAGAAGTGTGGATGAAAACCTCGAAGACAAATGGACAGATGAAGAACTTTTGGAAGAACCAATAGAAGAACCAAGAACCAATAAGCGTAAAACTTGTCAAATTAGCAAATGCAAGAAGAATAAAACTAATAAAATGTGCTACAAGTGCAATAAATATGTGTATGGTAAATGTACTAGAATAAAACGCAAGCGAATAATTTGTAAAAATTGTTCATAAAATTGATAATAATTGATACATCAAACGACCTAGTAAATGAATACTTAAATACTTTTTGATAAATGTATTTATATTATATAGTGGCATCAATTATTCTATAAGATAAACATAAATGAGATTGTCATTATGGTATTTTTTTCTGTGTCATACATTATATATAAGTAAATGGGAATACGAGGGGCGGTCAATAAGTTTTGCAATTCGGATATAAGGAAACGAGATAGGAGGAAAAGTGTTTTATTATTTCTCAATATAACTACCACCGACATCAATGCACTTGCGCCACTTGTCCCTGAGGCATGGAATTCCTGACAACCAGAAATCTCCCGACTGCTGTTCAATCCACTCGCTAGGGGCCAGATCTGGACTGGGGAGATGGTTGAGCTCCTCGAATCCGCACTCGCGCAGGGCAGCTTGTGCAACTCTGGCCTTGTGGACTTTGAAGACGTTGAAGTCAATCATGAGGCGTGAGGTTTCTAGGGACTCAACGGGCAGAGACCATGGCCATGGCCAAATTGTCGTGGATGATGTTGATAACACTTTCATGTGATATTCCAAGTTCTCGCCATCAATTTCTTCGACCTTCACTCGTCGATTTTCGAGAATCATCCTCTCCACATGAGCCACATTGTCCTCGTTGGTCACGTCTGACGGGCGTCCTAGACGGGGGTCATCTTCAAGGGACTCACGACCATGGCGAACCTCCCTATTCCAGCGAGCAATGGTTGCATAGGAAGGGGCGGTGTCGGTGTACACTGCAACCATGCCTTCATGGATCTCTTTTGCATTCTTGCCTTCCTTGGTCAAAATTTGATCACTGCGCGGTGCTCAACCTTCTCCACTGTTGAAAGGTTTGTGACTGACGATCTGCGATCAGCTACTTCTTCTTAAATAGACGAGGGAGGAGCGTGCGGCTGCAGGTCCTGAATTGTCATAACTTGTCCTAACACCCCCACAAACAGCCATCTTCCTTCGTCTGTTTTGCCCTACCGATTCGCAAAACATATTGACCGTCCCTTGTATATTGATAATGTATTTTTTATTTATCATTTATTGATACTTATTCCATACAATAATGTAATGAAATATTTGCAACACAAGGAAGTTAAACTGGAACTAATAAGAAAACATAATTCTTGTGATATGAATTCACCGAAAAATGTATGAAAAAACGAAGAAAATAAGGAAAAATAATACCAGAGGTCAAAATGACCGCTCAGTCTTTCTAGGGGTTGTGCACTTGGCCGTCCATCTAGTGTTAAATAACCTTTAACAATACTCTCAGCCTATCCAAGTAAATCTCCCCAACCATTTATGCACTCTGTCTGATTATTAAGCATTCGAATCCCAACGCCTCAAGTGTGACCTCCTAGTCGGTCCTTAATACCTGTGAACAGTCCTTCAACGGTTTGCGTGTGGTTTTACAACGACATGTATATATATTACATCTATATATATATATATATATATATATATATATATATATATATATATATATATATATATATATATATATATATATATTACATCTATATTATAAAACTGGTGTCAAGGGAATATACATCCCCTTTGTGTTTTAGTAGTTCCCTCTATTTATTGAAGTTTTTTTATCTTTCTATTTTAGCCGAAGTACGTTCAAGTTAGGGCCTAGATCAGTGGAACTTTAGTCTATTAACTATTTAAAATTTATATTAGTAGTTGGGACCCGTTCTTTGTGTTTGTGTATTCAATTTACCAGAATATTTGAGTTAATTCCCAGCCGGATTAGAAAGATTAACCCGTCCTAATCGTGTAGGTAGTGGTCCTTTAGTGGAATAATTTTTAAATATTTATTTTGAGGAAAAGTTAGGCTTCACGTATATTGCCGAATAATTTCGTACGTCAATAACCCTGTTCGCGTATTACGTTACCCTAAGTAAGTCGACAAGATGTCTTCTTCGTTTGTCCGTTTCAAGAGTCAAGGAGAGTAGTTGTGCTTGTGGGGCCGAGAATTATTAACTTTAACTCAGGGAGAAGAGAGAAATGAAAGAGAAGAGAAAAGAGCAAACGAACAAGAGCGCTGGAAGAAGAACTAAGACCACAGGAAAAAGAACTAAGAGAAGTTGAAGAGAGAAGAGCAAGAGAACAACGAGTGATGGAATAGCATGAGAGAGTAAGGTAGCATGAACTGGAATTAAGCCGTAATCAATTGGAGGCAATGTCGGTTAACTCCTGGACCGAAACTCCACACTCCCCATCAGTAAGATTACCCGTCTTTAAAGAACGAGAAGATTTTCGATCATATCTGACGCATTTTGAGAAGATTTTTGAAATCAACAATTGGGACATCGAAGTAGATGGTGTCGCTAAATTGCTCCCTATCATAAACTCACAATTGATAGACATCTTAATTTCCCCTCCATCAGAGTCCACTTTGGACTACTCTACACTCAAGTCGGAACTCTTAGCTGCCATAAATATGGCCCAAGACTTCAATCGTGCCCGTTTCCATCACGAAAAGATCCGTCCCGGTCAGACCTCTCGCCATTTTGGGGTCAGCCTCCAGAAACACATCCAATTTTGGTTAGATGCGTGTAAAGTCCCCCAAAGAGTATGAAGCCATTCTGGACCTCATCTTAATTGATCAATTTTTATCTTTCCTGACCCACGAAATCCGTGTCTTCGTTAACGACAAACGCTGCTCCACGTTCAAGGAATGCCTAAAAGAGGCTGATGTTTATGCAAGTAACCATAACTTGTACTCCAAAGTTAATAGGAAGCTCCCCCGTCTCCTCCCAAGTTTAAGATTAATAACTCCATGCCCTCTCCAAGAAAAACCTCTGAATTCGTAAAAGTTTAAGGCCCCTCGAAACACAGGAACCTCCCTCCTTCGGAACCAAGAGAAATGAAGCCCCTAATTACCACCACCCCCTCGTCCTTATTTCCCTAAGGTAGATAAGCAGTTTCAAGGGCGGAATAGTAGGTTGTGTACGCACGAACTGCCCTCAAAATTCCAAATTTAAAAGCTTGTCTTCCCATTAGGTACACCAAGTTAGTGCCACTCCTGCTCCTCCCCCGTCTCTTCAAGATACCACTACGTCTGTCTCGTCGACCAACAACTCCAGTCACCAAGTAAATTTTCTCTTTAATAAGAGCTCCCCCAGTGGTTTGAAATTTGAAAATGTAGCGGTGAACGGATGGCGTGTGTCCACCCATGTACGTGACGTTGGGTGCACATGTATCGTGGTATCCGAGAATTTAATTCCCCCAGGCGGTCCTAACCACCAAAGGTTCGCTGTGGTCCATGATTAACCCGGCCGAGCAAATCGTTTCCTTATTTTAAAATGCCACATCGAATGTGAGTATTTGACTGGTTTGGTCGAAGTGGTAGCAGGCTCAATCAAGTTTTGTTCTGTACTGATTAGTCAGAGCCCCCAGTTTACAAGTAACCCGGTAGCATGACCCGTGGTAACCTGTGGCCAGGCCGCCAGGGCTTCCCTGGAACTCATTCATTTAGAAACCCCGTCAATCCGGTGATGGAGACCCTCCAGAACGAGGATTTTGCCCGCGGCCAGAATGGGTGCTCAACTCTCCTCTCCCTTTTAGGAGAAAGCCAGGACTCAGGAGGAGGAATCTTCCCGTGGTGATAAAAGCATTTCATACCTTTTCAAGGATGAGCTGTTACATCGTAAATGTTAGGACAGAACCGAACCTGAAACACAAACATTTTGTGTTCCGCGCTATCACGCTCCAAAGTCCTCCAGATTTCTCACGATAGTTTATTCTCCGGTCATTTTAATCATAATAAAAACTCTCAGATGGTTTTTAAGTATTTTTATTGGCCAGGTGAGGCCAGATAAATTGCAGAGTACTGTAAATCATGCAATGCCTGCCAAAGAACATCAGCAAAAGGGCGCGTCAAGCGAGCCCCCCTTCAGAAAAGCCCGATCATCTAGGGAACCATTTTATCGTGTGGCCATTGATCTTATTGATCCCAATCATCTCCGTCTAGTAAAGGACACAGTTACGTCCTCACTTTGGTAGTATTTGCTACCCGTCTTCCTGAGGCAGTTCCCCTTAAGCGCATTGACAGCACTTTGTGCGCCGAAGCTCTCATTTCCATTTTTTCTCGGGTAGGAATTCCTAAAGAGGTATTGTCAGTTCGAGGAATACAATTTATCTCCGAGCTTATGGAGTATGTCGGAAAGCTTCTCATGGTAAAACCACTGTTAACATCCCCATACCACACAGCCGTAAACGGAGTTTGCGATAAGCTAAATAGCACATTAAAAGCAGTCCTCAGAAAATTGTGTATCGATCAGCCGTGAGAATGGCACTGCTTTTTACCCGTGGCACTGTTTACGTGTCGTGAAATCCCCCATAGGACCCTAGGATTCGCCCCTTCCAATTACAGTATGGGCGTAATGTTTGAGGCCTCCTTGCTATTTTAAAGGAACTTTTCACCAATTACCGTCTGGATAACGAAATCCAATCCTACTCTTCGTATCTCCTAGACCTCCGAGAGCGCCTCGAGATATGTGCCGACATCGCATACCAAAATGCCGAAGTGAATTTGGATAAGTATCTAACTTATTTCGATTTAAAGGTGAAGGGAAGAAGATTTAATCAAGGCGAGGAGGTGCTGTTGCTACTTCCCACGGAGAGTAAAAAACTCATGAGGCAGTGGAAGGGCCCCTTGTTCGTTCTAGAGGTAAAAGGACCAATGGATTACCTGATTCGAACCCCCATAGGAGATAAGCTTTTCCACATCAATATGTTGAAGAAATATTACCGCTGTGCGTGTATCAACAATATTGTCGCCCTCGATGAGGAGTACCCTTTGGAACCGGCGTATTCCGCTGACCCCCTCAATGTCGTGCAACTCGTATGCATTGAACAAGATGGTGATTACCCTATCCCATCTTTACGTGGACCCCCGGAATTATCACCCCGTGCTGGATGTCTTGCCCAGGCGAGCACCCCTTAAAAAGAGTCAGTTGCAGCAATTGCTAAATGGATTCGAAGATGTCATCTCCGAGGCCCTCGGTTGCTTCAATTAATTTGAGCATCACCTATCCCCCTTATAGACGAAAACTCCACCTTTTTGAGGAAGCTAAATTTATTTCGGAGTTGGACCTCTGCAAAGCCTACTACCAAATTTCCCTCCCTAAAAACGCGCGTAAGTATACTGCCTTTCCCACCTACATGGGTCTTATGCAGTTTAAAACACTTCCTTTTGGGTTAGTCACTGCATATAGCAACTATAAGATGATGCAAAGGATTCTGGATTACTTGCCGCACGTCTCATTCTACTTCGATAACTTTTATGTTGCTACCTCTACGTGGGACCAACACGTGATAGCTCTCCGCGCCCTAGTTACTAGGCTTGGTGAGCACGGACTCACCCTTGGCCCCAGTAAGTGCCACTTTGCGTACGATACTATTAAGTATCTGGGCTTCAATGTTGGGAAGAATCAGATGGGTCCCAAGGCCGAAAAGGTCAGAGCCATTGTCGAGATGCCCTCTTCCCGCACGAAGAAACAGCTGAGGTCATTCATGGGATCGGCCTCCTTTTACCGTCGATTTATCCCAAACTTCGCGTCTATTTCCGCCCGTTTAAGTGCTCTCCTTCATAAGAGATCCCCAGATCTCTTTTCATGGAATCCCGAAGTTACCCCCAGGTTCCAGCAGCTTAAGGAAATGCTAGCGTCCGCCCCCATTTTGAGGCCCCCTTACCCCTGCAAATATTCAACATCCGGACGGATGCGAGTGACGAAGAAATTGGATTCGTGCTGCTCCAATATTCCGACAATGGTGAAAGCCATCCGGTGGCTTACGCGAGGCGAAAGTTACTGCCCAGTGAACGTAATTAGTCGGTAATAGAACGTGTAGCTTTAGCTATAGTATGGAGTATTACCAAATTTAGCATGTATTTAATAGGGAAAGAGTTTATTGTCGAGACTGACAAGCGCCCTTTGTCGTATCTCCGAAATACTAAGAGCAAGAATGGACGTATAATGCGATGGCTTTTGATACTCCAAGTATATCAGTTTAAAGTTTGGTATATACGGGGCACCGACAATTGTATAGCTGATAATCTTAGAGGAATCCATTAGCCAACAATGCTGGCTAATCTAATAAATTATAGGGGGCCTGTAAACCCGTTAGCTAATCATGAATATATTAATTATTTTAACTCTGCACATATAATATGGTCCCAAAAGATATTTATTTAATATAGTTTTTGTGCGTTATTGTTCCACTACCCTTTTAGACAAAGTTCTAATGTTGTTCCTTAATTTAAATGAAATTTTTTTTTGTCTACCCATTTACATTAATTTTTGCTCAGCTCAGATCAATATCATAGCCTTTTTGTAAGCCTGTCGAATACAGGTCAGGTCCTCCGTTTTTTTTATCAGGCTGATTGACGCCTTAATAATAATTCTCTTATCCAAATTTGCGATGTCCCTGGTTCTTCCCTCTCTCTCAGAAATGTTCCATCATATGGAAGGGAGGGGATGTAAAATAACAACATCTGAGCCCCCCACCTAATTTATTGGAGACCAAGTGTGATGGTATCCCGCCGTCGACGACGCCATTTTCTGTTCGAACATACATGACTTTTCGACTCCTGAGCGCATTGGGAAAATATTTCCCAATCCTGCAAACTCATCCCAAGCTTCTTCCCCTCCCACCGGTGACGAGGCGAGAAAGAGTTGCTCTGTCTCGCACCTCGCTGCTAAATGATGAATCAACTCCGCCGCCAGATTAAGATGTCTGGAGCTTGTGACTTCTTTCTACAAATTCCCCCTTCCCTCTCAGTAACAGGCATACAAATACTCGGGTCATTCTGTAGTTCAAAGAGTCCAACCCGCACCTCAAGGCCGGCCTTATCGTTTATTAGACAGCAGACTTTCTCAGCCGTGATTCTACCCTACTCAATTGGAAGCGTCTCTGATCGGCAAGCCATTGAATTTGCGCAACAGTCTCCTATCGTTTAATTGAACCGATGAAAATCTCCATCGATTACCTTTGAGGACAAGAAGATTCCTCTTCCACTGGAATTATGAGAATTCACACATTCCCTTTCTCGAAGTCATCAACCCATAAGACTGAAACCCCCTCAATTATTTGTATTGTCAAGTTGCCCTTTTTTATCTGAGCCTAGTAATATTAATCAATTAATTCTATTTGAGAATCTCTCCTTTAATAATTTTCAAGAGACTATTTTAATAATTCCCTTTTGCCTATTATTATTTTATTTTGATCTTTTTAAATGAAATTATATTTTGTTGAGCGATACTCTCGGACTATTCAAGTAAATCTCGCCAACGATTTATGTACTCTGTTTGATAGTCGGTCGTTAATCCCTGCGAACAGACAGTCCGTCAACGGTTCGCGTTGCAATAAGTAATTAAGTCACCCCTCACATAATATTGGAGTAGTGTATGGTATAGAGTGGTTGTACCATGACATATATATATATATATATATATATGAAAGAATTCCCACAGGAAAATGAAAGGCGGATTCCAAGTACTTTCAAACTTGTAAAGTTCATTATTAAGTAATAACGAAAATTTTTACAAAGGGCGTATATATATATATATATATATATATATAAATATATATATATATATATATATATATATATATATATATATATATATATATATATATATGTGTGTGTGTGTGTGTGTGTGTGTGTGTGAAACAGAAGTATAAAACCATATAGATAAGGTCTACTCCTGGAAAATTCTAACTTGTGCGCAAATAATGTAGACATTTATGTGACTAAACTTAGTACATACATACCCGATTTTGAATACATAAAAATATCATGAAAATGACTTGTTTGGAGACATCCTATACACCTTTGTTGAAATTAGGGTAGGTGATAGCGCAGTTACGGTAAACTTTCTTTCTAAATAGTTGTGCGAATGCCTTAGTTGTTATTGGTTGAAATAGTTACTTGAGTGACTTGGTTGCTTCTGAAAGATTCATCAAACCTTTTAGTTGTAGAAGTTGGTTGGTTAATTGAGTGAGTGTCACACAATCGAGTAAAAGTGTATTGCGACTATTCCTAATTGTTGAGGTGTTATGAACGGCTAATTGCGTGAAGCAGCGAGCCGTAAGGGAAGTGGAAGTCATTTCCACCTTTCCAGAATGGCTCCTTGATCCATCAGGTCAACGTCAAAATACAATCACTTCCACGCATATTTATTTAGAAATTACCTTGCCTATGCAGACCATCCACCCCTCTTCTCATTTACATAATTTTATGCCAAGGCAACTGCAAAATCTTGTCTTTTATACCGTTCATTTGCTCCTTTTAACGTCTAATCCATTAGGCCCACATTCGCTTGGGAAATTTGGCTACTAAATGATATGTTTAGGATCCTTACGAGAGAACATGGCGTGGAACATTAATTTGGTTAAAAGCCTGGCATTGGAGATATACAGTTTCACATATTCATGTTTTAGGTCAACACGTCGATATTCGCCGTCTATTCCTGGGGATCCATTTTTATATCTAGTTAATTCTGCAATATTATTTTGGAAAGAGGTTAAAATATGTATATTTTTATGAATTAAGCTTAAATCACAAAATCATGAGATCGTAATTGGGAGTTTCAATAGAGTATCAAGGTCACGTTTGTTCTCGTCTTTTTTAAAGTCAGGGAAACCTTTTATTTCCTACCAACTTCACTGGCGCCAACATTTCTTTTCACTCTTGTTCTACTGACTAGGATCTGGCCCATTTCTTCTACTAATTTGGGGTGAGTGAAGTCAAATGTCATTATTTACTAGTCTACTTTACTTTGATTGAGATACCAGCTAAATGTAACCAATTATAAGGATTTGCGCAATTACCATAATAAAATGATTTTATTTGTAATACCTTAGTAAAAATTATATTTTAATAAAAAACAAAGGATACATAGACAACATAAAAATAAAGGCTTTACAGGAATGTGCCTACTTATATTAACTGAGATCCGTCGTTCATGGAATGTTTATGTTCATTAGATTTTAAGTCTGCTCTATTTCCACACATTCTCTTATTGACCTCCAACAATAATCGGTGGACATGTGATTATCACACATTCCTCTTGATATAGCTCCTGGATAGCTTTTAGATTTCGGTGGAATCTTTTACTTTGCGTATCCATGTGATTTTCAAGGATCATCCTCGCCACACGGGCCACATTGTCCTCGTTGGTCACGTCTGACGGGCCTCCTGGACGGGGGTCATCTTCAAGGGACTCACGACCATGGCAGAACTCCCTATTCCAGCGAGCAATGGTTGCATAGGAAGGGGCGGTCTCGGTGTACACTGCACCCATGCGTTCATGGATCTCTTTTGCATTCTTGTCTTCGTTGGTCAAAAATTTGATCACTGCGCGGTGCTCAACCTTCTTCATTGTTGAAAAATTTGTGACTGACGATCTTGGATCAGCTACTGCTTCTTAAATAGACGAGATAGAAGCGTGCGGCTGCAGGTCCTGACTTGCCATAACTTGTCCCAACACCCCTACAAACAGCCATTCCCCTTCCTCTGTTTTGCCCTACCCATTCGCAAAACTTATTGCCTGCCCCTTGTAAGTTACATAGATTTTTAAGAAATTTATCAAAATGACTTATAGGAAAATAGACCTTAAAACTAATGCTGCAACTTTTCGCAAAGACCATTTAGGGTAGGTTTCAAACACGTTTGTTAGTAGTTAGTTGCAGAAGGGAATGAAAGATGAGTTGAATAATTGTAACTAATGTGTTAAAGTTTGATAAAAAAAACGAATTTAAAACGAGACCGCACAATGCAATCTGAAAAGTATTTGATTAATTCGACAGTACGTGCTATGGAGCCAGTTTTCCTGCAACCTAAATTACTTGACAGTCCAAGGTTACACCAGTACAAAATAATGAAGTACTTACCTTGCCCACTTAACCTATTCCCACAAAGAGCTTAAATTAACTTACAGTTAATTCACAAACACTTGAAAAATATTATAATTAAAAGGAGAGAAGTTATTTAGAAAAGATGAGATGAGATTGCTAAAGAAAACTAAAGCCACGGTTCCATTCCCCTTTGCCTGAAAGAGATGAGATTTCACACCATCTACAACACACAGCATGAGCTTCTGCTTATAATGGTTGCACTCGGTTATCTCCTTTATAAAATGTGTAACTGAGTTAGAGGACCAAAACCAATCAAATCAGGAGGGATGGGGGTAAGATCGAGAGAATATCTCTCCTGATTGCTTCTAAATTTGCTTCCACCCCAACCTCAACCACAAGTAAGAGGCGAGAGGTGAAACCCTGTTAAGAATCTCCCAAGGTCTGTGAAAACGAGAAAACGTGGTGAAGTTCCCGCTCTCTGCTGACCACTTGCCTCTAAATTTAACAACTAGTTCTCAACAATTATCAGTGGTCCTTACTTATGAAAAAGATAGCCAGTGATGTGAAAAATAGGCAGCCAAAGAGTCGTAGACTGATCCAAAAAGGAGATAGACGAAAGAGAGAAGGAAAAATTCTACCGGTCGAAAATATTTTTCTAACAACTTCCTCCTCGGGTAAGGCTGAAATGCTGAAAAGATTTGAAGCATAAAAGAACTTAAATCTACGCTTTTTTCTATTTTTTTTAATTGAATTACCCTTATAACTAAGACTAGCTCTTTGACTTTTAAAATTTCTCCTTGTTTCTCATATTGTACTCGACATGAGATTGATTGAAGTCAATGGTGCTAAGTTTGAAAGAAACTAAGAATTTTCAAAATAATCGGGCCGCGATCTTCTAGAGAGTTACAAGAAATATTCAGGTCACCCAATATTTTCGGGCTCCACCCCTGATTTAAAGTCAGAATGGGCTTCCATTGGATTACCTATTGAGAGGAAGCCTCTTTGAAAAATAGGATCAGAAGTGACGGGAGATATAAGAATAAGAATTTATCTCCCGCACTGCATCCTTCTCCTTTTCAGAAGGAAATACACTGACAAAGATGCAGACCTGAGTCTTGGCCAGGGCTGTTCTGAGAAAACCTTTAATTTTTTAAGGGGTCAGCTACTTTTTCCGGCGTGGGGAATTATATGTCGATTTTACCTGATTTGAAGCGCCAAACGAGCAGAAGAGGGTCCCCTCATCTCCATTTTTCGGGATATGACTTACGAGTAATAGAAGTTGTTTCTTTGAGGAAACGAACTTAACTCGGCCGCCAAAGAGAAGGACGACACAAGTACCCATGTGTTGACTCGGTTCGCTGGAATTCTCAAGAAGTCACGTCGATGCATGTTCAGTAAAGCTGTGATCTCCAATAAAAGTATCCAATGCATCTTGACAATCCATCACTGACATCCACACAAATTGCAACGCCATCAGCGTTTAATTAAAGATGATTCTAATAAGCATAAAATGAATGCATGAGTAAGAAAAGCCCAGGGAACAATGCCCCTCTTACCCCTCTAAGGGGATTGTGGCGGGTCACATGACCCTAAAGGAAGGAGCAAGGACTGAAACGGTGCGTGCTTTGTAGAACTCTCTTCTTAGCAGCGCCTTAAGAAAGCAAATGGGTGATCCACTGCAAGTGAAGAGACGCGTGGAGGCAACTCTGCAAAAGGGAGTGAAGGTGAAACCCTAAACTCATAGAAGAAGGAGAGGTAGAAGCTCCCTCTCGCTAGAAGAGTCTTGGAAAGTCCCTTGAGAAATAACGGGGAGGGGGGCCTATCCGTCCCATAGGTAGAGCTGCCCGTGGGTGGCTTCGAAGGTGCAAAATAGCCCCTCCACCTCTCAAAATAGTGTTGTATCTTGGCTCTTCGTCCGCATCAAGAGTACGGTTTAGCGAGGATTTACAGAGGCTGAAGTAATCCCATATTTTGTCGCGGGTTTGTGAAGTCCTACCAAAAAACGAAAATTCCTACACTTGTGACAACTAAAGAAAATGAGGTGAATTGGTGAGCTTTATCACGGGTCCAGCCACTCCTGCCTATCCCGGCTAGGGTTTTCGGACTTTTCCTTAGTCAACCCTAGGTCCATTAAGGAATGGTGTTCGCAACCCACGAGAGCGACTCACATTAACCAGAAGTTACCCAGTCGTCGGCCGTTCAACAAAAGTCGCAGCTTCTAACTGTGCGGCCAGAGAGGTAGGGCAACAGGGTTAATATCGTTACTAGGACGTACTAATCCTTAACAGGACTGCCAGGATCTGAAGATTTGTTGTTTTTGGCAGACTCAGATACGGTACCTGAGAGGTTTATTTAGCCTGGAAGCCAACAACAATGAGGCAAATCCCACCTCCCACAAATAGTACAGTCCTAAGTAACCGAGAACGGCCACAGTGATGAGTTAGTCAGTCCATTACAGGCAGGAAAAGAGTTTTAGGACAAAAGGCTTTCAACAAGTGGAATACATAATATAACTCCTTCTCGTTGAATTCAGATGACTGTGAGCTATAGACAGTGACGAAGAAATACCTCCTATCCAGCTAGAGTTGGATTGATGGAGCCTGAAGGGAGTCTCAAAGAGGCAATGGAAGAAAAGAGACATAAAATCTGGTGCGTGGTAGATGAGGCTGGTAAACCATAGGGTCTGGAAGGGCCGGAAGCGCAGTGTGCATTCTTCGTTGAAAGGAATAGGAAGTATCATTTTGGCGTCTCGATTATTTCTACATCCTGGACGGCCAGGACCTCTTTTTGAACATATAGTAATCGCAATGTTTGGTGGAAACGTAACAATTAGTTACGATTCATGTACTTGCCTGCGAAGAGAACACATTTATCATACACAGCCAAGGGTGAAGTTAAAAAAATTGGGGGTTTACCCTACTTGGAACCTAGACATGATTTATTAGAAGTTCCAAAGCGGTTATATTGATTAAACCTCTGAGGTATCGGCACGATTGCCTTCATACAGCAGTGATACCATTCAGGACGTGCTAAATCAGGAAGCCTATCGTGAAGAAGATTGTGGAGGCTGGTATCAAGGCTACTGCTTCCGACCCACCACATGGTTAATCTTAGCTGCCACACCATCGGCCTCTTACAGTAATGAACTCAAGGGAGAGGTATAGCAATTCGCTGGCATAGACTACCCGCTTTATATCGTTCAAAGTGGAAAGGGGCCACTCGCACAGTTGTGAAATTGAGCAACAGCAGAACACTCAATTTGGCACTGTAAGCAGGAACAGCTTCACTAACCAGAAGGATCTCTTCCAAAAGCGAGTAATATTTGATTCTCTATCAAGAGATGAATAAACTGAGACTGATGGAGAATGTTCCTGCCGGTCAACCTCGTTCTGCCAGTAGACCAAATTTCCGAAAAAACGACGGAACTGGAAAGCTTGACGACGTCTGGTACCTCTAAATAAGAGGCCATGAGGTTATGGAGGCTACGCTCTTTTTTGCAGTGTTTATTTCTTTGTGAGACGGGATACAATTTAATCCCCCTAAAAAGGATTGACTCGCATCTGCCTGGTCCATCGCCAACATATCGAATGACACATTTCTCCGGAGGCCTGCATCCCGAAGAGGGGGAAGGACTCTTATCTTTCCTTACGATCCTGTTCTTTTGGGAGGCGGCAGTCTCCTGTGGAGGGCTCTGCCCAGGAGTTAAATCAGACCTACCCGTGATATCTACCCGGGAAAGACTTTGCCTCTTGGGACGATGCCGACTTCATCCGATAATTAGGGTCCTACTCATCTCGGATGAGGTCTCTATGATGGTCTTATATTTAAGGTGTAAGGGATCCCTTTTCAGTACTTCAGGAACATAGGCTCAAAATGGGGAGGGGCAGGGAAGGCAACCTATCACCACATTCATTAGAGAACACCTTGGGTTCCAGGTGTCTGGACCCATGGGGATTAGATGACAGAAGCATACTTCAGCGCACATTCATCTGAGAGGATCCAATTGGCTCTAGCCTCCGTTCGGTAGCGGAAGTACCGACGTCTACTTTTCATTTCTTGGAGTGGAGCACCTGACTTTTCGATGGTGGGTGGTCCCGACGTGAGGGGGTCACACAAAGGTGGATAAGGTTTGGTAAAGGGAAACCCAATTTACCAGAAGAGATGGTTAAAATGGAAGCCACTTCAGTCTGAAAAAGGGTAACCTAAATCGAGAGAGAAACTTTGTCGTTAGCTTTTATATTTTTCTGAGTAATATTTTAATATAATTATCATCGGGTTTGGGGGCCCAAGATCTTAGCCTAGTGCAAATTACTAAAATCCAACCCCCGGCAGCCTGATCCCAAGTACAGACTGCCTGCTGGACTCGCTGGCACTACTTGACGGCACTTCTCTTGCACGATTAACAAACATTCGGACAAATGGTACACTACAGTTACTTGATCGCAAAAATATAAGAAAGAAAAGAAGCGATCGGAAAAGAAGAAGAGGAAATGGTGCAAAGAATGCAGACACGTTGAAAAAGACCACCTTCACTCAAATCAAAAAGAAAGGGAAAGAGCCAATAAAGAACGCTAATATTAAATACAGTCTATAATTTGGGAGACAAAATTATCGCGTAAAATAGCAGAAGGAGAGTTGGACCGTTTGATAATACGACCTTTGAAGCCCATTTCTCATCCTGGCTGAAGTATGTGCGGTTGTTCGCTGTCTTCCATAAATTTAGTAGTTAATGTATCAAATAAAACAAAATTAGTCTATGGTTTGGCTTAAGAACGCTGATTTATGTAAACTCTGTGTGATTGGTGTGCGATACTGACTTTCCCTAAGTTGTGTTGCGAAAATTTATACTTAAGCTGGTATAAAGAAAAATAGTTTGTAGCCATCTCATAATTGCTAGGTGGGGTTTAGGAGTTGGTTAGTTACTTCCTTTGTGTTTAGGTTAGGTTTTGTGGTTTGGTTTGGTGTCTCTTTTGTAATCCCGTGAATACTATGAGGCTATTCAATAGGAACCATGTTCATGCTTCACTATAAGAAACCGAACACTCGGTTTCTCCATTTACTCCGTGCCGCAACCAAACTGTGCAATCCATGTCAATAATTTTCGTCCACAATTCCCCGGGGTAAGTAAATTATTACCTTTTCACTTTTGCAGAGACAACGAAGATCGTAAATCGCTAACCTAATCAAACCTTACTTAAACAGACCTTACCTAAGCTAACTTAACCTTTTTAAGGATGACTTAGGTTTGGTACGTTAGCGATTTATGATCGTCGTTGTTTCCGCAAATCATTTATTTTTGCCGAAAGTTGCTTATTTTTCGTGGTAGCTGTGATCACATAGATGTGAAGCCTAAAAACGTCAGAAAAATACATTTTATGGCCAAAAACTCGTGGTGGGGATGTTATGAAAATTTCCCTTTACTTTTGGTGTTTCTACCTCTTTTTCTTTCAGAATTAAAAAAAAATGGTAATACTTCAGATTCGTGGCGCACGGTAGATGGCGCTGTTAGTCAGCTACAATTTTGGGCTACAGCACATCTCTTATGACGTCAGACGGTAGCCTCAGATATGACCAATCACGGCGTTATATTGTTTTGGGGATTTGTAACTTTTAGTTTGTATTATTTACTAAATATCTGTGCCTCTGCTTGTTTATAGTTTTTTCTAAGTTAGGTAAGGTTTCTTGATGTCTTTTATTGTTTGTTTTTTTGTTTTCGTATATTTTGTATTGTTACGAACGATAACAGCTTCTTACTGGCAACGTCGTAGCTTATAACTATGACCCGTTTTGCAAAAAAAATTTGTAGTTATGTCGTCTGCGTGCTCTACTTGTGCTTCGTCATTATTCGAATTTGGCTTTATTTAGCATAACCGCGAAAAACTTTTAGATTATCTAGAGGCTCATAAATTAATTAAGAAAACTATAAAATGCCCAAAATGCAGTGCGAATTTACATTTTTTGGAAAATTTACTGTTTCGTTGTGATAAGTTCTATTTAAACGAAAACGGTAAACATTTTGCTGGCTATCTCGCAACCGCTCTTTTCGTGAAGAAATTTTCCAGTATCAAAGAGCGATTCCACGAATTTCTGCTAGCCATAGCAGAATTATACCCGCCCGCTTAAAGTTAGTATTGTTTGTCTTTAGGTTACGTTTTTTCTGCCAGTAAAAAGCTGCTCGTGGGGGAGTAAGCACTGCAGGGAGACCACCCTACGATGACCCTGAGTTTTAATCAATTGGGGGGGTCTGGGGGGCGCAGCCCCCCAGTATATACTCATATACCAAAAAATATTACGCCGATATTGTTCACATCTGACGCTACCGTCTGACGTCATAAGAGATATGCTGTAGCCCAAAATTGTAGCCGACTAACAGCGCCATCTACCGTGCGCCACGAATCTGAAGTGTTACCAAAAAAATTACTTATATTTACATTAAAAACAAACGAGACAGAGTAACTTAAGCCGTCATATGGCATTATAAGATGCGACGGTAAATTAGTCAGACTCTCAAACAAATACTGAAACGAACGCGCGATCGTCAGTCCGACTCGTGGCATTTCAAGCTGGCAATGTTGAAGAATTATTGCGTCTCAGCATTGGATTAAAATATTGTCTATTTATTACTTCAGAACGCGTGATAAACCTTCTATGCCATCGAAATATTACTCCTAGCACACTAGTACAATGATACGAATCAATATTACAGATTTAGTAGCCTAGAGCGTCTGTGCCGATCTTATTCAAAATTACCAGATATATTACTTGGTAATTCATTTTTATTGTTGTTCCTTAGATGATTAAATTTAGGAATTTCTGGATAATTCATATACAGCCTTGGCCATAATTATGAGGCAGGTATGAGAAGGTGGCATAATACAAAAAAACATTTGGGGTCAAACTTCAAAAAACCTACGCCGTATTTTTAGCTTTTAAAAAGTACTAATGGTCTTTTTAGGCATTTCAGTCGTCATATAGGGTTGCGTTTTGACGCAGGAAGTACATATTTTTTTAGATACTACGCATAGATGGGGTTCATTTTAAAATTAAAATAAGTCAGCCTTACCTTTGTGGCACCCAGAGTGCAAGGAAAATAGGCCTGTGGCACCCATATTGTAGGATAAATAGGTCCAGTGAGGAACCCCCAAAATGGGTTCTAAATGGATCTATAAATCCTAAGATTGAACGCACATATTAACTAATTGACTAATAGGACATAATGCAATAAGTAATAAACCATTGTAAAAATAGAGAAATACTTATAACATAACTGTTTTTTATTAAAAATGCATAACAAAGGCGAGAAAATAACTGGTTCCAACCCGGCAACACCACACACACACATACATACACAAATGAGCAGCTGTGGGACGGAAAGATACCGATGCTTGATAATTATGGAAGTCGAGCAAATACAGAGTGAGATAAGCTTTAGTCGATCGAGTTTTCGTGAATTTGTTAGAGGAAAAATAAACAGTCATCTCTTGATAGGATCTGCCAGCCCGGTCTAAGAATGTGCACAGATACTCGAGGAGCACACACACCTCTGAACTCCAACCAACGGTCGGTGGAGGGGCTAACAAGTGAGTTTCCTATCGTTAGCTCCACCCCCACTATTTGAAAATAGGTCACGCCCCTTTAAGCAGGAGAGTTATAAATAAACGAAGGCGGACATTAGTGGGAGTCAAGGGGATATCAGTTAAATCATTCAGCCGGTTAGACTAGAGTAAAGGCACCTGCCTTTCTGTTTAGTATAACTGGAATCACGGGTCCCAACTTCGCTCCTAAGTCCTGCTCAGAGACCCCAACATTATTAGAGCTTACATACCGCCTCACAGAACTCGATTTATTTCGCTTACGCCTAATAAGTTAGACGCTATTTCAAGAATAAAAAAACTATTTATCGTCGCTTTCCCCTTGAGTCTTTTCCTATAACCCCGAGGTAACCAAGGTACCCTCTGGAACCCAGCCTACACCAGAATCTACGTAAACATTTGGAGTCACAGCAACCTCTCACCCGTAGACCGGTAACATTAAGACGCGAAATAACATGGAGGCCTCTTTACCTTCTCCCACTGTGACCTGAAACCCAAAATGTTACACATTTGGCAACATTAAATTCAAACTTAATTCACACATTGGCAACCCTGGTTGCAAGCACTTAAACAGCGCTGATTTTGATTGTAGCGCTAAAACATGTTTGTCAAACGTTCGCTATTTTGGTGTCGTGTTATTTTTGCGTTTTTCGATTTTTAGGCTTTCAAATTGTGTACTACTCCTTCCTGAAGCGCATGCAAAGCGAGTCGGCGGACGAACCCCTATACATAATGGCAACCCATACCACTGCTCTATAACGGCTTCGAGTAACCAAATCCTGTGTTTTTAGTAGTAAAACCAGTACTAATGGTGTTTTTAGGCATTTCAGTCCTCATGTACCACCTTGTTTTGGCGCGGAAAGCAGTTATTTTTAAGATAGTATTAAATTAAGTCCTACTCAGAGTGCTAATATCTTTAAAAAAGTGCTTCTCGAGCCTAACCGAAGCCGTAAATGACGACTAGAATGCCTAAATTCGTCATTAGTACTGTTTTTACTACAAAGCAAACTGTGTAGGTTTTCTTAAGTTTCACCCATTTTTGTGTATATTCTATCGCTCACTAATATTTGATATCCTCCTTTTGCCTTTATAACCGCTTATATGCCTTTTTGCATATTTGATACTAAGTTGGCACAAATGGTTGGCTCAATTTTCTGCCACTCTTCAGGAATTTTGGCTGTTAATTCACTTTTGGAGGAACATTTGGGCACCCTCACTCTTGTGCCCAAGTGTGACCACAGATGTTCAATGAGAATGAGGTCTGGAGATTGAGGGAGCCATTCCATCAACGTCATCTCTTTCTTTTTAAACCGACTCTTTGAGACTCAAGATGTGTGGGATGGAGCATTGTCTTGTGGAAGATTACACCATCTGGTATGGTATCATTGAGGATTTGACCTAAGGGTGGTTGATAAAACTGGTCTAACATGATGGTGTAAGTGTTGAAATTCATTCTACCCTCACATATGAACCACAATCCTGGACCTGAAGACGACATGCAGCCCCAAGCCATTACACCGCCACCTCTAAATTTTAGTGTTGGGACAACACATATCCGATCATATTCCAACTCAGCTTCACAGGTTCCAAAAATCTGAGGAGAAATACAAATTTTACTGATCAATTTTGGTGTCCAATAATAATGTGAACAAGCGTAAAATATTGGTGGAAACTAATGTGAAGAACCAGTTTCTAATAACATTATTCTCACTGTTCGTCTTGATATCTCTTTGTTTTTTGTGCCCCAAACTCAGCAACTACATCAGAAGCGGGTTTTTTTTCCCTATCGGCCAGATATGTCGTTTTCAGCAATCTCTTCTCACGGTCTTTTGCGACCGTGACCATCATGGTTTGTGAAAGAATTGGTCTCATTGTACATTTTATTGGTTGTTTGGACACCGTTTATCGAGTATTTCAATTTTTTTCAATTTTGACTTGGGGATGATCCCTCTCTGGACAATGCAATGATTTGAGCTCTTTGGTCTTCAAGAATTTGTTTTTTCTTAGAGATTTTAAAACAAAAAATTACCACTTGTAAGTTAACAATAAGATAATAAAATAAATAGTAATAAACGTTAGTATCACACATTGAATGGCAGAAGGTCGCCCTAACCACTCCTGCACAATATGCCCATAACGCTTTAGAGCGGTTATATAAGCAATGGGAAACAAAATAATAATTATAGATAGAATATACTTGACTGTTTATTATAGTGTTTTCAATTATTGTGTGAATGAGTTTCATTCATATTCTCTATTTTTTCATACCTTCCCTATAATTTTGGCCAAGGCTGTATATGTATATGTTTAAAAACAATTGTTTTTCTCAATGTAGGCGATGTTTTTTCTTGGGAAAATTCCCCCAAAGGGATTTTTTATTTTAGGCTATCGCACTCGCATCATATTGTATTATATATATATTTTTTGTAAAATAAAATGAGGGGCTTTACCCCCCCCCCTATAATTGTGGAGGTTGCAAGCCAGCAGACCCCGCTATTTTTAAATAAACTCATAATATTGCTAATTCTAAAGCCTATCATTAGATTCAAATTCCAAAGCGATTGCCATCTGTCGTTAATCCCTTAAGTATTCTACTGCGTTGCTTGACTTCAGACATATAAGCCGCACCCCCAAATGTTATTTCAATAGATCATATTTTCTTTAAAATTGATTAACATAAAATGTCCATATAATATTTTAGTTCAGAAAATATTTACCTCAAAATTATATATAATGCACTATGATGTGATTCCAACACAGAATGTGTTCCCAAGATGGAGGCAAATCAATTTTTCGTCATAACATGGTTAAAAATTTGCCCACATTAAGTAGTGAAAGTGCTATATATATTATATCGTAGATATACTCTATCTAGCATATGAAAGAATTGAATCAAGGAAGCCCCAGGTGGACCATAAAAACATACGTGGCTATCACACACGAGGCCAAAGCACGAGAGTACGGGCCTGGAAACCACGCGAGAGGCTTCGGAACGCAGCTGTATTTACTTGTGGAGGTCTCCCCCACAGCCTTGAGGCAATCTTGCCTCCCACCTATCATCTGAAAGCATGCGAGAGTGAGGGAATTTATCAGTTATCACAAATTCCTGGCTGTAATACGCCCCCCCCCGTCACCACGTGTTTACCTTGAAAGACCCCTCTGTAGCCGGAGGCGATTTCACTCGCAACGTCCGCCAATATTTAACGTCATGTTTGACCGGAACAAGGCAGTACAGGCTCGCAATCCAGCACGAGACACATTCCCTTTTCGATTTGGCAACGCTTTAGTCTCCATGAGCACAAAAGCAAGAAGTTCTCCTGTCGGAATTCCTCCCTAGTCAATTGAACGAGAACGGCCGTTCTCGTTCACCAGCATAATTACTCCCTCGTCAAGTTATTCAGAGGAAAATCTCAACCCTCTGCAATTCTTCTCCTCAAATTGCCCCCCGTCCCTTCGCCGCCCAAGCTTTAACTTCTGCATAATGTCGACGCGTGCGGATTCCTTAATCCGGTCATCCCCCTAATGATTTATTTTTATTTGGATAAGCGGAGCCTTTTGAAGACTCAATCCGAGTTTGGTCATTTACCAGCCTTAAGCTCATTAGCTTGTCCCTTTTGCTCGACAATCAATCCCTTAAATCCATGGATAATCTTAATTTATTTTATTTGTGTAAATATTTTTTGGGGGTTGTTTTATTAAATATTATTTTTATACCTCTCTTTTTAAATAAGCCAGAACAGCATTCAGCCATAGCTAGTAATTAACGGCCAATCTGCACTCACTTTTGTTATAAGCCTGTGTACTCGGAGAACAGTATCTCTCCATTTATTCCCCCTCATTATCTTACCCAATCATCTGGCAACGGAGCCGACGTCAGGTCTCTTGGGCGTCCTTTTGCTCTATTCCTCACCACTCGGCTAATGTAATCCCCCTCCATAGATAGATATATATCGGCTATACCTCGACATAGCATTTGCGTTGTTTTTTTTTTAAATGGAAATATTTATTACAAACCGTCCACAAAATTTGAGGGTGGGCATATTCCGAAATTAACTGTAATTGCAAATGAATTCAAACCTAATGCTAGCGTTTCGAATTGTGTATACTAATAGATAATTACAAATAGTACGGTCTTTCGGGGTGCAACTCCCCTATTTAAATTTTGGTATCGAAGAAGAAGCCCCCTATTTCGATATAATCACCTTAGGTTTCAAATTCAATGCTGTTTCAAGCCGTCGTTAGGCGTTCCATTGTTCCTTGCTTATATATTCTGGTCTACCCCTTCGTGGAGGAGCTAAAAATGGAGTCATGTAATTTTCTTAAAGTGGGTGACTGTCTATTCTCAATTTACCGGAATTTTTTTCCTCTGAATTAAAATCTAGGGACATTTTATATTACTCAATTTTGAAGAAATTATGATTAATTCAATTAGTATTCGGGGGTTGTGCTTTTATAATGTATGAAGTAAAGATTTGATTCTATCGACATTTGGCAACCGCCTTTAAATTCGAACATATGCTAGGCTTCTTGAAGTGTGTATACTACAAGTTGATTACAAATAGTGGGGGGAGTCAATGCCACCATTAAAGAGGTATGAAGAGCAAAGGCCCCCTTTTCAAAAATAATAACCATAAGGTTGAAATTCAAAGGAGGTTGCCAGAAGTCATTAGGCGCTCCAATATCAAATTTGTATGCGGTTTTTCCTTAAGGAGGGTCTCAGGTTATGACTATTTATTAGCTCAATAATCATTAAATTTTCTTTCGGCAGGTGGCTAGGTATTTTATTATGACTATTTCTACCGATGCTTCGAATGTGCGAGGCTAGATATGGCGGCATTAATACTCCTTGAAGTGGATGATTGGGTATTCTAAATTTACCAAAATCCTTTTTAATAATATAATTGAATTTTTATTTAAATATGAACTTATTTGGGGGTACGGGGGTGGGGAGCAAATGTTAATGTGGTCAAAAAAACAGAAGAGGTCATTTTAACCTCTCCCTAGCTAATCTATCCTAAGTGAACAGGGCAAAAAAAATGATTTTTCGATACACTTTCGATATCTCCAAATGGGCGAACACTCGTAGCTTCTTTACTTATATCATATTTATATTTTCCACACTTGCTTTCATCGTTCTCGATAATAATCCAACTTCTACCAATTTTGGGTTGGTTTCTAAGTAAAAATTCATAACTTCTGAACACATCGACTTCCAGTCGAACCACCACTTGTGAACCGATATATAATTCCGTTTGGTAAAATAAAAAAATAAGTATTTTTTCCGATGAAAAAAACTCCGCTATTTACGAATGCATATATCGTAGATAACTGATGTGTTTACCCGTCTCTCCCCGCTCCTAAATATATTCAGCAGTATATTCAGGGGCTGAGCTGCAAGCTACTTAGCGCGTCCACCGGTGGCGGATTATAGAACTACTGTATAAGACCTTCAGCCTTATTGAGATAAAATGAGAAACAAGGTCTGCTGACGAAAATGTCTCGTGCTCTCACTTATATGGATTTGAGTTCTTATGACCTTCAAGACTTTCAATAATTCCCGGAATAATATTGTGAGGACCTTGATAATTCTATCACTCGAAAGAGAATGTAAAACAACATAAGGGTTTCAAATTTAGTAAGAATCAGCAGAATAGTTATGATATTACTAAATCAAAATAATTCCCGGGCTAACCTAGGGAGGACTTTGACAATAACAACATAAGAGTTTCAAATTTCGTTAGAATTGGCCAAGCTTGGGCTAAGTTTGGTAGAGCTTTGGTAATTATATCATTCGAAAGAGAATGAAAAACAACATAAAGGTTTCAAATTTCGTTAGAATCGGGGGAATACCTATGATGTTATTGCCATAAAAAATAATTCCTTGACTAACTTTAGGAGGACTTCCACAATTCTATCATTCGACAGAGAATGTCAAACAATATAAGAATATCAAATTTCGTTCGAATCGGCCAAATATTTACAATGTTATTACAAAGAAATGCAAAACGGGGACTGACGGACCAACCGATATAGTGAGATATGAGATGCACGCACCTAAAAACTCGAATCCTACAATTACAAAGCGAATGACCGCTGACATTAATCTGTGGGCGTTAGCCATTAATAATATCTTTTAGGGCATAAGGGCTACATTTGAACTGACGGTGTCAAAATATTAAAATTTGGAATTTCTTAAATTAGGGAAGATTCAATATATATTCTTTTCTTAAAATCATTAAGATTCTATTAGATAGTTGGCGTTTTTAACTTGGTGCATTGCTTGTTCTCCGAACCCTCCCTCCTCATATATGCGCTTATATAATGACTTCCCCCGCCCCCTAAGGTGGAATAAATAACAGTTAGTGGCTTTAAACGGAATTAAATATACACCTGCATCCTTGTTTTGCGCTTGGGGATCGGTAGAACGGAAATATTTAATCCTGGTTGAAAAGTATTTATGGCAAACACACAATTATCTTTAATCCTTTAAGCAAGGAAGAATATAGAAAGGATAAATTATTCTTATTTACATCAATTTTGATAGGATCGGTAGAATATGACGTAACTCAATATATGGTTGAGAAATACAAAAAGCTCTCTCTATTGTGATAGCTCTTTTGATATATATATATATATATATATATATATATATATATATATATATATATATATATGCCAAACTAGTTTGTAATTAAAATTTAGGATTGCTAAGCATATGGGAGTGTCATATAGACCTAACATTCCTGTCTCTAAATCTGAACACTCTTCAATCAGAAACACTCTCAAAACCTTAACCGCCCGCTCGACCCTGATTCTTTTGGTTTATTATCTTCTGCTTCCTCTTCTCTGGATTTAATAGTTCTAGAATCACTTTTCATTAAACAAGTAAACCCAGGACTTAATGATTATTCCTCCTCCCTCAAATTGTTCACTATATAGTCAAAAGAGAAACATACAACCAACCTAAATTCCCCCTCCCCCCCTCCTACATAGCTTTAATCCTGTCTCGTCCCAATCATAGTAATCAGTCGATATCCTCAGCTCCAACAAAAGAAGGTTAGTTTCTGTCGAAAAGTTCTTAGTTTCATTTTTATTCTTTGTGTTTATTTTAAATATTTGTCCCCTTTGTATCTAAATGATCTTATATATAAAAGTTTTCCCTTAGTTTCGTGTTTTTCATTCTTTTTTTTTTGCTTCATTAAACTTTCGTTTCCTAGTTTACCCGCAATTATGGATCGTTTGAATTACCTTTACCCCCTGTATTCAACTGTTTTGATCTATATTTTTCACTATCATATATTTGTATTTTTAACTTATATTGAACTGTTTGCTTTGCCTTTTGTTTTCTCTTCGGATTCCTGGTTATTTGATTTTACTTACCTTTCATTTTTTATTATTCGCACTGCACTTACATTTTTTGGGGGTATTACTTTAAAAATAAATTTCTTTAATTCCTATTGAGTTTGATTCATGTTAATTATTCATATTTGTTGTTTAATTTAGTTTCAAATTTTAAATTTTCCTCTCTTGGTTAAACTCTTATTTATCGATCGCTTTATTCCTAGCATTCAACTGCTTTTAAAATAATTTTTCAATATCATATCCTTAAATTAACTTATATTTAACTACTTGCTTATCATTCTGGTTTCATTTATGTTACCTCTCTTGTTGAGTTTTACTTATTTTTCATATTGTAACCAATATTGAATTGTGTGTGCCATTTTTGTAATTTTGTCATCTAATTCTTATAATTTCTTGTATTTTTATTAAGAGGTCAATCCGCTGAAGATGGTCATTGCTAAAGAACGAAACGTCCGGCAAATAAATGTTTAGATTGATCACATGGGTCTTCATATTTCTTATATATATATATATATATATATATATATATATATATATATATATATATATATATTATTAGGACGGTGAAAACCAAGCACGCTATTGATAAGAGCATCTTTATTAGGAACGTTTAGAGTTCCTAGCCTCATTATCAACACTAAGAAACTAAAATAGTAAAGGGTTAAAATTTCTAGTTTTCCTAAAATACTAAAATTGAATACTACGATTGAGGATAAGCTGCTTAATACAAGATTATAATTTCAATAATTTATGATACAATATAAAGATTGGAAGCAGTTTGATTTATATGTAAATTAGGTTTAAGTTTCAGGATGTAAAGTGATTATAATATTCGTAGTTCGTTGGGATGGAGGCTACGACTAAGTATTTTAAAGTTATCTATATTAATTTCAGAATTTGATGTGATCTCGTATGGGCGAGGGGGTCTGGTTTGCTTAGAATCAGCCTCGTGCGGGTCGACCTTCCCTGATGCTATTCGATCGCAAGATTCACAACTATATTTATAAATTACAGAAGAGCGACAAGGGAAGGGAATTCGGTCCTTATAGCTGAAATAAGATCAAAGCGTCGGTTTTTTTTCTTGAAGCCGCGTTGAGTGGTATAGCAGAGTACACGAGTTTAGATCTGACTAAACCTATGTACACCTTCTTTATATTTGGGTTGCTAAGGCTGTTAAAGCGAAGCAGTTTCTCTGGTTCAGTGTTAGCGTATCAAATCCTGGAGCTGACGTGTCCGCTCAAGACAGTACTGGTGAGTTTAACCCGACACCCCGTAAGGGGCTCGGTCATTTCCCTTCCTGGCCGCCGTGCTGACGGGAGTAAACTTCCCGTCTGGCCCCAGCTTAGCCTCTTATCCTTCTTTCAGGCAGCCCATATTTCTCCCCTACTTCCACACTTCCCCTACAACCTCACCCACAACTTTCTCTGGTCGGCCTCTATTTTCACATGGTAGATACTGTCCTTTTTCTCGGCCAACTAGACCGGATCGGGGCTGAGGGGGGACAAGATAATGTTCCCTAACCCCTGAGCTCCCGTTTGGGATGGTGGGTTTTCAACAACCTGCTTTATCCCCACCCGTACCTTCCTCACATCTCTTTTCCTTCTTAATTCACTATCTATTTTTTTTACGCCGTGCCTTAGGTGGAGCCGCCATGCCGACGGTTTGCCAGATCACGAGGCGGGAGGGGTGACCTAAAATAGCGGCACCTGGCTCTGTTAGCCACATACGCACTCCTCGCAGAGCGGGCCACTGCGAGGGGTGATTAGGGTTTGTTTCCCCAGAAAGATTAGAGTCCCCATGCCCAATAATGAAAATCTAACAAAAAAACATCTTCCTCTTTTCCCCTCACGATCGACGGAGCCGCTTCCGGGCAGCTCCACTGAAGAAAATGGAGGTGTCCGCCCCTGTGCCCTCGCAGGGGACCTTCCAAATCTCTTTGACCCGAGAGGAGGCTAACTCCTTTCCTTTGCCTACGGATGTAGAGACTTTCCCTCACCCTCTTGTATGGAGGTGACTTCGCGCGCCTGCCTCTTTCA
The DNA here is from genome assembly GCA_963969495.1 of Ceratothoa steindachneri. Lineage (NCBI taxonomy): Eukaryota > Metazoa > Arthropoda > Malacostraca > Isopoda > Cymothoidae > Ceratothoa > Ceratothoa steindachneri. The sequence continues at coordinate 23,517,898 of OZ018317.1, read as the reverse complement.
AGTGGCAGTCCCCCCTTTACCATCCAAAGGGACTGCGAAGAAAGCCAGCAGGCAGCCCAGAGCCGACCGCTTCCCATTTAAGCTGCTCGAGAGGGCAAACCACCTTAAGAGTTAAAGGGAAGACAGGCCCCATCGGTCATTTCCCTCAAAAGACCTGCTGGCGAGAATATTGAACCTAGTGGAGGTCAAGGCCTGTGCTTACCCATACTCGACTAGTTAAACCGCTGCCAATTAGACCTGTGATGTCCTGGGGGAATGGCCAAATGGAGCTCCCCCTCCTCCGAGATAGAGATGCTCCTCAAAGCAACCCAGCCTGAGACAGTAGGGCCTTGTATGGGGGTGAATCCGGGCTCGGCGACAAGCACCAAACTCAAGTCTGCCCCTATGCAAGTTCCTCCTACAATGGCTCGTGTCTCCAAGGCAGTACAAGTTTTGGAGGGATCTCCTCCTCCAGCTGGTATCCCTGCGACCGCGAGAACCTTCTTCATCTTGGAGAAGGAGCTTGATGAGGGCGGTCCATCCGGCCTAGAGGCTCCTGTCGGCCCAGGGAAGAAACATGTTCATTCCCCGCACTCCTCTCCTAAAAATAAAAAAACGAGAAAAAAACTTGGGGCTCCTCTCCATCGGCGAGGGCTCTGGGGACAAATGGGTCTGCTTCCACTTTGGAGAGCGACTAAGCCAAAATCAGCAGAACCGGCCTCTATGCTCACCCGGGTGGAGAGACCCTGCATAAAACCAAATGTACTAGTGCGCAGAGCGGAGCCTCGATTACATCGGCGCCCTTCTTTCAGAGACAACCCGGCATTTTCGAGCCCGCTGGCTTCGAACGCTTCCTGATTATTCGCACCACTTATGGCAACATGTTGACTAAAGTCAACATGATCCACCAGAGGAGAGATTTAGCTAGTGTGATTGGTAGAGAGCCGAATGTCACGCGTTTCTCGGAAGGGAGCCTTTTGGCGAATGGGTCGAATCACTCCGAGACGGCCATGATTAGTACCCTTAGGACACTTGATGGCACGCCTGTGAGTGTGACGCCGCACTCTACCATGAACCTCGTGAAAGTAGTTTATGTGAGGGAACTCGTGGACTACTCCATATAGACAATCATTTTACATATGGCCACACATGGGGCGGTCAAGGTCGAGCGAGTGATAAGAAAACAGTGAGGGGCCTCGAGAGACACCCCTAAAGTCTTCATTACGTTCGACTGCGACAAGTTCCCTGAGTCAGTGCGTGCCGGTTGGTATTGCTAACGCATGAAGGCATTCGTGCCACTGCCGCGGAGTTGCTATTAATGCCACCACTTCGGCCATACTAATAGCTCCTGTCGAAGGGAAATGTCGGGGTCACTCGAAATCTGTGTGTAAGTTGCTCCAAGGCCGCACACGATAAGTCCAAATCGTGTGTAGCAAAGTGTGTCAAGTGCGGAGAGACGCGCCCTGCTTCTACGAAGCGAAGCAATGTGGTGCGTATCTGCTTGAGAATGAAATCCTGGCCATTCAGGCTCAGGACCGTTTCTCAGTTCGCGAGGTTACGGACTTGGTCCTGGCGCTACCCGGCGCTACTGCGATGTCCTATGCCTCAATATTGAAAAATCAGCCTCTGCTCGTGGCCCCTCCAGGCCTACGAGTACGCTCGTTTCTGCTCCCATTCTGAAACCTTCGACGGTTTTTACCCACCCCGGACATTCCTTGGTAAAGCATGCAGCACAAAAGGTCCACACCAGGAACGGGCTAAAATCAGGGCTCCCCCATTCCCCCAGCATGACTGTTTCCCGTAAGGTAAAACTGCTACCCGCCTCCACCGAGTCCATAGGTTCACAGGAGGCAACACCCCTAAAGTTGGTCGCCAGATCATCTTTCGGGGTTACTAAAGCTACCCCCCGAAAGGAGGAAGGCAACAACGGAGCTTCGGCTCCTTCGTCCACGCCTAGTGGTTGGCTGGGTGGCTCGGAGCCTGTGGATACTCGAAAAGAAGGCCCTTGCCTCCGAAGCCGTCCCGCCCACTTAAGGTTTCGAGGCGGATGGATGAAAAGACTCGCATGGCGAGCCCAACCTCCCCCAATAAGTCTTCGAAGGCGAAAGTGCCTTCAGCGCATTGTCCGGCTAACAGCGCCCGGAGTCCTGCCTCCGGGAAGCGTACGGCCATTTTCGTGAGGGTCTTCTCTTCTAAGAATGCCACGCATCTACTTTGAGCTAGGACAGGAGGGCATATTCCTTCAATTGAATTGCCGCGGTCTCCGGGCCACCTGGGAGGAGCTGCGGAGGCTCGTCTCGTCCCGTTCCTCGTTAGCTATCTTTTAGCAGGAGACCATGGTGGGCGCATGCCCCCTGCACACCCTCCTTGGGTATAAGGGTTTTGCGACCCCACCACCACAGGATGGGGGCTGAGTGAGAGGATGCGTGATTTACTCCCGGCATGATGTCTGTTCTTTTCTTCGCTCTAGATACCCCCTCTCAGGCAGTAGCTGTGCTGCTGCATCTTGACAGAAGGTATACTGTTATTTCCGCGTAGATTCCACCGTCAGCTGACTTCGACGCGGGGGACTTGCGCCGCATCGTGGCACGGGTGCCGAGACCCTTTCACTTACTCGGAGATCTAAACGGTAGACACCACCTTCTGGAAACACTAGTCTATTAATCCCCAGGGCCAAGTCCTTGCCGACCTGATCGACGATCTTGAGATGGGTGTCCTAACTGTGGACGAGTTTTCGCATTACTGCCCCATAACAGATTGATTTTCCTGCCTCGATCTATCTCTGTGCTCTCCGGATGCATAGCCTGATTTTGATTGGGGGGTGGTCGATGATCTCCATGGTAATGATCACTTTCCCATTCAAATACTATTATCTGGGCTGCTGTCGCCCGAGATCCCACCCCGGTGGTGCTTGGAGCGGGCGCGGTGGTCTGCATTTCAGGAAATGACTGAATTCTCTATCTCAGTCGAGGAGTATAGGTTGGTTTATGAGACTGTTGAGTCCTTCGCCGGCAACCTCATCGCCGCGGGCATAACTACTATTACTCGAAGGTCTGGCAGTTTTGCACGCGAACCACTCTCGGGGTGGCCAGCCAAGGCTAAGACGGCCCTCAATCAGAAGCGTTATGCCTACATGCGCTATAACCGCCACTCGCACGATATCACTGTCGGTGAATTTCGTCAGGCTAGGTTCCGGTATATTTTGAATCACGCCCGCCGCTCTTCTTGGCGGACATACGTGTCTTTACTTAACGGGAAAGAACCCCTCTAGCAGAGGTGTGGAAGCGAGTCAAAAGGATTCGGGGAAATTTTTCGCAGGACCCCCTCCTGTTCTTCAGGAGAATGGAACCGTAATCTCGGACCCCACGTCCGTGGCGAATTCCATCGCGACCGCTTTCTCCGCATTCTCTAGCCGGGATGTTGCCCGGCCAGCATTCAATGCACGTCGTAATTTCGCTGAATGCCGCTGGCTATACTTTACCTCCAGAGGCCGAGAAGACTTCAACGACAAGTTTACTCTGAGCGAGTTGCGTTCCGCTCTTGCTTCGTGCGCGGACACTGCCCATGGTCCGAACGATGTCCCGTACGCCATGCTTCGACAGCTGTGTGAGCGAGGCATAGCTTTTGTGTTAGCTTTGTTCAACAGGATCTGGGTGGAGGATCTCTTCCTGGGTTCTTGGCGAATCTCTACTGTGCTCGCTTTTCGCAAACCAGGGAGAGATCACAACACTCCGACCGGTATCCGCCCAAACTCTCAACACTCTTGCGTGTGTTAATTGATGGAGAAATTGGTAAATGTTAGATTAGACTTTTTTCATGGACAGAGGAGGACATCTGTCTTCTGCACAGTGCGGCTTCCACAAGTTCCACTCTACGTCTTATGCTCTTCTCCGACTAGAAAATGCCGTCTGCGAGGCTTTCTTTCGTAGACAGCACTACCCCACAGTGTTTTTATATATGGAGAAGGCCTATGATACCGCATGGAGATACGGTATCTTGGAAACTCTCCACATGATGGAGGCGAGGGGACGCCTCCCAATGTTTATATCTGAATTTTTGCGAGATCGCCAATTCCGCGTAAGGTCGGGGGTAGCCCTCTCCTGCTTAATGGAGCAGGAAGAGGATGTCCTGCAGGGAAGTCTCCTCAGTGTCATACTCTTTGCCCTGAGCATCAAGGGCATCACCTCGGTGCTGCTGGAAGATGTTCTCGCTACGCTCTACGTGGACGACCTTTCTATCTTTTTTGGGGCGGGGACAGATGCCAACTCTGGAGCGTCCACTCCAACAGGCATTAAACTGCGTTCCTCACTATGCCGAAGCGCACAAGTTTCGGTTTTCCTTGGCCAAAACTAAGATGGTGCACTTCTGCCGCCATCTACGGCTTCACCCTGACCCAAATTTGTTTCTTACTGGGGTATGTCTGGAAGTGGTTGAATTGGACCGTTTCCTTGGTCTTGTTTTTGGACCGACACCTCACCTAGGAGGCTCATATCCACAGCCTTAGGGTTGATTGTACCCACGCAATGGATATTCTCCGTTCCGTGACTTCCAGCGCTTGAGGCGCTCATAGGATTACCTCCTTACTTTTTATCGATCCTTTGTTCGTTCGAAGATCGACTACGGATGCGAGTTTAATTCAGCCGTAGCTGAGAGTGTATTGCGGAAAGTGGACTTGATCTTCCACACCGGCCTTCGCCTTGCGACCGGTGCCTTCCACACTTCCCTCATTGATAGCCTACTAGTCGATGCTGGGGATATGCTACTCGCCTACGCCATGTACAGTGCCTTATTAGCCATTTCGCGCGAGCCCGGTGCCTCCCTCAGTCGCCAACAGCTCTCGCTGCATCGCAGTGGTACCACAAAATCTTTGTAAAAAAAACTGCCGCCTCCGAGCTCTGTATAATGCGATCTGGTCATGTCTTGAGGCTATCAAAGCCCTCTCTGTATATTCGGGACTCGCAATAACTTCTTGACGTACAAGGTATATTCTATTTCAATATTGCAAATCTTACAATCTCAGCCACTCTTATTAAAAGTTTATTATAAGTCAAGTACAATCTAATAGAATATTTGAGTGGCTCTTTGTTTGCAATAGACTGATATATCAAATACGTCTTTATGAAAGTTAATTTAAGTAAAGTAAATCTTGTAAAATTTATCAGAGTGGCCTTTCGCAAATTAGAATCAACAATTTGCTAAGGAAGAGAAAAAAAAAACATTTTATACAAACATGAAAATCAAATATATAAAAGAAAAAAAAACCCAAAACATTCCCGTTCATACGCACATTCTTATAGAGGGAGGGAGAGAGTATTGGCAAAGGGTTGGGAGAATTGCCCTTCACACGCTCTTACATTTGCTCCACCACAAAGCCTCTGCTCCCAAAGCTTCTACAGCGCCAAGAACATTGCGTTCGACCTTTTTAGAGCACACCTCTTGTCACGCTAAAACCGTGCCAGCGTATACGGATGACTCTAATTCTCAAGAGGGGTTCGGTTTCCACGCCGTATCCCTTCTGTTTGAAGCCAGCGGGGCTCTGCCAGGCGATGCGTCTGTCTTCTCGGCCGAGCTAGTGGCAAAACACCACTCGGTACGGAAGATTACGCGACGTGCCCAGTTCGGAAACCGGATTGTGATCTATAGCGGCTCACAATGCGCCCTGAGTGCTATCGGGGGCATTGGAATCTCCGCATCACCAGGTTTGCAATATCCGTGACGTTACTGCTTTAGGCAAGCCGAGCGGAAATCGAGATTACCTTCTGCTGGGTTCCTGGACATGTAGAAATTGCGGCGAATGAGCGCGCCGATGAGGGCGCCAAAGAGTCCGCGAGGTCTCTGCGACCGGACCAGCATTTTGCTCTTCCTCACACCGACTACATGGCAGGAATATTGGCAGCTCTCCGGGCTGCTTGGCAAAGATGATGGGCGACGGTCGAAGGGAATTAAAAGTTGCGTGCCACCGCGCTACGAATGTTTCCATGAACCTACCCCCCCCCCCCCAATGCCGCGAATCTTTAGGTTGCTTTCTGTCGTCTCCGAATTGGAGACTCTCGCTGGACGCACCGCCATTTGATGGAGTGCTCGCCAGCGCCCTACTGTGACGACTGCGTTTTCCACCAGACTGTTCGGCAAATTGTTGTTGAATGGCCCAGTCTGGGCCATCTGTCCCAGTCTGGGTTTATCTGTCCCAGTACCAGGATGGGACGAGTTGCTACTGCCTGTCCCTTGTACTTAGGAAGAGTTCGTTCCCATTGACTTGTGGCCTTATAGACCTTTTCGGGGGAGGGGGCGGCCTTCTCCAGTTTATTTGACTAGGTGGGGTTTCTTGTTGTTTTCTCAGTAGGTTGCACGTCCCTGCGCCGGGGGAATGAGGAACTACCCCCGACGTTTGAGCCTGCTTCCTGTTGCCTTTTTTTCTTTTTGCTTTTTTGGGGGGGGTTATTCTAAAGTATCCTAGTACTAGGCTGTGGTGGTGAGTATTGCGACTTGTGCCCAAGTAAGCAGTTGCCAGATGGGCTCCTAAATTTTTTTAAAAAATTACCCGAGAACGAACACGTGGGTGAGGATTCGATTTTGGTGTTTTCAAGATTGAGAGGGAGGAAACGATGTCTCCCAATCGCGGCTACCGAGAATTTTTTATACTTTGTTCTGTATCTTCCAGTATTTCTCGAACCTAGAGATTCTTTCGGCTTCAGTGGTCGTGGCTCTTTCCTCCAAACCACGAATTGAGTGACATCGTCCACGTATCGGATCTTAAAGATTCTTCTATCGATCTATTTAGGGATGTCTCTCATACAGATGGTGAAGAGAGTGGACTAAAGCATTCTCTTTGAAGGACATCGGACAAGAGGCGGAAGGCTATCCCTGTATGCTTTTCGAAAGCAATGACACAAGATTTTGGGGGAGTGTGGTGTAATTCTTAGTCGTGAGAGTTCGTATCCCTGCGGGATTTGTCCTCTGAATATTAAGGGTTCTTCTATCGATCGGTTTAGGGATGTCTCTAATAAAGATGGTGAATGGGGAAAGAGAGTTGGGCTAAGGCATTCTCCTTCAGCGACATTGTACGAGAGCTTGAAGGCTTCCCCTGTATGCTTCTTGAAGGCAATGAAGGCTCGTCTCTTAGTCAAGTGGGGTGTTAGTCTCAATTGCGAGATTTTGTATTTCAGGCCGTCGATCCAGACTTTATCGAATGTCCTCTTTACATCTCTGCAAACAACGACGATTCAGCACCCCTAATCCGCGCCGTTGCCGCATGATGAAGCATGTGGGCTATGGCTGTCTGCGTGCCTCTGTGTCTCCTGAATACATGCTGTTTCTCGTTCAACAGAGTGTTTTGACAGGTATTTTGTTTGTCTACTGTTGAAAATATTCGCAAAAACCTTCCCAATGGTTTCTAGGAATGAGATAGGTCTGAAATTGATGATCTGGTTCGCTGGTTTCCCAGGTTTCTGGATGAAAATCACTTTTGAAGTTTTCAGGCCATCCGGGAAATGTCCCATTGCCAGGGACGAATTGAGCAGGTTCAGCAGTCTAGTCCGGAGACTTTTGGGTGCCTCTTTCACGTGCCTGATAGTGATTTGGTTGAGGTCTGGGGCTTTGTGCCTAAATGAGGTGATCACCTCACACAATACCGCACTGGTGATGGAGTTCTGCTGCTTTTGGTTGCCATGGAGACGGTGGAGGTCCGAGGTTCCATAAGTATCGAATCTACCCTCTTTCCTATCCATGTATTCGAGAATCTGGTCCTCGAAGCCTGGGTCAAAGTTTTCCCCCCCTTGCGATTGAGCCAAGCGTTCATGAGTGTCCCTTTTTTCATTTGAGTGTTTCTCATATTGACTTAGGATTCCTGTCAGTATCTAATTTTTCAATTAGATGGATGCATTTCTCCCTCAAGTTGTGAGCTAGCGCGCTGTTCAGCTGTCTCTTGAGGTGTTAAAAGAGATGTTGAACATGGACCTTGTCTAGCTCATCTGAGGAATGCGGTTGTAGACAGCAGTGAAGTGCTGTTGAAGCACTACTATATCTTGTGTAGGAGTTGTTGGCAGTATACATTTGAGAGAGATTGTTGAGATAGCTATTGCATCCTCTTTGTAAATGCAGGCGTTGATAGCACTAAGCTCATCGTCGAAGTCTTCCTCGGATACGCCTTCCTGATCAGTGAGATCCAGTGAAAAGGTTCTCCCCTATGCTTCCCAGTCGACTTACGAGAAGTCTTTCCAGGAAGCAACTGGAACTGGTATATGAGCTGCTGCTATGGCTATCAACTTAGTGATGTGATCACTAGGCGTCAGTGGTCCTGGTCTGACAAGCTCCCTTCTGGTGGAAGAGGAAGTGTGGATTTGTGAAAACGACATCTAGCTTGGTGGTCGACCCTGGGTATAGGAATGTATGAAAGTCTGGAGCGATGCGTACTGCGATATCTCTTCTTATCAAAAGGTCAAATTCCTGCCTCCAGTGTTAGCCCATGCATAGCCAGCTGCTCTGTTCCTAGCCTTCAGGTACCCGGCGAATATTACTGGGTGCTCTTTCTTGAATTGGGAAAAAAAGTCATGAATGGGTATGTAAGGACGGCGGGGAGATTGGTATCCCACGCCCATCTCGATATATCCCAGAAAGCATCTCAGAGTAATCGACAAATCCATTCGTCCATTGGGTTCACTAGTCTGAACTAATGATCTTTCTTGACTGCTATCATTACTCCGTCAAATCTCTCTCAGGTGACGTTATTTTGGATAACGTTGTACCAAAATATCTTCTGCTTGTCTTCGACCCTAATTCAAGTTTCTGACAGCAGACGAATGTTTGGGTCTTATTCTCTGTAAACGTTGCACAGCTGGTGTTTGTGCAACTGCCACCTCTGCACGTTATGTGCTAGAATTCTGAGCCTATTTCTAGCTCCGACTTTATGTGCTGCTTGAGGACTTCTGGCTGTAAAGCTTGCCCGAGCGAAGCTTTTTGTATAGGGATGTCTCGTAGAGCTTGAGGTTGTCTTCGTACAGCTTTACTCGGTTCTTCAGTATGGCTGCCTTGACCGACTATTCTTTTACGAGTGAGTCGTAGCACCACTTTAAGGGGCCTCTTCTCACTCCTCTAGCCACCTCCTCGAGGGATATCTGTCTCTTTTGTGTGGTGTGAGAGTTAAGGACGATGGTGAAGTTGAGATCCCTGCCATCTATTCCTCGTTTCTCCTGATGTGGTGGCTGCACAGCACCCTCCTCTTGCTTCCGGGACTCCTCTTTGGTACTCTTCTTCATTTTATTTTGTCCTGAGCGAGGCAGGCAGGGATGCATGGTTGACTCCAGGCCCTTTTCCCGTCGCTCTTGGTTCCTCAACCTGGGTTTTTGTTATTTGTGATGGCGTGGTCGATACTGCCGGTGTTCCCTTGGAGCACGTTACCGAAAAAACTTCGGCGGACTGCGGGTTGTCCGAAAACTTTATTGGTTCCAGACCATTCGCAGATATCATCTTGTTTATTTCGGCATTAAATGAGCCTGGGAAGGCCAGTTTCATTACGTGTGCATGCACAATGCAAGCGATTATTTTAGGTAGAGTCGCATCGTCGAGCTGCAGAACACTTTGGGGTTGGGACGGTTTTACGTTGGTTTGTGGTGGAGTCTTGGCGGCTGCTGCGTAGGAGGTGCTTGACCTGTCAGCCACGTCAGGTGACATGCCCAAATTCTTTAACCCGAAAGTTTATAGCTGTCGTAGAATTCTTTCTGATAAAAACCCTACTTACCTGACACCACTTTTATTTAGTGTCGTAGAATGCCTTCCCTTTTTTTGTTCTATTCTAAGAGTGCTAAGAGTGTCTAATATATATTGATATTATAAGAATATCTTAAAGAACAGAGCCGTTACCAAACACGTAAGAATATAAAAGAAACGCCCACTAATTCACAAAATAAACTTATATTTTATCTTTAACCATTGAATACACGACCTTTATACATTAACTACAGCAATACTCTCAATATTATTATAAACAAGAATTAATTAAATTAGTTTACCCTCCAAAATTTGGTTAACGTTCTCTACACAAAACAATAATATAAGAATTAGGCTTACGGACTCATGTGGAGTTTAAAGGGCCTCAGAAATGTTATTAACTCACGATGCGAGCCGTGTGTCCAATTGTAGATGGGCGAAATTCCACGGTCGTTTTGGCGAGGGGTAGCAGCTGGGAGGTCCACACGTTCTTCCGGGGGGGGGGAAGGGTTCTTCAAGGACGAGAACCAATACGGTGCTTTATGTAACACCTAGGCAGTCGTGGTCTCTCTGGCGAAAGTGAGTCGAACTTGTTTCTTAAATCAAGTTAACTTGGAGTGCGGTGTGATCACCGAGTAACGAGCTCGAGGAGGAGCTTTTCTCCTTCGTTACTTATTTCCTTATGGACGAGGACTGAACTCGGGTAGGGTCTTCTTCACGGGGGAGGATAACGGAGGGGGATTTCTCTGGCGAAAATAATTTGAACTTGGTTCCTTACCAAGTCAACTTAAGAGTTCGGTGTGGCCACCGAATAACGGGCTCGAGGAGGAGCCTTTTCCTTCTTCTTCTTAATTCCTCAAGGACGAGGAATACCCCTGGTGTTTAAGGTGCACCAAGATATGAGGAGTCTCTCTGGCGACAGTAAGTCGAACTTACCAAAGTTCACTTATCGTTTGGTTTGATAACCAGGGACTTAGCTCAAGGATGAGCTTTTTCTTAGCCCCTTAAGGTAGGTAGCCCTGCCTCTCTTGCAGGGTACTTCTTGGTCTGGCGACCCAAGTAAACTACCTCTCTAGTCTCGGTAGTTCGGTTTGATCCGAAGACTTCGTCACCTAGAGGCTGACGTATACTACCTCGATCTTTCCTCAGAGTTCCTCATTTATACCTCGCACCCCCACTGGGGGAGTGGTAAGGGGGAGAGGGGCTTGAGGACGGCCCCAGGAGAGTTCTTTTTCCCAACGGTCTTTCCCACGAAGTCAAACATCGGCTCCTCGTTAGCCATCGAGATTGGGAGAAACCCGTCTCCAATTTCTTGTTCAACGTGAAACTGGATCTCACTCTCCTGGGGGAGATCTTACCTTTTTGACCTTTAGGGTCTTTCATGGCACCAAGTTGTGCCACGTTGTGGTTACGCTTTTGAGTCGCCGATGCCTGGGGCGGATGTCCTTGCGGTAACCGCCTTGGGACTGCATCACGAGTGAACGGGATGGGGGGGGGGGAAGTGACCATTCCCCTACACACCTCCCACCGAAGAACTTAATGCAAAGCGGGGGATGCTTCCGGGAACTCAAAACAACTTACTTAACCTAGTCAAGCTTAGCAAAGTTGTATTTCTTTGAGCCCTCTCTTACATTAAGTTTCCTTACACATGAGCGCCCACGCACGCGTTTACACAGGCAATGTGTCGAGCTAGATCTACTCGCAATACAATTTTACCTAGAAAATTAAAAAAACTTAATTCATCGATTACCCACAAAAAAACAAAAAAAAAACAAGCTACTTCATTACCTTTGTAAGTTTTTGAGAACTTAAATCCTACCGATAAATATTAACACGAACAACAAATGAAAACATGGTTTCACGCTCATTAGGTACTGAAATAACCCTCAATGGTTTTTCGTCTCCGCCTATAGAGCAGCTGTCCTTCATCGGCTCCTTTGAGGTAGCTAATACTAAAATGGTGCTCTAAGACCAGTACTTTACCGCGCCTGAGTCGGCCGTTCGGGTTATTGAGTCTACCCCAGTATGTTCCTAAATGGTAGCGGTATTTCAACCTACTCGATTTACCCATATTATGGTACTTGACTACCTTTAAACTGAACATTATGGCTAGAGCGGCCTGTTGTAGCGGGGCATAATTGATGGGAGCGTAGGTCCCATAGCTCTCCTTTAACCAGGTACACGGGAAGATCGTGTCTGGGTTCGATTTTGGGGGATCGAGAAAATTTTTCCGTGGGAGGTCGTTAATGGGCTTGGCGCTCACTACGACTTGGCGATTCAGCGGTAACTCCGTGGACGTTCCCTTCGGGGAGGAGACTACTAGGGGTAGGGGATACTCATCCGCGTCTACCATTTGATTAGTCTTACCTGGGTGTATCGCAATAGAACCTCTTTCCTCCTTCCTTGTCAACTCATTTGACTCACTTCTCTTAGTAGGTAGTTCCTCAGGTACACCAGCTCGTACCTCTACTCTACCTTCTTCTTCCCTGATAACCCCATTTGGCTGGGTTCTCCTCGTAGGTTCTTCCTTAGGTACTCCTGCTGGTACCTCATTCCTACTTCCTATTTCTTCCATCGTGACCCCATTTGGCTGGGTTTCCCTCGATGGTCCTTTCTTAGGTCCAGGCCGGGCTACAACTCCCTCGGCCTCTATGAGATTCTCGATAGGTGCTCTTTCGAGTGCGAGCAATCTTTCCTTTTCTTCTCTCTCTTCTCTTTCCGCTTGAGCACGTTTTTTTCCCTCTTCATTCTACTTTCATCTATTTCTTTTTTAATCTTTATTCTTCTCTCTTTCGACTCTTTTTCCCTCTTCATTCTCCTTTCCTCGGCTTCTTGTTCTGCTTTCGCTATTTCGTTTTCCAGTCGAGTTCTTCTTTCTTCATCTTCCAGCTTTATCTTTAGTCTTCTTTCTTCATCTTCCATTTCTATCCTTATTCTGAATTGCTGTGCTTCTCTTTTCAACAGTATTATTTTTTCGCTTGTTTTACTTCCTCTCAGCATTCTTCTTTCCTCTGTTTCTATTTTCCACTGTATTCGGGATTCTTCACTTTTCCGGTTCATCCGTATTTCTATATTTTCCCTTTTTCTATCAAACTCTATTATTTCTTCTTCTTCTTCTCTTTGTATTCTCAATTCTTCAAAGATGTAGACATCCATATCCTTGCCTTCAAATCCCAGAATTTTGGCTTGTTGGTAAAATCTTTCGACCGGATCAAATTTGTGTTGGTCCGTCGATTTTTCCTTTCTGTATTTTCAGATAATTATGCCGCCACTCACCAGGTAGCGCTCAGGATAACTTACCCTTAATCCCACTACTATGCTGATTGAAATACCACTCCCGACAACAAATTTACGACTTGACCTACCAATTACCTTTAGATTGTTACCACCCCTAACTCTACCAACTTTCCTCTCGTCAATTATTCTCTTGTTCCTGATATTCCTTTACGTGTTAGCTCATTCTAAATTAGACACTGCTGGGTTCTTTCTAATAACAACCCCACACCTGACACCACTTTAATTATGTCGTAGAATTCTTTCTGATAAAAACCCTACTTACCTGACACCACTTTTATTTAGTGTCGTAGAATGCCCCCTCTTTTTTTGTTCTATTCTAAGAGTGCTAAGAGTGTCTAATATATATTGATATTATAAGAATATCCTAAAGAACAGAGCCGTTACCAAACACGTAAGGATATAAAAGAAACGCCCACTAATTCACAAAATAAACTTATATTTTATCTTTAACCATTGAATACACGACCTTTATACATTAACTACAGCAATACTCTAAAAATTTTATAAACAAGAATTAATTAAATTAGTTTACCCTTCAAAATTTGGTTAACGTTCTCTACACAAAACAATAATATAAGAATTAGGCTTACGGACTCATGTGGAGTTTAAAGGGCCTCAGAAATGTTATTGACTCACGACGCGAGCCGTGTGTCCAGTTGTAGATGGGCGAAATTCCACAGTCGTTTTGGCGAGGGTAGCAGCTGGGAGGTCCACACGTTCTTCCGGGGGGGGGAAGGGTTCTTCAAGGACGAGAACCAATACGGTGCTTTATGTAACACCTAGGCAGTCGTGGTCTCTCTGGCGAAAGTGAGTCGAACTTGTTTCTTAAATCAAGTTAACTTGGAGTGCGGTGTGATCACCGAGTAACGAGCTCGAGGAGGAGCTTTTCTCCTTCGTTACTTATTTCCTTATGGACGAGGACTGAACTCGGGTAGGGTCTTCGTCACGGGCGAGGATAACGGAGGGGGATTTCTCTGGCGAGAATAATTTGAACTTGGTTCCTTACCAAGTCAACTTAAGAGTTCGGTGTGGCCACCGAATAACGGGCTCGAGGGGGAGCCTTTTCCTTCTTCTTCTTAATTCCTCAAGGACGAGGAATACCCCTGGTGTTTAAGGTGCACCAGGATATGAGGAGTCTCTCTGGCGACAGTAAGTCGAACTTACCAAAGTTCACTTATCGTTTGGTTTGATAACCAGGGACTTAGCTCAAGGATGAGCTTTTTCTTAGCCCCTTAAGGTAGGTAGCCCTGCCTCTCTTGCAGGGTACTTCTTGGTCTGGCGACCTAAGTAAACTACCTCTCTAGTCTCGGTAGTTCGGTTTGATCCGAAGACTTCGTCACCTAGAGACTGACGTATACTACCACTTCTTCTTTTCTTAATTCCTCAAGGACGAGGAATACCCCTGGTGTTTAAGGTGCACCAGGATATGAGGAGTCTCTCTGGCGACAGTAAGTTGAACTTACCAAAGTTCACTTATCGTTTGGTTTGATAACCAGGGACTTAGCTTAAGGATGAGCTTTTTCTTAGCCCCTTAAGGTAGGTAGCCCTGCCTCTCTTGCAGGGTACTTCTTGGTCTGGCGACCCAAGTAAACTACCTCTCTAGTCTCGGTAGTTCGGTTTGATCCGAAGACTTCGTCACCTAGAGACTGACGTATACTACCTCGATCTTTCCTCAGAGTTCCTCATTTATACCTCGCACCCCCACTGGGGGAGTGGTAAGGGGGAGAGGGGCTTGAGGACGGCCCCAGGAGAGTTCTTTTTCCCAACGGTCTTTCCCACGAAGTCAAACATCGGCTCCTCGTTAGCCATCGAGATTGGGAGAAACCCGTCTCCAATTTCTTGTTCAACGTGAAACTGGATCTCACTCTCCTGGGGGAGATCTTACCTTTTTGACCTTTAGGGTCTTTCATGGCACCAAGTTGTGCCACGTTGTGGTTACGCTTTTGAGTCGCCGATGCCTGGGGCGGATGTCCTTGCGGTAACCGCCTTGGGACTGCATCACGAGTGAACGGGATGGGGGGGGGGGGAAGTGACCATTCCCCTACAATAGCCAAGGATAGAAGATGAGTTGACTTAAAACGAAAAAACTTTATTTACAAATGTTTGATAAATGAATCGACTTGAAAATGCCGATATATTCCAAGACTAAATTTCAACTTCGATAGGTCGAGCTAAGGAATGGCTCTTTTGGACATATAAAAATATTTAGAGTATGGAAGACACGAACAAATATGTACACAAAAATAACGCACGTATGATATTCCTATCTATGAGACCACGGAAAAAGAAGGTTGAGCCACAGAGGGAAGCACTCACCGGTAACGTAACTACAATGTACCTACGCGTACAAAAATAAAGGGGCACTCACGACCACCAATATCAGGCCTGGTATGGACCACACAATAACAAGGACACCACACACGGTTGTCCTACCAAAGATGCACGAGAGGCACAACACTCGCGGTAAACCCGCACAAAAATGCAAAGGAGGTAAAACTCTGCCGGTTGTCTTACACTAAGTCAATCAATCACAATAAACTTAACTCAGGGTGACCTTAACTCACGGTAACCTTAACTCACGGTAACCTTAGCACACGGTAAGCTTAACTCACGGTAACCCTAACTCACGATAGCCTTAAATCAGGATGGCCCTAAATTGCAATAGCCTTAAATAGCAATAGCCTTCCGAGACGCACGAAACCGGAAAATAAGTACACGAAATCCACTCTGCTCCCGAACACAACTTTCCTCTGCAAGCCCCAAAAAATGGTCTGTCTTCTGTGAAGAATGAAGGGCTCGACATTGAATTCCACGGAACACTACAAATACGGATCATTCAAAATCCAAATGCTACATCCACATACAATGAAAATTCTTTACTCCAGACATCAAATGCTTTCTTTCATGACAAAACCGCAATAATCTTAATCCACTTTAATATTCAATAAAATAATTAGGAGGGAAATTGGCCGATCAAAGCGAACGAAAATTCTAGAATTCCTTTGGATGACGTGCCAGCCTCAATTAAGCGAACGTAGGTCCCACGATTTCACGTCACAGCCCTCGTCAGAAAATAAAGGCAAATTATCAGATATTACGTGTGTGACAGTCGGCAACCTCAAACCATTCGTATTTTCTTTCTATTTACGATTTTATGTCTTCTGTCGACCATTATCCTACCCACGGATCATCTCGCCTGCTAAAATAGTCTTCCTTGCCTCTAGAGCTGGGAAATGTTTGGGCTCTAGACCAACGGTACCTAGTTCTTTTGTGTCGGTTGTTGAGGTCAGTTTCCCCAGATGTGCTTGTGTGTAGCAGATCACGGTGTAGCCCCTGGAGACTTCGATTAGTCTTTTGAGTCTGATCGGCAGTTTCCAGGATATCATCATAAAGACCTTCTTGATGGGCCTCAATGGGAGCCAAACGTCCAGGGACTCCCATGCTCCTTTTATTGCGGGGACATCCTTCCATTGGTGAGGGGGTTCCCCACTCGGATTCCGCTTGAAAGCTCACCCCTTCCCTACAGGCTAGATAGAAACAAGAGGAATCTCCAATCAGTCTATCTCAGCCTGTTTAGTCCCCGTCAGAGTCGTCAGAAACAGGGGGTATCTTTAATCAGTCCGAGGACCGTTTGAGAAGGTTCCTTGGGATAGGGCTGACTGAGCCCCTGGGCTTCGGTTTCTTCCCCTCCCTTAAGCCAAGCAGAAACGGGAGAAATCTCCAATCACTCAGACTGTACTTGTTGGCACCTCCCAACGAGCGACAGAAAAAGAAGGTATCTCCAATCAGTTCGCCCCTACGCAACAGCTAGTTTGGGAAGAGGCAGCAGCACCGCCTTCCCTGTCTCCTTCAGCAAGCTTGGAAATCTGTTCCCGTGGGGGGTAAAATTCTTCAATTTTCCTTTTTTTCGGGCCTTCGTCGATAGGATGGTGGATTCAGTGCTTGTTGGGGGCGGGGGGAGTGTTGGTGGGGCTCGTAGGGTGGCGCCTGAAGTGTGCCATTGGTGGCTCCATGTAGTGCTCAGGAGGTGCTCACAGAATGCTTTAATCAGCTACTCGCTGTGTCTGTTTTCACTTTAGTGGGGTTAGGGGTAGGCCCCCTGTGCTGGTTCCCCGGGTTGAGACAACATCTTTGTGTATTATGGATTATATGAACTCTGTTTCGACTCTTCTTACACGGTTTGGCCGGGCTCTTTCACTTTTCCTTACCTCCTTAACTGGATAAAGTTTTCTTTTGTTGAAGACGACGACGATCCGATCACCCGATCGACCACCACGAATTTAGTTTTCGTTCTTTGATGCCTTTGATAGTTCGGAATCAGTACGGTTCACTTTTCTTTTAGCAGACAAGAAGCAATACTCGTTCCAAGTGCGTGCGTTGTGAGTTCCGATTTGGGCCCATCTCTATTGAGAAGAACCTCCAGAAACCTAATGCGGTGACGATACGAGTTTTTTTTCAGGATGGTAGTGCTTTCAACAAGAATATTCTGGAGGGTCTTCACATCAAAGAGATGGCCTAAACTGAAATACAGTGCGTTGGATAGGAGCGTGTATTGCATATTTTCTGCTTAAAAAAGTGAACCATGCTCTGATGTGAGGACAATCAAAGTCGCCGAAATTGTCGTTCATTGTTGGGGTCAGTGTTGACCGTGAGATGCAGGGATGGTGAAATCTTAATTACCGTCATAGAGAACGCCCCCAAAAGTAACCGCTTTGCAATCGTCGGTGCCGCTCTCGGGCACCTTCACACAAGAAAAGGAGGTAACTTTTGCTTGCTAATGGGTTCCTCTACCAGTCTTCTATCGGAGAGTAGGCTTACTCTTATCTTAGGCATACGGGTGTAGTTCTTCCTTTAGTCCACAAGGGACTGCGAAGAGAGCAAACAGGTGGCCCAAAATTGGCCAATCACGGTGGGACAGCTCGATAAAGCAACCCTCTTAGGGAACCAAGAGATATCAGGGACAATTGGTCCATGACCCTTAACGTCCTGCAGTCCTGCATCTCCAGTTTACAGGGGTCTGCGTACTTGCCCCATTCTCTTCCCTGACAGATGCCGGTCCGCTGGCTATAGAAATGATAAAAGAAACCTCGAATGGGATCCTTGATGTCTGGGGGAGAGGGGGCAGAAGGAGTTCCCTCCTGAGCTGGACATAATCCTAGAAGTGAACCAGCCCGACACCTTAAAGGCAGAATCTTCTATGGGCTAGAACTTGCCCTCAGTGCCAAGCACTGAACCTGAGTACTTCCCTGTACAAGCTGTTTCTCAGATGGCTTGGACCTCTGGGGACTCAAACGGAGAGGAGGGACCACCTTCTCCCGCTAGTGCCCCTTTGACATCCAAGACGTTCTCCATTTTAACGAATGATGTTACTGAGGCCGGTCCATCCGTCACATGTGCTCCTTTCCACGGTGGAAAGAAGCCGGTTCATTCCCGCCGTACTCCCACCAAAGAAAAAGACTAAGAAGACAAAATGTTCCTCTCTTTCCGACGGAGCTCCGGAGACGGATGGGTCCCCTGCAGTTTCTGCAAACGACCATACCAAGATCGGCACACCCAGCCCAAGGCTCTCCTGGGTGGGGGGGGCAGAGAAATTTAAATGTCTCTAATACGGCAAACGAACCCTTGATTATGTACTGGCCCTACATTTAGAGAATACCTGTGATATCCGAGCCCGCTGGCTTCAAACACTTCCTGGTTATTCGCTCTAGGGATGGCAGCATGTTGAGCTAGGTCAATGTGCCTCAAAAAAGTATTTTTTCTGAATTTTTGCGAGATATTCACTACCGTGTACTGGTGAGGGGAGCCATCTATGGCCTAATCGAGCAGAAAAAGGATGTCCCGGACGGAAGTGTACTCTGTGTTACACTTTGCAATAATCATTAACTGAATCACCTAGGTGATCCTGGAAGATATTCTCGCTACGCTGGACTTTGACGACCTTTCCTTCTCCTTTGGTGCCATCCCCCCTCATGCCAACTCTAGAGCTTCGACACCAAGTAATTGAACCGCGTCTCTCGCTATGCCGAACCAAACATGTTTCAGTTTTCCTTGGCTAAGAATAAAGTAGTGCACTTCTGCCGCCATTAACAGCTCCACCCTAAGCTGGGATTGTTTCTAAATGGAGTTCGCTTGAAAGTGGTGTAATCCATCCGATTCTGTGGTCTTGTTTTTGGCAGAAACCTCACCTTGAGAGCTCAAATCCGCAGCCATAGACGTTCTTCTCTCTGTGACTTTCACCACTTGGGGTGCTAATCAGGCTACTGCTTTACTTTTCTATCGATCCTTGTTCGTTCGAAACTCGAATACAGTTGTGAAATTTATGCATTCGCTTCTGATCTTGTATTGCGGAAGGTGTACTTTATCCACCGCACCAGCCTCCGGCTTGCGACCGATGTCCTCTGCAAGTCCCCCATTGAGAACCTACTTGTCGATGTTGGGGAGATGAAACTCGCTCGGCGCTTGGACAGTGCACTATTTCCCTGTTTGCGCGAGCCATGCGCTTCCCTCAGTTGACAGCAGCTCTCCCTGCTTCCGCAGCCGATCTCGAAGTTGCCTATCCAGCTGAGAGATGCCATTTATAAGCCCTTTGGTTTTAGGACTAGGAAACTCACCCGAGAATTTACTATAGCTCTCGGGCCGGTGGCGCCCCTAGTTTGGCCTAGGATGACCCGCTAGAGGGTATTATCTTTGACCATTTGTCTCACGCCATGTTCCTATATCTTCTAAAGCGACGGGAGCATTGCATTAGGCCTTTTGGGACCACGCTTTTAGTCACGCTCGATCCGTGCCAGTCATAACGGATGGCTCTAAGTCGCATGAAGGTGTCGGTTCCTACGAAGTATTTTCTTTATTTGAAGTCGGCGTTGCTCTGCCAGGCGCTGCGTCTGGCTTCGTGGCAGAATAGGTTGAAATACACCGCTCGGTACCTGAGATAACGTGTCATGCATGGTTTGGAGACAGGATTGTAATGTATAGCGCCTTGCAAAGCGCACTGAGTGCTCTCAGGGCAGTGGAATCACAGCATCCTCTGGCTCGCGGTATCCGTGAAGTCTTGCTTTCTGTCAGTACAGCGGATGTCGAGATTATCTTCTGCTAGGCCCTTAACATGTGGGAACTTCGGGCCATGAACGCGCTAAAGAGGGCGCCAACGAGTCCAGCACGACTAGGCGACACCAGCAGCGTTTCGCTCTTCCTCACACAGATCTAAATTGGGTTCCTTTCATCAAAGGGAGCACATAAACTTGGTGTCTCCAGTTTGTAATCCTATCGAGACTAACCTTTTTTTCATGCTCAATTCTTGAATTGTTAAAAATGTATAAAAATATCCAAACACATATTTTTTTATTTAATGGTGAAGAAAAAGCTATTTTTTCATAATTGAATTTTTTCCCATATTTTTATTATATAAATCATAATGGGATGCTTTAGTCCGAATAGGCAATTATACCGGGCCATAATTGGCCCAGTAGACATTGTTTTTAAGACCATAAAATGAATGCAAATTATTTATTTGATCTGCATCTTCAACCAACTAGGCACAGGAAGATTTTAGTTAGCCAACATATGACACGGTGCGAAACATTGTTTACAATAAGGTACATTACATTATTTATACTGTTTTCGTTCGTGTTTCTCTCTCTCTTTGAGAACATCCAGTATATCTTCTACACGTTTGTCTCTCAAAAGGCAAATGTAAGCCAATATTAGACATCCTGCATACCCGATTTATCCTTCTACCTGAACGCATCTTCCTCTTGACTGGATTTCCCTCCTTTCCATTTTCAATTAGAGCTTCGACCAATTCGCACAAAAAAATCCAAAAATGTTATTTGGGGTTTCGCTGAAGCTCTCTATAAAACTATCAAAAACTAAGGTCACATCTTTTTCTTTCACTGTTGATGCTAACTCTCTCTCCTACTGTTCCTTCACTTGAGATTTCCTGCTTATCTGCGTAAACTTTCGAATCATCAGTATATCCTGTGGGAGAATCACATCTCCTCCATAATTATATTCCTCTATTTACGGGTTTCATTGGGAAATATCTTTTCATGCTAGATCTCTATTTGAATTTGGTAATTGACTCGTCAATGTTTTGGAATGGATTATCCTGTCTGCACTTCTGAAAAGTTGATTTGAGGCAAGAAATTAGTTCTTCCACATAGCATTGTTTCTCAGCAGAAGCTGGTTTCTCTGGAAGATTGACATATAACTTTGATAATAAAAGTTTGAACCTATTCCTCGCAAAACTAGATTTTATCACTGTATTGCCTAGTGCAAGCCTTGATGACCAATAGCATTTGAGAGCTGGAAGTCTATTGATACACATCACAAAAATGCTTTCTACAAATTGCATTCCTTCATTCGGATTTGTGCGGAAAACTTTCACATTTTCAAATATTTTCCACTTCATAAATGTTCATCAGCCTTTCATTTGTTTATTCTGCAGTGTGCATGAAAAGAATGTAGGGAAATCGTTTCATGAAAATGTCGAGTACAGAGCGATTTGGAGCTGCTCTAATTACTGGCTCAGTGTCAGATTCTTCTAGTGATTCTTCACTCGTTGAATCCGTTTCGGAATTCGTAGTATAAAGATGATCATCACTGGAATCATCGCTGTTTTCTACTTCAAGTGAATCATCGAATGCTTGTTGCATTTCACTTATCTGCATGGGTTTCACCATCAATCTGAATATTAAAATGATCAGATAGGACGCGCAAAATTGCTGTAAAAACTACCATATCTCGTAATACATACATAACCTAAATTAATATCATAATTTGTCATATAATCCCTAGGCATATATATTACCCAAAAAAAGGCTATCTGTATAATATGATCCCATCGAAAATGTCTCTAGGGACAAACCTGTCCCAGAGGTGTGAAGCGATACAGAAGGGTTCGGGGCATGTTCTCGCAGCACCCCCATCCAGTTCTCCAGGATAATGGGACCGTAAACTAGAACCCTACGTCCCTTCCATACTCCTTTGCGACTGCTTGATCTGCTTTTTGCGGAAGGCTGCCAGCTTTAAAATACCTTCAGAGGCAGAGAACCATTTAATAACAGGTATATTTTGAGTTAGTTGCGTTTTGCTCTCACTTCGTGCGGAGAAACTGCTCTTGTTCCTGACGATGTACAGTATGCCATGCCTTGACAGCTGGGTGAGCTAGTCGTGACTCCAGGCGAATCGCTACTGTGCTCGCTTTACGCAAACCAGGTAGAGATTAATCTACATTGTCCAATTTCCGCCCAATCTCTCTGACCTTGAGCATGTGCTACGTGATGGAGAAACTGGTACAAATTAGATTAGTTTTTTAATGGACAATTAGGCAACATGTCTTGCGCAAATTCCACTCCACGTCCGATGTTCTGCTCTGACACGTTATGCCGTCTGAGAGGCCTGTATTCGTAGACAGCACTACACCAACGAGTTTATCGATTGGGAGAAGTCATATGATATCGCAGGGTGATACGCTATCATGAAGTCTCTCCACACGATGCGAAGGGGAGGCCTCACATTATTTATCACTGAATTTTTCGAGATCATAGATTCCACGTACGGGTGGGAGGAGCACTCACTGGCGTAAGGGAGCAGCATGAAGCTGCTCCGCAAGGAAGAGCCCTCTTTGCCCTGAGCATCAAAGTCATCACCTAAGTGCTGCCGGAAGATGTTTCTTTACGCTCTACGTGGACGACTCTTCGTGGGCTGGCTTTGGTTTTCCTTAGCCAAGACTGAGATAGTACACTTCTGTTACCATCCAGGGCTTTACCTTGACCCAGAATTTTTCAAAATAGGGTTTACCTGGAAGTAGTGGATTAGCACCTCTTTCTTGATCTTGTATTTGACCGACGCATTACTTGGGAGGCTCATATTCACAGGCTTAGTCTCTCTTGTATTGCGCCATGGATATTCTTTAATCCGTAACGTTCTGCGCCTGGGGCGCTGATAGGGCTACTGCCTTGATTTTTATGGATTATTTGATCGTTCGAAACTGACATACTGATGCGAGCTTCATGCATCCACAGCGAAGCGTGTATTGCGGAAGGTGGATTCGATCCACCACATCGGCCCTCGCCTTCCGACCAATCTCCCGTAAGTCCCCCATTGAGAGCCTACTAGTCGATGTTATGTAGATGTCACTCGCTCTGCGACGTACACAGTGCATTATTCGCCTCTCTGCATAAGCCCTGTGCCTCCATCAGTCGCTAACATCTCTCACTTTATCCGCAGCTGACGTCCACGAGGCTTAATGCTGCCGAGAAAGGCCAGTAATAGCCTAAGCCCTTTGGGTTTAAGGCTTGGAAACTCCTTCAAGAGCTAAGTATAGCTATTGGGCCGGTGGCCACCCTGGTTCTGCTTACGATGCCACCCTGGATGGCACTAACTTTGACTGTTTGTTGCCGCCACGCCTCTGCTATCCCAAATTCTACAGCGCAGGTAAATTGGGCTCGGCATTTTCGGAGCAAACTCCGCGTTATGCTTGAACCGTGTCACTGTATACGGATCACTCCAAGTCCCAAGACATTGTCGGTCTCGATGCCGTATCATCTGTTTGAAGTCAGCGTGGCTCTGCCAGGTGCTGCCTCTGTCTTCGCGGCCGAGCTGGTTACAATACACCGCTCAGTACGGTAAATTACGCGACGTGCCCGGTTCAGAGACCGGATTATGATTTATCGCGACTGACTAAGCGCCCTGAGTGATCTTAGGGCATTGGAATCTCCGCATCCCAGGGTTCGCGATATCCGTGACGGCACATTTTTGTCGAGCCTGGCGGATGTTGAGATTATCTTCTGCTGAGATCATGCACATGTAGGAACTGCGGGGAATGAGCACGCCGATGAGGGTGCCAAAGAGTCCGCAAGGACTGGGGCTGGGCTATCCCTCACACCGACTAAATGGCACGAAGCGTGCAGCTCTCCAAGCCATTGGAAAAGAAGATGGAAGACTGTCGAGGGGAACTTAAAATTGCGTGCCATTGCACCGCGACTGTTCCGATGGACCTACCCCTCAATGCCGCGACGGCTTCAGGTTGCTTTCTGTCTTCTCCGAATTAGACACACCCACGGAACGCACCGCCATTTGATGAAGTGCTTGACTTTGCCTTATTTGACGACTGCGTTGTCTCCCAGACTGTTCGGCACATTCTTGTTAAATATTTAAATCTGCGACTTATGCTCAAGTCGGCAGTCACCAGATGGGCTCCTAAAAATAAAAAAGAAGAAAAAAGATCCCAGTCTAAGTGATCTTCGCGCACGTTCCCTCCCCCGGTACCGAGACGGGCGGGGTCGCTACCGCTTGTCCCTTGTATTCAGGACTAGTTCGTACAGAGAGATGTGCGGACTATTCGAGTTTTTGGAGGATCCTGGCCTCGACCACTTATTGTTCCTGTGCTTGGGGGAGGCGGTCATAACCCCGACGACGGAGCGCGCTTTCTTCCTGTTTGCTAATTTTGTTGTTTTTATGTTTATTTGGTGCTGTTGTTCCTTTTTTTAGCATTTCTTAGACTTTGTTTCTTTTTATCTTTGTTATTTGTTGTTTAATCTAACCTAACATCAAGTTGTGTTGTGAGTACGGCAACTTTTGCCCTTGTAAGCAGTTCCCAGATGTGATCTAAAAAAAAAGTCAATCTAATTTAAGATTAATTTTTTCTTCCAATAATATTTTCTATTGAATTATTGGACAAAGTGGATCCCATTATATTAAAGATAATCTTTTTATATTAATTTTTCCGATTCATAAATAAAATGTTCCTCATAAGTAGCTTAGCATTTTCACGACTTTTAATGCTGCAAAAATCTCTTTACCTTGATAAAAATTCCATTACGTAACTCGTTACTCTTCAACTCTAATAAAAATTCATTGACATTATCGAATTACTCATCATTGAAACTATAATTATTCATTAACGAAAAACTATAATTTTGATGAAGTAATACAAGGGTTTGATCAGAATGAATAATATTCTATTCAAATTTAAAATTGAAGCAAACAAGCATATTTGTCACTATCCAGAATCTATAATAGGTAATTTACCATTTTCTTTCTTAATTAACCCACTTAAAATGAATAATTTAAAAAGAAATAGTATTTTCATAGTGGTATCATTTATCTTTTAATAATTAATAGACTCGATAATAAATATTTTTCAGATAATTCACAACTCGATGAAATATTGGCAACACGGGAAAATAAAAAATACCTTTGGGTTTTTCTTTCTAATTCTAATAGGTTTACGTTAAAACCACAATGACAAAATCCCCTTTTCAGGAAATAGATTTTATTAAGGAATACAAGGAGATCGATCGAAAAGGCGCATTTAGAAGAATAGTATGAAAGATAATAAGAAAACGCAGCAAGAAGTGGTTCTTCTAGTTGTCTACAGCTATGCCATGACCCGCAGGAAATGCAAATTTATTCGTAGATCGAAGCCTTTATTCACTTGAATATTTGTTCATTCGTAGTTTCTTGTTTAAGAAAGCTAAACATAACGAAGGACTGTCTGGTTCAGTGCGAGATATCTAGCGGTATTCAAGCGTGGTTGCAGGTTATATACCTAGTAACTACAGAATAATAAATAGGAAAATGAGTATTCAACGCATACAGGAATCTTGACGAAAGAAAATTTCTGTACCCAACTCTTTTCTGAACGAAATTCGAGGAAGAGAAGTCTGGTAACATTTTGCAATTAAAGATAGATAAATAGAGAGAAAGAGAGACGCGATAATCGAATGGGGTTTCACAGGGTAGTGCATTAGTGTGTAAAATAGTTGATTATTTTTACTTCTCTCTTGACTCTTATCTCATAAATGAGACTTTAGTTTTTCCCCCATGGAGAGTTCGCAACTGGATCCCATGTCTACCCCATATTTACTCGTGTGAAATTATTTTTCTAATGGTGGTGATATGGAAACTCCTAACATATTCAGTGTCCTAAACGGAGAGTAAATATCAGAGCTATAAAATGGGGATATATGTTCCATGTTGCTAATAACGATGCAAAAAATGTAGAACCATTTGGTGGATAGAGAATAATAAACATTAATATCTGCCTATTTTGTATCACTCTTATATCGGGAAATCTATAATACTAAAATAATTATTCATCAATGTCAATTCTCCGCTGCGATATAAAAGGTTTCTAAAAGAATGCAGATTGGTGATCGAACCCATGTGAAATGATATTTAATTAATTTACGCAGATAATAAGGAAGCTAAGGCTCCAAACGATTAGTAAGGAAGTCCAAAAGGAACATTAACAAACTTGGAAGCTTTCCCGTTTAAACGAGCGGTTGAGGATGGTTCTTAAACCATTCGCTGTTTTAAATTCAAGAGGAACTCTTGACAATATAATTTTTTTTTTTTAATACTTCTAAGTGATAGGACTCATTTTAGTTCCTTCAACTTCTTCCATGTCTATATTGATCAATTTTTCATTTTAGCAACTTTTTGAGGTAGTATTTAATCAATGGAATAATGTATATTCCTCTAAGGCGGAGCGGCCAACCTTCGGCCCGCAAAGGCCTAGCGTATGGCCCCCCACCTTGCTCAGCATTAATATTGCGATCCGTGGACCTGGGCACTTGCGTTAGTGTCGTCGCCTCTCTGTAATTTAACTCCCGTTTCGCAGGAGCCAGGCCTCTGGCCGCAGAGCTAAAGCTTTTCACTGCCACCTTTGACTTTCCCGTGGACGACGCCCCTGCCCCCCTGCAGATGGTGTTGGTGGAGGTGTAGTGCAATGATGAACTGAAGGCGGAGTTCCGCACTTCTTCTTCGTTGTCCCTCTTCTGCGACCTCGTCTTCCCGTCTAGCAATTTTCCCAAATACATTGCGCATGTTTGACAGCACCTACTGTTGCGAACAGCTCCTCTCCAAAAATGAAGTACAGGAAGTCTCACCTTGGCTCCCAACTCTCGGACCGCCACCTCACTGACATTCTTCTCTTGCTTACCTCATCCATCGAGCCGGACATTGAAACACTTCTTCATGGCAAGCAGCACCCGCCGTCTCACTGATTTGTATGTTTTTCAATAAAATTCTTGTATAATGTATTCTAGTATTTATATGGTCACTTTAGGGGATTTTGTTTGTCTCTCCGGCCCGCTCCCAAAAGTCTCATCTGGCCCTCACTCTGAAGTGGTTGCCTGCCCCTGTTCTAAGGTAACAACTTTAAGGAAATAAATGGAGAAATGATTAAAATCTTCAGAAATTTTTATAATTTCGTTTTTGACAGGTTTAATTGGTTCTTTGATCTTTTACCTGCAAAATACGTAGCTATTAAATGTTTATAGCTGGATTTGTTGCTGTTTTTCCTTATTCTTTTTAAATTATTTAATAGATCTGATAATTTGAACATTTAAGTTTATAAGCATTACTCTCATTTCACTATTATGGTTTTTTTTCTGAACTTTATTTGTCTTCTTAATGAGTTTTTATTTTTTGCAAGGTATTTGCTATTAAAACCGCATTTCCATTTGGTTAGGGGTCTTTTTCTATATCTTTAAATTCTAAAAATTTTCTACAGAATAAATTTACCTCTGGATTTATTAAAACTTCTTAAAGATTATCAAATACAATTTAACTGATCTAAAATGTGCTCTTTATTATTTTGGGGAGGGATCAGTATGCGCCAGACGTCAGAATATTTATTTTTATACCTGTGAGCTATAAAATAATTCACCTAATTAAAGTGGTCGGTTAGATATGTGTGTAGATGACTTGAACCACATACTCGTGGGTTAATTTCTTTTTACGTTAATTGGCATAATTAATGCTTAACATTTTAAGCTCAGAATTAATATGTATCATCGAATGGCGAGGAAGCAAAATGTTTCTCCAATTTCCCTTAAAATCTTGATGTCAAAAATCTATCCAAGTTTTATTTATTCCAATAATATCATAATTACCCGAATCGACCAAGGTTTAAAATTCACAAAGCTTATTTCTTGCGCTCATGGTTGAAGAATGTTAAGTTTTCCCTCAATGTATGTAGTTACCGGGGTAATTTTATGATCGATTCAGTTTGATTCTTTGCTTTCCGAAAAAGAAAGGGGAGTATCTATTAATCTCTCAAGTGGGGCTACCGCAAACACCATTCTGGTGAACACTATTATTGTTAAAAACCGCTGCCCATTTAAAAATACCAGAAGACTAGAGAATTATAGCAACAAAAATTCAGTAATATTTATTTTCCTATTTCATTCATTGATTCTAGGTAATACTTAAGAAATAATTGAGATTGCTCGACTCTTAACTTTCCTCATCTGTGAACTATCATCTATCGATTAAATGTTTTACTTTAATGTCCGGACAGTAGTATTTTTTCTATGAGTGTAGTTTCCACTACACGATCCTTCCCTCCATTTACCCCAAACTATGGAGTATCAATCTAAAGTTTGTTATCCTATGAAACTAGATAAAAAAATGAATCTTAGAGATAATTTGTATTCAAAAAGTACTATTCAAAATCTACACTCTTTTAACTTGGTCAATTGACTCATTCTCTAAACATGTCACAGGTGTTTAATATTTTGCCTAGTGAACATTCGAGAATATTCATTAATGATTTATTCGATCCCAATTCAAATATTTTTCCATTGGTCGAATTCTATAAGTTAATTAGGCAAAAGTTCTCTGATTGCTTATAATTCAAAACGAAATGTAGGCATCTATGCGTAAAATGCCACTATGATTTGCATTCTCTTGACCAATGTCATATCAAAATGAGTCATTTAGTCCTAGAAATTTAATTTGAAACTACTCTATAACTAAATAACTTAAATATCGGATGATATATCAGCAATGAGTACGATTACAGATTTCATTTATCTTTTTAGAATGTTTTCTTAGAAAAATCCCTTAAAAATTAGCTGTATCTGACTTCGAGATAATTCAGTAGAGTGAATATTATACTGTCCAAACAGATTGCAACGCCTGTATTTCTATCACATATCACATAATATTTGGCCAGAAAAAACAGGGTTTGCAAATTGGTGTACAATTAACAGTGGGTATAAACGACGGATGGATAAACTTATGCATATTTGGATGAATACAACGAAATTTATCAGCAATTTGCAAAACAAATTACATTGCCAAAAATAATCCGAAGAACAGCGGAAAAAAAAATTCTATTGCAATTTCACGATTGCAAATTATCAGTAGAAATCATTTGCAAAAGTTTTAAGTGATTACTATTGTGTAGAGGCCTTTCTTCTCGAACCAACTGTTGACACACTCGCGCAGTAATTTTGCTCTATTCATCTTAAAGAAGTTACTAGATTTGTTGAACTGTTTTGGGATTCTTCACCTTAGACCTCTCTCCGAGTATCTTCTACCCATCTCCAATGGGGTTCTGGTTCGGACTCTGTGTGGGCAGTTAATAACAATGATGTGCTCGGCCCTCAGGAAGGTCTTCACCGACATGGCCGGGTGGCAGGTTGTGCTAGCCTGTGTGAAAATTGCAGGTTGGGCTTCGGAGGCTGACAGTTGGAACAAAACATGCTGTCGCAGCAATTCCCTGTACAATTATGCATTCCCTGTACACCGAAAGCGTATAATTGGCCCAATGTCTTATAACGAACTCACCCCCCTGACCATGATCTTTATTCCACCAAACTTCAAACTCACTTTGGTGCAATTGACAGACAATCTTTCGCCTCCTCGGCTATGATCGAACCTCTTTCCATTGGATCCGAAAAAATTGAACTTAGATTCGTCTCCGAAGTCGACTGGGCTCCATTGCTCATCCGCCCATGCAATGTGTTCATTGGCGTATGCAATACCAGCCTTCTTGTGCTTCTGATTGATTAATGGCTCGATCTTCCTGTGCGAGCGTGAAGATTGACTTCCTTCAACCGATGTGACAAAGTCTATCTGGATACATTGATGGCCAAAATCTCACTAAATTTCTCGAGAAATTGCTGCAGCCGTCTTGAAAGGCTCTTTCTTCACAATTTGAGTAAAAGCTAAGTGGTCTATTTTTTACATCTTCCTGGGACTACCAGTTGATTTACCAAGCGGATATATATATACCTGTTCTGCCATAGGTCGGCATAATATTGTGGTCTACACATTTGGAGCGCTTGGCAGTCCCGATAGGGGCTCCAAGGTAGGCAGTTGATATGAGTGAAGCTATGTAAAAAACTTTCATAGGTATCAGCCTTCAGTGTACAGGTATAGGGAGAGTTGCGTACTATTCATGTTCTAAGCCCCTAAATTGTTTCCTCTTTAAAATACTATATATTGTTAAAAAGGGTTATTTCCATTTTTACCAACTCTTTTATTCACTTTTTTACGTTAGTGAGTTTTCAAAGCTCTGATTTTCAAGCAGTTGAGTTGCCAAGAATATGAATTAAACGCCGAATAATGGATTCGTCTAAAAAGAAAACTAAAGTGCTGGGTAAATACTCGTACTATAGGCTGAAAAGGAAGCTTTAAAATGAGGTTTATCAAATTTTAATTGACAAAACATTCAACACATAGTTACCCTACGGCACCAATCAAGAATAAACAAGCCTATATTTTAGCCATTAGAGGTCCCTAGGTAGTTTCAAACTGAATATTCTATTATGGGAAGTTGTTTGGTTCCAATGAGTCACCCTGTGGCAGTGGTGATCCTAAAGATTTTGAAGTCATCGCAAGTTTTTTGACATCTAAGTCTAAATTTTCCTTTTCTTCAGAAATCATAGTGTGTTTGTTCCTAAAATTGAATGGCCCCTTTTGCCAATACCTTACCAGCAGCTACGTTTGGATAGGGCTATTTGCTTTCAACGGATATAAAAATTTTCAACCCCAGCCCCCCCCAAAAAACCTTACTAGATTATAAGACTTGCCAAAGCGCCTACCAAATTTTCCTCCAACAATTAAAGATTTCTGAAATGAAAATCACACGTTTTCTTAACCACTGACTCAATGAAACCTAAGACACCAAACTGCTATCAAATTACGTCCCAATTTCCGTTGATTGACGTTCTTCTAGATTTGAGGTGACAGCGAATTTGATCTAAAACCAGAAACCCATTAGTCTCTGTAGTGCAAATCGATGAAACTTTCATGGGCTGCAAATATAATCCCAGCAGACTAATATTCATTGTTGATTATCTGTGCCATTGAAAGAGATTCCAAGAAAAGTTTCTGCCCTTTTTGAATCGAAATATACGCACCGCGATCGTCAAACTTTCCTACCCATTCTTCCGCATTACATCAGAACAGGATCAGTAATTATGAGAGACTTTCGGACGTCCACATGTAGAATATCGAACGCATTTGGTGGGGATCTTAAAGAGTAGGCGAAAAGGCTTTAAATACGTACAAGGTACATTCGTCCTTACCTTTGTGGTACTTATTTGGGGGCATTAATCAAGAAGTCTTTCCCAAATTCTTAATTTTACCACAAGGAAGTCATGTACTGTGCATTCATTCTCAGGATTTTCACTCTCGTATAACAAGGGCTAGATTGAACCTAGTTGAATAACTTTAAAATAAAGTTGTTAAAAAATTCATTTCAATTCTTTTAATCTATGATTGAATTCTTTTTTATCTTTTATTACGCTTAGATAGGAGTCGGGCTAATAAATGAAAATAATGAGCGGTTAGCGCCAGGAATGAACTCGATATTTCTTCTGAATGCATCGAAAAACTTGGAAAACATAAATTTTAATGAGAATTCAGGCCAGGATCTGATCTGCATATTACCAATCTAAATATCTCCCATAGATTTATATCGCCCCTAACTTGATCAACTATACATACCTAGTTAAAAGTTATGTAATTTTTCCAATGCACTAAAGTTAAATCGATGTTATGAGAAAGTTTAAAAGTGTTTAATAAATAAAGTTTTTGATTTCTTAAATGTTTAAAGTTATAGATTGAATCTAATATTTTAAATTTATCAAGTGAAATATCAGTCTTCCATTTTAAGTTGTTCTCTTATTGGAGATTTTTCTTTCTTACCCAATATCCTGTTTGTGTGCCAACTGAGTCCCATAGGAGCAGGGATACTCTCCCCAAGATCCCTGGAAGTAAGAATCCAATGGCAAAAAGAATGACAGTATTCATTCTTTTTCTTTTGGTTACGTTTCGAGCAAAGAAAAGCTCATTTTCTGGCCCGATAAATTGAACTAAATTAGCTTTAAATAGCAAAAAAAAATTAACATTAAGATTAATTAGGACTGGAAGGTACAATTATATATGAATATACATGTATATACATATTTACATTTATAGTGATAAATCATAAATTATTTAAACAAGGATTGAGAAATTGTGAGCATAGGGAGGGGGGGGAGGCAAATTTATGAGCAGCTAAGTGCACAAAATTTTATAATTTTTATTTTTTTAACAAATTGAGATCTCATCGGTCACACAAGTTGTAGAATCACGATTAAAAGCAAATGGAGAGCAAGAAACAATGAAGAAGGAAGAGGTATAATATTTGGTTGGTTATTATAAAACACGGAGTGGGAAGGTGGATAAGAGGTATACTGCTATTTACGCGTACATTCCACCGTCAGCCGACTTCGACGCGGGGGACTTCCTCCTCGTCGTGGCACGGTTGCCGAGGCCTTTTCTCTTGCTCGGAGATCTAAACGGTAGACACCCCCTTTGCGGAGACTACTCTATTAATCCCCTGCGTCAAGTCCATGCCGACCTGACCTACAAGCTTGAGATGGGTATCCTAAATGTGGATGAGTTTACGCATCACTGCTCTAGAAACGCTTCATTTTCCTACCTCGATTTATTTTTGTGCTCTCCGGATGCACAGCCTGTTTTAATTGGAGAGTGGTCGATGACCTCAAAGGTAGTGACCACTTTCCCATTCAAATATCATTTTCTGGGCTGCTGCCCCCCCCCCTCCCCTCCTGAGAGCACCCCCGGTGGTTCTTGGCGCGGACGGACGTGGTGGTCTGCATTTCAGGAAATGACTGTATTCTCTATCTCAGTCGAGGAGTTTAGATCGGTAAATGAAGCCGTTGAGTTGTTCTTGGCAACCGCATCTACGCAGGCCTAACTACTATTCCTAAAAGGTCTAGCAGTTTCGCACGCTTGCCACCCCTGTGGTGGTCGGCTGAGTGTGAGACGGCCCTCAAGTGGAAGCTCTATGCCTACATGCGCTATAAGCGCCGCCCGAACGATTTCACTGTCGGTGAATTTCGTCGGGCTAGGGCGAGCTTACGGTATATTTCGAAGAGCGCCCGCCGCTCTTTTTGGCGGAGGTACGTGTCTTCCTTTAACGGGAAAAACCCTTCTAGCAGAGTTGTGGAAGCAAGTCAAAAGGATCATGGCAAGTTCGTGAAGGACACCCCTCCAGTTCTCAGGGGAAGAGGACCGCAATCTCTGACCCCGCTCCTTGGAGGAATCCTTTGCGACTGCTTTCTCTAGTCGGAATGTTGCTCCGCCAGCCTTCAATGTATGTCGTGATGTCACTGAAGGACGCTGGCTGGACTTTATACCAGCGGCAGAGAACCGTTTAACGACAGGTTTACTCTGAGTGTGTTGTGTTCCGCTCTTGCGTCGTGCATGGGCACCGACCATGGTCCTGGCGATGTCCAGTACGCCATGCTTTGACACCTATGTGAGCAAAGCAGGGTATTTCTATTAGATTTGTTCAAAATGATTTTGGGCAATGTTCTCCTCCCGAATTCCTGGCGAATCGCTACTGTGCTCGCCTTTTGCAAACCGGGGAGAGATCACTCTTCTTCGGTCGGTGCTTGTGTGTGAATTTAATGGAGAAATTGGTGAATGTTAGATTAGCCTTTTTTTCTGGACAGCGGAGGCCATCTGTCTTCTGCACAGTTCGGCTTCCGCCAATTCTACTCCACGTCGGATGCTCTGCTCGGACTAGATCATGCCGTCTGGGAGGCCTTCCTTCGTAAGCAGCACTAGGCTACGGTGATTTTCGATCTGGAGAAGACCTTTGATACCGCATGCAATACGGTATAATGGAGCCTATCCACACGATGGTGGCGAGGGGACGCCTCCCAGTCTTTGTATCTGAACTTTTACGAAATCGTCGATTCCGCGCACGGGTTGGGGAGAGTCATCTCCAGCCCAATGGAGTAGGAAGATGGTGTTCGCAGGGAAGTGTCACACTATTTTCCCTGAGCATCAACGGCATCACCTCGGTGATGCCGGAAGGTGTTCTCGCTGAGATCTACTTGAATGATGCTCGATCTGTTTTGGCGCGGTCCAAATTCCAATTCTGGAGCGTCGATTCTAACTGGCATTGAACCGCGTCTCCCGCTGTGCCCAAGCGCACAGGTTTTCCTTGGCCAAGAATAAGATGGTGCACTTCTACCGTCATCCTTGGGTCCACTCTGACCGAGACCTGTTTCTTAATGGGGTACGCCTCATCTGGGACGCTCATATTCGCAGCCTTACGGTCTCTTGTACGAGCACCATGGAGATTCTCCCTTCCGTGACGTTCAGCGCTTGGGAAGCTGATAGAGCTACTGCCTTACCTTTTATCGATCCTTTGTTCGTTCAAAGCTCGAATACTGGTGCGATTTTTATGCATCCGCAGCCAAGCGTATATTGTGGAAGGTGGACTCGATCCACCAGTCCGGCCTTCGCCTGGCGACCGGTGCCTTCCGCACTTCCCCCATTGAGAGTCGATGCTGGGGAGATGCCACTCGCTCTACGCCATCCATAGTGCATTATTTGCCTGTACGCGCAAGCCCAGCGCCTCCTTTAGTCGCCAACAACTCTGACTGCATCCGCAGCTGATTTCGACGCTGCTTATGCCGCCGAGAGACACCAGTCATACCCTAAGCCCTTTAGGTTTAGGGCTAGGAAACTCCTTTGAGAGCTGGGTATAGCTCTCCGCCCGGGGACGCCCCTGGTTCTGCCCAGGATGCCACCATGTAAGGCACTACCTTTTGCACCTCGTTGTTTTCTTTGTAGGTCACACGTTTCTGCGCCGGGGTGGGTGGGTAGGCGGACCTCCCCCCGACGCCGGAGCTGGCTTCCTGCTTGTTGCCTTTTTCCTTTTTTTCATTTTTATTGTTGGGTTTTTGTTTTTTTTTTGCATCGTATTTTAAAGTAGCCTAGTACTAGGCAATGTTGAAATCGGCGACTAGTGCCCAGGTATGCAGTCGCCAGATGTGCTCTTAAAATGAAAAATAATATATTTCCAATGCATCTTGTTTATTAACTTCCTCGAGGGACACAGAAAAGCATCTTATAAAAGCGATTAAAGAAAAATAAAGAAGTCTTTATTCCAAATGTCGCCCATGAATGTTTCTCAAGGAACATTTCCCCCCCCTCCCCACGAGAAGACCACAGATCATCGCTCAACTTAAATAAAAGTCAAATTTACGAAAGTTTACATAGGAATTCAATGGTCAGGGAGCTTAAAATCTGGAATATGGTAGCATTTGACTTCTTTGCCCATTTTTCTTATTCTGATGTTAAAAGAATTATTTTGACATGGTTAAATTAAGCCCTATTTTAAACTTAATGAATTTTATGTATAAAAATTAAGTTTATCCACATTGTATTTTTTATTTTATATTTTCTACCTTTTTAAAAAGCGATAAACCCTCGCTTAAGAGACGTGTTTCTGTTTTCGGGTGTGTATTAATTCACGTATTCAGGAATACCTTTACAAGAACCAGGGACGCAGAAGTAAGCACTTGAATCTCGTTGAGGATGAGGAGGCACATACATACACACGTACGGACAGACGGTTCCTCAGTGTATCAGTATTAATTAATAAGGTTCTCTGATTAATTAATCTGAGGGAGAATATTTTATTCTCTTACCCACATTTAGGAAAGTACAGTTCTAAACTGTTGTACAAACTCTCCTAGTAAACAACCCATTTAACAGTGTGTAGTTTACAGGCAGGCACCCAATTAACAGCGCATTCCTGTCGCAAGAGGAATATCATAAAGTGTGGAATTTGAAGAAATTTGCGAGGTTTCCTTAGCATAAAACTTTGCTGCATCCGCAAAAAACTTGAGCCAATTTGTCTTCATTTCAGCTTTATGGCGCTGGCCATTTTGCTTGGTAAGGATTTTTTTTTTTAAAGAGCCGATCTGGCGATTCATTACTAGGG
This sequence comes from Ceratothoa steindachneri, assembly GCA_963969495.1. Classification (NCBI taxonomy): domain Eukaryota; kingdom Metazoa; phylum Arthropoda; class Malacostraca; order Isopoda; family Cymothoidae; genus Ceratothoa; species Ceratothoa steindachneri. The sequence continues at coordinate 23,481,861 of OZ018317.1, read as the reverse complement.
CAGCTTTATACCCTAATGCTAGGATAAATGGAAAAAAAAACAACAAGCCAAAACCAAAGAACAAAAATAGAAAAACACAACAAAACAAAGGCAAAGAAAAACCAAAACAAAATGACAAAAAGTAAGAAGGAAACAAGATCCTCCAGCGTAGAGGGGAGTCTCCCCCCTTCCTGCCGGTGAGCAGTAGGAAATTAGCTGTTGTCACCACGACAAGGTTCATATTGCTCTCACCGCTATGGTAACCTAACAAAACACATCTTGCACATTGGCAGGTTTGTTTTGTAATTGTAACGTTTTTTCTCACTGTTAATATTTATTCTTAAAAAGTTGTTTATTTTCACATTTGGTACAATTAATTTAGCTGTGCCGCCCAAGTATATTCTTCTTCAATCCCACACCAATGTAAACTTGTTTCAAGTGTGATGTGGTATATGGCAATAACCTACGCGTAGTATGATGTTGAATACGTAGAGATATCATAAAGACTATATTTTAATAGGCACAAGACTCCGTAACACATTCAATATAATTAAAAAGTCATACTTAACCAATGGAAACAGGTTTGGGACACACTAGCCAGACGTTACACTGTCCTTTTAAGATGCGTTTATTATATCTTCCGTATTTTACGAGACCTCTTTCCATCTCCAAATTAGTCTTCGGTTTCTCTAAACCCCCAGAACTGCTAGAAATAATTCCTCCTACCTCAAAGACTAAAGGGCTCTTAACAATGATTCTGTGTTAGGCGACTTATTTACAATTTGATAAGCAAAAATAAATTTCAGAGCAAACTTTTCTTAAAATAATGTTAGCCTACATCATTATAAATTGATTTAATTACTAACTTTTTACTGTAACTTTGCCTAAGAGTTTTAATTAAAATTTTAATCTTAATTTGACCTAAATTAAGATAGGATTATTCACTATGTCATCGCCATGATTACGCAAATCATCAATTGTCGCCTGGATTTGCCGATTAGCTTGGGAAGTTGATCCATTGATTCGCAAAATAGCGTTCTCGGAAGAAGCTGTATATGCGTGTGCATATGTATGTGTTTTCCCCAATTATGTATGATTGTATGTTTCAAGAGTTTAGGATATGTGTGCGCTGGTATAAAAATGTATCTTTATGTGCCAATGTGTGAATATGGGCGCATATAACGACGTTAGTACATATGTATTTAAACGAACTTGTGAATACCATTCGCTTGTGTGTAAGAGTTTATGTACATTCGTTTTAACTGTTTTTTTGAGCTTCAGTTTAATTTGTAGAAGAAACGAAAGGACGTAGAGGAAGAAATTAATCTCCCTACTTGATAACAACAAAGTTTCGGGTGTTAATTTTTCACCCATCTTCTGATATTGGAAATATACAAATTCGTGAATAGAATTCCAATCTAATACTTTTGCTAAATTATAAACCAACCTCCCAATCCTCTTTCTTCTTACGCTCCTCGAGCTATCCCCACCAGTCTTCTATTCGCAGCTGATTCGACAAGATTAGTGTTTTCTGGATGTGCTTCTATTTTATATTTTTTTTTTAGGAGTCTATCTGGCGACTACCAACTTGGGCACAAGTCGCCGCAATGAAGGACAGCCTAGCACGAGGCTACTTTGAAATAAGAATATGAAAACACAAAAACAATAAGAAGGGAAAATGGCAACAATTAGGAAGCAAGCTCTGGCGTCGCGGGGAGGTCCCCCCTCCCCCGCCGGCACAGGAGTGTGCGACCTACAAGGAGAACAACAAAAAAAAAACACAAAAAAACATAGTTGAATAAAGGGGAGAAGGCCGCCCTCCCCCTAAAAGTCTATAAGTCCACCAGTCAATGTACACGAACTCGTCGCTATAGATCACAATCCGTTCCCCCGTAAGGGGCGCGGCGATTTGCCATCCTGGCCGCCGTGCTGACGGGATCCAGCGCTCCGTCCGGCCCCAGCTTAGCCTCTCTTCCTTCCTTCAGATAGCCCGATTTCTCCCCTACCTCGTCGCTTTTCATACAACCTCTCCCACAACTTTCTCTGGTCAGCCTCTAATTTCACAGGGTAGAATGCTGACCTTCTTCTCAAGCCAACCACCCCGGATCGGGGCTGGGGGGGAGGGGACATTGTTCCCTGACCCCTCAGCTCCGGTTCGGGATGGGTTTTTTTTAACAACCTGCTTCATCCCCACCCATACCTTCCTCACATCCCTTTTCCTCTCCTCTTCACAACCTATATCTTTTGCGCCGTGTTCAAGGTGGAGCCGCCATGCCGAAGGACTGCCAGGCCACCAGGCGGGAGGGGTGGTCCCGAATGGCGGCGCCTGGCTCTGCCGGGCTTGTAAGCACCTCTCGCAGTGCGGGCAACTGCGAGAGGTGATGAGCTATTGCGTCCCGTATTAAAAAGAGGGTCACCATTCCCATGTATGACAAAAAAAAAAAAAAAACCCAACCCCCAACTTCCCCAAGAAAATCAACGGAGCCGCCCTCGGGCAGCTCCACCGAGAAAATGGAGGTCCCCCCCCTTGTGCTTGCGCAAGGGACCCTCCATAATTCTTTAACGGAAGAGGAGGCTTACTCCTCTCCTACGCCTACGGGTGTAGGGGACTCCCCCTCACCCCCTTCTCTGGAGGTGCTTTCGGGCACCTCCCTATCTCCAGCGGCAGTCCCTCCTTTGCTTTCTAAGGGGACTGCCAAGAAAGCCAGCAGGCAGCCCATTGCCGACCGCCCCTCGTGCAAGCGGCTCGGTAGGGCAAACCCCCAAGGGGGGAGAGGGAAGCCAGGCCCCTTCGGTCGCTTCCCTCAAAAGACCTGCTGGCCAGAATTTTAAACCTTGCTGGGGTCAAGGCCTGTGCCTCCCCACACAAGACTGGCGACACTGCCAAGGGGACCTGTGATGTCCTGGGAGGGGATGGCCAACTAGAGGCCCCTCCTGTGATAAACATGGTCCTTGAGGAGACCCATCCTCAGATGGTAGGGCCTTCCATGGGGGGGAATTCGGGCTCGGTGCCAGGCACCGAACCCGAATCCGCCCCTATGCAAGGTCCTCCTCAAATGGCTGAGGGCACCGAGGCAGTAAAAGGAGGGGAAGGATCTCCTCCGACAGGTGCCCCTACGACAACCAGGACCTTCTCCATTTCGGAGAGGGACCTGGCTGAGGCCGGTCCATCTGGCCTGGGGGCTTCTGCCGGCGGAGGTGAAAAGCGGGTTCATTCCCCGCCCTCCTCTCCAAAAAAGAAAAAGACAAAGAAGACGAAAAAGACTCGGGGCTCCTCTCCATCCGCGGGGGCTGCGGGGACGGATGAGTCTGCTACCACTTTAGTAGGTGACCAAGCCAAGATTGGCACATCCGACCCCTCTACCCCCTCGTGTGTGGTGCCCCTGACCAAGACTAACACCAAGAGTGGACAGGGCGGAGCCTCGATGAAATCGGGGCCCCTCATTCAGAGGTTACCTGGCGTTTTCGAGCCCGCTGGCTTCAAACGCTTCCTCGTTATTCGCTCCACTGATGGCACCATGTTGTCCAAGGGCAACATGATCCATCAGAGGAGAGGATTAGCTAGTGCAATTGGTAGAGAGCCGAAGGTGACCCGTTTCTCGGACGGCAGCCTTCTGGCGAATGCGGCGAATCCCGCCGAGGCGGCCAAGATAAGTGCTCTTCGGACACTTCATGGCACCCCGGTGAGTGTGACGCCGCACTCTACCATGAACTTTGTGAAAGGAATAGTTTATGCGAGGGAACTCGTTGACTACTCCATTGAGGACTTCACCCTAGAGCTGGCCGACCATGGGGCGGTCAAGGTCGAACGTGTGATGAGAAAACAGGGAGGGGCTTCGAGACCCACCCCTACACTGTTCGTCACGTTCGACAGTGACAAGCTCCCTGAGTCGGTGCGTGCCGGTTGGTACCGCTACCGCGTGAAGGCATTCGTGCCACTGCCGCGGCGGTGCTATTACTGTCACCGCTTCGGCCATACGAATCGCTCATGTAGACGTGCAAAGTCGGGGTCACCCGAAGTCTGTGTAAATTGCTCCAAGGTCGCACACGATAAGTCCAAATCGTGTGTGGCCAAGTGTGTCAATTTACAATGAGCCGCACCCTGCTTCTTCGAAGCAATGTGGTGCATATCTCCTGGAGAAAGAAATCCTGGCCGTTCTGGCCCAGGATAGACTCTCATACCGCGAGGCTAAGGACTTGGTCCTGGCGTGCCCAGCTCTGCCTGGGACGTCATGTGCCTTAGTAGTTCGAAAGGCACCCTCTGCTCCTGGCCCATCCAGACCAACGAGCACGGTTGTTTCCACGCCCATTCGGAGCCCTTCTGCGGGCTCTACCCAACCCGGGCGCTCCCCTGGTAAAGCTTGCGGCAAAAAGGGTTCATACCCAGCCCCGGCTAAAACCAGGGCTCCCCCCTCTTCCCCCAGCGTGACCGTTTCCCGCAAGGCGAAACATCCACGCGCCTCCACCGAGTCGTTAGACTCACAGGAGGCAACACCCCTGAAGATGGTCGCTAGGCCATCTTCAGGGGTTCCTAAAGCTGTCCCCCGAAAGGAGGACAGCAACAAAGGAGCTTCGGCTCCTTCGCCCACGCCCCGAGGTGGAGCGAGTGGCTCGGAGACGGTGGTTCCTCGAAAAGAGGCCCCCCCGCCTCCGAAGCCGCAGCGCCCGCCTAAGGTTTCGAGGCGGAGGGAGGAAAAGACTCGCATGGCGAGCCCAACCTCCCCCAATAAGTCCTCGAAGGCGACAGCGCCTCCAGCGCTTTGTCCGGCCAACAGCGCTCGGGGTTCTGCCCCAGGGAAGCGTACGGCCATTCCCGTGAGGGTCTTCAATTCGAGGAGGGCCCCCGCGTCTCCTCCGAGCTAGGCCCGGAGGGCATATTCCTTCAATGGAATTGCCGTGGACTCCGGGCTAACTGGGAGGAGCTGCGGAGGCTCGCCTCGTCCCGTTCCCCGTTAGCTATTTTTTTGCAGGAGACCATGCTAGGCGCGTGCCCCCTGCCTGCCCTCCCGGGGTATAAGGGTCTTGCGACCCCACCACCGCGGGATGGCCGGGCTGGGGGATGCGCGGTTTACACCCGGCATGATGTCTCCGTTCTTCCTTTCTCTTTAGATACCTCCTTTCAGGCAGTGGCTGTGCAGCTGCACCTGGATAGGAGGTATACTATCATTTCTGCGTACATTCCACCGTCAGCTGACTTCGACGCGGGGGACTTCCGCCGCGTCGTGGCACGGTTGCCGAGGCCCTATCTCTTGCTTGGAGATCTGAACAGCAGGCATCCTCTCTGGGGAGATTACTCCATAAATCACAGGGGACAAGTCCTTGCCGATCTGATCGAAGAGCTTGAGATGGGTGTCCTAAACGTGGATGAGTTTACGCATCACTGTCCGAGAACCGCTTCATTTTCTTGCCTTGACCTATCTTTGTGCTCTTCGGATGCACAGCTTGATTTTGATTGGGGGGTGGTCGATGAACTCCATGGTAGTGATCACTTTCCCATTCAAATATCATTTTCAGGGCAACTGCCGCCTGAGAGACCACCTCAGGGGTGCTTGGCGGCGCGGGCGCGGTGGCCTGCATTTCAGGAAATGACTGAATTCTCTATCTCAGTCGAGGAGTTTAGGTCGGTAGATGAGGCCGTTGAGTTCTTCTCCGGCAACCTCATCGCCGTGGACCTGACTACTATTCCTAGGACGTCTGGCCGTTTTGCACGCCGACCACTCCCATAGTGGTCGGCCGAGTGTGAGACGGCCCTCAAACAGAAGCGTTATGCCTACATGCGCTATAAGTGCCGCCTGAACGATTTCACAAGCCGGAAAGAGATTACTCTACTCCGACTGGTTTCCGCCCAATCTCTCTAACCTCTTGCGTGTGCAAGTTGATGTAGAAATTGGTAAATGTTAGATTAGCCTATTTACTGGACAGCGGAGGCCATCTGTCTTCTGCACAGTGTGGCTTCCGCAAGTTCCACTCCACGTCGGATGCTCTGCTCCGACTGGAAAATGCCGTCTGCGAGGCTTTCCTTCGTAGACAGCACTACGCCACGGTGTTTTTTGATCTGGAGAAGGCCTATGATACCGCATGGCGATACGGTATCATGGAGACTCTCGACACGATGGGGGCAAGGGGACGCCTCCCAATGTTTATATCTAAATTTTTGCGAGATCATCGATTCCACGTACGGGTGGGGGGGCCCTCTCCGGCCCAAAGGAGCAGGAAGAGGGTGTCCCGCAGGGAAGTGTCCTCAGTGTCACACTCTTTGCCCTGAGCATCAACGGCATCACCTCGGTGCTGCCGGAAGATGTTCTCGCTACGCTCTACGTGGACGACCTTTCGATCTCTTTTGGCGCAGCCCAGATGCCAACTCTGGAGCGTCGACTCCAACAGGCATTGAACCGCGTCTCTCGCTATGCCCAAGCGCACAGGTTTCGGTTTTCTTTGGCCAAGACTAAGGTGGTGCACTTCTGCCGCCATTCACTGCTTCACCCCGACCCTGATTTGTTTCTTAATGGGGTGCGCCTGGATGTGGTTGAGTCGCACCGTTTCCTTGGTCTTGTATTCGACCGACGCCTCACCTGGGAGGCTCATATTCGCAGCCTTAGGGTCTCTTGTACCCGCGCCATGGACATTCTCCGTTCCGTGACGTTCAGCGCTTGAGGCGCTGATAGGGCTACCGCCTTACTTTTTTATCGATCCTTTGTTCGCTCGAAGCTCGACTACGGATGCGAGTTTTATGCATCCGCAGCCGAGCGTTTATTGCGGACTTGGATTCAATCCACCACACCGGGCTTCGCCTTGCGACCGGTGCCTTCCGCACTTCCCCCATTGAGAGCCTGTTGGTCGATGCTGGGGAGATGCCACTCGCTCTGCGCCGCGTGCAGTGCATCACTCGCCTGTATGCGCGAGCCCGGCGCCTCCCTCAGTCGCCAACAGCTCTCACTGCATCCGCAGCTGATCTCGATGGTGCCTATGCCGCCGAGAGACGCCAGTCATACCCTAAGCCCTTTGGGTTTAGGGCCAGGAAACTCCTTCAAGAGGTAGATATAGCTCTCGAGCCGGTGGCGCCCCTGGTTCTGCCCAGGACGCCACCCTGGAGGGTACCACATTTGGCTATTTGTCGCCACGCCTCTGCTCCCAAAGCTTGTACTGCGCCGGGAGTATTGCGTTCGACCTTTTTGGAGCACACATCGTGTCACGCTGGTACCGTGCCAGTGTATACGGATGGCTCCAAGTCCCAAGAGGGGGTTGGCTTCCACGCCGTATCCCCTCTGTTTGAAGTCAGCGGGGCTCTACCAGGCGCTGCGTCTGTCTTCACGGCCGAGCTGGTGGCAATACACCACTCGGTACGGGAGATTACGCGACGTGCCCGGTTCGGAGACCGGATTGTGATCTATAGCGACTCACAAAGCGCCTTGAGTGCTCTCGGGGCATTGGGATCTCCGCATCCCCTGGTTCGCGAAATCCGTGACGCCACGGTTTTGGCGAGCCGGGCAGATGTCGAGATTATCTTCTGCTGGGTTCCTGGACATGTAGGAATTGCGGGGAATGAGCGCGCCGATGAGGGCGCCAAAGAGTCCGCGAGGACTCTGCGACCGGACCAGCGTTTCGCTCTTCCTCACACTGACTACATGGCAGGAATACGGGCAGCTCTTCGGACTGCTTGGCAAAGAAGATGGGAGACGGTCGAGGGTAACTTAAAGTTGCGTGCCATTGCGCCGCGACTGTTCCCATGGACCTATCCCCCAATGCCGCGGCGGCTTTAGGTTGCTTTCTGTCGTCTTCGAATCGGACACACTCGTGTGACGCATCGCTATTTGATGGAGCGCTCGCCTTCGCCCTATTGCAACGACTGCGTAGTCCCCCAGACTGTTCGGCACATTCTTGTCGAATGTCCCAGTCTGGGTGATCTTCGCGCACGATACCTGTCCCGGTACCGGGATGGGCGGGGTCGCTACCGCCTGTCCCTTGTACTCGGGACGAGTGCGTGCACCATGACTAGTGGACTTATTGACTTTTGGGGGGAGGCTGGCCTTCTCCCTTTCATTTAACCCTGTTTAATTGTTGTTGTTGTTGTTTTTGTTATTGTTTTTGTTATTGCTTTTTTATTGTTATTGTTATTTCTTTTTATTGTTTCCTGTTTAATTTTTAAAGTAGCCTAGAACTAGGCTGTTTGTTTACGGCGACTAATGCCTAAGTCGGCAGTCGCCAGATAGCCCCTTAATTAAAAAAAAAAATAATAAAAAAAAAAAATCACAATCCGTTCTCCGAATTGTGCACGTCGCGAAATGTGTTTCTTCGAAATTACAAAGCCAAATTTTAGTAATTAAATTCCCAGCATAAATCTTGACGCAATGATCTTTAAGTTATGCATTACTCCCAATATTAACGAGCAAAATCCTCGATTAATTCCATAATTTGAATCTCTGAATTTTAACTTTAAATGTTAGTCTATTCAGGAATTTGTATATGGGAGAAATTAACATAAGAAATGCTGTTGTTATCAAGTAATGAAATGAATTTCTCCCTCAAACTCATTTCGTTTATTATATGTATATATATATATATATATATATATATATATATATATATATATATATATATATATATATATATATATATATATATATATATGCAAGAGAGAAACCAGCGTAATAGGATTGATGTATTTGCAAAACCAGGTTTCGACGGAGACATCCGTCATCTTCTCTTCATGGTAACCTAATGAATACTGGCAGATGCTTAGCCTAGGGACACAAATGTACAAATCGAAATATAATTAGGTGGGGAAGGGGGGGGGGTATGGATCAGCATCATTTTTAAGCAGAGGAAGGACAAATCTTCTGCTTATCAAGGGATTAGAGGATAAAAGCTCACTTTAATTGGGATCAAAGTATTTGCTCTCTGCCTCATTGTGCTTGGTTCGAATTGCACTCCAGTGCGGATATTTTGTCGAATTAGGAAATAACTTATTCCGAAGAAACAAAATTATTCCGTTTTCTCTTACTTGTATCATGCTGGATATATATATATATATATATATATATATATATATATATATATATATATATATATATATATATATATATACGAAAACAATGGCTGTCGATTCGATAGAGAAAGCGATGGAATGTGTGGTAAGTTTCATAGATGTGAAGTGGTTTTGTAGGTTGCCCTGGTGTTGAGGGCATCTCTAGCATTTGTCTCTTTCCAGTTCTTTTATTTTGTTTCCGCCGTCGAGATTTGGGATGACCGTCCAGGACGGTCAGGTTCTTTATTAGGTTCATTTTTTTAATTAAACTCGAGTTTGCTTCTTCCGTCGTGGCTTTCAAGCTTTTCAAGTCATGTATTTTGCTAACTGTTTTTCTTTCAATATTTCTTTTATTTTTAATATTATCGTTGGACATTTTATTTCTTTTTATTTAAGCCTTTTATTTTTTGTCGTTTATTTTCCTCTCACCTATTTTAGTTTTTAGTTTTAATTTTAACTCGGCCACTTCGCCTATTTTTATTTATGCTTTTTTATCTCTTACTGTTTATTTTTCTTTCTCTTATTTATGTTTTTATCTTTTGTTTTTCTTTTTCTTTTTCTTATTTCCATTTTTGTTTCATTTTATTTTGAGCACTTCGACACTTTTTTTTTTTTCCTAAATATTTTTACTTTCTTTCTTTTATTTTTTTTAATTTTCCTGTTTTAGGGGTTGAGGATGGAAGCTCTAGCAATGATCGTCGTGGTCATTTTAGCGATGAGCGCTTTATGACACAGATTCAAATCCAACTCGTTTATTCATTTTCATATAACGGTTAAAATCGTTTGCCCTTTTTCTCATTTTCTATATCTCCCTTTTTATTCTTAAGCTTTAATGGTTCCGTAATAATTTCATTAGCGTTTTCCTGGTTGTGTTACCAGTTTTCATTTCTTTGAGCCTTTAAATATATATATATATATATATATATATATATATATATATATATATATATATATATATATATATATAGAGAGAGAGAGAGAGAGAGAGAGAGAGAGAGCGTTTGTCTCCGAGTTTCGGTTCCTTGGCGTAACTCTCGATCCAAAGTTATCCTGGTTACCACACCTACGCCGACTTCAAACAGGCTGTCTGCGGGCTCTAGACATTTTGAAAGTCTTCTCACACACTTCGTGAGGCAGTGACCGACAAACATTGTCCACATTATACACAGCTCTCGTCCAATCCAAATCGGATTATGGCTGTCAAAAATACTCATCGGCTTCCCCTTCAGCTCTTAAAATGCTGAAACCCATTCGAAACCTCGGAGTTGGCCTTTCTAGTGGTGCCTTCCGTACTTCTCTTGTCAACAGCCTTTACTGCGAGAGTGGGGTACTCCCTTCGCCCTACCATAGACTTCAAATCTGCATGCGATACCTCTTCCGAGTACAGCAAGCGCCTGCATCAGAGGTCTACAGATGCCTGCATGATGCCGAATCAACGACGGCATATGATACGTTGCCATCTTAACCCTGCCCTTTGAACCTTTGCATAGGAGATCATCTCTCTAACCTGGGTGCTCCAAGGGCCCTTACCCTTCCATCCTTACTGACCCCTAGTTGGCGTGCTCCTCTCCCCACAGTATGTACGAACATGTGGAGCCTGGATAAGTCCTCTATGGACCCTCGCATCATTAAGAGCCTGTTCTCAGAGCATTCGATCTCACACAAACAATGCTGCCCATTATACAAGGATGGCTCTAAGTCGACGGTGACGTGGGTGCCGTAGCCATCTATCCAAGAGGAGAATTCCTAACTCTATTTTTGCCGCCAGCAGCATCCATTTTTACCGCTGAACCTTCAGCAATCCTTTTAGACTTTAGACTCATCCAAATTTTACCTTTTATTGATTTTGGGATTTTTTCCGACTCAAGGAGTTTCTTACAGCTAATTAAATCTTTTAATACGTCCCATTCCCTAGTCACAGAAATTTTCAACTGGCTGATCCAAAATGCGCCCCGATATAGAATTATTTTTTGCCTGGTCCCTGGGCATGTGGGGTTCCTGGGCAACGAGAAGGCTGATCGGCTGGCCCACTCAACACATTCTATGTTCCCTGAGAACTTAGCTCTGCCTTTTAAGGACTACTTTCCTTCAATAAGAAAGTATATTTTTCAACTGTGGCAGAATGAATGGGATGACTGTTCATCATTCAAACTATACAAAATTAAGAATTCTATTCACTCTTGGCCCTCGAGTCGTCATAGAATGCGGTCGTTGGAGGTGGCCCTAGGCCAGTTCGCATTGGCCACACGAGATTCACTCACGGCCATCTTGTTTCGGGTGATGCTCATATTAGCCCTTGCTGTCATTTTTTGCGGTGGGGACCAATCGGTTGCCAACCTTTTATTGGATTGTAGCCATTTTGCCATTCTCCGGTTGTCCTGTTTCCCGACCCTTTTAACTATTCCTCAA